>CM068582.1:27084385-28301885 GCA_035048485.1 Pteria penguin | reverse complement strand
AAACTACATTCACAAAATTTACCAGATTTTTACCAGATATAAATGGCTTAGTGAAATAAGTTTTATGGTATCAATGTAGCAATCTGTTTTCCAAAGGGCTACGTGTTGATGAATTGATAAATTTCTATGTTAAAGAGTACTATTTCCAGTTCCTATTATATTTCATTAAAAAGAGAGGCCCACCATTAAAGTAAAAACACAAAAACAATTCTATATATACCTCACCGTGGCTTTTCATTTTCAAAATTTGTCTTGTTTGAACTTACCCTCAGTCCGCAGAAAATGTACTTGCTGAATATACGTTAACCCTTGATATGAAAATTACTGACCCATTAAATAAACTTTAATAATGTTATCTATATAGTCCATAAATAGCATTTCAATCAAAAAAATGTACCTGGCATTCATATCCACTCAGAGTCCTGTGGTTTTTCATCCCAAACAGGACAAAACGCTTACATGACTCCAGTCAGCGTTAATTGGTACATTGATACCTATATGCCAACTCTAATGATTCGACATATGTATGTCTTTTTGGTCTAAAATCTTCATCAGTATTGTCCATGATTTAATTTGTGAAAATAGAAATATAATAAAAACTGGCAATATCTGAACAGGAATGTTCACGTGTACGTTTAGGTAGAAAAATGTGAGTAGATAGATGAAAACACTACATGCAACATACCGGTACATGTAGGATAGTAACTGTGTATATTTTGCTCTGTTTTTACTGGACTGAACTTCAGTGTGTTTCCTACATAAAGCAATACTCTATTCACGGAATTCATAGAAAACACCAAAGAGAACACCCGTAGTCCACAAGAAGCTGTGCTACTGATTGAGAGAATTTAAATATATATGTAGACGTGACTTTAGTGTGTTTCCTACATAAAGCAATACTCTATTCACGGAATTCATAGAAAACACCAAAGAGAACACCCGTAGTCCACAAGAAGCTGTGCTACTGATTGAGAGAATTTAAATATATATATGTAGACGTGACTTTAGTATCAATACTGAGTATGTGAAAATAATTTTTCCAAGGAACACGTGTCGCCTGCTATACTTTTATTTTCTAAAATTGACTCTCAGGAAACGGACAGACAGGTGGACTAACAGACGCCGGATTAAATGACCCCTGTTATTTGTCACATGTCTTATATTTATAGTTACCTCGATTTTAATTGAAATGATAAAATCTGATGGTTTGAACAAGTGTATGTATGTAATCACCATTACGGTCATATAACGTTAATTCAGAACAATAATGTTCTCATGAAAGAGGATAAGGAACAATTAATTCCAATCGATATGTTAAAATTGTCTCTGTGTGTTTAGAATTCGTATTCATAATTGTCTAAATCCCCCAAAATAATTGCCATGTTCCCGAGACAAAATTACGCACACAAACAAGCTATCTCGTATCATTTGGTTTTAATGAAATATTGTTCAGTATTTCTGACTGTTATTTTCATATGTCATCAAGAGGAATGATATTGAATATGAATATAAAGATTACAAAAATAAGTTTTTTACGAATTTAAGATTGAAAAACGAATGTCATTGCACATTTTACGTTAAAATATACCTTCATGTATCCAAATATGTTATGACTTCAATAGCACTCTATACAGTTAGCAAAACTAACCAAAGAATACATTACAAATTACTTTTCTTTCTTTCTTTCTCCTTCCTTTCTTTGAATCTGTCTGTCTGTCTGCCAGTCTGTCTGGCTGTCTGACTGTCTTCCTTATCTTTCAGGGTTTTTTTCTTTTTCTTTATGTGACGACCCAGCTTAGAAGAATTTGTCAGACAGTCATATTTCCCGTGGATACTATATTTAGTTCAAAGGCAAATTCGAATATCAGTGAAATAAAAGGAAATTCGGGAAAAAAGTGTAAAAATTACTTGTTATAATACTTGACTCTAAATCAGACATATAAGAAACACGAATTCTGGTTGGTTGATGAGAGTAAATTTGAAGTATTTTAATGTTTGATCACTCGCCGCAAATTTGAGATTTATATTATTGCCCGACACGGAAACAACACGACAGTCCTCGAGAACACGCTGAATTGTGAGGAAAGAGGGTGTGGGGGTGTAGAGCTCTATTGAATCTAGCACAATGTAGTTACTATGCCGAAATTTTAAATGAGTTTAATTTATAAAATGTATATTAGAGATTAGTTCCTACATAGACTCTGAATTTTACGATCAGCTTTAAACTAGGGAGAAAGCTATCATTATTAGTCCTTGTAGCGCAGCAGACGACGCAGTGTCAAAGACTGCAAGAGAGCAAAATCTTATTGGCTACTTTTTAGAATCAATGACATGGTTTCAATTCAAACATACCTATTTATTACCCATGTAAGATGTTTACCACAGAAAAAACCCCGAAGAACTTCGTAATGTGAAAGCGTAATGAGTAATGGGTAAATATGTTTAGCACGTCGTCTGTATATCTCCAGAAATGCAATACAGACACAGTTTGCATCAGAATGGGGATTATGTGCTTGTGTTTCCTATTTCCGGCGTGTAATGTGAAGATTATAGGCCGCAAATATCCGTTTTGGACTCCGCTCCGCTCCGACTCGACTAAAAACTCAACTTGCGACGTATAAATCACCGACTACATAACGGATATTTGAAAACACAAGCATGTTATCTCCTAAATTGGGCTCATTAGTATGGAGATAAAATGGTTTTGTGCAAATATATTAGTGAAACAATGTCATGTTAGCGATCAAAAGTTTTGTTTTTCAGTTCCCATTTATTCCCTCATTTGGGAGAAAGCAGACCAAATTTTTATCCGTATGTCTGACATTCTAGACCATCATGGTAAGCGCTTTGGGGTGCACATTTTGGTTTCTAATTTCCCTAGAAATCGATACTATTGTGTGTGAAAACTGTATCGAGTGACACATCTAACACAACATGGCGACATTGTGTTATTTGACACGGCTGTGAAGTGTACCTTGTTTGTTGTATCTTTATTCATTTATCTTTTTAATTATTTATTTTTTTTAGTATTATTGTTATCTTTTTTTGCTCTAAATTAAGTAAAACTATATATATATTTGTATGGATTGGTTTAAACATCATGCCCCAATTAAGTAATTTTTTTTCACTTGAGTTATTATTCGAAATTAACTTTGTGGAACAATTTCAAAGAACAGATAACAATAATTCTGCCCACATTTCGTCAAAGAATTTTTTATGATCATTGAAGACGTCGAGAGGCACAATCCAACACTTTTGATTTTTTTTTTACATTGAAGATAATAACTTTATTCTTACATACGTACTTATTTTTATTTCATCCGCACTGTTGTATAAACTTGCTATATGTCTAATTTATCTCAATATTTAATATCCTTCAAAACATGTGCTTCGAGAGTATAATGAATTATGAATATGTATATGTACTAAAAAATTCGAGAACAGAAAATTAAAATTAAAATCATCCCCTCCATCATACTTTATTTTTGACTTGTGATTTGAATCTACAGAGTAGCTTGATTTAGATTTATCTATTTTATTTTATGTTTTATTTTTTTTTTTTATTCTTATTTATTTACTTATTGTTTTATCTTTTTGTAATCTGATTTGAGTGATAGATTTAGGAAATCTTACAGTGGTTACAGATTTTTAACACAATATGCATTAATAATACTTTGATTTGATATGAATAAAACACTTGCAATCTTTAATATTATGAAGAAGCACAAGTCCATATTGCGATTTCGTTTTGGTATAGCCGACTTGAAGGGAAATTTGGTAGCCCAGTACCAAATAAGTATGTATCAAGATTTATTCATTAAGGAAAGAGGTAAGAGGTAAATGATTACACAGAGGTAAACTTCTACATACTCTTTAAAACATTTACCTGGCGCGCATTAGATCATAATTTAAATATCTTTTTTAAAAGTTAGAAGTATATTGAAATCATTCAAAGATTTATTTATTGACTATTCTCAAAATATCGCACAGGTATGTTATTGTATACATTTTTATAAGTAACTTTTATATTTAAAATTATTTGATTATTTTAGATATACATACTTATCAAATGATGCGCTTGGTTAACTGTTTATCTATCCATGCATTTATTTCAAATATTTGCATATGGTCATTTCTACTGTAAGTATTATAATAATCTTTCTTATTAGAAAATATTGGTAATACATTGTTGTTAATATTGTAGGACATTTTTCGAGTATATAATCTAGTAATAGCATCCCTGAGTCTACAAATAAATATTCAGTATAAACTACTAGTATGTGCGTATTGCTATTGGTGTCGAACTCCGGACATGGTGTTATGTTGAACTGGTGACATTAGCATCAGATATTTTTCCAAACTGTTTGATGACAAAACGTACGGAATAAATTCTATAGTTGCGTTTTGTTATACTAAATCGGTGTTCTAGGATTTAAGATCGGCCTTAAATTTATCAACCCAATATCAGGCGTAAAAAATTTGATTATTTTATATAAATAAAATATTAAATTTATTACTCACATGACAGTTTGCCTATATTATATGACATCCGAGTTAGGGTTGTGTACATATCTTTGTCTTGAGGGTCCCGGATGATAAGGTCTCCAACTCCAGTCACCATAGGTAGTCCCAAATACTGCGCAAGTCTCCCAGCCGCCACCAAAGTCGCTGAACACGCTGGCCCTATCACAGCACTAACGTTCTGATGGTAGTACAGCTCCGACAAATGCCCAATGACTTTCTCTTTTGGACAAAATCCGGTATAGTTATGGTAGATCGGTTCGAATTCCACACCGTACTCGTATTTCGAAACATTGAATGCAATATCAAGTGCAGGACCCACACGTAAAAGGTCGAAAGGTTCCGTAGCTTCTGTCATCAGAAGGATACCCACACGAATTTTGGTTACAGAATCAACGCTTTCGACAAAGGCTAAAAACAATAGCAAAATATTCAAAGGCATGGTAGAACAACATGCGCTATATGTCTGAATCACTTTTACATATGATATCTAGTGATTCTCTTCTGCTACATCTATATTATAATGGACTGGAAAGAATGACGTTTATCATACGCCCCTTTTATTGATTGCATATTTCTCGTACACATTTGTAGATATCGAATGAAACACTTTTATTGCTGACCTGTTAAGCCAGAAGCATCGATGACCACGTGGATTAAGGTGAATGCTGCGCTCGTTTCTGTCTAATTTAGGTTCGCTCTAAGGTCGGCAAAAAGGGCTATCAGTGTCAGTACACTGCCTGAGTATATGTTTTCCCCGGGTCTGTTCTCAATAAACGGCAGTCGTCATCATAATAGATTATGGTCAACGAGTTAAAAAAAAAAGAGAGAACAACAACAACAATAAGGAGGAAACTGACCAGGTCTGTAATCCCACCGTTGTGTCCACTTCAATGGAATTAGATTGATTATATATAAAGATAATCGGATTTAATGAATGACCCGCGACAAACATTATACAGCTTCATTACTAGGTATATCACTCGGGCGAATTAAATATTTATTTCCGATGACGAGTGACAGCTCTGTGTCAAATCTATTCTGATTCAGTACGTACACACGATTTAAATTTTTATAATTATCGTTTTTAATACTTAAGCCATTTGGTCCATATTCTTAGATAACTGTGTAATTGCGTAAACGCCATCCGGGGATTTGCACAGCAGACACGCGACCTTGCAAAGTTATTTGATCAAATAAATGCTCGATATATTTAACGACGCTCATTCAAACTTCATTTATTTGCAATGTATATAAAACAAGCAAACAAGAGCAATTTCATTGTTGATAACGAGAATTACTTTTTAATTTTTTATTAATAAGATTATTTTGTATATGCTGTGACGACATCTGACTGACGCAATGCTTAGAAAGTCAAATCCATGCAACGTACGAACCCACTAGAATAGTGAGAGCTTATTTACGAAACTATGTCTGCCATATCACGAACCTCGGTCTCATCCGAAAACAGACCAGTCTCCGATGGAACTCGAACCCGTAACCTGATACATACACAAAACAATGAGAATGTAGAATATTTAAAATGTATTAATCCGTAACCCAAATATGCGTTTGCCCGAATGGTGGTGGTAGTGGTGGAGGGGGGGGGGAGGGTTGAACTTTATGATATTCTAAGTTTTCAAAATGAACTGTTTGGGCACTTTAGTGTTGGGATATTAGAGCAAAAGCGATAGTTTTTGACATAAATTTCAAAAAGAAAGGGGTGAAGCCCGATGAACTAACATGGCTCAATATGTAGCATTTTCAAAAGCTTTCAGAAAATCGTAACGTGGTAAGTAAATTTTAACACTATAAATCCTTGTCAGAATTTCTCTTGGGGTGGGATGGGAAAAGGGTTTTGGCACACTAAGGGCTATAGGGCTTCTTTTTGGCTATATGCTTTCTTCGACAAGAAAAACGTTAAATTTGAAATTATGTAAATGTACATAATAACTTCTACTTAAACTATTGGACGTTTCGCACATCTAAACCTCATAAAATTTTCGAATACCCCACATGAAGCATGCATGCATTTGTTCTTTACTTTTGACAATATTTGATTGTTTTAAGCATCCTCTTGGAATATTTACATTACAAAGAGACGGTATTGTTAGTGCTATTACGACTTATAACCTACCGAGCATCTTCTTTATCTATCGTTAGAATCATAGCCTCTCGTTTTACATTCCTGTCACATCCAACATGTCAAATAAATCAATCGTGATTCGAACCCAAGACCTTCCGGTCACTAGTAAACCCCTCATCTTTTCTTATCGAAAAGGCGTGGCGCTGGGGTTCAAAATACAAACTTTCGCTTAAGCATATTAGAAGCAATATTGATGATGTTTCACGGAACTAGTTAGGTTCGGCCAGTGGTTCCCCACAAGATTTGTAATATGGCGATCCGAGTTCGATTCCGCCTGCCACAATTGTTAAAATCAATTGTTAAACGTACGTTATGATGTACACTTTAAATAGAATATTAGATTATTACCATTCCAAATTAGTATTCTGAATTTTCATGTACATTTTAACCACAAGTATTTTTTTTTTATTTCTCGTATACTCAGGTGAGATCTAGCAACGAAATGCCTTAAGCCTCTTCCTCACCATTGATCTTATTCAAAAAGGATTACAAACGAAACTAGGATTTTATTTTATTTTATTTTATTTTTACACATAACAAATCATTACTCTTTCTAAACCCACAACAAAGGAATTAATAATCTATAACTATGTCTTCTTTAGTAATGATTGTTTTTTTTAACTCATTTAAAGGTAATATCGAACAGACAAACAACAGTATTGTATAATACACGATACCGGATCCGGTGCTGTGATAATGATAACAGATATGAAGCGATGTATCTAATGCATTACCACCATACATTGTACAAAACATTTTTCCCAGATCTTCATTTCAAGTATCAAATAACACACGAATCAACAAACACATAATAGTTATAAAATCTTACTCGGGAGACTTCCCACTCAGTATAACAAAAGTCATATCATTCGTTAATGACGTTTTTGAGTGTTGTAGAAGAACAGACAAGTTAGTTTTGTATAGCTATTATTCATGCCGACAATGGGATAAGTTTTTTTTCCCTAGACCTTTCTCTATTTCTTGCAATCAAAGCCTTTGAATTAATAAAAGGACAAAAGACATGACTAAGCAGCATGCCAAACTCCGCTGAGGACACGTATAGCAAAAAGTAAAATAAAAACATGAAAGGAACGTGCAACTACTTACTTCATGATATGTAAAGGAGATATGATCACTTTCTCTCCATAAATGTATAGGGAGCTAGACGGGAGCATAGAGGGGCGCAGTACCATTTATGCCACAAATGTCATTCGTTTTCCGAAATGATATCTATGAGTTTTTATTGGAAAATAAAAACTTGATCATTCTGAGAATGAAGGGTGTGCAAATCGAGTCATTGTGATCCTCCGCCTTTACAATACCCACAAAATAAATCTTAGAGAAAAACTCGAGAAGTACCAAATTGTGACCACCTGATATGATATGTCCAAAAATAAATACTACTTTTGCATATATTATCTTATTTTAATTCTAACCAATCAAAGCATAATTAGTCTCCTAGTCGAATCACTTTTTGAAAATAATAGAAGCACATGGTCAGTTGATCTAAGTTACTTCAGAAGAGAAGGAGGTATAAAGTATAACGGAAACTGAAAATCGCGCGACCCTGCTGAGTCAGGAAGCCACAGTCCTTATTATAGAGACAGATACCTCAAATGATCAGGATATATGGGGAGATATTGAATGAGTGCATTTAACATGCAAAAGTAAAAAAAACCCAAACAAACAAAAACCAATAAAATCAATTAAAACAGAAATTTTAATTAAATCAGCATACCAGGTTGGCATTTCTGAACAGGAAATAATGTCTCGCACAGGACACTGTTCCATTGAAAGCGTCAGAAAATACAGTAAAATGTTGAAAGTGGTGTCAAATGTTTTAAAATCAAGTGTTCCCAGTGATATCAAGAAATTAAAAAGTGAAAAATTTGAAAAATATGTCTGATTTTGATGCATCATCCATAGCTTCAAGAGATGCCTTGTGTTGTGCTAAATGGTACATTTCATAATTGCACATTTACCGTGCAAAAGTTAAAAAAAAATATAATAAAAAACAACAAATTACCGCATCAGTTAAAACAGAAATTTTAATTAAATCAGATAATAATTTAATTTTGAATTGAGAATTGAAGTTGTGTTTATTGATTAAATATTCCACTTATGAATTTTGATTTCCAGAAAAAGTGGAACGTACATTACACCATTTCATAAAGGTCAAGCCGGCGTGGCCTAGTGGTATCGCGTCGGACTCCTGATCGGGAGGCCGGGGTTCGAGTCCCGCTCAGGTCATGCGGGTGTCATGTCTTTCGGATGAGACAATAAAAACCGAGGCCCCGTGTCGTGGTATGCATGGCACGTTAAAGATCCCTCACTGCTTCGGGTCCGTTGCAAAGGTCAAAATTTGTATGCCCCGCATCAGGCAGATGCCGTCACCATATATGTGAAATATTCGTGGTGTGACGTAAAGCAAAAATCAATCAAATCATGAAGGTCATGGTGTATACAGTGCTACCTGAAACTCCCAGAAGATGGGATGGTCCACTTGCTATGACGTACCGGTGTCATATAGTGGCCTTTCCCCCTAGCCAGTTTTCCCCCCGGAAAACCAGCTATATAGTGGGATTTCCCCCGGAAAACTGGCTATATAGTGGCTTTTCCCCCGGGGAAATCATACTATATAGTAGCTTTTCCCCCGTTTTATAGTACGATCCCCCACTCATATAGCAAGGTTTCCCCCATAGCCAGTTTTCCCCTTTTATAACTGAAAAGGTATGTTTGTCTGTAGCTCATTGAGCGATGTCTGTGTGTTTTGTCAATTCATAAAAGACAAGTTTAAGATGTTTTAGGTGACATAGAGGTGACACGTACTACTCTTTATTTTATTTGGAGGGAACGAATTTTATCTTAACGAAATACCTTTTTACCTCGTTTCAAAGGCGTTTGTAGCTCAATGGAACGGCTTCTTAGCTCGTCGGGACAGAATGGCGTTGTCGGCGTCCATGTGCAGCAGAAAAACTCAAGATGTCTTCTCGTTATTTCAATATGTTTACTCGTTATACATTTTGAAAAAATTTAAAACTCGTTACTTCGAGATAATTCACCCGTTATTTTGAGATATTATGTTTTTATAAGAGGAGATCCCGAAATAACGAGTTTTAAATTATCTCGAAATAACGAGTTAATTATCTCAAAACAACTAGGAAAGATTTTCTTGAACTGACGTGTTTGTTATTTCGAGATAACGATAAAAGATCTCGGTATATTTTTTCTTAGTGACTCTAATCGGCTTTCGTAGATTCCAACCCCCAAAATGCCGATAATATTACCTTTTTATGGTGGCATACATCTGCCATCTACATGCGAGTTACTGTCCTACCGGTTATGTTGACATGTAACTTATCTATGCCAACATGCAAGATAATTATGTCAACATGCAAGATAATTATGTCAACATGCAAGATATAAATAAGGAAATAAAAGCAATAAATAATGTTTGTTTTATGCCCTCATATGACATTTTTGTTACCATGCAACTTATTTATGTCAACATGCTACTTATTTATCTCAACATGCAAGATAGATGGCAGAAGTATGCCACCATAATTTTTGGATATTTTTTTGGATTCCATGGGACCCATACAACCCCTCCTGTTGACCTCTCTGCATCCGCATATGAGTAACACTAGATATGTTAGTTGGTTGATTACAGCTTTACGTCTCTTTCAACAGCATTTCAGTTAGTATTGTCACGGTCCGAGTGGTGTTTTAAGATTCCGATACCAAGCTTGCGCTCGGCACGCCAAGACTAAAGATGCTTAAAGGGAATAACTAATAATTGTCATCGCCGAAGCTATCTGCACAATGCTCTTAACATACAAGATCTCAATTTACAAGGAATCACGGTATATATACACAAATGATTGAATGATTGACACTAACTAGAACTTGAACTAAAGGGAAGTATATATACAATTTATGCTTCTCTAACCAATGCGCTTAGGTCGATTGCGCAAAGGTAACGGCAGTTACAGGCAATGCGCTAGTTAGTGCGCTGGTCGCTGGTCAGTGGGCTAGTCAGTGCGCACGATGCACTGGCAAAACTGAAGCCAAGTTACGCAGCAACAGCCTCGCTCAGGGCGTTAATACACTGTCTACTACTACTACTACTACTACTACAACTACTACTACTACTACCGAATTGGGACCTTGCCCCACGTCCTACACCCAGAGAGGGAAGGAGGAATGGTGTCGGGTAACTTTGGTCCTGGATTTTAAGGCCTTAGAGGACTTTATACCAGGTTATAGCCGTTTATCTCACGGCAGCCGTTTATTTTACGGCTAGGGTCACCGGGTGCCACAAGTGAATATTGGCTTGTGACGAAGTGCACGGCTGGTCGTGAAGTCTCGGCGATAGTTCCAGGAATAGACTACCATGCTACACACGGTGCGACCGAACCACCGGACGGAAGGATGAAGAGGAATGAGCCTGTGCCTTATTTCAGATGGAATTTAGACGGGTGGCCAAATGTTTATTTAATTTTTGCCTAAATGGTGGAGGAGTTATTTATTTATAGTAAAATAAATGGTATTTTCTTTACCCCATAAGAAAAATAATTACCCCTATAAGATTAAAAATTGGCTCAAATTTTCACAATAACTCTCCGGCTTAATTTAAAGGCCATGCAGTCATGCACTGACTTCAAAAGTTGCCGTGAACCTTCTTAGTCATGAGCCATCGAATGCTCGAATGGATTTCTGTTCTCGCTTATATAGACAATGTGGATACTTCCGTCATAATTATGATTCTTGTTCTTTAAATATTTGATAGCAATGTACAAAGAAGCTACATTTCAGGATTAAAATGCCTCCACAAAACAACCAGCAAAATACTAAACAACAAAGTTTTATTTTGAACATTGCCATTCATATCTTGAAGCAATAAACTGATTTTAAAATAAACTTCAAATTCAAACATCAGTTTGTTTATACAAGAAAGGGATATTTAACATGCATAATCAAAATGATTCCCTGTGTCATTCACTATAAAAATCCCCCGCTTTTCTTCACTTTTGGTACCCATTAAATGAGATCCATACTCATTCCACTTCATGGAGTCCCCGACTTTACAGTACACAAAAATATTTGTTTGTAGCATCGCAGCTGACGCGAGTATTTCTGCCTCTGAGGCCCATACTCCATAATCCACCATACCACTTTTCCCGATGTATCCTTCTCCAAACTGTTTGTTGATTTTGTCATTGTTTGAAGCCATCCATTCTATAACCATATCTCTTGCCTCCCTGTGATAAGACTGACAACCACTTATAGAATAACTGATACACCGGAAGAAACAATTCCCGTCGCCTCGCATTGGTATTCGGGTGATTTGGTTCGTCAGAGGTATTTTTCTTCGCGACTTGTGTTCCAATTTTATGCTACTTGTTCCTCCAAGTAAGCATATCTTCCTCCGTTGCCAGTACTTATCGACTGGGTGAAAGAATCGCTGAGTAGCTTCCTCCTTAGTGATAGCAACATTATTACTAGCCTCCTCTTTGTTTTTATTCTTGTATTGTTTTGTTCTATCCATATCATATTCTTCGTCATTACGTGCATTGTTATTGATACTGGTGTATGTATTTCCATCGCCTTCCTTGGTAGTACGACTGCGAGTATTGAAATGCTTGAGAAGTTTAACATTGTAATGTTTTTTCAAAACATCGCCGTTGTCTTTCCTTAGAATAACAGTTCCTTTCTCTGCTGTGTCAGCCACGAAATAAGGACCGAGCCATGTGCTCTCCATCTTTGAACCTTTCCTCCCCGCTTTCTTTGCATTATAAAGTAATACTTTATCGTCTATCTTAAAGGGATTATTCATTGATGTTTTCCTTTGAAATTGTATTCTCATTTTCCTTTGAGCTTCCTCGACATTTGTTTTCGTGGTTTGGTGTATCGCGTGTCTGATTTCATGCAAATGTGCCAAGGTTTCGTCCATTGCATCTGATGTGTCTGTCTGTCCATTATGATGGTTTTCAAGTTCGGGTTCGTGTTTCCGGCCAAACATAGTTTGAAACGGACTCATTTTCGTTGCTTTTTGGCGCTGTGTTCTATAGGCGAATAGAACTTTGTCTATATGTTCGTCCCATTCATTGTCTTCTTCACCACTTGCCGATTGCTTTAACAACATCATTTGTATCGTTTTGTTGAATCTTTCAACTAGGCCTTGGGACTCTGGATGATACGCAGACGAAATTTTTTGTCGAAATTTCATCTTTGTTGATAGATCCTCCATCAAAGAGTTGACGAATTCTCTTCCCTGATCACTGCTGATTACACTCGGAAACCCCAGTCTAAGAAATATTTTGTACAACACCATAGACACTTCATTTGCGGACTTAGTTTTAAGGGGTATAGCCTCAGGCCATTTGGTGAAAAAATCCACTAAAGTCAGGATGTATTTATTCCCTGACTTCGATTCGGGCATCTTGACAATGTCGATGCAAACTTGGTACCAGGGCGATACGATAGGAATTGGATGAAGCTCCTGGACAGTTTTGGTGAATACTCCACATTTTTGACATTTTTCACAGGAAACAATATAATTTGTTATATCTTTGTACATGTTTGGCCAATGGTACCGTTCACTTATAGAGCAATATGTTCGTTCGACGCCCATGTGACCTTTTTCGTCATGAAACGATGCGATGATCTCTAGTCTTGTGGTTTCACAAAACACGACCTGGCGCAACTGATCCTTTTTATTTAACCAAAAAAGATTACCATCTTTCACCGTGTACCGTTTCGCTTTACTTCTAAGTTTTCGTTTATCATCTTTAGAAAACCCCTCTGGATAACTCCCTGACTTGATATATCTTTCTATGTCTTCCATTTTGAGTTTCTCACACGTGTTGACTATAACTGTGACGGGATCTTTAGTCGGTTATATAAAAGAGAAGTTGATAACCGAAATGTTTTCCCGGAAAATGTAATACAACGGAAAAGGGGGAAATCTGACTATATAGTCAGATTTCCCCCCAGTAGTTGTCATTGCTTTTTCCGAGTATATTTTACATTTAAGTAGCATTACAAAGACCCTGTTTATAGAATACCATCATGGCGTATATTGTAAAGTTTTTTGGTATGCAAATGAGAGGAATAACTTCTGAAACAGGCCGGAGTTAGAAATTGCTACATTATCTCATGGATCTTTCGGTTGACGATTTAAACAATCCGTTGTATCAAACCTAGATTTATTCCTGCAGAGACACACTAGTTACGACACTCATTGGAAAAAGTGAGAACGATATACCCGTCCATTTTCAAGATATTGTATACAACTGCATAGAGAAACTTGCATGTAATTATTTGAACCCAACTGGACATGACCTCACTGACATGCTAATGGATTTGATATTGGATATTGAAGACCATTTGAAAGGCTTTGGTCCAGGGGACATTTACATCCCTTCGTCATATTTCAACTTTGTCGGAACATTTCGAGGAATTCATAATTTACATGGATATGGGAGCATTTTGGAGGAGCACCACACGATGGCCTCTACAGAGTGACGTTCATAATGGAAACAAACTTTGAACATGACATATAGTTGTTCGTGATTTGAAAGAATATTACGTTCAAATGATAAATGAATATGAGGTTCTTTTACATTCTTCATAAGATTTGCATATGGAATTAGATCATCAATGTGTTAAGTGACAGATACGTTTTGTTGAACAAATAAAATTTTCTCCAAATCTTCCATATTCTAATACTTATTAATTTCAATGACTATGACCATTTCGAACGAAATAACCCTCATAATATAAAGCGGCGTAGGGCCCTTTATGCCAAAACGCAAATGAATACACACAATTTTGAAGTGCATGCGTACATGTACATGTATGTGTTATTTCATGCGCAGTATTAATTCATAAATGTACTATAGTATATGTACATGAGTAATATATGTACATTGTACGTGTATCGAAAGAAAAAAACCTTGCCAGCAACTCAAATATAAAGTTCATGTCTTGTAACAGTATGAAGTTTCCATATATCTTAAGATCTGTTGTGATCATTCGAATATGCTTGCATGTACCGAAGAACTTGCTTTATATTCATTCATATTTATGAAATAGAATTATAGATTAATATATCCTTACATAAATACTCAAAATAATTGATTTTTGAGTTTGAAAATGCAGCGGTGGATTCAATGGGGTGTAAAGGGGGGGGGGGGGGTGTTACTCGCCTCGGCAGTATCCGCCAAAGGTGGCACATATAACTATCTATTCCTCCGTTTTCGCAATAACCTACTCGTGAACTAGTGACAAAAAAGTAAAAAATGTAATCGAGAGATCACCATTTAGCTTCAATCAAATGTTTTCGGGTTGAAATTCGATTGCAAGATATAAATAACAACCAAATGATGCATTTGAAACGATTACGTCAGATGACGTATGACGTTATTTGGAATGCTTCGTCATTTTGCGTTGTCGTTTTACGTTGCTGCCCTGCTCTTGGACGGTCAACAGTGTTCCCTGTTTGTTGAAAACGAATCCACAGATTGTTATTGGTAAATTTAGTGCATCCTAAGATACGGGCAACCTGACGTTTTGAGGTTCCTGTACTCAACATGCCAATGGCTCGTTCACGCTCAATGTAAGAAAGTCTCGACATTTTGTACAGAGGCAGTATTCGTGACAATTCAGTCTTCCTTTTAATTTCTGTGCTTGTTTGTTTTATTTTGTGTCAATTTATCCATTAACTCTTTGATGGTAGCCTGATGGTTGACTGAATCCTTTACAATTAAGATCAATGTACGGTTAAAATTGCAATCGTTTCGTACAATCGTTTCGTACAATCGTCTCGGATAGTGACACAACAGATCTCCGCCTGATTTGAAAATTTTCTTTCACAAGACAAGAGTCATCATACCACAAACCATATACACGTGAGAGAACAAATGCGAGCAATTGATGTCCATAGGACATATCAGCAGAGAAGGCCTGTTGATAAACGTATATAGCCCACATAAATTACATAAACCAGGATAGTCTATATTTTCACTATGTTCGTTCCCGATCTGGGATTCGAACCCACAATTTATGGTTTTGAATAATCTAGCTGCCATGCATCCGACAATATATGGTACGACATGGTGGCCATGTGTGTATTCGATTCCTAATACATGTACTTTGTTTATAATTGTCCTCTAAGATCTCATTTATTTCATCAATATTGTTTCCCGATCATGGAATCGATCCCATGACTATGTTTGAGAGAGAGAGAGAGAGAGAGAGGTTGGGTTTTAAGCATAGAAGATAATTGAATTCACTCGCCTTTTATTATAAGTTCCTTTATAACATACGGTTTGTGATTATTCACTGTTTCACCCAAGCTATATAATATTATACAAGTTTTCAAAAGGGGGAAATCCTACTATGGGGGGAAAACTGACTATATAGTATGATTTTCCGGGGGGGGGGGAGGTTCCTACCATTGGGGAAAAACTGCTATGGGGGAAAGGCCACTCTACAACACCGGTATGTAGGGATACACCATACCTTTTGCAATAGTAAATTGCATCCATCTATGGTCCAACTATTTAAAAATTGAATTATTAATTTGCTAGGTGAGCGAATCAATATCATTTGTAGTCATACATCCTTCAAGTAATGTTAAACTGTTGTCCATACATCGTTGTATTTTGTTGTATGAAGAATTTATTAAATAGATTAAGTAATCGGTTATAATGGATTTTAATAAGTACGTCAATGATTAGCAAATCTGTATAACTAACACACACTTACACATACACACATACACCTATACACACTTACCTACACACACACCTACACTCACACACACACCTACACACACATACACACGAGCACGCACACACACACACACACCTACACACACACACACACCTACACACACACACACACACACACACACACACACACACACACACACACACACACACACACACACACACACACACACACACACACACACACACACGATGTTTTGTACTTCCTTTATGCATTATCAATCCAAAGGAACTCGATGGAGATCCATACACATATCACTCTGTTTCCACAAATTTTCGGTCACCTGACCTTTATCTAGTGGTTTTCAGAAAAATATGATCTATTACGTACCATCCATAGTTGCTATCAAAAGCATTATTTATGACTGACTGTTAAAAGCAGCCGCGTAAAAGATTATATTTTTCTTAAACCACTAAGGAAAGGCCAGGTGACCGAAACATTGTGGAAATAGAATGTGTGTGTGTGTTTGTGTGTGTAGGTGTGTGTGCTTGTTTGTTTGTGTGTGTGTGTGTGCGCGTGTGTGTATGTGTGTATGTGTGTGTGATCATTAAGTCTAAAATGGGGAAATGTGAATATAACACAAAAACTAATGATAAAAAGAAAAATTTTAAACATCATGTTTGTGTCTTTTATTCAATCTCATCATTGCAGGAGTTAGTAAAGGTGTAATTACGGAACTTGATCAATCTGATTCCTGCTACAATACAATGCTTTATAAATCTCTCAAAACATTGGAAGGTGATATATTTCATATGATAATACTAATACCATATTCATATCGATGATGAAGTTCTGCAAACGAGATAACTTAGCATTGGCGGATTAAGAATGGCGTTACAGTTAAAATCTAGAAAATTTCCTTTAGTTTAACCTCACCTTAACGAAATTCTCAAATGAGTTTTTTTTCCTTTAACTTTCGTCCGTTCGTTCAAGAAACCCACTACACATTGACATAAGTATCAGTAAAGAAAGACATTCAGAATTATCCTAATAGATGTAGCTGGACATATAATAAATTCCACATCATAGCAATTTTCTCAAAAAATGTTTCAATGATTTTTTATATGAAAGGCATTCCCCTCGTGACATGTAGGGTCACGTATTCCTCGTGCTTGTAGGGTCACGCATTTGTATATGAAAGGCATTCCACTCGCGACATGTAGGGTCACGTATTTTGAAGATGATGTAATACTTTGATATTTTCCTACGCAAGAGTCGACACTATATATAAAACAAAATCCAAGAAATATCCATAAATAAATGAAATGAGAGAGGAACACTGACTTCTAATATAGTAATCAACATATTTATGCATGATACACGCTATTTGTTCAAGTGAAATTATTGCTTTAATGTATGACTTAGAGAAAGGATCACCCATTTACTCAGGCCTATATCTTACTAAAAACCATTAAACATCTCAATTCCATTATCCAAAAATGATTTACTATATGTATTTGGTTTATACATTGTATTTACCTGTTTGTTTATTTTTTTTTACTTAATATTAAGCCCATACCAATGTAATGATATATTGAAGGCATCTGCCTGTCACAGTGCACCGACATTATGACTTATACCATGGACCCACCAGAACCAGTAAAGCGTCTTATTGTAATGATATACTGACGGCATCTGCCTGTTACAGTGCACCGACATTACGACATATACAAGGCAGCCACCAGAACCAGTATAAGGTCTTATTGTAATGATATACTGACGGCATCTGCCTGTTACAGTGCACCGACATTACGACATATACAAGGGAACCACCAGAACCTGTAAAGCGTCTTATTGTAATGATATACTGACGGCACCTGCCTGTTACAGTGCATCGACATTACGACATATACAAGGGACCTACCAAAACCAATAAAGGGTCTTTTTGTAAGGATATACTGACGGCATCTGCCTGTTACAGTGCCCAGACATTATGACATATACAAGGGAACCACCAGAATTAGTTCAGGGTCTCATTGTAACGATATAATGACGGCATCTGCCGGTTACAGTGCACCGATAATAATTTATGACATATACAAGGGACCCACCAGAACCAGTAAAGCGTGGAATTAGATATAGTGACGGCATCTGCCTGTTACAGTGCACCTACATTATGACATATACCAGGGACCCACCAGAATCTGTAAAGGGCCTTATTTTATTGATATACTGAAGGCATCTGCCTGTTACAGTGCATCGACATTACGACATATACAAGGGACCCACCAGAATCTGTAAAGGGCCTCATTGTAATGATATACTGAGGGCATCTGCCTGTTACAGTGCCCAGACATTATGACATATACAAGGAAACCACCAGAATTAGTTAAATGTCTTATTGTAATGATATAATGACGGCATCTGCCGGTTACAGTGCACCGACAATAATTTATGACATATACAAGGGACCCACCAGAACCAGTAAAGCGTGGAATTAGATATAGTGACGACATCTGCCTGTTTTACAGTGCACCGACATTATGACATATACCAGGGACCCACCAGAATCTGTAAAGGGCCTTATTTTATTGATATACTGAAGGCATCTGCCCGTTACAGTGCACCGACTTTATGACATATATATAAGGGACCCACCAGATCATGTAAAGGGCCTCATTGTAATGATATACAGACCGCATCTGCCTGTTACAGTGCACCGACGTTATGATATATATAAGGGACCCACCAGAACATGTAAAGGGTCTTGTTGTAATGATATACTGACGGCATCTGCCTGTTTCAGTTCACCGACATTACGACATATACAAAGGACCCACCATAATCTGTAAACGTCTACAGTGACATGGGACCTAGGTTTGTCATTCAAAAGACTGGATACTGAAGAGCAGTCTGTGGAATTTGGCCCAGGGATCTCTCGGCCATTAGGTGAGTGCGCTAACTGCTGAATGGATTGATATTTAAGGTAACCTTGTTGTACTCTAGTAGTAGCGAATCAGAAACACTTGGTCAGCGATGATAAGGTAGGTCGTACAGCGCCACGATGACAGTGCAAAACACCTGAAAGGGGTATAAAACAACGAGAGATCCAACAAATAAAACAGTTCGTGCCCGATTATGTCACGAGTTATCTGTCCTTAATAATGTGAAGATTGATTGATTGATTGATTGATTGATTAAGATTACTTCACTGCACGCTCAATTCACGTATATAGTGACGTCATCTGTCCGATGCATAAAAATTATACCTTTGCAACGGAATCACCAGAGACATTGAGGGAACTTTTACTTGACACGGTATCTCGGTTTTTATTGTCCCGTTCGAAAGACAGGTCACTGGTGCGTCAACGACGAAGGACGAACCCGGAACCTCTCGGTCAAGAGTCGAGCACCTAATCCTCTGAGCCACATCGGCTTGATAATGTAAGGTCTTGAGGCAATGCTATGTTGCTGTAGCACCCATAAGAATGTACAACGGTGGACATTCATTGACCTCACGAAATTCAAATAAAGTGTCGGAGAGGATTAAGCGCCTCCTCTTTGGCTCGCTACACCCACCATGAAATATACGAACGATACAAATCGTTCAGTATTACACAAATGCAATGATTGTGGAACAATTAAATATGGAATGTGTAATAACTATACAATATCAGAATAGGGTATGAAACACTGTAGCAATTTTTCTTTCAAGCACCAAGATACAAAAATAAGAATTAACTAAATTAAGAAAATAACTAGTGTTGTGTGGCTTTAAAACATACATTAATGTATCAAGATGGGCTTTCGTGGAGGACTTGGAAACCAAAAGTAAGATAGGGGATTGGGAGGAATACTCGTCTCCTTCTCGAATGGCTACAAATATATAAACGATACAAAATAGTTTAACACTGAGCATAATGTAAGAATATAGTTAAACACTGTATAGATAGCTTCGGATCAGTATCTCAGATTTTTACTTTCATCGCTTCATGACATCAGAACAGGTACAGAATGATATATAAATCTAACATTCCATAAACATGTCCTTCGGATCAATGTAACACGGCAAGCATCCATGAACACTTGAAAGTCTGGGTAGAAACTAGGTATAAGCTACATCTACTTTGAATCGGAGTTAACATCAATATATCTGATCTTGTAACACGATTCCCTATTCTGTTGACATCGGTTTTGTATCAAATATATCAAAAACGTGAAAGTATGGCGCTGAACAGTGACAAATACATGACATGTTAAACAAAGATCTCACACTGTGTGTTGTCATAGAACTTGACAATGTAAAATAATTATCTGTTCATAGCAACAACAAATTTGAAAAAAAACTCAACAATCATTGACTTCAATACTGAAATGTTGAGCTGACTTTCTCATCTTCTTTTCCGGCATACCTGTATGATACGTACTCAAATGCCCAAATAGAACCGTTTAGTATTTACATATCAAGTGCGTTTCTCTCATATGGTACGGATATTCTAATTGACCCTGATTCGAGTCCTTTAAATATTGTGGCAGGTTTCTGAGTGATTCTCTTTTTTTCCCTGGACTATCTGATGACAAGTAACAATATTACGATTCAGTTAATGGGGCGGTATTTTTCATATTAAGGTATTAACTGCAAGCACATCTACAGAGAGAGGGAAAGTTCATTTCTTGAAACTACTAGACATAATTTCATATATGAATTTATCAATTATTAAGTTTTCAAATGCACAGTCGGATAAAATGTAGTCAAAACATATGTATTCCTATGTGATATCCTTTCGGAGCCCCAGCAACATACATTCTATTTATAGCGTGCAGTATCATTTAAGAAAACCATAAATGCGTTCTCACTTCGTTTAGAATTAGAAAATTAAACGAGACTTACCTGTAAGTTGAAGTTTGATTGGAATTCTATCGAGTCATAGTACGGAACGTAGGAATCATGGGAGATAAGGCGCGGTGAGCGGCAGGTCAGACTTTAAAACCCGAAGTGGACACATGAACCACTTAGGGAGGGTTCCCAATATCGGGTGGGCCCATGATTCCTACGTTCCGTACTATGACTCGATAGAATTCCAATCAAACTTCAACTTACAGGTAAGTCTCGTTTAATTTTCTAATTCTATCTCGTCATAGCTACGTTCACTACGGAACCACGGGAGACTTGACAGCCATGTGTCTGCGAGGAGATCAAAAGACTGGCTATGTTTAGCCAAGTCTACCAGATCAACAGTGTCGTAATAAACAACATAAGATCTATTGAAAGAACTCCACTATAATATAAACTAAATACAATGCTACACATGACTTCAACACTGAAAATGTGATAATTACACAACATCACTAAGAATGGCATTGTCAAATTTCGCAGTGTCTATTTGCAGTTTGTAAAATTTTGCAAATGTCCGATCACTGCTCCATCCCGCAGATCTCATTATATCTTCAATCGGGAGACCTCTTGCGCAAGCAGCAGACGTCGACGCGGCACGCGTACTGTGTGCACTATAAATTGAAACATCAATGCCGGCGTCTCGCAGAACCGTCTTCGGCCACCTGGACAACGTTTCTCGTGTTACAGTTTTATGTGGCTTTAAATAGCTTATAAACAAGCCATCATTAGAAGAATGTCTTAATGACTGCGTGACCTCAAGATACCTCTGAAGGCATGTAACAACACACAGACTGCGGTCTTTTGTGTACGCCTGGAGTGAAATAGGTTGAATATGGTTTCCAGGTTTGGATTGTTTCAGTAAATCCACAATATAGAAAACGCATGCATCATTTGTAATCTGAATATGAGGAAGTTTCAGAAGATGCAATGTTTGACATCTCTGTCCCGTAAGGATCGCCAGTAACATAACTAATTTGTAGGTAAGATCCTTCAATGATATGGCGTCATAAGAGCACATATTCTTCAAATACATAAGTACACTATTTACATCCCAGATATCATTGTATCGTGGTAATGATGGTTTTGCTTCAAAAACACCTTTCAAAAGTCTTTTTACAAGGGGATGTTTCCCAAAACGCTTCCATCAGGTAATGACACAATTCCAGAAAGCGCACTTCTAGCCGTATTTACAGCACTGTAGCCAACTTTGTCTGCAAGATCCGCAAGAAAGTTAATTGCAATATTCAAAGGTGGATAAAATGGATCACACCCTGCGGTATTACAGTATGCTTGCCACTGATCGAAATATGTCTTATACTGTTTTTGGGTTGTTTGTCGCCATGCTCCGAGAATGAGGTTGGCAGCCTTTCCTGAAAGTCCTTTACTTTCGAGGCATTCCCTGACACAAGACATATCAATAGATGAAGTCTTTTGTACAATGGATGAATTTCCAGTGGGTTTGATGGCAGTTGCAGTATGTGTTTCCCCGATGGCAGGATTACTGGATTTGATATCAGCATTCTGGTTAGTTTTGAGAACCACGACTGCGTTGGCCAGTGGGGAACTACAATAATTCCTGTTGCCTGGTCCGTCTGAATTTTTTGAAGAGCTTTGGCTACCACACTGAAAGGAGGAAATGCATAAAAATTAAAGTACCTCCAGTTAAGTGTAAACGAGTCAACAGCCCATGCATCGGGATCACATTGAAAAGACACATATTTCGCTACTTGTTTGTTTGTCCTTGAAGCAAATAAATCTATATCAGGACTAAACTGTAATTGTAGCAGTGCTTTTTCTAACAGAGATGTATTAAGTTTCCACTCTGTTTCACGGCGTTTTCTAGACTCTATGTCTGCATCCGTATTGAGTGACCCTGCAATATGTGCACTTGTTATGAAAAATGATTCAGAAATACACCATTCCCACACTGATTTTGTCAATGCATTACATTTATTAGAATGGCTTGTGCCCATGTGGTTTAGACAAAAGACGGCCGTAGTGTTATCCGTCATGACCTTCACATGTTTTCCCCGCAAATGGTCGCGGAATGATTTTAGAGATAAGAAGACAGCCATGATTTCTAGATAATTTATGTGATATTGGCTCTCTGCTAATGTCCAGCTATCCCCGGCCCTCAGATTTCCAAGGACACCACCCCAGCCAGCGTTGCTAGCGTCAGTATGTAGGATAACTGTAGGTGCCTCTCTATTGATCAAATTGTAAGAGGACGCAATAGACTGTTGCCACCAACAAATTTCTTTCTTTGCGTTTTTTGAGATGGTCATGTAGGCATCATTATTGCCATAAGCTAATTTCAAAGCTTTCGTTTTTTCCATCTCTAGTATGCGATAATGTAGAGGTCCATACATTACAGCAGGAAAACTAGCTGTCATATAGCCTAACAACATGGCAACACTCTGTATGGAGACCCTGTCTTTGTTGAGTAACTTTGTGCAAAATGTTTTGAGCCTTTGTGCCTTTTCACAAGTAAGACGAATCGTCATATTCACAGAATCTAGCACAAACCCGAGAAAAACAATTTGTTGTGAGGGTCTCAGTACAGATTTCTCTGGGTGAACAATGAACCCGAGGTTTTGTAATATATGTACAGTATCATAAACATTCTGAAAACAGTCTTCTGGTGTTTCACCTTGTAGATATGTATCATCAATGTAAACAGTTGACAAGTGACCCATTTGTCGCAACAACGCAAAAACAGGTTTCAACAGTTTTGTGAATTTTCTAGGACAGCATGCTAGTCCATTTGGAAAAGTTGTAAATTTATAGCATTGACCCATCCATACGAATTTAAGATATTTCTAATGTGAAGATGAGATCGGGCAGCTATAATATGCATCTTTCATATCTACTGATGCCATCCAACAATTCTTGGTAATCAAATGAAGAACTGATGATAAGGAGTCCATTTTAAAATGACTATATGTCACATGTTCGTTCAAAGGCTTTAGATTTAGAATCATTCTATGTTTGCCATTTTGTTTTGATCGAACCAATATAGTAGATACGAAGTCATCCTGTTCAGTATTACATGATTTGATGACTTGCTTTTCCAGAAGACCCTGAATTTCATTATCAATGATCATCATTTCTGCATCAGAGCAATCTAATTGCGTCGGCAACGAATATTGTCGCGGTTTGCTGTCAAATGGAATATGCATACCTGTGACAATATCAATTATTTCTGGGTCAGATGTTAACTGTTGCCATTGTTCAACAAAACATTTTATATTGCCTTCATGAAAATGCTGTGCATTATTTAACAAATTCTGTTTTAAATTTTCTACAGAAGAATGAAGATAACTTACCGCATAATCTATGCTTAGTTGTCGCTTGAGTCCGATTTCGACTGCTTTGGTCTGTGGACTTTTTTGTTGCGGCGTTTGAAGTTTTTGGCCTTCTGAAAATTTCCCTGCTTTCCGTATTTACGGTTCTTGTAGCCTTTGGACTTGTAGCTCTTTTTATAGCCTTTTTGCTTAAGGTCTTTGCCTAGCTTTTGTGTCTCTTTGGCTATTTTCATACCTTGATGGAGGTCATCTCCGAAAAGGTTTTGTGACATTGGGTGTTCTGAGTTACATAAGTCTCGATATTCCCCAGAAAGAGCAGGCCTCAAGTTTTCTCTTCGATGTAGAGATAAATCGTAATTAACCTGGCCGAGTAGGACAACTGCGTCAGTAAATTGTCTAATTAAACTCGGGACCTCGATGTTATCAGAGGTGACCAGGTCATGAAGGCTTTTCGTAATGGCTGCTCCCGCAGCGACGCGCGTAGATTGAACATTTGAGAGTCTCAGATCGTGCGTTTTGTGGTACCGGTCTAACGTATTCCAGATTGGTTTGTTGACCAGAGGCACCATAAGGTTCTCACAATTTTCAGGAACAGAGTACTTTGCTCTTTTATTTTGTAATACCTTAAAAGGCATTTTTGCCAACCATTGTTTATTTACTGTTTTTGCAACTGAATCGTCGACTTTAGGTCCTTTTTCATTGAGCTCATATTCGAGGGCAGCTTCTGCCATGACCGATAATTTTGTGTTGGCTTGAACCTCCTTCTTATCTCCCTTTGGTTTTGTGGAAGCCTTATTAACCAAAGCTTCGGCATCAGACTCATTGTCATCATCGCTATCGTCTCCACAATCATCAGTGTCAGTGTCCGAGTCGGAATCTTCATGTGATTGTGCATTTTGCTTTGCTCTTTTCGCCCCTCCATTGTCAGTGTCCGAGTCGGACTGACGTGGTCTTTTTGAGCATGAAGGTTGGGGGCTATGACTTTTGTCTTTGGTAAGAGCAAGAGACTTCCAAGCGGAGCCCATGGCTTCCATGGAATTTGCGATTTTCTCCATGTTACTTTGAAGTAGGAGCAGGGAGATACCAGATGTAGGCGTTGTCGCCGGAGTACTAGGCGTAGTCGCCAAATTACTGTGCGTACTGAGCGCATTATGAGCTTTATTGTCACCCAATGCGGTACTAGGTGCGTCACCTAGTAATCGCTCCTCGTCATCAGACATGCTGTACAAGGAACTCAAATCGTGTGTCACGATTATATAACTGTGTGCGTCACACAATTAAAACAAATTAAACGTGTGAATCACACGTAATGATTAAAACTATCCAAATTATATTAAGAACACAATAAAACTTTAATTCCACCAAGGAAACAGAGCGATAACAATATAACGTCCGACACTGCCAAACACAGCTGTAAAACTGACCTGCCGCTCACCGCGCCTTATCTCCCGTGGTTCCGTAGTGAACGTAGCTATGACGAGATAGAATTCAAATTAAGATTCAGAGCCCGATTCGCGAAATATTTACTGGATTCAAAAAATTACAAAAATTCACATAAACATGGACTCATTTCTGGTTTGTCCAGATGTTCCATTACGCCTTTATCATTTTATCTTATTACGACTCACGAAAATACTGACATTCTCGTAAAATAAGGTTTTCAAATTACTACACAACAGCATACCCCAGAAGGGCGGTGTCAATCAGAAGAGAATCCATAAAATTCAAAGAATTT
Organism: Pteria penguin; assembly: GCA_035048485.1. Taxonomy (NCBI): domain Eukaryota; kingdom Metazoa; phylum Mollusca; class Bivalvia; order Pterioida; family Pteriidae; genus Pteria; species Pteria penguin. Next base: position 28,275,546 of record CM068582.1, on the reverse strand, counting down.
ACAGGAATATCTCAAATCTCAGATTTCAATCATATTACAAGCATCAAGTCTTTTGATTTTTCAACCCTCATTACAGCTATTCAGTATTCCTCGCCAAAATCTTAAATGCAGACAAGCTACCAGTTCACGCAATTCTTTTGTTTACAAAAATGAAACCGTGAATATGAATATATCGTTTTGGGCCGTGAATATCCTTATTTTGTGAAAATACACTCTGATTAGAACAAGAAGTACAAAGATGACGATATCATCCAGATGCTGGAGATTGTAGTAAATATTATTGTAGTAGTTTTGGCGGGAAAAATTTTCCTGCAGCTTATTGGCATTCCGATGGTTAAAATTGTGTTTCTCTCCTAACGGACATCTTTTTGTACTCATTCGAAGCAGAATTTTCAATCATTTTTCTGTACAGGAAAGACCAATCAGCATCTCTATTCAATTTCACATACAGATATATTAACAACATTCTGTCTTTTGACAATCCAAACTTTCAGAATTATCTGTATCATACATATACATATAATACATATAATTCAGAATTATATGTATCCCGCTGAACTTGAGATTAAGAACAGAGAGAAATACATCTGTTCCGTACTTAGACTTACTTTTCTCTATCGGTAGACATGGTCGGTTACACACCTTCCTTTATGACAATCGGGGCGATTTTAACTTCCATATCACTGATGTTTCCTTTCTGAGTAGCAACACTCCCGTCCTCGCCTGTCTATAGTGTTCTTATTACACAACATATAAGTTATGCCAGGCCACTAACAAATAAAAACTACTCTCATCGTTCAAATATTATAGTGGTACAGAATTAACAAGTTTATACCGTCTGGCACATAAAAAAAATTCGTCTCTATCTGTGCCAGAGGTGTCATACTCTGAACTAACAATTAATTATAATGTGATTATAATATAAAAATATAAGAAAATATTTCCTGAGAAAGCATTTTTAAAATTAAATATGTACTATTGGTGCCAGTTTACCATACATGGTGGCCAAAATGTTTTCCAGACCTTACAACTAACGTGTTTGGTGACCTCAATTAATCACCGTTGTTACAAATATTAGGGGTCAGTAGATCTACATATTGGCTGAGTGGCATTCACTTGATTACATAATCACCTTTCTGTTTGAATATTTGTCCAAGATTCAAATTCAGACAGGTCATGTCAAATGATATCTCTTAATTTCCTTATCGTGTACTGTGGTGATTTATTCTATGGTATTTCTTTATTCCTTTCTTATCTATAAATTGAAATTTCTTTTTCTTATTGTTGATAATTACCTTGATGAAATTTTTATTTCTTATTTTTCGCGGTATTATTTAATGATATCTTCATTTTCTTCCTGTCTATCGTGTTGATATATTTAATATCTTCATTGTCTTGCTGTGTTGGCGTGTTGATTTATTTAATGATATCTTCATTGTGTTGCTGTCTACCGTGTTGATTTATTTAATGTTATCTTCGTTGTGTTGCTGTCTACCGTTTTGATTTATTTAATGTTATCTTTATATTGCCTCAATATGTTCCTTGGTAATTCATTTGATGAAGTCTAACAATATTATTGAAAATAATATCATTTATGTACGAATTGTTGTATTTTGTGGTGCCAATATATTTCACTGCTGTAACTGTTTTTCTTTATCGCGACTCCAGGGGTGTGTTTATCTCTAATGATATCTATCCAAAGAGATATACTGTTTAAAAAATGAGGAAAAAAATGACCACAGCTGGATTTGAACCGCTACTCTCCATAGTTTAATTACCAAGTGACATATGTACCATTGTGAGACCTATTTTTTAGCCATAGTAGCACCACCTGTTGACCAATTTGGATGAAATGTACAAAATTGATAGAGGAATTATAGTACTTCATGTACAAGTATACCATAAATACAGAATATATATACCATTTAATTTTGTGCACCATATGCGCATTTCGACAAGTTATGTCTGTTTCATCAAAATCTTTCATGTGGTATAACAGCAGAAGTTAATAATGTGAAGAATTGTCCCTATACACCCTCATTTGGAAGTCTTAAAAATGCATGGAGATATTGACAAAATGTTTTCAACATTTCTTACCGTAATTATGATCAAAATAAGAAATCATTATTTTCAATTAACTGTGAAACATGACACTTTTCTGCATTGAAATTACTAAGTCCAAAAATATGTTCCAACAACGTCAGAAATTTGATTTCAGAACAGAACCAAAAATAACAATACTTCTTCACACATTCTTCTAGATCATTCCTATGCATTCAGATTGTCTCTGTATGCACACGGTCTGAAGAGGATACGCTCTGTGACGTACTTTTACCTGTGGTGGCGCCACCTGTTGACAGATTGGGACAGAAAAACAACAACACGTGTAGGGGACCGTAAGTACTTTATTCCTATCCAGTTTCATAGAAATCTGTTTAATGGTTCTTAAAATAGTCAAACGTCTTCTAAATAGACAATATGACACTGAGATCATCAAAAAGACTATAGGTCTTGTATTTGGCCCCTCTACAGCCTTATGCAGACTTTTACTTGAACGTTGCACGCTGACTAAAAGGGCGGTGGGGACTGTATGACGGGCCTTGTTCAAACCTCTTTCAGAGGAGACATGGTCCTGAACCTCGTCCCCTCTGACTGTTACTCGGGACTCCTACAGATCTAGAGTTTTAGCTCGCTTTCAGCCTGGCAGAGCACGGTTTATCATGTTGATGTCGCATATATTTTTATATCATTATGTGTTTTACAATACCTTACGTGTTTATATCTTTATGACCTCTCAATATGCGATACCTGTTGACTCTTGTTCTTTACATGGAGGATTATTTATATATCTTTAAATGTACGTCCTTTGATTGTTCTGCTGTTACGATGAGTAGGAAGGTGGGCCCGTAAACCGGTTAACCACATCATTGTTTGACTTTTGTCAATCAAATGACCGTCCTAAGTCGGTATTGCACTACAATCAAATATTTTTGTAATGTGTTATATGTGCTAGTATATTATATATATTCATATATTGTATAGCTCCATGGTGACTTCTGCCACATAACTGAGCCAGTAACTCCTCTTTTTTTTTTTATTGAGAAGTCGAAAATGTGAAAAATTTACGACGTACGGACTGACTGCGCGCTATGACTATAGCTCACTTGAGCCTTTGGCTCAGGTGAGCTAAAAAAAAAAGTAATAGATTCACTAACGAAAAAGTTGATTCAATACTACAGCAAACTTGAAAAAGATATAAAACATTTATACAACAATTCACAACCAACATCATATTATATACAATCATAGACCTGGGTCCGGCGCCATAAACTGAGAATATACTTAAGTCAAAAATTCATATTCTTCTGTTCATCAATGAATTAATAACTGGGATTTGGATTTTATTTAGTTTTATTCTACTGATAAGTAAAATTAAACCATTCTGCATTAATATTTATTTGAACGTTTGATAATGGAATAAATTAAAATGAAATTTTTGACTTAAGTATATTCTCAGTTTATGGCGCCGGACCCTGGACTCTTGACCATAAATTGAGCAGTCAAATTTAGAGGTTGGTTTTATTTATTATGAGTATATAGTTTGATACGCATGCAAAATTGCTGCAGTTTTGAGTAAGAATATACCAAGTCCAAGCCACTTTTTCAATCCTTAAATACTACGTATCAAAAAGTTGTGATACTTAAGTGTAGTCTCAGTATTATGGCCATAGGGCTAGTGACTAGCATGGGACACCAACTTTGTTTTACAAGTTGGAGAGCATGGGGCCCGATTTTTTTTTTTTTTTTTTTTTTTTTTTACATACATGAGGTCATGGGGTCTGAGGGTTTTTAAAATTTATTTTGCTATCCTGCACCGGTCCCATGTTTTGATAAATTTTGACCATACTTTCTGTATACCATGATGCTATGTTATGGCACATCTTATTTTTCTTGCTGAGTACCATGATGCGATTTTATGCTGCGTGTAATTTTTCTTGCTGTATACCATGATGCTATGTTATGGTGCATCTAATTTTTCTGATATGCACCATGATGCTATTTTATAATGCATCTTATATTTCTTGATATGTACCATGATGCTATTTATAATGTATTTAATTTTTCTTGTTATCTACCATGATGATATAATGTGATACATCTAAATTTTCTTTTTATGAATCATAATGCTATTTTATAATACATCTAGTTTTTCTTGTTTTTCCTGGGGGTTTTTTTTACCACGACGCAATTTCATAAAGCATCTAATTTTTCTTGCTATGTACCATGATGCTATCTATAATGCATCTATTTTTTCTTACTATGTACCATACTTCTATCTTATGATGCATCTAATTTTTCCTGCTATGTACCATGATGCTATTTTATGATGCATCTAATTTTTCCTTCTATGTACTATGATGCTATATTTATATCGCTATATACTTCTATCAACCGATTAAATTAATACCAGAAATTTTATTCTTAAAACTGGCCATGTAAAAAGGCCTATCTACTGATGAATATTAAAGAATTGGTTGTTCCAGTGGGGATTTTATGGTGTTCTGTAGAGTGTATCTATTGGTTACATTTACAAGGTCTAGAAAATTACTGAAATATAATGCTGAGTAGCTTTATAGACGCTGTAGCCAGCGATTAAATCTCCGGTTGATATTACATAGCTTAGAGTTTTGAAATATACATTCAATATACGTTGTGCATAATTACAAAGTTTTCAGAACTTGTTTCATTACGGAAACTCCGCGATATTCTATATGTCTGTATGGATCTACAGAAAGCATATGGAACTTCCCTTTTTTTTTTATTAATCCTAATCTTGCACTCCTATGTAAATCAGGAGTTTACCTATTATGTATTTAAGTGTATGAATTTTAAATATCATTCAAGATCAAATGATTTTGACAATTCGCTTAATAACCCATTGTTGAAAAAAGCTTTAACTGACGGTGAAAAATTATTTCGAAAGTAAAACAGTCCTAGATTATGTAAATCTTTGAATATTTTTATAAATGTAATAGGGCTTAATTCTTTGGATATATCCCATCTAATATTTTCAATAAAACTGAAAATTATTTTGAAAGAAAAAAGTTTGATCAGCTTCATCATATTGAACAAACTGCAGAAGCAAACTGGTTGCCCTATAGCCAAGTTTTCAATTATGAATTTAGATTTCAAGAATATTTATTTTCTCTACTACCAAAGGTCTCCTCTTTCAAAACAAAAGTAAGAATCCATTGAATATAGAAGTTGGTAGATATAGTCAACTGCTAATTACATGATCATGTAGATTTTGTAAGTTTTGTAGTTGAAGATAAGGAATATTTTCCGTTAAACTGTACCTTTTATCAAGGTATTGGAAATAAGTTTAGAAAACAATTAGGTAGTTTGAATCTGTTTCATGTTAATGTTATTATGAATGCTGTAAATTGTCAATTTTGCAAAATTCCTGTGCAAATATCTGAATGAATGTTCTATTGTACAAAAAACCACCATTTTAGTAACTAAAGGTGTGTATACAAATTGCATATATTGATCTTATTTAATCAGATTTTTAACAAGATATCTCCTTTTATAAACATATAAAGTTTGGCATTAAAAATAATAATACACAATATTAATTACTATAAAAATAATAAAATGAATAAATAAGAAATTATTGTCTGGTTGCAGTCACTCCCGTCAACGAATTTTCTCGAGTAAATTAATACTTGTTATAAATAAATTCTCATGTAAATACTTGCCTTATCCTTTTACTTAAGGAATAACATTAATAATCTGTTTTTTTCAAACTGATTTACAAACTGTATAATCTACGAAGCATCATAGAGATTTTTTAATCGAAATATACAAACATATAGACTGTAATACCTGTAACTATGTAGAATTTAATTGTTTCTTACAACATTATTTCTTATTCATAATAGTAAGGAATGAATGAATAAATGAATGAATGAATGAATGAATGAATAATGGATGAATGAATGAATGAATGAATCTTGTTAATTTTCAACTATGCCGTTGTTAGTGACTAACCCTCCAGTTCATGATATTTTGTATCGACAATAGTCGGGAAATGGTGAAAATGGCCAAAAGATGTATATATTTAAATCAAAATATTGGACCATTAAGTTAATTGACTAGGTAGGGATCAATACATTTATAACATTTTCATATGACGTCACACAGGAGATGAATTACGTTAAGACATGTTCTTGAACAGTTGAACATTGAAATGGTCTTGTACTATGATTTAGTTCTGAGATGTCAAGGTATAAAATTGAAAAAGAAGAAACGTATATCTTTATACCTACATTATCCTCCGTGTTACTGTATAATATCAGTCTTTAAACATGGGTATCATCTCATTTCTTGCTTGTCTGCAGTGTGTCAACTAAAATCAGCATGCTGGCTTATTTGAGAGGTTTGAAACACTTGTAGTCCAGTCAATAAATGAAATGACCTCAAACAAATTGCAACAGAAACTACATTTCTATTATCATCTTCATTTCATTATGGTATAAAAAGTTTACCCCTACATACCGAATGGAAAGATAATTTTCATTAACTAATCCTTTTATGACTCATAATAAAAATGGTCTACTCAAAAACCAACATCAGACATTATCATGTTTTTAAAATTCGACCAAAAGTTTTGACAAAGAAAATCCATCAATGACATATGTCTATGTTTAAAACAAAGCTTAATTTAAAAACATTTTGATAACATATTAATAACTGTCAACGAAACGTTTGATACTTTTGATACTTTTTTTTTGTTTTAGTTATATCCGTTCATTGTAAATCATCCTAGAAAACATCAAAGTTTACACGATGAAATAACTGACAAACTTGAAAGTAGAAATGTTCTACATGTCATTCTCCTGCCATTTTCAAAAACATTTGACTGTGGTTTATCGTTCTCATTTTGTTTTATTCTGGTGAATCATTTCCTCTGTAGCTAATTAGGAAGAGGAGACAACTTAGAGGGAAGTCTCTTTGAAAGACAGTCGACGGAATGCGTTGAATATTGTAATCTTGAACCAAGTTTTACAAAGACACATGGACGCCATATACATTGAAAATTGTAAACTTGGACAGAATTTTACAAAGAACGTACGTCTGGAGTCTGGACTAAGCTAAGCTTAATCTTGGTAATTCCAACTTTAATCTTGGAAATTCCAACTTTAATGTTAGAAATTCCAACTTTAATCTTGGTAATTCCAACTTTAATCTTGGAAATTCCAACTTTAATCTTACTTTAATATAAGACATTCCAGCTTTAATCTTACTTTAATCTTGGACATTCCAACTTTAAAGTTGATTATGCTCTGTATCAACCCTTGATGTAAAAAATTTCATTTATTGTAAAAGAAAATACATTGAAAAAATAAATGGGAAATTATAAATACAACACCAAGCAATTCTATACCATCTGGCACTATAAATGTTGTCAATACCAGAGGTGTCCTATTCAGAATTGATTAAATTATTATAGTAGTATTTTATGCATTTTCATAAAGATTACGATGCATTATAAACGAAAAATGGCATATATAGTACTTATGATACAGATATTGTAGGTAACCAAAATAAAGTTTGATTTAAGTGGGAGTGGCAAGGGAGGAGGTGGGGGTGGTGATTAGCACATATATTACTAAATATTTCCTAATAACTAATGTTCGTATGGGATACGCAACACATGTAAGCAGATCACAGCAGATATGATGTATGTGAAATCAAAATAAATACGCACAGAAAGTACATATTTAAACTGTATATATTTGTGAAATACTATGTTCCCTGGGACAACAAAGTCCAACAAGAGTTGTCAGAAGACAACAAAGCTCGCCGGTGGGGCATTGTCATAATGAAGCATGTATCTTAAATAGTTTTAAGTTCAATATCAAGTCAACGGTCAAGGTAAAAATAAAACGGTATAAAATGAAAAATATGATTCTGGGGAATTGACATGTAAACCATGACAGTTCAACCACCAACGGTTCAAAAGATATAGCACAATATCAAAAAGTCCAAGGTCAAGATCACTAGGTCAAAAAGTCATGATCCCAAACGAAATCTCTCGTCATGAGGAATCTACATATGAAATATCAATTAAGGTTTTACTATCGAAAGTTCAAAAGATATAGCCAAGTTTAAAGTTTTGTGAACGAGGGCGTCCTATTTATTTTTTCAATGTAATTCCATTTATAATAAGAGTATTTTTTACATCAAGGGTTGATACAGAGCATTATCAACATTAACGTTGGAATGTCCAAGATTAAAGTAAGATTAAAGTTGGAAATTCCAACATTAAAGTTGGAATTACCAAGATTAAAGTTGAAATTTCAAAGATTAAAGTTGGAATTACCAAGATTAAAGTTGGAATTTCCAAAATTGGAATTTCTAACTTTAATGTTGGAATTTCCAAGTTTAAAGTTCGAATTTCCAAGATTAAAGTTGAGAATTCCAAGATTAAAGTTGGAATTTCCAAGATTAAAGTTGGAATTACCAAGATTAAATTGGAATTTCCAACATTAAGGTTGGAAAAACGAAAAATAAAAATGTTTCGATGTGGCACTAATACCGGGTACGCTTCCGTAATTTGGAGAGGTAAACTTGTATTCTTTTTCCCTTTTTAAGAATAATTCTACTTATGTCTCATTCAAAATTATTATCGACCTGTATTTCTTTGGGTCTTTTTGTTTTTGTTTTGTTTTGTTTTGTATTGTATTTTTTTTTGGGGGGGTGTCTTTTCTTTTTCGGTGGGGGGGGGGGTCTTTTCTTTTCTTTTGTTTTGTTTGGTTTTTTTATTTTATTTTTTTAGGGGGGGAGGGTTTGTTTTTTGGGCGGGGTGGTTATTATTATTATTTTTTTAAATTCATACCAGTTGCTTCAAATAAGGCAAATTTAAGTAAAATATGTAGCCCTTTATTGGATTGGTTTACAGTATGATGAAACCCGCCTATCAATATACAATGTGGACGTTCTATTTCTTCTGTTGGTTGCTTTACACATCATGGGCGGATCCAGATTTTTTTTTCCAATGTGGAGTGCCGATGATTTTCGGTAAATTATATGAATAAAATGGGGGAAAAATTGTCGAATTCTAAGAAGAGTCCAGACCCTCCTGATCCCCGCTAGATTCCACGCAGTTTAGGCTTTGTTAGGTGAGACCATTAATATGTGTCTGTGCATTATGACAAATGTCGATCCTTTACGCTGTAGAATAGAGCAAACGTGGTTCAATCGGCAAAGGATTTGAATCGTGACTGAGCGGTCCTGTATTCCAGTTCCGTAACAACGTAACAAACACTAAAGAATTCCTGATTTGCGTTGTTGATATATATCTGTTATGGTCTATACAGATTTATTAACTAATAAAGCCTTTTATGATAAACTTGCTGGTTTCCTTCAAACTGCCTTTAACAACTGTAAAAATAAATTGGTTAGTTGTTTGATTGGAGTTTAACGTGGCTTTCAACATGTTTTCAGTTTTATCACGACATGGAAGCAAAAGTTAACCAACCTCTTAAACATAATGACGTAATTCAGGAATCGAACACGAATCGTCTGCACTTTAGACCAACGTTGAAAATCATTACACGAAGTCTGTGTCACACTGAAAAATAGAAGTCCTTATTTTGACCCTCAAACCATGTCATTGTGTCGGAATTCATCAGAAGACGAGCTCATTCCAAGCAAATGCAATTTCAAATTTCTAAAAGGTAACGGTCTCTGGGGATCAGATCCGCACTATAGGGTGGGTAATTAAGTTGTTCCATATTACATTCGCGATTAGCAGCATCCTCGATTCGTGACTTGTGCACAGGTGCATCGTCTTAAAGTAACAATACACTTTTGCTCAAATTTCCTCTTCTTTTTGTCCTTCAATAACAATTCTCATTTGCTTCTTAGATACTTCCAGCAAATGTAAAGTCAATCAACAATACGCCTTATATTCCAGCACACAGAGGGCATGACTTTACCAGCCGATGGTTGAGACTTTCGACATTTCCTTGGTTGGTTTTGCCAGAGTGCTTCTATTACATGTATCATCTTGGATTTTCGATGAAAACACATTATACAGCCTGTCATAGCCCTGAATATATGTAGGCAGGATTATTGTCAACATACGCATCAGCCAGTCACCAGTTTTCTGACATTAAGCCCTGCTTCTTTCATGTTTTCTTTCATGTTCTTCGAACTTAAGTTTTCTATCATTGCTTAATTGTCCTCAAAATGAATCTTAGGATCACTCAAGTTCGTTAACTTGGTATGTTTGAAGTAGCGAGATACTGTGGTGTTCTGATATACAAAGGCAATTTGAGTTACACTTGACTCAATACCCTGTTCTACAATCTTATTATTAAAACGCGATTTGTTCTTCGTTCCTCTACGATATTCTCCATGTACATGGGCTGCCTGTTCTACAAACGTTTTGAACTTCCATCCCTCGCTCGTAGAACTTATCGAAATGCTTATGCAAAGTCAAATTCTAATTTTCATCTGAAACAGAACACTCCCAATTTTTTCTCTTTCCTTCTGTCAATAATACATCAGACTTGGAAGACATGCATATGTACACTCAAAACTGTAAATAGCGGTCACCTACTGGAAGACTTCAATGTGACCGTTATGCAGAGGTGGCAAAGGTTTATTTTGTAAGAAAATATGGAAAATCAGAATTTACAAAGTCGACCTTATAGAAGGCGACCTCTTAACAGAGAGCGGTTTAGGTAGGTAGGTAGGTAGGCAGGCAGTAATCTCTGTTGATTGATTGATTGATTTTTGTTTAACGTCACACCACGAATATTTCACGTATATGGTGACGGCATCTGCCTGATGCGGGGCATACAAATTTTGACCTTTGCAACGGACCCACCCGAAGCAGTGAGGGATCTTTAACGTGCCATGCATACCACGACACGGGGCCTCGGTTTTTACTGTCTCATCCGAAAGACAGGACACCAGCATGACCAGAGCTTGAATCGAACCCCGGCCTCCCGATCAGGAGTCCAGCGCGATACTATTAGGCCACGCCGGTGTTATATAGTAGTTTTTCCCCCTAGCCATCCCCCCCCCCTGAAAATGGCTATATAGTAGTTTTTCCCCCCGGAAAAATGGCTATATAGTAGTTTTCCCCCGGGGGAAATTTGGCTATATAGCCATCCCCCCCCCTCTTATAGCCATTTTTCCCCAGGGGAAAAACTACTACATGTATATAGTGGATTTTCCCCCCAATGTGAAATTCCGAATTTTCTTTTCACACATACATGTAAGTAAATCCAGCTTGTTAAAAATAAATAGATTTCTATTTAAAATAGAGATATCTCAATTTTTTATATGGAGATATATCCAATTAATTTAGAGATATCTCATTTTCTTAAGTAGAAATGTCTTCAATTTTAATATCTTTTCCAAATACAAATGCATATATTTAGAACAGAGATTTATATACTAGAATTTCATTCGAGATATCTTTATTTAATCCGAGAAATCTCTATATATACAAATGGAAAAAAGAAAAACAAGTTCGTTTTTATGCCCCTGGAATGAAATTCGGGGGCATCTAGTTTTTGGCCTTTCTGTGACTCTTAGCCTGTGGCGAAAACCTTGACTATATGGTTTGTACCAAGAGGTACAAGGCTTTGAAACTCCACATATAGTTTTCTTGTGATGGCCTTTTATTTGGGACCATGATTTTTTTAACTAGTGACTTTGACCTTGGTGCTCTACGTTTTCAAAAACTTTGGCTGTATCTTTTGTACCAAAAGGAGAAGGGGTTTTGAACTTCATATATAGATTACTTGTGATAAGATCTTTAATTTGGGACCATGACTTCTGACCTAATGACCTTGACCTTGAAATGTGACCTACTTTTCAAAAACTTTAACCTTGACTATATCTTCTACACAAAAGGGTGTAGAGCTTTGAAACTTAGCATATAGATAATTTTAGATGAAACCTTTCATACTTTGCGTAAGGGACAAGGAAATCGCATTCTTGTGATCATGATTTACAACATCTGCGACTAGACAAGCCTTGTTGTAGATCTGTACTCTGTACATGATGAGCGATATTGTGATATATAAAATGCATCGGTCTTAATTTATTTAGGAATTGAATGTTCAAGGAATTCTTGCACGTTCAATTCTTATATTTGTCATTGGAACATTTTGATTGATAAATTCCTATTTTACTTATGTTGTATTACGAAAAGTTGCCTGGGATCTACTCTTGAGTCACAGCCTGACGTCATGATTGACATCTATACGCAAGTAAACGGTGAAATAATAGAAGAAAATAGCACACTATGGTAAATATATAAAAAGAAAAACTTGTAAATAAATACTTAAAACAAAAAATAAATACACACACATACACACACAAACAAAACAATTAACAGTATTTAGAAACACATTAACCATAACACCATCGGTTTGATCCACAGGCTATTACTATAGTACATTTGTATTTCAAAAGTTATCTGACTAATACAGAACGAACGTGTATAATTTCCAAACCGTTACGTAAGGGGGAAAACTACTATGGGGGAAAGACTACTATATAATAGTTTTTCCGCCATGGGGGAAAACTACTATATAGCCATTTTTCCGGGGGAAAAACTACTATATAACAGGCCGGCTTTCTCTCTGTTGATAGTTAAGGATATTCAATCTTCATGTCTTACATTCTTAACGAGCAAAATTTCGTACATGTACTTATATCTCCATAGCACAAAATTTAATCGATAAAACTAATCTTGTTGAATCTAAATAAAGAAGGGATTTTACATCCATCTTCATTACTTTGTCCTTATAACTTAATGTAACGTAAGAACGAATTCACACTGCGTCACGTACTTTTTCCACCTCAATACCCTTGTTAAATGTTTCTAATAGTAAACGTATTAACGTATTCCGAGCTACTGCTGGATGAATCTAATCACTTGACTGATTCGAGAATTTACCGTAACAAAATGTCTGTCTCCCGTCCCGTTTTGCACTGTTACTTATACGGGTACTCTAGACAGAGTTTAAAATAGTAAAGTCCATTAGAACTTTAATATTGAATGTTTGTCGTGTGTATAATGCACCAAAAACCAGCATTTCTTAAGACATTGTTCTAGATCAATCGGACAATTCAACCTGATGATGATTTATGCACCCGCTCTGAAGAAGAAATTAGTAAAAGAAAGACACCTTCTAGGGTCTATCTTTCCCCCTATCCTGGATCCACCCCTTGACGGATCCAATCAAAAACAGCATGATTTGTAAGTAATCTTGAGTATTTTATATCTACCATGTTTCATCGATATTTTTCAATTATTTCTGAAAGAGAAGTCCATCAAACCTCATTTTTACATTCCAATAGTGTATCATCCCTCCCTTTTTAATCTTTAAAAAAACTACAGAAAAAAACTCTACAAACTAGTTTTGTTTACCGGTTCTTTCCAAATACATTTATTACAATAAAATCAGTTTAAATATACAAAAATCAATGCATCATAAGCAACCTACTTGGGGAAGATTTTTTATCTTGGATCTCGTTGCAAATAATATCCTCATTACACGACATATGCCTCTGCATAATTTATACGCAATGTTATGCTGTGACATTAGTAAATATAGTCAGATTGTGTATAAGAGACATTATTCAGAATTACAAAACGAGACCAACGATTAACAAGTGATTGGAGGATCTCTTGTAATATTGAGGTGATGAGTTGTCAAGGTTGTCTAGATCTTAGTGTCATAGACCCATGCTGTGTACACATTATCGCCACTGTGAATCGTGTAACTTCCTGCTTTTAAGTTTTGATATGATCATAAATAACCATCAAACCAACGATCAATGACGGAGTACTTTAGCGGTTGTTGCACTAACTGCGCGTGGAACAGTTTGTATACTATCCACTATGACCAACCGTCGGCGTTTTAAGGGCATAAGCCTGGTGTTCTTCGGCTCAGGTGAACTATTAAGATCATTCTTCGTCCAGCGTCAGTCTACCTGTCCGTCTACTTGTAAATCCGTCTGGCGTAAACCTTTCATACTTTCGAGTTTTTCTTCTTCAGTTACTGGCGGATTTTGATAAAACTTGGTAGGGAATAAGTTCTCAAGGTTCCTTACAAGTTTCTTACTTTTTGGCCTGACCCGTCACGAAAACGGAGCGACATACCCCCGGACGGTACCTATAGAACATCAAACTAAATGTATCAGGGTAATCTGAAATATGTATCTTAAGAAATGTTTCCACTCTGAAATCAAATTTTGTTCAAACCAAATGCAAAGACTTGTACAAGCTCTACATTGCAAAGGGAATGAGTGTGACGATGATGCAATATGCGAAAAAACAAGAGGCCCAAGTGGGCCTATATCGCTCACCTGAGTACCTAGATTATCAGTCATGCAGAAAGGAAGAATTGTTTATTTTTGCATTAATGTGACTAAGTCAACAAAAATGTTGAAAATATGTCAAATTTTATTTCAAACCAGAATAAAAAACAACAACAGTTTTTTGCACATCCATTCAGGTGATTTTGATATTTCAGCATTTGCTCTGTCTAGGCAAGATGTGATTCAGGGCAACACATTTGTCATTTTCTTTAGGTGGGGCCTTTTGTTGACTGATTTCAAGTCTGGGTCATGAACAACAATTGTTTCAAATATTGTCCAGATCCAATTCAAAATGGCCTAATTTCATATGCTGAGTGTTGAGAAACATCTAAAAACTTATTTAGATGTGTAAAGAAATGAAAAAAACAGAACAGTTTTGCAGAAAAAGTTGAAAATGTGAAAAATGGCCAACCCCCCCCCCCCTTTTTTTTTGGGAAGTCTTAAAAAATTCATAAAAAATCCAAAAATTGAGATATTAACAAAATTCTTTCACAGTGATATTTCTTACCATAATTATGATCAAATTAGGCTATAAGAAGTCATCATAATCAATTAACTGAAAAACATGACACTTTTCTGCATTGAAATTACTAAGTCCAAAAAAATGTCGAAAAAAATTCTAAAATTTGATTTTGGAAGGGAACCAAAATGACAATACATCTTCACTCATCCCTCTAGATCATTTCTATGCATTCTGTTTGTCTCTGTATACAGCCCGTATGAAAAAGAATATTGTTAAACGAGGAAACTCTTTTGTGACCTACTCTTGACTATGGTGGCGCCACCTGTAAAGAGGTCTGGACGAAAACAACAGAATTTGAAGAGGATCATAAGTGACTTATTTCTACCAAGATTTATTAAAATCCTTCAAACAGTTTTGTAGAAAAAGTTGAAAATGTGAAAAATGGCCAAACCCCCTCCCCCTTTTTTTTTGGAAGTCTTAAATGTAAAATTCCTAATTTCATATGTTGAGTGTTGAGAAACATCTAAAAACTTATTTAGATGTGTAAAAAAAAAAAAAAAAAATTTTTGACCACAGCTGGATTTGAACCGCTACTCTCCATATTTCAATTACCAAGTGGTATATGTACCATTGTGAGACCTACTTTTAGACATGTTGGCATTATCTGTTAACCAATTTGGATGATCCGCACAAAAAACAAAACCTTTGAAAAGGACTATGAGTACTTGCATCCTACCCAGTTTTATCACAATCCTTCAAGTTGTTCTGTAGATCAAGTTGAAGATATGAAAAATTGTCCCCCCCCCCTTTTCTTGAAAGTCTTAAAAAATTCATAAAAAATTCAAAAATCGAGATATTGAAAAAATTCCTTCGCACCAGCATTCCTTACCATAGAAATGATTAAATGAAACCAAATGAATGCATCAATGTTTACTAAAAGAAAATAATAACTCTTTAATGCATCAAAATAACAAAGTCCAAAATAAAAATGAAAAAACGTCAAAAATTTGATTTCGGAATGGAACCAAAAATATCAACACTTCTTCCCATATGCCTCTAAATCATTCCTATGCAGTCGGTTTGTCGCTGTATGCACCCGATCTGAATAAGAAGTTTGTCAAAGGAGGGTACCCTCTGTGACCTACTTTTGTCTGTGGTGGTGCCACCTGTTCATGGATCCGGACAAAGATGACCACATTTGTCGGGGACCTTGAGTATTTGATGCATGCCAAGTTTCATTGAATTCCAGCATGTGGTTCCGAAGAAAAAGTTCAAACTGTGAAATGTTTACACCAATTATCCCACCCCCCTTTTTCTTGAAAGTCTTAAAAAATTCATAAAAAATCCAAAACATAAAAAATTGAAAAATTTTCTTCGCAGTAGTATTTCTTACCATCAAAATGATCAAATTAAACCAAATTAATGCATCAATGTTTACTAAAAGACAAAAATACCTCTTTTCTGCATTAAAACTACCAAGTACAAAAAAACGTCAAAAATTTGATTTCGGAACGGAACCAAAAATAACAACACTTCTTCACACATCCCTCTAGATCATTCCTATGCATTCGGTTTGTCTCTGTATGCCCCCGGTCTGAAGAGGAAGTTTGTCAAAGGAGGGTACCCTCTTTGACCTACTTTTGCCTGTGGTGGCGCCACCTGTTGATGAATCCGGACGAAAAACAACAACACTTGTAGGGGACCATGAGTACTACATGCTTATCAAGTTTCATTAAATTCTGTTCAGTGGTTCTGGAGAAGAAGTCGAAAATGTGAAAAGTTAACGACGGACGACGGACGACAGACGACGGACGACGGACGGACGACGGACAACGGACAGTGATTGATCACAATAGCTCACTTGAGCCTTTGGCTCAGGTGAGCTAAAAACTTGACCTGTTAAATATGATCAAATTCTGATGAGCATTTAATGATATACCGGTATGATAATATATGAGAATCACCTAGAAACAAATAATTTCAGTCTCTTATATCAGCTGTGTTCTAGACCTCTGACCCAGAATCAATAGGGTTCTTCCTCTCTTGATATGTAAGCATATATCCAAATTTGGTTAAACATGATGAAAGGTACTTGAGTTATCATCTGGAAACCAATAATTACAGCATATTTTCATCAGCTGTGAGCTTGACCTTAGACCATTTAACCCCAAAATCAAAAGGGTACTTCCTCTCTTAATAAGTAAGCATATATACAAATTTGCTTTCAATATAACTTAAGTTATCATCTGGAAACCAATAATTACAGTATATTTTCATCAGCTGTGACCTTGACCTTTGACCTTTTGACCCTAAAATCAATAGGTTTCTTCCTCTCTTGACAAATAAGCATATAACTAAATTTGAAAGGTACTTGAGTTATCATCCAGAAACCAATGTGTGACGGAAAGATAAAGGACAGTAGGCCACAAAGCAAACAATTAATGCCCCCTGCCATACCTGGGGGGTCAGAAAAAATGTTTTCAAAGAAATCTAAATGTGGACAACTTTCTCAAAATAATGGACGAGAGTACAGTACATATGATCCAGGTTGGATTCCTGAATTGTGTCAATACGTCTAAGAAGTTTGTTATCTTCTGCTTTCATGTTGCAATATGACTGAAATTTTGTTGGAAATGTCATAAAACTATTACAAACCAAACCACAAAGAGAAATTCATTTTGATGACAAACACTTTTGCCTAAATCTAATCAGAAAATGTTACCCCCCCCCCCACAAGCAGTATTCAAATGCAAAGATATGTTACTCCCACAAAAGTAAGTCAACTGCAACTCAATTATAACTTAGTCTGTACTTGTTGGAAGTCAAAATGTCAATTTAATATCTCCAAAGATTTATAGGAAACTGCAAAAAATTTTATATTTACAGACAGAGAACCTGATTTCAGTACAACACCTCCCTCCCACTCCTCCTGCAAATTCTATTGAGAAGAGAATGTAATGAAAGAATTATGACAGATTTCATGTACATGTATGCTGTTCAAAAAACTAGAAATACACTTAAGACATTTAATATACTTCATTCAACATTAAAAGTAAAATCGAAGCTTCCAGTTTTTTTCTGGAATTTCACATGAATATTTAGAACATTGTCATCACTGGACTTCAATTCCTTCTCTTTGAAAAGATGCACTCCTTGTTTTGAGTAAAAGTCCCATGTAATTTTCTCTCCTTCTTCAAATGGCTTCGTTGGACCTGATGATATTGACCCTTGTTCATCAAAATCAAATTCTGCCCACAAAGCGACGCCATTGGTTAGTCCTTTAGTGCTGAAGTAAGAAATTTATCTCAATGGTTACAACATTCCTCTGTGTATATTAATTATTCTGGGAGAAAATGAATTAAGTTACATACAAAAGCACAAAAGTATAAACATCATGGTCATTATCTCAGCAATATTACTTTGGCGTAATACATGTAATAATATTTAAACGAATATTTACAATTTTCAACTTGATTCATTAAAATATTTGATAAGAATTGTTTTATCTATTATGAGAAAACTTTGGTTACTATGGTTTGGTTGCATATCTCTTGTGAAACAACTACACATCTAATATTTCAGGGAATCCTATAATTACATTTTTGTTAATTGTTTAATGGGAATCATATAATTACATATTTATTTGTTTTCTTATGTGATCATGTAATTACATATTCATTTGCTGTTTTACATAATGTCAAGGTTGTATAAGCTATACAGTAATAGCATTTGTTTGATGCATTACACAGACAGTTGGACCTATGGAGCAGACCCACCTGAAGCAGTGACATGGTACTTTGCTTTTTACTGTCTCATTTGAAAAACATGACACCAACCAATCACTGGTTGGAATTCAACTTAGTACCTCTTGGCCCTGAACCAGTATGCCACGAATAGAGATTTAAGAGTATCTGAAATTTTTCCATTTAGGTATGTATATAACATCATAAAAATTGAGTAGTTAATCAATTTCTACAGAAGTGTCATTTTTGTCCCTTTATTTTCCATAACTTTACATCAATTTCCAAAGAACTGGTTTTTGTCACAGCCATTGTATAACAGATGCCTACCTAAGGGTAGATGACTCTATGTTATGAAATGACCCAATATTGTCTTGTCAATCAGAGTGCAAGCAAGCATTGTCCCTATATATGTAAAAAAAAAAATTAAACATTTAATTCATGTCACATCTTATAACATTCACTCACTGGATGAGTTGTACCACCTCATGTTTACTATATACATCCTGGTCCATTTTCAGAAAGTCTGTATAGTCCATTTGAAACACCGTCAAGGCCTTTGACCTTGCACAACAAGGGTATTCCCACAAAGGTTGAGGTTCTATCAAAGCATCTGCAATGTCTGATGACTGCTGCGAAATAAAAACATGTACAACGTATAAGATTTAAAAACAGAATGTAATATTTCCAGCAGCATGTGTGTCATTTCTACAGATATTGACAGCTAGCCAGACAGTAAGTAAGTCAGATGATTCTCAGCTGACAAAAAACAATATCTCATGTCTACTACATGTATTGAAGAGAAATTTAAGCGACTGATGTGGAACATCCTCAGTCAGTGGAAGTGTTTTCATCCTTATGTCTTTAAGAATCTGCGTTCCACATCAATGTACATATTGACTATTTACTTTGGTTATTTACTAGAAATATTTCTAAGAAAACTGCTATAAACAAGATGAAAAAGCAGAAACAAGTTTTCCAGTCAAGGTCATATGATGCCTGAATTCCATTAATGCCTGTATTCGTGGACACTATTATTTCAAAGTGTTGTTTTAGAAAGATTAAAACTTAGAAAGCATTATTCCATCCTAAAGCAACACTATGAGAGCAAAGTGCATATGAAAACAAGTATCATTAGGTAAATATTAACCCATGGAGAACTTAGCTAATTGTATAATGTCTGTAAATCTATACACTAATTCATTTTGTCATCTGACCAAGAATGATCATAGATTTACCTCTATCAATTTGTCAAAGCAGGAAATATCAAATCCTTCACAGATTCCAACTGCTGATCTGATTTTCCATAGATCTTTAAATTCTACAGCAACTGCTTTAATACACAACGAACATGGAAGAACTATGGATGCTTTGTTCATATGCTGTGCTAATTGCTCTGCTCCATACCAGAATGCAATGTGATGCCATGGTAACACAGATGATTCAAGGTAAGGTTCTCCCATCACTAAATCAATCTAACAAAATAATTTTCATGGTTAGTAAAAATAAAATTTAACGAAACCTGTATCTGCCTACGTATAGCAGTATACAGTTGATTCTAATTTACTTTGAAAAAGAATAACTCAGCTGGTTTATTCAAAGTAACTTTTATAAAGTCCCAATTCAAGAGTACCGAAATTTCAATGCTGTCACTACAGAAGTGAAAAAACCTTGATGAGACAAATAAATGACAAACTATTTATCTTGGTCTCTTGAAGTTCGACTAATCAACATATTGTTACTGACTGCAAGTTCTGATATTGAAACAAATGTATGTATAGACTATACAGACTATAGGATCAACAATGTGTAGTGAAACAATCAAAGGACTAAAGGTCCTGAGAAATACTCTATTTGACTCCTTTACAAATGGTTAAGTATTAAATTGTTCAAGATCATATCTAAAGAGAATTCATGTTAACCTTAGATGAATGTGCTTCAAGTCATGTATCTGCTATATGTAGAAATGAGTAATATACCATATTTACTCAAATATAATACACAGCTGAGTATAATACGCACCTACAAAATGGCCTCGAAACTCATGAAAAAACGTCTAACTCAGTGTATAATACGCAGGGGAAAAATCCAAAACATAAGGTCAATTTCGTGTTGAAACAGCGAGACCGCAAGTCGCAATCGAGATTTTCAGCACATATATATGACATCGATGATGTTGTCAACTGAATATGCTTTGCCATATACCTTTCATAATAGCAGCACAGAACGACCAGCCTTTATTCATCGTGTAATATCAACGCTTTTCTCTCTTTCATTTCATTTACAATCAAACTCGCATAGACTTCAAATTTCTTAACTAGTACCCTCATCCCAAATGACCGCTTCATTTTTTTCTTGTTAGAATGAACGTGCATGTCTACTATATTGCATGAACTTTACGCGGTATTTGTGAAGACAAAATAAAAGAAAGAATGAATGAATGAGTGTTATCCAAACTGTCAATGCTTGTGCCGTTACGGTCAAGTAGTTTCACCTGTTGCATAACTCTCAATTAACCAATTAAGGCTAAATCATTGTATCACCCGTACAACTGCTAATCAGAAACCATTGCTAAATAACACAGCGCAAGTATTCTATTGTGTTCACTGAATGGCACACTGTAGATATGACTCCTGTTATCGCCTTGGGCATTTACTGCGGGAAGCAGACAGTATACAGACAATAGACATATCTCACGCCTCATGGGTTTGATTAACGGCTTTAGATACTTTAACGGACACACGCACCCCAATAAATCCGCCACTGAAGCTTAAAAGCGTGGAAAAAAAGGTTCCAGATTTCTAACCCTATGTTTAATAGGCAATGAAAAAATGATGAGTCAAATTAGCTAAAAAAAGTGTGAATTACATTCGTGTAGTACGGTAGTCTTTTTTAACTGTGAGACAATGCAGATTTTACAGATTTTATTTTCTTTCAAATTGATAATGTATCATGTTATGTGACATGATCTTCTGTGACTTTCCTTGACATAAAATATCAAATTAACATGAAACTATGCATCCTTGAAATATTTACAATCACAACTTGTGATCACTCAGGGCTTGACTTTTCCCTACTTGTCCATTCCGACAAGTAGCCATGAAATTTACTTGTCCGAATATAAATTTTACTTGTCCGACAATTCGTCAATACTGAACTTCTATAAAAACTAATAAAATAAAGTTTAAACAATTTACTCATTGTTTTAAGTTATTTTATTAAAAAATATACAGAGCTCTTGATAACTGTAAGAGGGTATTTACCAATTGCAAAATTTGAAAATAACAGAAAAATAATAACCAAATTAGTTTTTTTTTTAATTTTGAAAATTCTTTACAGAAAAATCATTTGTCCAATCAGACAAATACTTAGCAAGATTCACTTGTCCATGAAAAAGTTTTACTGGTAATGGACAAGCAATAATGTCAAGCCGTGTCACCTGTTAATATCTTCTAGTTTCAATATTCAAAGACATCCAGATAAATTTAATTATTTGTTTTTGTTTTTATAAGTTACCTTGCATCCATTCAGATCATCTCCTGTCACTGTTTCAATATCCTTACTGATGATCTTTATGTTATTATCTAATACATTTTCAACTATAAAAGACTTCACTGCCTTTCTGCACATGGGATGAGGTTCAATGTGAAAAACCTGAAAAAGAAGTTAATAAATCATATACTTGTATGTATTCACATTTTAATGTAATAAATTGAAAATCTAAAGAATATCAAGATTGTTTCTTGCAAGTAGAATTACTAAGATAAATTAAATAGATAAAATAATTTATTTATTATTTTATATAATTTTTTTTAAATTTTTTTATTTATTTATTTGATTTTTTTTTTGGGATGACTTTTGATTTATATCACATTATGATCATTTCATGTATATGGTGATGGCATCTGCCCAAAGCAATGCAGAGAGATTAAGACTTTTGCAACACACCCACTTATGCTGTGTGGGATCATTTACATATCATGTCCACATTGACATGGGATTGACGTGTCACATGCTGGACTCAAACCTGGGACCTCTCCACCACAAGAAAAGCATTCATTTTACCCAATTTAACTTTGCTGGCTAAACATTAAATAAAAGATTGTTGAATATATTATCAGCACTTGCCGATATCTTACCTGCTTTGTTGTTAATTTCGCAGCCATCAGTGCCAGCAAGGTTCCATTACTATAAATTAAACAGTTTTTTTCTCCTTTGAGATTCTAGAAACAAAAAAGATTTCACTCACATTTCGATATTCATCACAGATTCTTATCTCCTCACATTAATATACTGGTAACAGAGGCTTTGTTATGAGTGTATGTCTGTTTATATGAATGTGTCTTTCCTAGTTTTTATTCCTTTCCTTACAAATCACAACTTAATGCAGTTGATACCTTGGATGTAGTTAGTGACAAATCTCTTAAGTGACAGGGACAGGTTTGGCATAGTGGTTAAGTGCTTTACTTATGGTGCAGACAATGTGGGTTCTATTCCTAGTTGCACCGCTATGTTTCAGAGGTTGGTTACTTCCTGCTTCTATGTCGTTATATGACTGAAATATTGTTGAATACAACTGAAAAAATGTTGAAAGCGAGACATAAAAACCCCAAACAACAAACCACACAATGTCAATTACTAGATGTTGAGTAATACTGATTTTATCCCATCATCAATTACATGTATCTATACTAAAAGTATGTGATCATAAACTGAAAGACAAAACTAAGACATGGATATAGACATAGAATTGACATTTACATCTATCTTTATACATAAGTATAAAGACATTTCTATACATAAGCATAAGTTATAGCACTGGGTAAAACAGCAAATAATCTAAAGAGGTCAATGTTTGACATATTTATGATCTTCGGTAAAACTCATCCCAGGACTCTGTATAATATGTCGTCATGTGTCATAAATGCTGCTGCATCTTAACACATTCAGCCAAGAATCAAATAAAATCAATACTTTTTAGTTCATTTATAGCAACATTGCATGTGGTTCAGTAGAAGTTTTTAAAAAAGTGGTTAGCAAACTCCCTGAAGTGTGTAAACGCCCATATCCACTACATGTACTGAGCTAACCTGAGATAAGACATTCTTATATACACTCCATCTGGTTCAATCATTCAGCATGTACTAAGCTAACCTGAGATAAGGCATTCTTATATACACTCCGTCTGGTTAGATTATTCAGCATGTACTAAGCTAACATGGGATAAGACATTCTTATATACACTCCATTTGGCTTTATCATGCGGCATGTACTAAGCTAACCTGAGATATGACATTCTTATATACACTCCGTCTGATTTGATCATTCGGCATGTACTAAGCTAACCTGAGATAAGAATAAGACATTCTTATATACACTCCGTCTGGTTCAATCATTCAGCATGTACTAAGCTAACCTGAGATAAGATTTTCTTATATATACTCCGTCTGGTTAGATCATTCAGCATGTACTAAGCTAACCTGAGATAAGACATTCTTATATACACTCTGTCTGGTTCGATTATTCAGCATGTACTAAGCTAACCTGAGATAAGACATTCTTATATACACTCCATTTGGCTTTATCATGCGGCATGTACTAAGCTAACATGGGATAAGACATTCTTATATACACTCTGTCTGGTTCGATCATTCAGCATGTACTAAGCTAACCTGAGATAAGACATTCTTATATACACTCCGTCTGGTTAGATCATTCAGCATGTACTAAGCTAACCTGAGATAAGACATTCTTATATACACTCTGTCTGGTTCGATCATTCAGCATGTACCAAGCTAACCTGAGTTAAGACATTCTTATATACACTCCGTCTGGTTAGATCATTCAGCATACCGATTCTGCTCCTACTATACGTCAAATGTATACCACAAGTACATGCTGGTCCACTGCTGTGTGTCATCTGTCCTGAAGAACTACAAAAGCATTAAACAAACCATGAAATATACTTCATCTGTGATATGACAAAAGTCAATTTAATAGAAATTACTCTATTTTGTTGTCAATATGATTTTTTTTTTTACATTAAACGTAAGTACCACATAATATATCAATAGCAAATTTTTTGGAGATATATATATGCATATGCCATTTCATGTGTGTTATACGGCATATTCAAAGTGGCAAATATCATAACTGCCAAAAAACTTCCAGACAGAACCCATCATTCTTCATAAACATTTTCACATATTAATTTCACCAAATATGATTGATAACCATTTCATAAACTTAAGTAAAACTGGCATAAAAAAAGATGAATGAACACGATAGATTGATTGATTTTTGTTTAATGTCACACCACGAATATTTCACGTATATAGTGACCGCATCTGCCTGATGCGGGGCATACAAATTTTGACCTTTGCAACGGACCCACCCGAAGCAGTGAGGGATCTTTAATGTGCCATGCATACCACGAAATTTAGAAACTTGTCACAAAATCTCTGTGTCTTTACCTTTTATCTATATTAAACCAAAGACTATATTCATCATGATTACTAATGACCTTCACCTCTTCCCCATTTTGCACTGGAAGTGGAATTGATGGATAGAAAATAGCTTGCATCCAATGATCCCGCCACTGAAAAATTACAAGTGTTTCTGTGCTTATAAAACATGTATATTTAAATCAAAAACAAATTTTGAATTTTTTTAGAGAATAAATATATTCAAACCTAGAGTAGTGTTTGGCTTTATACATGTAGTTCCAATCATTTCTTTGGTCATTTTCAGCTTCAAACTTACTGTTAATGCTTTTATAAGTAAGTTAATATTATGTCTGAACCTTAAACAAAAGTGGCACATATAAATGAATTTAAAAATAAATGATAAAAAAATACAAAGCCTAAATAATTGACTCTGCATGGTAAGCTAGACAAATATTAGACATGTGACACATTAACTTATTACAATTAAACAGGGAAGGGTCAATTCATGACCATTGGTACTATAATTACAACTTATTATCTAGTTATATTAAGAAATCTTTTCCTATTTTTACCTGAAGCTCGCTGACATTTGGATGGCCCCAGCTTGGAGCACAACTTAGCATTATGTCCCCTTTTGTATCCATCTGTAAATCCCACCACATGAAAATCCCATCTACGTTCCCCTCTATCTGGCTGTTCACTTCAACCACTGACTCCTCCTCAGCTGGCAATTGTGACTTCCCAGTAAAGTCAAACCTGTAAGACAAAAAATTCAAATGAATTTTACTTGGTGAAAGAACAATGCTAGTTCTTAAAAATCATTATTATTTGCAACAAGTTATTGAAATAAATAACATGTTAATTTTCTTCCATTGTTCAAGTAGTGTTTACTATTTAACTTGCTCTTCTAAATTGTAACTGATTTTCATTTACTGCTAATAATGCTGGCAAATATTCATGAGGTATGATCAAAAAGTTCCATAAACTTAGGAATACCAAGGATTTGTCATTATTTTTCAATATACTCTCCCTTCATCGCAATGCACTTTCTACATCTCTGTTCCAAATCTGAATCCCTTCAAAATAGAATGCTTTGCTCTGGTCCCCTAATTACTCATATACAGCATCCAGGTTACCCTCATTGCTTCCAAAATTCTTACCACAAAAGTAAGATGTTAGTTTTAGGAACAGATAGAATATGGGGAATGAGGAAAAACCTCGAAGCTGCATTCTTTTGCAGCTATCATTGCAACTTGGGAAGTATGAGTGAATGCTTTATTTTGTAAGTGCAGAACACCTCTGGTTAGCTTTCCTCTCCCCTTCTCACAATCTCCTTATGCAACTCTTTAACTCATTAGCACAGTATGCACCATTTATCGTGTGGCCTACCTCAAGAAATTCAATCATGATTATTCCCTGATTGTCCAAAAAGATAGAGGCTATGACTTTCCCAGCTTAGGAAACTCTCTTGATTTTTTAGGAGAGGATAAGCCAGGGTTAATCCATTGCATGCTTTGTTTCTTGGATTCAGGATTAAAAATGGTGACTCCAAATTTTTAGCCATGAGTGACATTTTGACCCTCTGGATCGTCCTCATAGTGGGACAAAAAATGCAAAGAAACATCATACCTGTTTCTTTTTTGATCTTCAGTCAACATTCTATGGACCCATCTAGCTAAGACCTTACTGGTTTGACTAACCTTTCAACTTTTAACAGCGAATTCTGTCTATAAGCAAAAGTTTTCTACTAAAAATGTTCAATATGACTGAATAATGGAAAATATTGCAATCCACGCATGCCTAATTACCCATGGCCATCAAACTTTGAGCTGAGCACCTAGATTTTTATTGTCAGATATCTAGATAGCCCATGAATCAATTTTCATACAGTAAATCCCAATGAAAGCATATAAAATGAATAAATACAAATTTTACAAAAAACTATGCAATAAGATTAATTTACTAATCCATGAATTTTTATATTGTTTTATTAAACTTTCAGCAGTCACTAAAATTTTTCTGGGCTCCTAGATTTCAAAAATGAAAAAAACTGTCTTTTTATTCAACATCACAAGTTAACATTAAACTTATTAACATATATATATATATACTTATAAACATTAAAGGAATCTTTTCCTCCTTAATATATCTGGATGGTGCCTATCTGAGCACTGAATAACTCTAACCTGAACACTTGTACTGGATCACATATAATATCAAACTTCTCCTGAGGGATCTCCTCCATCTGAATATCATGCAGTGAAGGGGCACCTGCACAATCAATCATTGCCTTCGGGAATCTAATGTCATCTTTTTGAGATATTTCTATTGGTCGAATTTCTCTCCATTGACGTATAAAATCAGAGGACACAAGTTGAACATACATAAAAGCTAGAGAAGGCACCACAATGCAATCTTCCTGCAAGCAAGATCATACTCTAAAATGGTCATGACTTTTTTTAATTTTCAAGTAATTAATTCTAATTTTTGTTTTGCTGTTTGGATTAACCAAAATTTATAGTCTATAGACTTCTTTTTGTTATCTGCAGAGCTGTAACACAGGACAGCAAAATAATTGAAGTTCCTTTCGAATCCATCAGAATGATGTCAAATCATGTTAAGATGCGATAGATTTAAAGGGAATTTTATTCATTTTGCTATCCAATATTACAGCACCGTAGTTAGCATAAAAAGTTCTAAATCTATTCCATTCATTTAAACATTTATCAGATTCATAATATAATAAGCTGTATTTGTAAAATGTAAATGCCCTCTGCAGTAAAAGCTGTTATTCTAAAACTAGGTCAAATGCTAAGGTCAAGGTCACAAAATCAAAATTCTGGTACTGATGCAAAGGTCTCCTCACAAGGAATACACATGTGAAATATGAGAACCCTATCAATTACCATTCAAAAGATATAATTATTGTATAAGCTCTTAAAATGTGGGTCAAAAGTCTTGGTAAGTTAACGGGGTCAAAAATTATTGTACTGACAAAAAGTTCTTGTCACAAAGAATATGTGTGTAAAATATGAAAGTTCTATCTCTTACATTTAAAAAGTTATGTCCAAAGCTAAATTTTTTGCGGAGAAACACACTGGCAAAAAACTAGATGCCACCATCATCTTTGATTCCTGGGGCATAACAATAAAAACTGAGCATTACAATACAGTTGAAATCATTGAAAGCAATGAAAGTGAATTACTCCACTCAGATTCATAAGAAAGCTAAGATTTCTTTACCTCCAGAAGATTTTTATGAGCATGTGTGAAAGTTCCTATAGCTCCCTCTCCTATTAACTCTGTATCAAAAACCTCTGTTACCAATATATTGGCTTTATGTGCCATGTCTCCATCTAAAATTAAACATAGTGAAATCAAAGATTCCCAAGCTTTCCTTGATAAGAAGTTTATCAGTCAAACACAGAAATCTCAGTCAAGGAGAGAATAAGGGGTGTTTAAGGTTACAGCATTGATATCAAGGTTTAAAAAAAATTGTTATTGGAAGTATGTACTGCTGTGTCTGCCTATTCTGCGCGTCAGCTAATTCTGCGCTGTGCATTTTATGACATTGTAATCACTTCCATGTAAACACTGGTGCACATTTTCGAGGCCGGTTCTGTTTTATCTCCGATTGTGTACAATTAAAAAAAATAGACTCAGCCTCTGGTAAGAAGGCCTAATGAAGAAGAAAAACAGTGGATGGAGCAAGATCATTTAGTTTACAATACACAGAAAAACAAGAAACCGTCAAGGACGGTATGACCAGATTGCAAATGCTAAACGCAAAATGTTGACGGATGGACAGACAGACGGATGGACTGATTTTGCCAATTTATAGACCAGAATTGCTTTGCATTAACATTAACAATACATGTATGCAAGTGGTCACCCTAAAGGCTAAAAACAGTGTGTGTTCACTGAAGCATAAAGTCAAGGTCAATGTCACTAAATTTTTGTATTGGTTGGATAGAACATTCAAGTATCTACAAACCTACCAACTTTGACATAAGTACCCTTTAGGGTATGAAAAAAACCAAGCTAAACGCAAATGCTAAATGCAAAATGTTGATGCCGTGCGGACAGACTGACGGACAGTAGACGGACAGACGGACGGTTTGCGCCAATTCATAGACCCAAATTGCTTTGCAATCCTGTCAAAAATCATTAGTTTAATTGGCCCTGAGCCAACTATAGCAAATTTCAACTTTTCTTAGAAATCCACTTCACGTCAATTTTGTCCAAAATTATAGTCTGTTTCATTCTTATAAACACTGTAACCTCATTAGCATCCAATTAGCCGACATAGTTGACATTCTGGTGACGCATGGGTACGCTGACATCAGCTATGTTTTTTCTTATTTATACTACTGGATAACAAATAAAATTGTATCACCATATAGAGTAAAGATCAGTCTAAAAGTGTTGAATGTTATTTTGCTGGTTCTTTTTTTCATACCGAGTTAACAATGGCAAGTGTGTTTAAGGGCGCAGATTAGGCCGACAGCATAGTATACACCGTCACTCAAGCAGAACAAGAAGGTCAGTTGCAGCAACTGAAGCAAGTAGGTCAGATACTGCATCTGAAGAATGAACTGATGTCACCATATTAAGATGAACAACTGATATCAATTTGGTAACTATAACAATTGTGTTTTGTCCAAAACAAAATTATCCCATATAACTTGACAGAATCCATTGAACGGAACAAGTAGGTCGGCTTCACAGTTGAAATAAAAATGAAAATTCTGTACAATGATGTTTTACAAGGAAAATGTCAATAACTTGGAGAATATATAAACTCTTTTGCTAACCAACTGCATAGGGTACCTAAACTGTTGATGAAATATGAAAGTTATGAACTAAGATATCTTATAAAATAGCTAATTTATTTGTCATATAAATGTCGTTCTCTTACTCCCTCTGATATACAAATAAAGTTTAAGAGTATCTAAATATTGTACCTGCTCCCACTTGGACATCTGTGGATCTTTTTGGTATAAGCCGAATTTTATCCTGGAATTTGTTATCTTTGATAATTTGCTTAGCACATTCTGCCATAGGAGTGAAGGCCTAGAAATGATTTTCAAGTTTTAGAATTTTTACTATCCATACATCTATATTAATTATCTATTACCCTGCTCATCAATATCGACATAAGCATGTTCTGTGATAACATGCATACTCATTGGCCTTCAAACAGGACTGGTCATTGTCATCACCATCACCATCATCATCATCATCATCAATTCTTTTCCATGATGTCCCTCCATTTTGTTGATTTTGTAGATGGTGACATCAAAGCCAATCAATTTTCAGAAACAGTGTGAGGCTTAATACTCACCTGAGATCACGTGTGATTATAATAGATAACAGTAGTCACTTTTTTAATTATCAAAAAGGAAAAAGAAACAAGAGGCCCAAGTGGGCCTATATCGCTCACCTGAGTACCTAGATGATCAGTCATGCATGAAGGAAGAATTCATTTATTTTTGCATTAATGTGACTAAGTCAACACAGATGTTGAAAATATGTCAAATTTTATTTCAGGCTAGAATAAAAAACAACACTTTTTTGCACTTCCACTCAGGTGATTTTGATATTAAGCATTTCCTTTGTCTCTGCAAGATGTCATTCAGGGCAACAAGTTAGTCATTTTCTTTAGGTGGGGACTTTTGTTGACTGATTTCAAGTCTGGGTCATGAAAAACAATTGTTTCAAATATTGTCCAGATCTAACTTAAAATTGCCTAATTTCATATGTTGAGTGTTGAGAAACATCTAAAAACTTATTTAGATGTGTAAAGAAATGAAAAAAGATTTTTTGACCACAGCTGGATTTGAACCGCTACTCTCCATATTTCAATTACCAAGTGGTATATGTACCATTGTGAGAACTGCTTTTTAGACATGGTGACATTATCTGTTAACCAATTTGGATGAAATTTACCATATTGATAGAGGACCTTTAGTACTTCATGTATTCCATGTTTCATTAAAATCTTTCATGCAGTATAACAGCAGAAGTGAAAAATGTGATTGAATTGTTCCTATACACCCTCATTTGGAAGTCTTAAAAAATTCATAGAAAATCCAAAAATTGAGATATTGACAAAATTCTTTCAAAGTAACAATCCTTACCATAATTATGATCACAATAGTCCATAAGAAATCATCATTATCAATTAACTAGGAAATATGACACTTTTTTTCTGCATTGAATCACCAAGTCCAAATAAATGTCGAAAAAAAAATTCTAAAATTTGATTTTGGAAGGGAACCAAAATGACAATACGTCTTCACTCATCCCTCTAGATCATTTCTATGCATTCTGTTTGTCTCTGTATACAGCCCGTATGAAAAAGAATATTGTTAAACGAGGGAACTCTTTTGTGACCTACTTTTGACTATGGTGGCGCCACCTGTAAAGAGGTCTGGACAAAAACAACAGAATTTGAAAAGGATAATAAGTGACTTATTTCTACCAAGATTTATTAAAATCCTTCAAACAGTTTTGTAGAAAAAGTTGAAAATGTGAAAAATGGCCTCCCCCCCCCCCCTTTTTTTTGGAAGTCTTAAACGTAAAATTCCTAATTTCATATGTTGAGTGTTGAGAAACATCTAGAAACTTATTTAGATGTGTAAAAAAAAAAATTTTTTTTGACCACAGCTGGATTTGAACCGCTACTCTCCATATTTCAATTACCAAGTGGTATATGTACCATTGTGAGACCTACTTTTTAGACATGATGGCATTATCTGTTAACCAATTTGGATGAAATTTACCAAATTGATAGAGGACCTTTAGTACTTCATGTATTCCATGTTTCATTAAAATCTTTCATGTGGTTTTATAGAAAAAGTTGAAAATGTGAAAAATGGCCAACCCCCCCCCCCCCCCCCTTTTTTCTGGGAGTCTTAAAAAATTCATAAAAAAATCCAAAAATTGAGATAACAACAAAATTCTTTCACAATAATATTCCTTACCACAATTGTGATCAAAATAGTCATTAAGAAATCATCAATATCAATTAACTGAAAAACATGACACTTTTCTTCATTGAAATGACTAAGTCCAGAAACACGTAAAAAAAGCGTAAATTTCTATTTGACGGATCTTAACCCCGAACACAATTTTTAATAACCCATCTTTATATATTGTTGAAATACAATTAGTTTCCCCATTTATGGACTGGTTCTTGAGAAGAAGATGTTTGAAGAGGGGTACCCTTTTGGGCACTTTTGGTCCCGCCCTGGATCCACCCCTGAGGGAATCTGGATCCCGAACACAAACTTGGTAGAGGACCTTGAGTACTTACTTCATATGAGGTTTGATGAAATTCTGTGCAGCCAATCTGGAGAAGAAGTTGAAAATGTTTCAACCAATCAGAGCCAATGGCGGCCATCTTGGATCACGGACTGGCATAAAAAACACAAACTTCGTAGACGACCCTGAGTACCAACTTCCTATGAAGTTTGGTGAAATTCTGTGCAGCTTTTCTGGAGGAGAAGTCGAAAATGTGTCAACCAATCAGAGCCAATGGTGGCCATCTTGGATCACGGATCGGCATAAAAAACACAAACTTATTAGAGGACCTTGAGTACTTACTTCTTATGAAGTTTGGTGAAATTCTGTGCAGCGGTTCTGGAGGAGAAGTCGAAAATGTGTCAACCAATCAGAGCCAATGGCGGCCATCTTGGATCACGGATCGGCATTAAAAACACAAACTTGGTAGAGGACTTTGAGTACTTACTTCCTATGAAGTTTAGTGAAATTCTGTACAGCAGTTCTGGAGAAGAAGTCGAAAATGTGTCAACCAATCAGAGCCAATGGTGGCCATCTTGGATTACGGATCGGCAAAAAAAATACAAACTTGGTAGAGGACCTTGAGTACTTACTTCCTATGAAGTTTGGTGAAATTCTGTGCAGCAGTTCTGGAGGAGAAGTCGAAAATGTGTCAACCAATCAGAGCCAATGGCGGCCATCTTGGATCACGGATCAGCATAAAAAACACAAACTTTGTAGAGGACCTTGAGTACTTACTTCCTATGGAGTTTGGTGAAATTCTGTGCAGCAGTTCTGGAGGAGAAGTCGAAAATGTGTCAACCAATCAGAGCCAATGGCGGCTATCTTGGATCACGGATCGGCATAAAAAACAAAAACTTTGTAGAGGACCTTGAGTACTTATTTCCTATGGAGTTTGGTGAAATTCTGTGCAGCGGTTCTGGAGGAGAAGTCGTAAATGTAGAAAAGTTAACGACGGACGGACGACGGACGCTGCACTATGACAATAGCTCACTTGAGCTACGCTCAGGTGAGCTAAAAAGGAAAATTAATGTCACAAAAGAATACCAATTAATGTTAAATACCTCACAAGCAGTGACTGTGTCTGCACCCAGTCTGGCTGCCATCATAGACAATAATCCAGTCCCAGTTCCAATGTCAAGGACGTCAACTCTTTGGCCTTGATTTCTCTTTATTTTTATGGCAGATTCCAAAGCAAGGTAATATTTTTTATTCTGTAGGGTGAAACAAAATATGAGAATTATTTTTCTGATTGAACATAATGAATACACATACAAGTACATTTGTAACATTAAATTCTTATTTTGTGTATATAAATCAATAGACCTTTTTCCAATTTTAAATGATGTAAGGGGTCTTATACCGGACAAACCACTTTTTGTCGGAATTTTCACTATGACGTTAACGCTTGGAATGTGATGTCCGGTATTGCCCCTTACATCATGTAAAATTGGCAAAAGGTTATTCATATAAAACATTATAAACAGATAGAAACTTAAATAAAATCAAAGTATTTTCATGTAAACTGTTATAATTGTTTGAGGTTTTAATAACACCAAACCAGGATTATTTTACCCATGCTGTTGTGACCAGTGTTCAGTGGTACAAAGAAATCAGTTCTTGGAGAACACCATAGATCTCAGGCAGCTTTCTCACATACTCTAACCAAAGCTCAAGCCTTGAAATGAACCATCAACTAATAGTTATATATGCATATATATACTGGGAGTACATTGAATATTTACCCTTTCAGTATCATGAAGCATGTCTGCATATGCTGATCTGAAATAAAAAGAAAATACTGATACACAAACAAAAGAAGCACACCCTTTTACTTGTGCGACAGTCTTTCAAATGCAAGTAATGCTATCTTTTTTGAAAGATGAATTTCAAATAGACCTTTTCCTGATTTTAAATGACGTGCAGGGCAATATTGGATAAATGAAGTTTTACTACTTAGATTTGCATCATACATGTATAACTTTAGTCATACTTTGACACCACAATCCCAGTATCAACATCGTAATGAAAATTTCGAGAAAGATGATAATGATGATTATGACATAATATACAATCTGATTAAAACCATACCTTTATTCCGCTTCTCCATTTGTCCCATTGCAGATAAAGATCTAGCGAAACCCCATAAGGCGTCATGTTCTGGTGAACTCTGATTTTCAGCCTATTAGTGGATCGGCTATAAATTCCTAGGAATGAAATTAACATCCCCAAGGTGCATGACCTACAAGGTAGTTTTCGAACAGCGTTTGTTACATATTGCATCACTTGCACGTGCCTAGCCGAGTCATTGATTGGCTATGGGATATAATGGTTTCAGTAACTGAACATCATCAGAGTTCACCAGAACATGACCCCTTATGGGGTTTTGCCAGATCTTTATCCGCAATGGGACAAATAGAGAAGTGGAATAAAGATATGGTTTTAATGAGATTGACATAATATGTAATTATGTATGAAATACGGCCACAAATATTAATTAAACAGCCGATTTCTGTGGTGAATTGTATCACCACGGTATGAACCCTATCCTTTCAACAGAAATTACACGATACATAGCCTGACTATATTTACTTTTGGAATCCCTGAAAATATAAAGGGATTATCATCCAGACAATGACAGCAAGACACAATGCGTAAGTTACATGTACCTAATATGATTGATTGATTGATAGGACAATGTACCCAGGTACATTGTCCAACCCACCAGACTTACTAGAACTGCACACCCCCTCTCCTTCAGGTAAATACCCACATCCAACGACCTACAAATACTTTTTTTTCTGTTAAGTATAGTCCAATGGAACCACCTGCCACATCACACTGTAATGTTAGCAAAGCCTGAAGCCTTTAAGGCTACCATTGCTAGCATATCTCACGCCCAGCCTTATAATACCATTATAATGTTATTTTTAACAATTCTTTTAACACTGTATATTCTTTATTTTTTCACCAGCACCGCTAGATCCAGTTTCTATTAACTCCACAACACAGACACGCACGCTGCCCCCAAAAAGGGGGTGCTGCAGTATAAGGAGATAGATAGACAGATTGAATATTGTTTTACTTCACTCCACGATTATTTCACGTATATGGTGACGGCATCTGCCTGATGTATTGCATACAAATTTAGACCTTTACAACGGACCCACCCGAAGCAGTGAGGAATCTTTTACGTGCCATGCCTACTGTGACACGGGAACTTGGTTTTTACTGTCTCATCCGAAAGACATAACACCGGTGTGCCCAGGGTGGGAGTCAAACCCGGGATTTCTCACACCGGAGATCGACTAATCCCGTTTTTTATCAGTACTGGAAAATTCTATGCGGAATACTTTATATCCTTCCGCATGTCGTCTGCATTGTTACAAACAAATGAAACATGGCGACTTGTTTTATGCAGAATACTTGATTTTTATTACAACATATTAGATTTTGTGTGTTATCGTTAAATTTAATGTTGAAAAATCCTATCTAAATATAAAGTTTCTCCATGCATATCACGGTGTTTTTATTTTTATTCAATCAGTGATTCGGCCATCAAAGGAAGTAAACAAAAACATTAAAAATAGCTATAGCCTACATCGAGCTGCTGAGGTAGGAGAAAAATAATCAAGCACTAGTTTGAGTTACAGATAGAAAAAGATTAGTCTCGGGCTGGATGAATCAACATACCTCAACCTCGGCTAACGCCTCGGTTGAGATTTGTTGATTCATCCAACCCTCGACTGATCTTTTTCTATCTGGAACTCAAACTAGTGCTAGATTCTATTACTCTCGGTCACTAGCCGAGCACCTTATCCACTAGGGCACTAACTTAGTGACTATAAGCCACATTTCGGCTTATATCTAATATATCAGTCACTATATTTACCGTGCAATTTCTTGATGATAATCATAATTTTCACTCTGTATTATCCAATCCATTTTGCCTGTAACAGGATTGACAGTTGACACAAACGTTGACATCTTCTTTATTTGTTGTAATTGCCGTAACAATTTAACCATGTCTGATGGGCGCCGCCATATTGAATAGGGAGAAGTCATTGACACATAATTTATAATGGAGAAGCAATTTAACAGAAAGCATGTTTGTATTAAAATTATACACGATACATAGTCAGCAAGAGTGCTTGGATGTGTTTAGATCTACCTTGTTTAATATCACAAAAGAATCCAGGAAGTTTTAGTGCAATATTCATAATTTTATATCCCCCTTTTACCAAGTTTTTTAATTGACATCACTTAGAAGACATATGACATGAATTTTAAAAAAATAAAAAAAAACCACACACACACACACACACACACACACACACACACACACACACACACACAGACACACACATTATATTTGTTTCATGTGATCATTTTCTATTTTTGACAAAAGTTGACCCCTTTCAATGACTTTTGTTCATGACATAGGTAGGTAATGCGGAAGTATCAAATTTTACTCTTGATACAACCCCTGTTGATATATCCATTATAAAATCGTATTCGTACGGCATTTCGTGGTTCCGCCCACTATTAAACTCATCTTAACAAGATGGCAAAGGTAGACAAAGAAGCTATTCGGGAAGCATACGAGGATGTAAGGAATGATTCTAGTGAAACAAATTGGTAAGTAATAAACTGGACTCATGTGAAAATTCGCCTTTTTTCATAATTTGTTCATCGAATTCCATATAAGGTAAAAACGGACTCGGCATTGACTATTCATGCGATGAACTCGCTCGAACGCATCTAATATGAATAATAATAATATTTGGGCAAAGAATTTATAGAAGTATAGAGAATGACAAGTTATAGCTTTGTAGATATTATCTAAGGTGAATGTCCCTAATAGTGTTTATGTATAGGGAAAGTATTTACTCAAATATACATGTATGTACGTGGACCATGGTCCGCCCACTATCGCAATTTGAACAAATTACACCGGTTACATGACAGCAAGTGCAAGTGACACATAAGAATAATTATCTTTGAATACGATTTCGATCATTTGCGGTTACATGTAAACGAGAAAACAGTTGCAAATGCAATGATACCGAGTGTGATGTACACGGCTTGTTTTAAGAAGGGTAATAACGGAAATATTGTATCATTGAATTCATTAATTGAATTGAATTTTCTTTCTCTGTAAAAGAAGAGAAACACGGAAAAGACTGTTAGGATGGTATCTAAAACAATGAGGAAATTCGACCGTGTAATTCCCGACAGAATTCGGAAGAGCAAATTAATGCAGTATTTTTTTTTCCTTGAAAAAGAGTTTGACTCTAATACTTACTGACAAGTTTTCTGAATGATATGACTGGCTATATGTATGCAACCATTTTGATAAAATTATGCAATTTGTCCTGAAATAAGAACTTTTTTAAATAATTGAACCTCTAACATTCGTTCAGTGATTCCCCACTGCTCGATAAAGTTCGATCGATCGATCAAATACATGTACCGTGGATTGAAAAATGCAGTGACATGGGTAAAGTAGATCAATGAAAATGATTTTAAAATGTATCGCCGGAAATACTCTTGCTGTATCTTCATACGAATTAAATGAATATAATGAAAAATTTGTATAAGAATGAAATCTAATACCTTATGAACATTTAGAACGAAAGACTGACTTCTTAAAAATGAAATGAATTTAATGAAAAATTTCAAAGACACATCATAATGAGTATTTTTCTTTCAGATTCAAGGTACTTTAGCTTATGCATAACATATTTTTTTATTTGGCCTGATATAGAAATATTTTAAAGAGGAGAGTTTGTGTTGATATTTAATATTTAAGAAACTCCTTAAATTTAATTATTTGGATTAAAAAATGTAGGTTTTTTTTTCTCAGATTCAACACTGTGTGTCTAGCTTGTTGATTTCAAGCTAGTTACAAACATTGCCTACCCTAGTTCCTTGTATAAAATATCAACTCTCTCATATCTTCGAATTTTGTAATATTTTTCAGGGTTGTTCTCAAATATGATGACAACAGCATCGTATTAGAATCGAAGGGCGTAGACTTTGATGAATTTAGATCTAAATTTTCAGGTGAGTTTTTATTTTACCTGTTATCACTTAATGTTTACGCACTTTCAAGTACATGTGCACGTCACGAAAAATTGTCCATATTTGGGCATGTTACCTTTAATGATAGTATTGTAAAACTGAAACCGGAAACTGCTTCGGTGAATGTCATTGCTAGTCGACTATTACCTTGTCGATTTAGATTACCCTGACCTTTATGTACGTAATACCATTATTGTTACTATATAATCTATCGGATCGTCAAAGGTTAAAAGATATAGCAGTAACTATCGATCACATGCATAATCCACCTCTGTCATAGATATACATACTGGATATACAATTAGATAATAAAAGTACAATTACCACAGCATGTTTGTGTTAATTATAACCCTTTCACTGGCGGATCCAGGGAATACTAGAGTTGCACCCCTTATTGGATGAATAATTTACCCCAAAAAAGTTATTTTTCCTTATTTTTAAAGGTGAACCCCATCCCTTTCCTTGGCTAATGTGACTACAAAAGGTTCGAATCCCATCCCTCTTCTTTTCATCAGTGGCTCCTCCCTTGTAGCCTTCTCCATTGACACAACCGTACACACGCATTTCTCTCTCTCTCTCTCTCTCTCTCTCTCTCTCTCTCTCTCTCTCTGTTTATTATTATTTTTATTATCATCATAAACATTATTATTGTTGTTGTTGGTGTTGTTGTTGTTGTATCATTTCCTTAACTTTCTTGTGTTTCTCAAAGAAAAAAGAACTTGAATATCACTATTGATGTTGAACAGCATAATTTAATATATTCTAAAACTGCAAACCTATAAAATTTTATCCTTATCACTTTTCCTTGTAGACCCCTTTCTCTATGTCTATTGTTCTTTTATCCTATTATGCAGCTTTTACAATAAACTGGATTTATTCAGACCGAAATGAAGTTCGTTTTAAAACCTGTCAACGGACACCGTTTAAATTTGTTAAAGTAAAATATGTACAGGTATTTCAAATTTCAACAATCTCATAATCCATAGTTTCTTTTGTTTTGTTTGATTTGTATGTGGGTCATGAAACCATATGAATCTGTTGAAATGTACAATTTTTACATATAGACTAGGTAGGTTGTAAATTTCAACGATTCCCTTCCTTGTTCTCATGCAACAATGCTTCTTTTCGTACTTGTAAAATCGTCATGTAAGTCACATAAAATGAAAATCTTCTATATTACAGTATTTATCGGAAAAGAATCTTTCTATAAAATGCTTTAAAGGGGATTTATTATCAAACAGACTGTTTCAGAATTTGACCTGCTGTCGAGCAGCCTGTGGGAATCTGGGAATAACTAATGACCCTTGCCTACCTGTAATGCTTCTTGATTTTGCATCCTAGTCATTGACTTTTTTTTACATTGACTAGTTCTCAGAGATGAGTTTCAAATAATGATTCTGACACATGCATGATATCAACACAAAAGCCGATGAGTCGCTAATTTGATTTATACTCATGATCATCCGGTTACGATCCGAGCCTACTCCAGAGCTGAATCACTTATCGACTTCTGTTTTCTACACGGAGATGAGTCACTTCATTATGTCATAATGAATGTGGCTCTACGATGCACGTGTTCCTTAACAGTAATCTTTCTTTGGGACATTTCACCCTTTTGTGAAAGGTACACCGTAAGAGGAAATATTTCAACAATCAAATGCGCAGGTAGCATGTAACTTCGCTTGATTCAATTCGACCGAAGGGACATATAATAATCTGATTATGCACAGTATCACCACGGTTCATAGGACTTGTTCTGATATGGTGGTGGATCCAATAATTTCTGTTTAAAAAATGTTATGGTGGGTGGAGTCAAACATTTAATACTATAATGGTATCAAGGAAAGGTAGTTTCTAACCTTTGGATGTAAAGTTTTGCTTAGGAATGCGGAAATGGCGCAAAATGACTTGTTTGATCAAGTTTTTCCGAATAAAACGGTGGTTCTATTTTGGACCCCAGTAGCTCATCGCATAGCAAGTATTCGCTCGAGGTCAGAGAGAAGTAAGTTACAGTGTGGTGGATGATCTGTCTGTGTCTGTCTATTTTAATGACTGCATGGAGACAATCAAAATACCAAGTCCCATTTCAAAATAAGAACTTTATCCCTTAAGTATACAAGTAGTGTAGTATCATTTATTCTCCAAACGTAAAACATAGCTTATATATATATATATATATATATATATATATATATATATATATATATATATATATATATATATATATATATATATATATATATATATTTATATATTTATATATATATATATATATATATATATATAAATGTACTTAATACGCCCCCCCTCCCCTTTCGCCACATATTTATTAGTAGAAATTCAGATTTGGTACCAAAAATGGCTAATACACATGTGTCCCCCCCCCTTTTTTTCCGGAAATCCTGGATCCGCCACTGTAATAATCACTGTTCGTATACATATGGCATCAGAGGTTGACAATAATGTGTTAAATAATCCAAATTTACACCATTCTAATCAAAATACTGCTCTCTGTGCCAATATATGCAAACAGAGAGTAATGTGGTACATAATCAGATTGTATTTACGCAAACGATTCTCTATTGTCATAGTTCTAAACTGATATAATCGGTTATATTATGGCAGGAAAATACCTGAATTTGTAAATTCATATACACACGACTAATTTTCGTAAAGTGAATTCTCATACATTCCTTATTATCGGAATCAAAGAGGATTACTTTTGAAGGTGAAACCTTTCCACCAAATGATGAATTTTGGTTTGTTTGTTTGTTTGTGGTTTTTTGTTTCTGGTTTTTTTTTTTGGGGGGGGGGGGGCGAGGGTTGTTTTGTTTTTATTTATCTGTTTGTTGTTTTTTTGGGGTTGTTTTTGTTGTTGTTGGTTTGGTTTGTTTTGGGGGTTTTTAGGGGGGGGTTTGAATTGCTGGCTTCGCCTTTGATTATTTATTGGTGACTTGCTAATATAAAGTGAAATTTTTCAAAAGTTTTAAAGTTTCAGCTTACTCGGTTTGCATTGCTACCGTAGTAGTATTATGGTCGAAAGACAACTGTCCTATTATATACTGCAACTAATGAACAGTAATTGAAATATTTATAATAACTTTGGTCACTATGAATATTATACAGTACTTGTATTGTACTTACATTTCATTAGCTGCAATGTTTCATAGGACACTACCCAGCAAGTCAAATATATCAAAAGAATACGTTTTTCAAACTACAAAATTAATACTTTTCATTTTTCTTTACTATTAATAGCATTATATGATATACCGGTACATAGAACGCATTCTTTGTTTATGAACTATTCACTTTAAGTACTAACACTTGGGGATATGATGAACAACAAAGGAAGCACCTTAACAATTTACAACATAATATGGGACGGGAAGGAAATAGTTGAATTAAGTCATTAACTGTAACGACGTATCCGTGGCTAATCCAGCAGTGCTTAATATGTGGCTATCACTCAAG
Organism: Pteria penguin; assembly: GCA_035048485.1. NCBI lineage: Eukaryota > Metazoa > Mollusca > Bivalvia > Pterioida > Pteriidae > Pteria > Pteria penguin. The sequence goes on along the minus strand of CM068582.1, from coordinate 28,233,620 downwards.
GGGCGGATTCTTCGTTCAATTTTTGAAAAAAGGGATGGGGGCGGGGTACCCTTCGATGGTCAAATTTTTCAAAGGAAAGAGAAAAAAGTTTTTATTTTCCACAATAATCTTTCTAGTAAATTTTCCATCGAAAGGGTGCGGTTTGTAACCCCAGTTACCGCCCCCGGGCTTATTTCAAGTTTTAGAACTGCTGGTTCTTTTGTAACGCCTTTTGTCTATTAAATTATATAAGAATCATTTTATAAAAGAAAATTTAAAACCACGTCATGTGGCCATGTTCTCACAGCTGATGCAGGTTTAATACCCAAATCATGTGCACAGTGCAGATGAAATGTGTGCATAATTAGCAATACAATAAATGTGAACATCTAATATTTCCTTAGATATTTTCACATACGAATAACTGAAATTGTCACTAGTTTTCATATGTGATGTTACAATAATGTTGTCTTTTCATGAATTGATTAAATGATACGGGTAAATACAGGGTTTCATTGCGGTTGAATTACCACTTATTAATTACAAATCTCAAATTATTTTCTGTCAAATATTTAATGCTTTTCAAAATATAAAGAAAGATATGTCAGTATACTGCTTCAGTATGCCTCTCCATCAAATGTTTTGTAACGTGTGTCTTCTTTATACTTTTTGACCGGATTGCAAAGCAATTCCGGTCTATGAATTGGCGAAATCCGTCCGTCCGTCCGCACGGCGTCAACATTTTGCGTTTAGCATTTGCGTTTAGCTTGGTTTCTTTCATACCCTAAAGGGTACTTATGTCAAAGTTGGTAGGTTTGTAGATATTTGATTGTTCTATACAACCAATACAAAAATTTAGTGAACTTGACCTTGACTTTACGCTTCAGTGAAAACACACTGTTTTTGCCTTTAGGGTGACCACTTGTATACATGTATTGTTAATGTTAATGCAAAGAAATTCCGGTCTATAAATTGGCAAAATCCGTTCGTGCGTCTGTCTGTCTGCCTGCCCGTCCGTCCGTCCGCCAGGCGTCAACGTTTTGCGTTTAGCATTTGCAATCCGGTCATACCGTCCTTGACGGTTTCTTGTTTTTTCAAATGTTCATCACAACAATTACTTGTGTTTCAACGGAGAATGCGTGTAATTTGTATACTGTATATGCCTAAATCATAAATGTGTTCATTTCTTTTTGTAGATGATGAACGAGCGTATGGTTACTTGCGAGTTATTGCTGGCGACGAGCTCAGTAAGCGAGTTAAGTTTGCCTTCGTAGCCTGGTTGGGGCCTCAAGTCTCCGCCATCAAGAGGGCGCGCATGGGCACCGACAAAACAGGCGTTAAAGAAGTAATAAGAGTGAGTTTACTAGTTATATATGTACTTCTGTTTATATTCATTTTACGAATTATGACTATTTTTGCTTCTGACTGCTCAATATTCAAACTACTGAAGCTTTGTACGTTGGTTGGTTAATTAAACCTCGGTTTTCACTGTCCTTTCCAAAAGACTGAGATACACCGGCTCGATCAACATTCTGTTGAAAGCGCTGTAAAGTACCAATTCGCTTTTAATGCAAAATTTCGACAAAGACATTTCAAAAACATATCCACAAGACTTAAATAGTATATACTAAAAACAATTGGTATATTAATCATATGACATTGACTTCTGAATATTTATTGCAGAGCTACGCTGTGGAGTTGTTACTGAGTGAACGATCAGAAGTAAACGAGGATGCCATTAGAACAGAAATCATCAAAGCCGGGGGAGCTAATTACGGCACGGGGTCCCGATGATGATAACATGACTTTAGTGCAATACTAGATTTATCAACAAATGTCTCCTGTTAATATTTATCATACATGTACATCTATATATGAAAATTTCTCCACGAATTTTTTTTGCGATTTTAATATACAAAATCTTTGTTAGACAATTATGACGCAGTCTATGATATTACACAGGTGTATAAAAGACTATATTATTGATATTTTCGGGTACTGGTGTACTCCACGTTTAATTACTGATTTCATGTTTGATAAATATTTGTATGTCTATTTTTATAGTTTTGAATAAATTTGCTAATAGATGCAACAAAAGATACTTAATTGCAAGTTGTCGAATATTTTTATATGTTCTCTTAAGAATTGATGCAATATGGTTCATCTGTTCCAGTTTTCTGCACCTTTTTCAGGAAAGAAAGATATCTCAGGCACAGGTGCTCGTTTTCATATAAACAACGGCTCCGCCCCTGTACACCCCTGTACGTCTCCGTCTCGTACTATAAAATAAATATAAATATTTTATAGTACGAGACGGAGACGTACAGGGGTGTACAGGGGCGGAGCCGTTGTTTATATGAAAACGAGCACCTGTGATCTCAGGTGGTGAATTGCTTAGTATTTTCATCTATGTTCTGGTTGATATAAATACATGTATATCAAACATTTCAAATTTGGTCACATACTTATTTCATACTTGTAAAACGAAACACACCTTCATTCAGATCCTTGTTACACTGTGGAAAAGGGGCAGGCTTGGCGTAGTGGTTAAGCGCTTAGCTTGCGGCGCCGACGATCCGGGTTCGATTCCTGGGTTGCGACACTAAGTTTAAGAGGTTGGTAATCTCCTGCTTCCATGTCGCGATATAACTGAAATATTGTTGAAAGCGACGCAAAACACCAATCAACCAACCACTGTGGAAAACAGTCATTATTCTTTTTAATAAGCCTACTAACAGACATCCCGTATTAGATTAAGAATTGCAAAGAACTTTCACTTCTTCGGTTGGTGAACTTTGCTGATAATATTCCAATCACTAAGGGGGAGGGGGTAACTTGCAATGATTTTGGGTGCAGACGTGCGGCTGGTGTCGCTAGCACCCTACCCATTCATGTATTGAGCAAAGAGTAAAACATACCCATTCTTACACTGACCATAGTGTAAAGCATACCCATTCCGACTATTCATATATTTTGTGATTAGAAATCAGAATATGGGTACATGATTTCTTTTTTAGATGATCATCATTAATAACTGATAACACTGATTGAACGTCAGCTTCAAATGTAGGCCTGGCCTTGAAAGCTGTAGTTCATCGTGTGAAACCAACTGTTTGTGAGGTACGATCTACCCTGTGGGTTTCACACGATGATTGTAGTTAAACTTAGTTTTTGGTTTGTTTGTTTTTTTCTTCTTTTTTACTGTTGTGTTTTCGTAAATGTAAAATACGAAAATAACTGGTGTAACATGACCATGGCACTAACAACAATGTACCACAGTGGACATTCACGCACCCCTGAAATTCAGAGGTGAGACCAGGTGCCCGGGAGGAGTGAGCGTCTCCTGTTTGGCTAGCCACAGTAAAGTCGTATTTGTTTTAATTTATTAGTGATTCATCTTAAGAAATGACTGTGTGTGTGTGGGGGGGGGGGTGTCCGTGCGTGTGTGTGTGTGTTTATGGGATATAATTCTAGTTCTGATTTAGTAATTCCCTGAATCTTGTTAAGCGAAATACAGCACATGTTACACACTTTCACCTATCAATCCAATTTTTCACATCGTTGTCTATCTCCATTGTCAATGTAAACTAACATTAATTTTGTGAATATGTGCTATTATTATCACTATACGTGAACTGCCTACTGATCTCGAGTACGTGTATAGGACTGTTTAAAAGTTTTGTGTGTGTCCATTTGATTACAGTGTAGAGTTTATAAGTATTTTCTTGGTCAGACATTGGAACCGATAACATTTGGATTGATCAGTTGGACATTATTTATCGGCCCAAATAAGTTGATTACAATTTGACCAGAATACTTTTAAAACAAATCAAGTCCTATATCCGTTGCATAGGTTAACTATGATATGCATTTTTCCTCTCCTGCCCTTTTTTAATTGTGTCATTTTGGAGTCACAAATTTTGCAACATTGGAAAGAAATTCATCAATGAATTCAACAATTAAGAAAAGAATTTACATATACAAGTGTACATGTATTTCAAATCAAAACAATGACTTTATCATTAAAACAAAAACCATAAACAGTCTTTTGGTGCAGTTTAAATACTGTTTTGTGTGAAGATGAATAAAAGTACACCTTAGCTGCTGAACACGAACATTTCGATGAAATAATACAACAGTTGGTACACAGCATATATATTCATATTCATATCAGAGATACCCATGCTAGTGTTTCATTATTAGGTGATCAGTGTATATCAGAGATACCCATGCTAGTGTTTCATTATTAGGTGATCCGTGTATATCAGAGATACCCATGTTAGCGTTTCATTATTAGGTGATCAGTGTATATCACAGATACCCATGAAGCCGGTGTGGCCTAGTGGATAAGGTGCTCGGCTCGTGATCGAGAGGTCGCGGGTTCGACTCCCGCCCGGGGCACACCGGTGTTCTGTCTTTCGGATGAGACAGTAAAAACCGAGGTCCCGTGTCACGGTAGGCGTGGCACATAAAAGATCCCTCACTGCTTCGGGTGGGTCCGTTGCAAAGGTCTAAATTTGTATGCAATGCATCAGGCAGATGCCGTCACCATATACGTGAAATAATCGTGGAGTGACGTAAAACAATAATCAAACAAACAAACAAACAAACAGATACCCATGCTAGTGTTTCATTATCAGGTGATCCGTGTATATAAAGATACCCATGCTAGTGTTTCATTATTAGGTGATCAGTGTATATCACAGATACCCATGCTAGTGTTTCATTATTAGGTGATCCGTGTATATCAGAGATACCCATGTTAGTGTTTCATTATTAGGTGATCAGTGTATATCACAGATACCCATGCTAGTGTTTCATTATTAGGTGATCAGTGTATATCAGAGATACCCATGCTAGTGTTTCATTATTAGATGATCAGTGTATATCACAGATACCCCTGCTAGTGTTTCATTATCAGGTGATCAGTGTATATCACAGATACCCATGCTAATGTTCCATTATTAGGTGATCCGTGTATATCTATCTATCTATCTATCTATCTATCTATCTATCTATCTATCTATCTATCTATCTATCTATCTATCTATCTATCTATCTATCTAATAAAAAGCCAGTGTATATCACACATACCCGTGCTAGTGTTTCATTATTACATGTAGGTGATCAGTGTATATCACAGATACCCGTGCTAGTGTTTTATTATTAGGTGATCAGTGTATATAAAGATACCCATGCTAGTGTTTCATTATCAGGTGATCCGTGTATATAAAGATACCCATGCTAGTGTTTCATTATTAGGTGATCGGTGTATATGGAGATTTCCATGCTAGTGTTTCATTATTAGGTGATCCATGTATATCAGAGATACCCATGCTAGTGTTTCATTGTTAGGTTATCAGTGTACATAAGACATACCCATGCTAGTGTTTCATTATTAGGTGTTCAGTGTATATCAGAGAGACCCGCACTAGTGTTTCATTATTAGGTCATCGGTGTATATCACAGATACTAATGTTAGTGTTTCATTATTAGGTGATCGGTGTATATCAGAGATACCCATGCTAGTGTTTCATTATTAGGTGATCAGTGTATATCAGAGATACCCATGCTAGTGTTTCATTATTAGGTGATCGGTGTATATCAGAGATACCCATGCTAGTGTTTCATTATTAGGTGATCCGTGTATATCAGAGATACCCATGTTAGTGTTTCATTATTAGGTCATCAGTGTATATCAGAGATACCCATGCTAGTGTTTCATTATCAGGTGATCAGTGTATATCACAGATACCCATGAAGCCGGTGTGGCCTAGTGGATAAGGTGCTCGGCTCGTGATCGAGAGGTCGCGGGTTCGACTCCCGCCCGGGGCACACCGGTGTTCTGTCTTTCGGATGAGACAGTAAAAACCGAGGTCCCGTGTCACGGTAGACGTGGCACGTAAAAGATCCCTCACTGCTTCGGGTGGGTCCGTTGCAAAGGTCTAAATTTGTATGCAATGCATCAGGCAGATGCCGTCACCATATACGTGAAATAATCGTGGAGTGACGTAAAACAATAATCAAACAAACAAACAAACAAACAGATACCCATGCTAGTGTTTCATTATTAGATGATCAGTGTATATCAGAGATACCCATGCTAGTGTTTCATTATCAGGTGATCCGTGTATATAAAGATACCCATGCTAGTGTTTCATTATTAGGTGATCAGTGTATATGGAGATTTCCATGCTAGTGTTTCATTATTAGGTGATCCGTGTATATCAGAGATACCCATGCTAGTGTTTCATTATTAGGTGATTAGTGTATATCAGAGATACCCATGCTAGTGTTTCATTATTAGGTGATCCGTGTATATCAGAGATACCCATGTTAGCGTTTCATTATTAGGTGATCAGTGTATATCACAGATACCCATGCTAGTGTTTCATTATTAGGTGATCAGTGTATATCAGAGATACCCATGCTAGTGTTTCATTATTAGATGATCAATGTATATCACAGATACCCCTGCTAGTGTTTCATTATCAGGTGATCAGTGTATATCACAGATACCCATGCTAATGTTCCATTATTAGGTGATCCGTGTATATCTATCTATCTATCTATCTATCTATCTATCTATCTATCTATCTATCTATCTATCTATCTAATAAAAAGCCAGTGTATATCACACATACCCGTGCTAGTGTTTCATTATTACATGTAGGTGATCAGTGTATATCACAGATACCCGTGCTAGTGTTTTATTATTAGGTGATCAGTGTATATAAAGATACCCATGCTAGTGTTTCATTATCAGGTGATCCGTGTATATAAAGATACCCATGCTAGTGTTTCATTATTAGGTGATCCATGTATATCAGAGATACCCATGCTAGTGTTTCATTGTTAGGTTATCAGTGTACATAAGACATACCCATGCTAGTGTTTCATTATTAGGTGTTCAGTGTATATCAGAGAGACCCGCACTAGTGTTTCATTATTAGGTCATCGGTGTATATCACAGATACTAATGTTAGTGTTTCATTATTAGGTGATCGGTGTATATCAGAGATACCCATGCTAGTGTTTCATTATTAGGTGATCAGTGTATATCAGAGATACCCATGCTAGTGTTTCATTATTAGGTGATCAGTGTATATCAGAGATACCCATGCTAGTGTTTCATTATTAGGTGATCGGTGTATATCAGAGATACCCATGCTAGTGTTTCATTATTAGGTGATCCGTGTATATCAGAGATACCCATGTTAGTGTTTCATTATTAGGTCATCAGTGTATATCAGAGATACCCATGCTAGTGTTTCATTATCAGGTGATCAGTGTATATCACAGATACCCATGCTAATGTTCCATTATTACTTGATCCGTGTATATCTATCTATCTATCAATCTATCTAATAAAAAGCCGGTGTAGCCTAGTGGATAAGGTGCTCTGCTCCTGAGGTCTCAGGTTCGACTCCCGCCCTGGGACACCGGTGTGCTGTCTTTCGGACGAGACAGTAAAAACCGAGGTCCCGTGTCACAGTAGGCGTGGCACGTAAAAGATACATCACTATCACTACCTCGCGTGGGTCCGTTGCAAAGGTCTAAATTTGTATGCAATACCGACATCATATACGTGAAATAATTGTGGATTGACGTAAAACAATATTCAATCAATCAATTAAATCTATCTGATAAAAACCTCTGATAATGTCGACGAGATGGCCGAAACTTTGTAGACACAGTTATTTTGTTCAGTAGTTTTAATTTTTTCCCTTGACTCTGCGTTAGGGAGCCACCATTTAATTTTTATCGGGGGGGGGGGACACGAAGACTTTCACCGGCCTGAATATTTTTTTCCCAATTTCAGAGCCGGATTATTATTAATTTTTATTATTATTATTTTTAATTTATTCATTGTTATTTTTCGCCGGCCCTTCGGACCGGATTATTTTCCCCCAAAATTTGAGCCGGATATTTTTTTTTTGCAAAGTCTTCCTCCCCCCCCCCCCCCACCCCCACATAAAAATTTAATTGGTTGCTCCCTTAGCCTGTAAGGTGTCTGATACATGATCATTGTCGATAGGTCTCGCGGTCGAGTCCTACCACCGGTGGCACGTCGGGGTCTTGTCTTTCAGAGGAATCTGTAAATTAAACCAAGAACTTATATAAACAAGATTGTAAGTCCTTGATTAAACGTAATATACATGTATAAATCATAGGCACTTGGGTGCTAGAAATATAAATAATTTAAAATAAATATATTTATAATTATACATATTGCTTAAAAATAAATACCGACTCAATCAATAACAATTACTCGCAGCGATTGAATGTTTATAGCATAGGTGCGGATAGACAGAGGGTAGAAAAAAGCAATAGAGATATAGTTATTTTAAATTATTTATATATCTAGCATCCAAGTGCCTATATGCAGAGACATAGCTAGACTACTGAAAAGCCTGAAAGTAGTCTATGTCTCTGGCCAACGGTATAAATCTCCCTCACTTCTTCGGATAGGTTCATTGCATAAGTCTAAATTTCTGTGCTATGCATCAGACAGATACTGTTACCATATAGATTCTACGGACAATCTTGTTTTGACTTAAAAAAGAATCAATTTTTTAAAGAAGATCGGGCTCAAGATGAATTTAATTGCAAATCCGTAATCAAAGCCGAGCGTCGCGTTGTTTCAAGAGCAGTCCGACATTTTGTGCCCTTAACCCTTTCCAAGATTTGTAAGAAATGACACAGTATATTCAAGTTGCTGAGGTGGAAAATGAAGAGCCTGTCGAAATACCAAGCGAGGAAGATGGTTCACTTTTGGTATCAACTCTAGCTGCACAATATCCAAATGCATGTGGACTAAAATACAGAAATCCTGACACCGGAAATTTCCGGGGAGTTCGTTTGAGTGAGGGTTTGTTGTATCCGCCTGATGGAGTGTGGGGTGATCACGTATATGTCGTCGTTTTCCCTAAAGTAACTGCATCTACAGAAAGAACAGAAGATAGTGAAATTCATTTCATTCCCAGTCTCTGTGGTAAGTCACTAAGTGCCTCGACTCTTTTCTGCCATCTCACATTCTCGCGCTTCTGGCGTACTTGGATGCGGTATTCATGTTGGTTAATTTCTATTCAAACGTTTCAGTAGAAATTATCATGTCTGTGAATCACAATTGCACTTCCTGTATAGCTGTGCGAAATTACTTCACAGACTAGTGATCTTTCAACTTTCTGGAATGAATGGCATTTTGTCACATGATAATGACGCTAGCAATACGCCAATAGTTTTCAGCTTTTCAAACTTTCTCGACTCTAATTTCACCAGAAAAATTGGACCTTCCAGTGACTTGCAGATTGACTGTTCCGATCACAAAATATTAACATAGAAACAAGTTATTTAAATTAAGTATCCCACACTAATGGGAGCCACATTTTCACACCCATGATTAATGTACTTAAAGAGACATTCTACATGTAGACTAACAATATGGAATAGTTACAGCTACATGCATTTTAAATGTTTCCTTCAATTTTCAGACAATAAAAGAAAGGGTGATAATGAGTTAGACAACCCAAGTGCAAAAACAAAGCGGCTTGAGCAGAAGCGCTGTGTTGATCTTATTGTCTTAGGATTGCCCTGGAAAAGTACTGAAGAGGATTTGAAAAATTATTTCTCTAAGTTTGGAGATCTGCTCTTGACACAGGTATTTGATTGATATATTTAATATTACATGTAGGAATGATTCTGTGGGGTAACTTAGTTCACAAAGAATTCTGATTTCTGTCAAGCCATTTGCAGACAACACCAAATTAACATACAGAAAATGTTACTAAATGTACAATGTACATATAAATTTGAAAGTTCTTTAAGTGTTTTCTGTGTTTCTTTCGTTTAAGTAATTTAAGTACAAACTCTGTTTGCTTGATCAGAGTACACATTAATTATCTAATAATCTATACATACATTTATACCATTACAAAATAAAAGAAAGAAAAATTGTAGAATTTTAGAGAAATTGCCAATCCTTTAATTATATTGCCACCTAAAATGTATACATGTATATTAGTATTACATGTACAAGCATGTGGAGTTCCAATTCTTCAGAATTTATATTTTCAGGTATGAATTCTTATAATTGTTATTTGTATTGTTTTCCAGGTGAAGAGAGATGTGAAAACAGGAGCTAGTAAAGGTTATGGCTTTATCCGCTATGCAGAGTATGAAAGTCAACTGAAATGCCTGGCACAAAGACATCAAATAGATGGCAGGTGGTGTGACGTCAACATACCCAATTCTAACGTATGTGTCATTAATCAGAAGTTGCATAGGTCACATATGATATATTGTAAAACTTAATTGCATAGGTCACATATGATATATTGTAAAACTTAAAAAATTGTGGTACTGGTATCTATGACAAATTTCATAATATGATGTATGATCACAAGAATGCTCTTCTTCCATAAATTTTCTGCCACTAGACCATTATCTAGTGGTTTACAGAAAATTTGTGGGAAAGAAAGTGTTTTTATGATATATGAATATGGACTTCCTCTGTGGAAGATTATCAAAATTGTCATTTTGTGATGTGAAATATATACAAATGCATTAATTATTTAAAAAAAAAATCAACTGTGCATAATATTATACTTGTGGTTTCATTCAAATGCTTGTTCAGGAAGTACTACATACGTGTATGTACATCACTACATAATTCATACTTGTGGTACTAATTTTACTTTAAATTCAAGGTAAGTGACTTTTTAAAGGGAAATTGTCTCATGAATGTACATAAAACATTTTTGTGAATAAAGATGAAATTATTGAATGAACGTTAATTGTGAAGGGAAGGGGATGGTTCAGAATTGTGTAAACAGTTCCAGTCCTATAGGCACACTAAAGCAAGAGAAATTTTACCTGGAAAAGTTGAAATTTTAAAAGCACAACTTCAATCTTCTTTCACATAGAACTAGAAGTGCACAAGTGTTTATAAAAACAACCTGCGATTCTGTTCATTATTAATATAACTCAATGTAATATACATGTAATTGATTTAGATCAAATTAGGTCAGATAAGAGAAAGATACTTACAAAAGTTCAAACATTTTGGAATAGCATACATGTATATACTTGATTATTGTGCAGTAACAAAGTGTGTTCACAGTTGTATATTGATAGCTATGTATTGATGGTTTTCAATTTGCCAGAATTAATTAGAGTTACCTCCCATTGTAGGCCATCTTCTTGATCTTTTGAGTCAAACTATAGTTTCTCATCTTTATTTTTAAAAACCATTTTCAGACAGATCATTTGAAAGAGGCATTAATAATTTCTCATTGATGCTATTGTGACAATTTGGAAAATAGATGATGTAGACAAATTGTTCAGAAATCAACAAGTTTACTTGTTGAAACTATCTTAAAAACTCATAATTTTTGGTAAATTATGCATGAAGATGCAGAGTTTGACACACTAGATGGCCGTCATTGTAGACGTAAAACAACAGTCAAACTGATTGTTTGAGAGTGGTTATTGAGACATTTCTATTTTTAATGTTTTTAGGATACAAGCGCATCACCTACCAACCGTAAGATATTTATTGCTCGTTGCTCAGAGAATCTTACTACGGATGATCTGCATGATTACTTCAGCAAGTTTGGTGAGGTCATGGATGTCTTCATTCCACAACCTTTCCGAGCCTTCGCTTTTGTCACTTTCTTGGATCCAGAGGTTGCACAGAGCCTATGTGGGGAGGATCACATTATCAAAGGCACCAGTGTCCATGTGAGCAGTGCTGCACCCAAAGTCTCCCCAAAGCAGCATGCAGAGAGGAAGGGGTGGGGGAAGGACCGTGATAGAGATAGGGATTATGGGAGAAGGGATCATGATAGGGACAGGGATCGTGATAGGGATTATGATAGGGATTATCATTATGATCGTCGGGGCAGATATGGGAGTCAGAGTATGTCATCGAGAAATGAGACAGCCATGGATCAGAATAGCTTAGGGATGAATCTTCTTAATTCTGCTATGTTGGCAGCAGCCCAAGCTATGTTGACAGGACAAGGGGGGAATTCTTGGAGTGGTATGGCCCCTGCTGCTCAGGGCAGTGGTACTGATCCAGGTGCAAAACAAGAAAGGGGAGGAGGGGGATCTTACAGTGGATGGGGGTCAGGAAACTATGATACTAGTTCAGCTTCCAGCAGTCAGGGTGGTTATAGTGGATGGAGTGGACAGAGTAGCAGGGGTGGATGGAACTAGAAAGGAGGTTCATTTTATGTATCATTTTTTTAATTTTTTTACGCAGAGGAAAAAAGTAAAAAAAAAGTTTACTAAAGTATCACACATTCAAAATCCAGAAACATTTTTGGACCATATGAAGAGTATTAAAACTACAAAAATTGAAAATTTAGTGAATTTAAAAAAAAATTTCTCACATTGATTTTAAAAATATTTTTGATACTTTGGCTTTAGATAATCATTAATAATCTGGGGGAGTTGTTTGTATGATCATAGTATAAATAGTTGAAGGGAGTTATGCTCATCTGGAGAGACTTGGATACCGGTTAGAAGAGTGAATTGAGAGAAAAAAAAGTGCTGAATTGTCTATCAACGGTCTGATCGGAAGAAAGGGTGTAATAAGTACTGTTCATGCACATTGTTTATTGGAGCTGTAAAGTACACTAAGAGAGTACATGATGGTGTAGAGACAGAGAGATTTTCTACTTCCTAGGAATGATACCATTTGGAAGAGAGAAGCTTGGAATTTTTAACAGCATATTTTGACAGTGTCACAGGTGTGTCCAGAAGTGTCAGAGATTGACAGTAGTGGTTATCAAGGGAGGGACAAAATGAAAGAGGATGAAGTGACAAGGATGTCTTTTAGTTGTTGTTTATTGATTTGAAAATCAGATTTGCTTCATTATGAATGTATCATTTATGAATGAATGTTGTATTAGATTTGTTTTTGTCTTCATAAAGTAGAGAGTGTTCAGATTGTTTTATTCTTCCTCATAAATGTTTTCGTATTTGTATGCTGTGAAACTGATGCTTACAGTTACGGTCATTAAGTGCCAGAGAAGATGGAGTAAAGTGACGCGAGTACATGGATGATCAGAGGAAATTCAGAAGAAGAATGTCATTCAGATGCAATGTAGTGTTTTAGAATGACAGAGATGTATGGCATGCACTCTTGAAGAAAAATATTTATTCTAAAGTATGATGTATGTATTGCAATTTACATGTAGTGACTGTGGACCTGTAAGGTATAATGGTTAATTGGGAGGCTTTTGGTTGCAACAGAAGGCTTTGAAGGGTCTCTGTGTGATGTTGTCAAGTTCGACTGAATGAGACTGATGTAGTATGCCAAAGAAGCTAGTTTTGATGGCTGTAACAAAGGTCTAAATTTCCATGCAAACAAGCGCCACCACATTATGTACATGATATATCATTTTAAGCATCAAATTCACTACAGAGTACAGTGCAGTTCAGGTGTTTTGTACAAAATATACAAAACACTGAGAATTTGGATGTAAGAAATATAAAATCACAGTAATTTGTGTAAATTCAGAATGTACACTTACATTGAGTCCACTGTGTTTTGTGTAAAATTTCATGACGCCTGAACTATTCTTTGTATACAATAATTCGGCATGAATCCAGTTTTTAAACGTTTGAGTATATAATACATTGATAGATGGTATATGATTAAGATGTATAACAATTTTACTCTTGTGATTCACCAGTCGTAACAACACGTCCATTACCGTACGCAAATATTTTGTTAAATTGCGATTATGTTCCGATTGGTGATAAACAGATTTTGACGCCCATCATCACATTATGCAAATGAATGTTGTTTTTTTTTTCAAATGAATGACATTGAAAGTATGTGTTACTCAAACAACATGATTGGCATTAACTTAACATGCTACAAGCGATGTCATATTTTAGTTTAAAAACATTTTGAAGTAGGTATTGCACTAAGAAGGTAAGGAAGTAAATATGCAACTGTGGCGGAAACTTGGTAGTTGATAATAATGTTTGGTAAGAATGAACATTGATGAAGAAGTCGGACTAGATGTGTGAAAGAAAGAAAGAAAAGAGAAATGCGTGTTCAGTGTATAGCGCTTGTTTTGTAGCATCTGAAAGAAAGTGCATTTAAAATGAAAGTGTTGAAAGTAATACACATACTAATTAAGTACTGCTAACAACCCTGAATATAAACGACTAACCAATAGAGCCGATAAGATGCCCCATCTTTGTGTCCGTTCCATAGGTCAAAATTTATCGGGCAACGCAGCAGGCAGATGCCACGAGCATTAAAGGGGTTTTTTGGTCGCATTCAACAGTACTGTATTCGATCGTTAGGTAATAGAAGCCTTTCCTCTGTCGTTCTGATTCGAATCCCGTTCGAGCAATTGAAATGATCACTGACTTCTTCCACGTACTCTGGCATGCTACACGTCTTGCCGCCACAATGTAGGTAGAATATATCCGATAATGCATACAGCATCTATTACCTTCAAGCCCCATTCCTAACACTAGCTTCACACCACGCATCTGTGGCTACAATCAAGTAATTTCTGCCTCGGTTATGCCATTAGTACAACACTTTCCAAAAGCCCTTTGTATATCGCCGCTCTACCTTCATAGTCGCCGTTTCCTCGTCCACCAAAGGAGGTGCACGTTGGTATAATGGTATTACACTGGACTTCAAATCTGAGGATTGGGTTCGATTCTAGCTGCTGGATCGGACTTTTATATCTCAAGAAATGTATTGTATAGCGCTGTCGTCCGTCTGTCCCACCTTTCTTGTCTTTGCAACTCATAAATTCTTGGAGATGATTTTGATGAAACTTGATATAATGAAAGAGATGTCATCTGACAAAGCTGTATGACAAATCGCCAAGGACATGAAAGAACGATAATGAATGGAGAAGAGAAGGGGAATTTTAAAAAATTACAAGAACTATGGGCTAAGAGTAAATACGTTGATTTTTGTATGCATGATACATTTGTCTTCGCAACTCTTCCCAAACCCTTTGGTGGATTTTGATAAAACATGATACAAGGAAAGAACACCATATGAAGATGTGCATATTGGAAGGGGAATGCCGTACAAAAAATTACAGGAGTTACTACTCTTGGAATTTGGTTTTTCTGTGCAAAATACATTGTCTTCGCAACTCCTCCTAAACCCTTTGATAGATTTTGATGAAACGTGATACAACGAAAGAACACCATATGAAGATGTCCATATTGGAAGGGAAATGCTGTCCAAAAAATTTCAGCAGTTCTTACCCTTGGATTTTTCTTTGCAAAATGACTTGTCTTCGCAACCCCTCCTAAACACTGCAGTGGATTTTGATGAAACTTGGAATAAGGAAAGTTCACATTATGAAGGTATTCATACTGAAAAGGAATTTTTACATCTCTTCAAACTTTAATACAATTGTAGTCGCTGTAGTTATGAAAGGAGGTGGTATCAGCATGGGAAGTAATGGATGCGCGACGGAGATCAATTAACCTACGAACAGGTGAAGAAGAAAAATAAACTATTTTACCAGTATCAATGGTGATCTAAATATGACACCCAGGATAATAAAATGCGGGCGTAATATATATAATATATGCCGTTCAACGATGCCCTATTTTTCTACGGTGATATCGTCTACCTCCTTTTGGACGAGACGGTATAAACCGATGTCCCAGTCCAGAGACGTGTATATATGTTTCTGTCCCAGTTACTCTGTAAATTGACACATTAAAGATGCCTCTCTGTTTGAAGTAGGTCCGTTGCACCATATAAGTGCTATAATCTTGGGAGGGGCGTAAAACCAAAAACATTAAAAAAAATCGTCGACGGAAGTTTTCCCGGATTGAGTCGCTGTGTTTCATGGATTGGCTACTTCGTGCTATGACTTAAAAATTTGGCAGGGTCATTCCAATCTAAACTTCTACATGTAATTCCTTATCTACAATAATGTAGTCCTATCCCGTGGAACACCATATTTACAAGTCAAATTTTATAAAAATCGATTTCATTCTGAAGAATTCACGACATCTATCCAAGTTCTCGCCGCACGAAATATGATCAATTGCTATTAAGAAGAAGGATGGGCTTTCGTTGACAATTTGTTTTGCGTAAATCAGGGTATATCAATTTTGAGTGGTGTTGCGGTCTTGTATCATCAAAAGCTTTTATATTATTTATCGAAGCCCGGTGTTGTCGAGTAGTTGAAGAGTTCACTCGAATTTTTGTTTCTTCATATGAACCCTTAATTCTCACAAGTCCATTCGTACAAGGCTTGGCTTCCTCGAGTAGCTTGTGAGTTCATACGACCTCTTTTAAATAGGACAAGTGAGTTTTGATGTTTTACAATGTATAACCATCCTCCTACTAGTGCTTAACCCTTATTACCAAGTCTGGATCCTGCTCTTTTCTTTAATGCCCCCCGTTACGTATGACGAGGCATTAAATTTTTGCTTCCTCTGTCCTTCCGTCATACATTGGTTTCCGGATGATAACTCAAGTACTTTTCAACCAAAGCAAATTTGGATATATACTTACTGATCAAGAGAGGAAGAAACCTATTAATCGTGGGGTCAAAAGGCCAACGGTCAAGGTCACAACTGATAAAAATAGACTGTAATTATTGGTTTTCGGATGATAACTCGAGTACCTTTCATTATATTCAAACCAAATTTGGATATATGCTTACTTATCAAGAGAGGAAAAACTCTATTGATTTTGGGGTCAAAAGGTCAAAGGTCACAGCTGATGAAAAAAGTCTTAATTTTTGAATGATAAACCAAGTACCTTTCATCATATTCAAACCAAATTTAGATATATGTTTATCAAGAGAGGAAGAACCCTATATTGGGGTTCAAAGATCAAGGTCACAGCTGATGATAATAGACTGTAATTATTGGGGGTTTTTTTGATAACTCAAGTACCTGTCATCATATTCAAACTAAATTAAGATATATGCTTATTTATCAAGAGAGGAAGAACTCTATTGAATTTTGGGTAAAATGGTCAAATGACACAACTGATGAAAATAGTCTCTTATTATAGGTTTTTGGATGATTACCCAGCACCTTTCATATTACTCGAACCAAATTTGGATATATGCTTACTTACCAAGAGAGGAAGAATCCTATTGATTTTGGGGTCATATAAACAAAGGCCAAGGTCACAGCTGATAGAAAAGGCTGAAATTATTGGTTTCCAGGTGATTTTCATATATCATGAAATGCTCGTCAGAATTTGATCATAATTCATATATTTTACAAAGGTAATTTAAAATCTTATTAAAAGGGAAGGTAGCTTATAAATTTGAGGGTCAGTATGGTAATATTTATAGGAATAAGGTCCTATGAAACTTATGCTTTGGAAAGTTTTTTGCTGCAATGATTTAAACCCACGCAGGGGCATATGTTTTACAAACATGCTCTGTGTGTGTGTGTGGGGGGGGGGGGGGGGGTGGGGGCAGACAATACAGATTTATTTTGAGGTTTTTTTTAGATTGATCGTCGTCGGGGCATTGTGTTTGTTTTGTCTGTCCGTCCGTCACACAATTGGTTTCCGAATGGTAACTCGAATTCCTTGCATCTTATCCAAACCAATTGTGTATTGCAATTATTGGTTTCCGGATGATGAATCATAGTTCTTTTATCCTACCCAAACCAAATTTGGATGTATGGACACTAGTACATATCGATAAAAGAAGATTGGCAAGGTCACTACTGGTAATGTTTCGTAGGAGTTGAAAACTAATAAGTTAAACTTTATAAAGGAAAACTTTGCTGCTCCCATGAAAAAGCCCAGAGCAAGGGCATATGTTTTAAAACAAAGTGTACTAGTTCAGATTTGGTTCTGCAGTATGGCGTCTGATAGGGTTTTCATTTTAAACATGCTTATACAATGGAGCAGCTAAACATTGAAATATACATGTGATGCAAAAACAAATAATAATGAATAAAAAAAAAATGAAAATTAAGTGAAGCAACACCATGAAGTCGAAAGTTCACAAGGTCGAAGCAGGCGTAAAAAAACATCGAGTTCATGGGTATTTCATTCCTAACAAATGAAATATGCCTTTTTATGTTTGATGAATTGAGGACCAATATTAATGTTCTTATATGGTGACGATCTTGGTAGTTAGAAATCTGCCGGACCCGCAACTGTTTTGCTCTAAGTCCGTTCAGTGTTCTGAACTTGGCATCGATTTGAAAGGGGGGGGGGCTTATCGTTTTATTTTTTATAATGTAACTACCTTTGATTCAAAAGTGCGGTGAAAACTGATCAATATCATCAATAAATAAAAGTTGCATAAGATATTGACCATCCGTAAAAAATTATCATTATCAACTCGCTGGGATAACTCGCTGAGGTACTTGTTCCTGAGACAATTCAAGTTAAATCAATTGATGTTTTGCATATTCATTTCTCTAGCCATCAACCACATGGGCGGATCTAGAATTTTGAAAGGGATGGGGGTTGGGGACGTTGCAGCCTCCCATGTCTTGCACTATTTTGGTCCGGAAAGGGGGATGCAATCTTAACAAAATTATCGAAAATGACGTTTTGGTCAGTTTTCTCGACAAAAAGGGGAAGGGTGTTGCAACCTCCAGTTGCCGGTGTCCTGTCTTTCGGATGAGACAGTAAACACCGAGGCCCCGTGTCGTGGTATGCATGGCACGTTAAAGATCCCTCACTGCTTCGGGTGGGTCCGTTGCAAAGGTCCAAATTTGTTTGCCCCGCATAAGGCAGATGCCGTCACCATATACGTGAAATATTCGTGGTGTGACGTAAAACAAAAATCAATTATTTACAAGGGGTATGTAATAGTTAATCAGCTTGTCTTGCGGTGCAGAAAGTACCGGGATCAAATACGAAATTGGAAATTAAGCATTCTTTGTGATATTGTAATGGAACAGTGTGACCAAGTATTGTAGTAGAACTGAAATTTCAGTTCAGTGCATAAATCCAAAAGCCAAAATACGTGATGGGAAAAGGCAATATAACTATAAATGTATACACATGTGTGGATGAGTGAAGCACAAAAAGCAAGGAAGTATAACTTTCATGCCAAAAGTAACCAAATTATGATTGTGTGACTGTGCTGTGAATCTGGTTTATGTCTGCCGGGTGGTTCATCGGTCTGTAACTTTGCTCCAGGGAGGGGGAGGGGGGTAGTTGTCTAAAGTATGGAACGCCATAGCTGTCTGAAAAGCATTCATAGCAGGTCGCAACTCCTTTTTCAAACATTTCTATATTCGCCTAGTATAGATACTTCGTTTCTGTCTACTAAAAGTAATTATGGTGGGTTTTGCCAGATGCCTGTATTAAAGATCTCTGGATTTTGCGATATAGCTAAAGCAGATTTATTACAAGATCAGCTCCGACTCGGCTGTATGACAAAATCCACCACATGTACAACAAGAATAACAAGATACGGACAAGACATGATAAACATCGCAAAAGGTTTCTTTCTTACGACAGCTGCGGTATCCACTGAAAACGGTCAGTTGAAGTCCCCAAACCCCTCGCCTGACTTCGCCCCCGGCCGACTTTTTAACTCTAAAACCTGGATCCGCCCCCTAATAAGACCTTAACTTAACATTTGGCTTCATGACATACCGTTTTCTCTTTTAAAATGACTTACTATTGCACTTTATAATGTGTTGTTATGACTTCATAACATGCTTTATTACTTTATGAAATACTTTTATGACTTCATAATGTAATGTTTTGACTTCATAACATACTATTTTGACTCCATAACGTATTTTTGTGACTTCATAACGTAATGTCTTGACTTCTTAACATAATATTTTGACTGTATAGCGTAATTTTGTGACTTCATAACGTAATATCTTGACTTCATAACATATAATTTAGACACCATAAAGTATTGTGTGACTTCATTACATAATGCTTTGACTTCATAACATATTATTTTGACCCCATCGCGTATTGTTATGACTTCATAACGTAAGGTTTTGACTTCACAACATACTATTTTGACTCCATAACATGCTTTTGTGACTTCATAACGTAATGTTTCGACCTCATAACGCACTATTTCGACTTCACATCATATTTGTTTGACTTCATGTAAAAAAAATAATCCATGGCATACTGTTTTGACGTAATGTTATTGTGAAATGATTATTTATTGTTAATAATGTAATCTTAAGACAGCTATGGCGTTCCATACTTACGTGTTATGGAAAACATAATGATCTCTGACGTCAATATTCTCACGTCAGAAAGATAAAATGCCCTTTTCTCCTGACGGCAGATAATATAACCATCAAACTACTTGTGGTTAACTGCCCATACCAATATAGATTTCCACGTGCCCCCCCCCCTCCGGCAGTGCCCTTCGAAGGGGGCACCATAGTCTATTTTAGGGCCTATTTTACTGCATTTCTATCTAAAAATTTCCAAAATTTCGCTCGCCAGTTATTCTCTCATATTTCTTTAAATTTGCAGTTGAAAAAAAGTCGTTGACTCGCTTCACTCACGATCAATTTCATGATAAATCTCCCCTGACCCCCGTTTACGATCCATATATAATATCTTCCAAAAGGAAGCGAAATATATGTGCTATACAAATTAATATCCTGCACACAAATGTTTGGTCACTTGGCCTCAGGCGAGTAAAATCGTATGGCTACTAGTACATCGTGTAGCAAATGTTACAAATGTTTGAAGCTACGCGCTGTACAGGATGGATTTTACTTATCCATACAATTTTACTCAAATACGTCTTGTACCGTGTAGCTTAATTCAGTACAAATTTTTGAAACGCTTGTACTGAAGCTACGCGATGTTCAAGATGGATTTCACTTGTAGCCATTTCTAGAATAGTTTATTTTCTCAACGTATTTTGTATCTCCAAAAGTCTCAAATACAGGAGCTTCCGTGGAGGGGTACTTTGCACCTTGTTCCCCCTACCAAGGATCTACCCTGCATCCACCGGGAACCTATAGGCAGTCCCTATACCCTGCGCCGAGTTTTACGCCTCCTCCAACTGAAAATCTGGATCCATGTCTGATAAAATTTCCGTGAATTAAAACAAAAGGGGCCTAATATGGCACACACGATTTTGCAAGATTTTTGTCATATCTTCTCATGGAAACCCCATCCCCACCTATTGGAGGAGGGAGGGGTGAACATGATAATATCTGACCGAAAATATTACGACAGTTTTCTTCCGATTTCAGAGTTTTTGCGGAATATATGAAGTCAAGAAAATGTTGATGAATAATGCAAAAAAGAACGCCAGATTGCACCATTTTGCCTCATTTTTGCAAAATTTTCTAGGCAGACCCCTCCCCATTCGGCCCTTCGGACCTCAATTATGAGGTGCCCCCGGCACATGAAGTTCTGGATCCGCCCCTGTTAAAAATACCTGATCTAAACATTTTAAAGGTAATATCTATGTCTCCTGTGTGCGAGCCACAACGATTTTTCATGTTGTCATACATAAATATTTTGTTATTGTTAGGGGTATACCTAGACAAATACCACTGTCAAATTTATTAATTACCCAAGATAGTATTAACCAACCTAGTGGTTCACGAACTAAAACAAGGATGATTGGGTGGCTACGTCATGTTATAGGTAATATAAAAATCAAAATGCGAAGACGGATAAAAAAATAGCATTCTGATACTAGAAAAGTTTATCACAGAATAGCATTTTCGAGCATTTTTAAAGTCGGATACCCTCTCCTTGGCAAGGAGTTAAATTCTCTAGGTGGTGAAACCCCATCTTCTCGAGACAAGGTTCGTCGCGCGTATTGCTGAGGCTACTCCAATGTTCGTCGCGCGTATTGCTTACTCCAAAACGCGCGACGAACCTTGTCTCGAAAAGATGGTGAAACCCTAATCGGCCTAGCCCTAACCCTAGTCATCCGATCCGTTTAAAATTGCTGGATTCGCGTTTGTATTTGCACAAGTGATATATATCTGTTAAAGATTTTACCAGAGTCGTGAACCCTTGTTTTCTGATTAAAGATGTAGATCTAGGCCTAGATTGATCCACAGTAGTGGAAAAAAACTATGACATGAAAAGTATAAATTTTGAAATGTCTTGCAATATGTTATACACACTGACAGAAATTGTACAAATAATAAAATTGCTTTTAAAAGATAAAATTTATATGGGATTGACTTCATTTAAATAAAAGAATCACCTGTAACTGCTGATTAGTGATTCCCGGAAATCCACAACGCGGGGATACGCTAGCGGTTTATTGACTTATCTTTTACTGTTGATTTCCTGCATGATTAAAACAGGGAGGCTCGGTGAAACAACACAAAACAAGCCTTTTACAAGGTCAGTAATATTGATTTTGTCTCGTGTCTCTCTTGTATTCACATTGTTTTACACAAAAATGATATAGCTGTATATCAATATTTGTAAAATTTGCATATAAAGACTAATTTTAATTATGTACTGTTTCCTATTTTCAATTTCAGATTTTTGATTCAGTAACTTGCCCAATCAAAGGCAATTTAAATTTTAAAGCTCGTTATTGAATCTTTTTATGATGAACTAGTATATCATTTCAGCGGCAAACTAGTTTGAGGATTTTAAATCTTAAAGCATAATAGGAATCATTTTTACACCACCCATTTTGCATGGGTAGTTACGAGATAGTTACGACTGCAACTGAAGAGCTATTTTGTCCCGTCAAATAGCTCTTCCGTTGCAGTCATAACTAGTTACGAGAATACGACAACTACGGAAGGGCTATTCTGTCCAAATAGCTCTTCCGTTGCTGTTGTAACTATACTGTGGGGTACTCATCACCGAAAGAAAGGACTTCCCAAGAAGGATTCCATCACCCACCACAGGTCAGGTCAGTTATGCTAGGCAACTTCATATCACTAAGAAAAAAATGTCAAGTAGCCTAGCATAACTGACATGCCCTTTGCCACCACAGGCATTTATGGCTTCGTATATGTCCTTTACAATGGCCCTGAACTAATATAGTCTATAGAGTTTTTAATGCATAAAATTCAGTTGGAGTTACTTTCCTTTACTGCCTTCTAGGAGGTATACAGTGTTTGTGAAACTCATCAAACCGACAAAAGTATTTGGTAAAAAACAGATTATTTTGGTGAAACATTCACTATTATTTCACTTGATGTTAAATCTGAGTAAGTTTCGCACACACAGTTATTTCACATATACGATGACAGCATCTGCTTGATGCATTGCATAGAAATTTATATAACATACCATTGCCATGGACCCACCTGGAGCAGTCAGGGACATTGCATAGCAATATTATATACTTCATAGATCACATTGTTATTCGATTTGTATGTTGTCATATCAATAAAATTTGTGAAAGATTTCTTGAACATAACACTTTCTAGATTGGGTGTATATCCCAAAAATCTGAACATAACGTAGAAATCAAGTGATCATCAAACCTCAAGAACAGGAGGAATGTGAATTGGTGTGAAATGACTTGTGATTAATCAGATTTGTGTGGAAACACCATACCACTAATTTATTGAAGTAAAGTGCCATTTGAGTTCTTTCAAGTGCTATTTTGGTATAGAGTGCCATTTCAGTAATTCTGGTAACCCATTTTTGGCTCAAATTTATGTGATTGAGAAGCTGAATTATGCATGTTCCTCCATGTTTTAATGAAAAACACACACATTGCCACACATGCAAAGATCAACCCAAGATCTTACAAGACATAATATGGATACATTCAAACAAACCATCTAAAAACATTCGTACATCTACTTTTTCCAATGTGCATTTCACTTTCATTTTGATCATTAAAGTACTAACAGAAAAATATGAAGGCATATGTTTTTCTTTGTGACAGATTCTTTGTAAACCAAAATATGATTAAGTTTAAATTTTGTTACTTTTGCTTTACCATTCAAGAGTTATGCTAAAGGCAGTATTCCATTGTTAATAATACTATCTGGTGGAATATCCTTGCTCCTGCGATCAGTTTTACCTTGTACTATTATCAAAGTTATTATTTAAGCCTAAAAAATGAATTTCTTCCAAAGTAAGTTTACATAAAGTATTTATGGCGATGAATAAAGGAACTCTATTTTTACAGCTTAGATCTTGAAAATGTGACTTTCTTATTATTGATTTGCCTAGTATGGACACTGTCATTCAGTTAAGTTAAACTTCTTTCCTCACTTCATATTGCAGGTTTATGAACAATATTCACTATGTGATTTCAAATTTTGAAGATGTCTCAGACAGATCAAAGAAATGACCTTGAAGCTGATGATTCCTTTTTTGATGTCTTGGGTCTCACACCAAATGACCCACTCAATGGCTTTGCAGGTATACTGAAATGTAATCAAATGAATCTGTACTCGATCATAAATGATAATTCATTGATAAATAAACTGGTGTAATGGCAAATTCAAATACAGTCTCATTTCCTGCCCCCTGACTTCAAAAAAAGGGGGCATGTTAAGGCGTTTATCTTACATTGATCTTTAAGTCATAAGGAAACCAAGCAAGACTACCAGTATATTTCATTTTGTCAGTTTAACAACTAAATGTTTAGTCATCTTTTCCAGAAATTTGGTACCAGGTATTTGTGTGGGCTCTCATATCTTCAGTTCTAGTCCATCTTATAGCTGCTTTGATTGCATTTTGTCAACTCAGAAAACACAAACTTGGAAGATGGGTTCCTGTCTTTTTGATTGCTATGGGATTTCTGTCCCCTTTAACTGGAGGCGTTTGTACCAGTAAGTAAATAGTCGGTTTTTTGGGGGGGGTTTTTCAGATAAATACAGTTGGCGTTCATGTACTCTTGTAAATATACATTATGATTTAACATGTTCAATCGATCGTATTGTAGTAGCTTTTTTTAAACATAAAAAACTAAATTGAGCTATGAATTCATTATGAATTAAATTATTTGAAAAATGTTAAAAGTTCACATTGACTCTTCCTTGTGTATTCTATCATTTAATTGCTTGTCAGTTTTTAAGTTGTTTCTGATCTTTGAATTCTAGGTGCAGCCATTGCCGGAGTGTACAGAGGATCAGACTTTGAAATGAAACCATTCTTTGCTTTGTGTTGGGGAGTTGGGCAAACTGTGATACTTATAATTGTGTCTTTCTCCAGAATCTTAGCATCACTATAAACCATGCATTTTCATTTCAAGTTGACCTTCCATATTACATGTACATGTACTTATGTGCAAAGAGTTGTTTGGCACAAAACATGGGCTAACATGTGCAGATTTGTGTGTGTAATTAATTAATTTCTCAAAGTGACATGATCCAGTGATGCATACCATGACTCCCTATAATTTAAACACTTTTTATTTATCATTGTCATGTTCTTTGTCAGGTTATTTATATACATGTATTGTTATTCTTTGTTGATTATATATGTACTTCTAATTGCATTCAAGTAAAGGTACTCAAGTTATACTGGTTACTTTTTTAAAAATAATTTTTCTTATTATTGAGAAACCATGATGTGAAACACCCTACCTTGCTATGTATTGAACAGTCACATGTGTGCCATACTTGTATTGTGATTACCTTATCAAACTTGGTCGGAATGGAGAGTATTACAATCCCCTAAAAGAGTTGTTGCTATCCAACCAGTTCTCCTTAGAGATGGATCTAGAACTTGCAGTGTAGTCAAACAGGGTGTCCTTCTGTGAAAAACTTACTAAGATCCACCACATGTAGTCGTCCTGATGTTTCCGATTGTGCGAGAGTTGTGGGCATCAATATTTCCCTATAGTTGACTTTTGATCCACTTATATGCTTATTTTAGCAAGAATATAGTAAATGAATGTTTTTTGAAAGAATTTTGACAAAATTTTAATATTTGGACTTGAATTTTTTAAGACTGCAAACAAGGAAGAGGGGGGGGGGAGGGGAGTTATTTTTCTCATTTCAAAGATTTACTCTGGAATGACTCAACAAACTTTGATGAAACTTATTCGGAATGAAGTACTAATGTAGTTGTATTTCTTCTCAAATCTGGCAACAGGTGGTGCCACCATAGCCAAAATTAAGTCTGACATGGTACCCTCTGTTTAAAAGCTTCTTTTTCAGAACTGCTGTATACAGAGACAAAATGAATGCATCAGTGATATAGAAGGATTTGTGAAGAAGTATTGCTGTTTTGAGTTCCAGTCTAAATGATAATATCTTATTTGTATTTGACCTACTCTTGGACTATGTCATTTTAATGCAAACAAGAGCGACGCCTAGCATGGCATAACACACCCGCCGCTTAGCTTGAAGGGGATGAATTTGAATGAATAGCCAAGTTACAATCCAATACTTTGAAATACTGCATAAAGAAATCCAGAAAAGGAAATCCTTGAAAATTTCTAAGTTCAAGGAGCATAACTCTAGCAAATCCAAAGCAATCATACCCAAATGCGAATTGGTACTGACCCTAATTGTTATAAAGTAATATACCAAGTTACAATCCAATACCTTGAAACACTGCATAAAGAAATCCAGAAAAGGAAATCCTTGAAAATTTCTAAGTTCAAGGAGCATAACTCTAGCAAATCCAAAGCAATCATACCCAAATGCGAATTGGTACTGACCCTCATTGATATAAAGTGATGTACAAAGTTTTAATCCAATACCTTTACAGACTCCAGAAAAAAA
Organism: Pteria penguin; assembly: GCA_035048485.1. Lineage (NCBI taxonomy): Eukaryota > Metazoa > Mollusca > Bivalvia > Pterioida > Pteriidae > Pteria > Pteria penguin. Next base: position 28,207,013 of record CM068582.1, on the reverse strand, counting down.
TGTGGAAAACTGTAAAATCTTTGAAAATTTGTAAGTTCAAGGGCCATAACTCTGGCAGAACCAAACAATCATACCCAAATGCGAACTGGCACTGACCCTCATTGATATAAAGTGATATACAAAGTTTTAATCCAATACCTTTAAAGACTGCAACTGTAAAATCCTTGAAAATTTCTAAGTTCAAAGGGCCATAACTCTGGCAGAAACAAAGCAGTCATACCCAAATGCAAACTGGTACTGACCCTTGTTGATATAAAATTATATACTAAGTTTTAATCCAATACCTTTAAAGACTGCAAAAAAAAGTCTGGAAAACCGCAAAATCCTTGAAAATTTCTGAGTTTAAGGGCCATTACTCTGGTAGAAATAAAGCAATCATACCCACATGCGAACTGGTACTCACCTTTGTTGATATAAAGTTATATACTAAGTTTTAATTCAATACCTTTAAAGACTGCAGAAAAAAGTCCGGAAAACTGTAAAATCCTTGAAATTTTCTAAGTTCAAGGGCCGTAACTCTGGCAGAACCAAAGCAATCATACCCAAATGCAAATTGGTACTGAAACTTGTTGATATAAAGTTACATAATAAGTTTTAATTCAATACCTATAAAGACTGCAAAAAAAGTCAGGAAAACCGCAAAATCCTTGAAAATTCTAAGTTCAAGGGCAGTAACTCTTAAGAAACCAAAGCAATCATACCCAAATGTGAACTGGGACTGACCCTCATTAATATAAAGTTATATGCCAAGTTTCAATCCAATACCTTTAAAGACTGCAGAAAAAAGTCCGGAAAACATGACCCTTGATGCACGGACGGACGGACAATACCATAACGTAATACATCCTGTGTTATGAGGAGCGTATAAAAAGCATTTCATAAATATTTTCCCTATGGTTCATTTTTGATGCACTTGATTGCTGTATTTTAGCCAGAATTAATTATAGGAATGCTTTTGTCAAGGTCCAGGTCACAAAGTAAAAAATTATAAAATCAATGAAAGCACAAGTCATAATTACATGTAATGTAGATCTATATTAAATATGAAAGTCACATCTCAAACTATTGAATAGATATGACCTGGTTAAAGCTTTTGAAGATTGACTCAAATGTCAAGTTCAAAATCACACAGTAAGAAAATATGGCAACAGTCAAAAGACATAGTATCGAGGTATATAGATGATAGATATGAGATATAAAAGCTATATATCTTTCTATTGAATAAAATTAGCCAAGGTGATTTTGAAAATTGACATCAAGGTCAGATTGTCAAAAATTTCTGTACCAATTGACAGATCTCCTTGAGGGGAATGTACATAAATGTGTATGAAATATGAACATCCTTTCTTACAGAGAGGCTATGGCCATATGAAAAAGCTGAAACCAGGTTGTCTATGTCAACTAATGCTGACAATGCCAAGGTTAGGATATTAGTTATGCTGAATATTTGTCTAAATATTCATTAAACAATACACCAGGCAGTGAAAAAATATAATTCAGAATAAAATAATTCAGGTGCTTATGTTTTAAATGAGCATAGGGATGATCTAAAGTAAACACTAATATTTATGAGTACTTGAGGTATGGTGTTTAATACGCAAGATCATGATTACTGATTCACTGTTTTGACTCCTGCTTTTATACACACCATTCTTAGGTTTTCCACTGGGGCAGAAAATCTGCCCAATTTTAGAACAAAAGATTTGGTGGTTCATTAAAGTACAAAAACATGAAAAGAATTAGTATTTGCGATCTTGTGTATTAACAATAATTAATGAATAACCCAACAAACAAAGATCTCGGTTTTCACCAGTACTTTAATGTATAGAAACACAATGTGTATATCTGAACACTACATGTATCTTAAATACATGTCAATGTATTGGCTTTCCACAGTGTATGTCGTATACCTATTAATCAAAGATATTAATGTCCTTTCGCCACACCATACTGGTTTATTTCCTGTCAAGTGCCATTATTATCTTGAAAAGTATTCTAGATTTCTATAAATGTTTTAAAGTAGTCCATTCTTCCTAAACTTAGACACAAATTCTATTTCATGGATATTATCATATGCAATGTTGCATGGATTAATGCAAACCCTGTCTCCAAGATGGAACTGCTCTGAAAAGAAATGATAAATCACAATTATTATTTGCATTTGTCATCTAATTAATTCCGTTTGGATAGTTGACTTTTCTATGATATTCTTTGATGATGAAATCCAACAAACTCCTACAAAGGTTCATATTAGCATGACCTTTAAGCTTGACAAAATAGAGTACAATCTACAAAATCTTGTATGTATAAGTGTGTGACTCTGTTCTTTCTGGAGTCTGTGTAGCTCAGCTAGTGGATGTATTGCTTGGCTCGATTCCGTCCATGGGCACATTGGTTTCCTGTCTATCAGATGAGACTGTAAAACACAGGTGTACTGTCATGGTAGACATGGCACATAAAAGATCCCCTGCTGCTTCGGATTGGTCTGTTACAAAGGTATGAATTTCTAAGCAATGCATCTGGTAGATGCCATCACCATATACAGTCAAACTTTGATATCTCGAACACTGATATCTCGAATACCCGGGATATCTCGAAGTCGAACGTCCGTCCCGATAAAAATCCTTCATATTATGATTAAATTCACCCCGGATGTGTCGAACACTGATATGTCGAATACCATGCTTATCTCGAATACATTTTCAAGTCCCGAAGTTCTTATTTACCCGGTTTATCTCGAAGTTGGCTTCTTATTGACAATATTCTCCGCGGCATTTACCCTAAATGACAGGTCGCTCGCGTGGTGTGGTCAATTGACTGTGTCGGTGTACAAATCCGCAGTAATTACATAATTGATCGCGTCTGTGCGTACCCTGTTATTTATACCAAATATTAATAAATGGTGATAGTTTATTAAACTCGACACAAAATTAGATAATTAATGTTAACTGTGAATAGTGCTTTTTCATACCTGCATTTAAAGAAATTTCTTTACAGTGTTCATTAATTATTACTATTTCCAATCCGTGTGTATGTCTATGTATTTTTATGCAAAGTTATAGTAATTAAATCAAATTATGACATGTGTCTTTATTTTGTCTTATGTGTTAGCCCGTCCTTGGTTTTATGTATAGTATAAGACAGTTATATCCAGTATTGGATTTAAATTACGATGTTACTGGAAAGGAAACATGACGTTTTCAGTTTTGGGGTATATTCTCTATATATTCATAAAATAGATATGATGAAATTTAGGAACAATACAATATGCACATCTTCTTGCGTATTTATTGATAAATACATGTATATCTCATACTTCTACTATAATAATCACAAATGTCAAATGAATCGGCGTACATTAACAACTGCAAGATTTGTGATCCTAAACTCGAAATTTGGATATCTCGAACTACGGATATCTCGAAGTATTTTCCACGGTCCCTCCGACTTCGAGATAACGAGGTTTGACTGTATATATGAAATACTTGTTTTAAAAGTATGCTGCAGTATGTATTGAAGCAAATTCATGATTCATGATATCTTCTTTCCTTACATGATATTGTTAGATCTTGTATCATGTTTGGAATTAAGAGTGTATTGTAGGGCAGCAAAATTGAAATTACATAGATACATTTGTGACACAAAAATACTCAGGAATGTAGGAAGAAAAAGACCAGTCTTTTTTATTGCATGATAACTGTTATTTACCATTAGTATGCATGTAAAATAATTAATGTTCTATAAAGCCGGTGTGGCTCTGTGGATGAGGTGCTCAGTTTATGATCGGTAGAAATCTGCCTCTGAACTTGTTTTCTTAAAAGGAACTGTTTTGAAATTCACAACATACAAGTAATACAGTCCATAAAATATTTTAGTTCAATTTGAAGAGGGAAAGATATTTACCTATGTGGCATGTGAATAACTGGCCCATTTCCTGTTGGTCCAGCTTCTTTAAGTCTAGATTTCCATCCAGCTGTAGGCTGTAACAATCTACTGGGGTCTCGCTCAACTTCAAACTTTAAAGAAATATGGTTATTCATCAATACACTTTACTGCATTGTATTTATGTTTATGTAAAAACAATATATTACTTGAAACATTGATTCTATAATGTTACTAGAAAACTGACAAAGTCAGAAGGGCCCCACTGGATGCCTGTTACCATGACCTTGACCTTAATTTGGCACCAGCAGGAATGTCTTGTCAAAAGGAATGCAGATGCCAAATATGAACACCCTACTTCTAACAGTTCAATAGTTATGGTCAATTTTAAGTTTTTTCAAATGCAGGTCAAAAGTCACTGTCAAGGCCACATGGTAAAAAAATTTGGTACCAGCAGAAAGGTCTTGTCATAAAAAACACACATGCCAAATATCAAAGCCCTACTTCTTATGGTTCAATAGTTATGGTCAATGTTAAAGTTTTTTCAAATGTAGGTCAAAGGTCACTGTCAAGGTTACATGATCAAAACTTTTCCTATCAGCAAAAAGATCTTGTCACAAGGAATGCACATGTTATATATGAAATCCCTACTTTGTATGGCTCAATAGTTATGGTCAATGTTAAAGTTTTTCAAATATAGGTCAAAGGTCACTCAAGATCACATAATCAAAACTTTTGTTACCAACAGGAAGGTCTTGGCATAAGGAATACAGATGCCAAATATGAAAGCCCTACTTCTTACTATTCAATAGTTACGATAAATGTTAAAGTTTTTCAAATGCAGGTCAAAGGTCACATGATCACAAATTTTGGTATTGAGGGAAAGGTCTTGTCATGAGCAACACACATGCTGAATATGAAAGCTCTACCTGTGACAGTGTATTAGGTATGGCCAATGTTAAAGTTTTTGCTGATGGATGGACAGACAGATGGAAAGGCAGGGTGATTACTATAGGGCACTCACTTATGACGCGGGGCCCTAAATATAGCATTCAAATTTCAAATCTCCATTACATTAATTGTTCCTATTTTTATATTTGAATGTATAATCTAGATTAAAGAAATTCAAGCATTTAATACATATACTTTGCAAGGTTTTAAATACCCAGGCAGTAAATAATCTATCTATAATGTGCGGCTATTGGATGCATCTTACATTACAATTTATTGATAACCTCTGTTTCAATTTATGTTTGAAGCCAATTTGAAAACTAACAACATACATGTTCTTTGGATCTTTCAAGTCGTTTCTGTTTCTCCCTTTTCTCCTCCTCTTGAGCTCTTTCTTTTGCTAGTTTCTCTACTATCTTTTTATTATCCTTTAAATTTTGCAAAAAAAAAACAAAACATTCAAGTGATAAAACAATTAGGAAAATCTTATAGCAAAGTAATTCTCCTTTTGCCAATCAAAAATATTTTTATCTGCGTAATATATATACAATATAGAAAATTAGAAGAGATTAAAAACTGACTCATCTTTAGGGATAAGAATTAGAGTACAGAAAATGGTTCTTAAATTTAACATACTCTTTCCCGAAATCTGCTAATTTCCCTTGCAGAGAGCTGTTTCTGTCTTTCCTTTTCTTCCAACATCATCAAATGCTTTTGTTCCTGGAGATGACGTTCTTCTTCCTCTTTTTTCCTTTTACGCTCAAGAACAAGAGATTTCACTTCCTCCTTTACACAAAAAATTTTTATCAACATTAATATTCTGACTAAAAGCTTTTCACCAACTGCAGTATATATCTACAGTGCTTATTTAAAGTTTATTTGAAAATTTATTTAAAAAAATTTATTAAAAAAAAGAAAATGCACATATTCTTTACTTTGGTCAAGAATATTATCCAAGTACACACTCAACTAACTGGACGTACATACCTGTCTTCTTTTTTCTTCCTCCTCTTTTTTTGACTTATCTAAAGCTTCCCGTAATTTTTTCTCTTCAGCCTGTGCCCTTTCTAATTCCTTCTGGACCTTTAACATCAAACAATTAAGAGTAGCTTAAGTTAAAATTGTTTTTAATTCTAATATTATAAATGATCAATCATAAAAAAATTTCTTTAATAATTTTATGACTTTTCTGAACACAATAGGATCTAACCATTTCAGTAATTCTTTTAAACTGCTTATAATCAAGTACCTTCCAAGCATTTAGTTTTCTGAATCGATCATGTTTTTCCTCTTCCAATTTTTCTTTAAGTCTAGTCTGTCGTTTCTCTTCTTCCTCTTGTTCTTTTGCTAACTCTGTGTCTGCCTTAGTGACAAGATCTTCTTTTTCCACCTGTATAATAATTCTCAGTCAGTAATGATTACTTCAATAAATTTCAGTACATATATATATATAAATAATAAATGAGAATTTTGCCATTCAATAAGTCAGTTGCCATAGTTTTTTTATGTTTTGCATAAGTGCAATACATATAAACAGAAACTGAGTTCTCAAGATTACAGCTAGTGACCACAAAGAAATGCTCCATGTATATATCTTCTTCAATTTCCCTTGAGTGATGGTATTTCTTGCAATTGCACTGCACTGTTTTATGTTTTTTACAGTCATTTTCATCATGTAAACCTCAATAATAAAACTATTCAAATGCAAAATACGAAAGTAATTGGTGTAACATGACTATGGTTCTAACAGTAGACATTCACAGACCCCTGAAAGGAAGATCTGCATAAGGCAACATAGGGTTATTTGATAGCTACGTGTATTTGTTTGGATTGTTGGCCTCTCCCTAACACATCACAATTAAGACCTATGCAAAAGGTCTGCCTGATAAACTGAGTGATCTTTTTATTGTCACATCTACAGGACCTCAATTTTTACTGTTTCATCCATAAGACAGAACAGGGAAAAGTACAGCTCCACCTCGCCAAACTTTGGTCAGAAGCCAAGCATCTTATAGATTGAACTGTACTGGCACTATTGGTTTAGTTGTAAAAGAGAACAAAAAATTTTGAATTTAAATCTAAATACAAACAAGAGCAACGCCTACCATGGCTTAATACGCCCGTCGCTTACTTTGGACGGGATCAATGTGAACGTATGATTTTATTACCCCCAAACATGGGTCTCTTTGGTAATACTTTTATGAAATATTGATATCCAAAAAGAGGGATCCAAGACCCATAACTCTGTAACAAACTCTATAACAACAAAATGGAATTTGCTCAAAACCGAAAAGTGGCTTCCCCTATACTATTTTAAAAGCATTCTGTATAAGTTTCATGAAAAACAACTGAGGTTTACTTAAGTTATCGCGTTACATAGCATCTCCATAGCATCTTATCATAGTAACAAGGTTTTATTCACTTTGCATGTTGTGACCTTGGCTTCTGACCTATGACCTTGGGTCAAGGTCATGACACACCCTTGGGTCCTAAGTAACAATTCCGTGAAATATTACTGAAATCCATGCACAGGGGAAGAAGTTATGGCCCAAACAAGGTTTTATTCACTTTGCATGTTGTGTTTACTTTGCATGTTGTGACCTTAACCTTTGACCGTAGGTCAAGGTCATGACACATTCTTGGGTCCTAAGTAACAATTCTGTGAAATATTATTGAAATCCATGCAAAGGGGAAGAAGTTATGGCCTGGACAAAGTTTTATTCACTTTGCATGTTGTGACCTTGACCTTTGACATTGGGTTAAGGTCATGACATACCCTTGAGTTTTAAGTAGCAACTGTGTGAAATATTATTGAAATCCATGCACAGGAGAAGAAGTTATGGCCCGGACAAGGTTTTACTCACTTTGCATGTTGTGACCTTGACCTTTGACCTACAACTTGCGTCCAGGTCAAGACACATCTTTGGGTCCTAAGTAACAATTCTGTGAAATATTATTGAAATCCATGCACAGGGGAAGAAGCAATAGCCTGGACAAATTTTTACTCACTCTGCATGTTGTGACCTTGACCTTTGACCTATGATCTTGGGTCAAGGTCATGACTCACCCTTTGGTCCTAAGTAACAATTCTGTAAAATATTTTTGAAATTCATGCACAGGGGAAGAAGTTATGGCCCCAGACAAGGTTTTACTCACTTTGCATGTTATGACCTTGTCCTTTGGCCTATGACCTAAGGTCAAGATCATGACACACCCTTGGATCATAAGCAACAATTCTGTGAAATATTATTGAAATCCTTGCACAAGGAAAGAAGTATTAGCCCGGACAAGCTTATCCGGATGATGAAAGGACAACGCCATAACATATCTTAAGACGGGCGTATAAAATGTTACAAAGGACAAAAACGACTTGTGGATTCATGACTAAATTTAACCTTTACATAAAAATCTTGACACAAATATGACACACAAACTGACCTCTTTCTTATCTCTCCATTTCTTTATGCTCTCTTTTTTCTTTTCATTAAGTGCTAGATATGTCTGATACCATTCCTCATGTTCCTTGATTTCTTCTTCAGTACGAGTTGGAATTGCTAGCAGGGCATGCTGGATGAAAATAGCCTTAGCCTGAAAAGGTAAGAAATTGTATTGATAACCAATTAAACATTTTTAGCAACTTTGCAAGACACTCCCCCCCCCCTACCCACCAAAAAAAAGTAACAGTGTAGCTCAGTGGATGAGAGGCTTGACTGAGGAAAAAAGGTTCTGTGTTATGGTAGGCATAGCATGTAAAAGATTTCTCGTCGCTACAGGTGGGTATGTTGAGAAGATATAAATATCTACATAATCCTTAAGGCAGATGTCATCGCTATGTAATGAAATAAGTGAGGTAAAACAATAAATTATAATCAACCAATCAAGACCAAAATAGATTTACAAACAAATAAAACTAAGTACATTTCATGAGTTGCATCTAATTTTTACTTAACTAAGTAACATTTGCAAAAACGATCCAATTTCGTTTGTTGCTTAGTTTTTTTGCACCAAAGATTAATACACCTACATGATGACATCATTCACCTGATACATTGCACATTCAGAAATGTGCAATCGAGTGATATGGTACATTTTGTACATATCTATCGTGGCAAGAAACCTTGGACATTTCTCTCTCATTCCACAGATAGCAACAAACTGCTGGTGGGTTTGAACAGGAACCTCTTAGTCCTTGGACCAAGTACATTACCAACTGAAGTACACCACCTCAGACTTTGAAAAGACTTACATTACCTCTGAAAAATTAACATTTAACTTGCTATTGTAACTGCCTACTGGTTAATTGTCCATGAATACTTTATCTTTTCTAGTTCAGTCCTTCATATCTGTATTTTCTTATACAGTATTTGAGAGCTACGGTATATATAAACAATATTTTCAGGTACAGTAAATGGGAAATATTGATGATTTAGTATTGAAATGGATTTTAGTTCTATTTATAATTTCTGTAAACTATAACCATAAGATGAGCATTATATATTCAGTATAAAATTATTGACTATGCTTTTCTACACTATGCAAAGTGTGCAATGCATAAAGCTTATTCCACAGATATACTCCAATGAATTACACCAAAAACTATCATTCAATCCTTAAAAATAATTCCCATTATTACACTATGCCACAAGTATATTTGCTGTTTTCAAAAATAAATTCCAATTGATTGGACAAAAAATGCAAGGTGTTTAATGCAAAATAATAAATCCTCGTGACAGTCCCTTTTGTCTGCAAAGCAATGAGCAAGGTCACCTCACAATGAAATACAATGTACTCATTTTTGAAGTACATGTAACAATAATTGTGATAAATAGTTTTTGCAGTCTTGATATGAACTCCAAAGACCCTTGGGTGGCAGTCCAAACTTATCAAATAAGCTAGAGAGAATTCCCTCAGCTGAGTCTATACAAACACCTGTGACATTTTTCCCCACCATAGAATTATCTCATTGCTAGTGTGAAGAGGCTTTCTTATGCCAAATAAGATAGTAACCGGCAATAGAAAAAAAATGGCTAAGCTCAATTAAAACCATTGACCTTTGGTACAAAGTCACAAATGTAAAGATTTCAAAGTTAGGAGGCTTAAATATATTATATGTTAGCATCTTAGCTCGCCCCTTACAAAATATGAAAGTTAAAGGTATGACCAGCTGTACATAATAAATTAATGGGTTGGTAATTCCCTGGATTTTCAATACAAGCATCAAAAGAACCATCACTGACCTTATGTCTGAGGCGGAACTTGAGAAAGGTTTGATGATCATATTCATCCCAACCTCCTCTAACTCCCCCTGTCTCCTCTAGAAATTTCTGTCAAAAGGTACAATATATAATTACATCAAAACAGAAATCAGAATTTACAATTTTGTTACATCATCTGCATAACATCACAATAAACTTTCAAAATTAACTTCATATAAACAGATTATTTTTTTGTATTTCTACAATTCATCCAGGGGCTGAATTTTTCATGTTACTACATGTATCAGTACTTGAGTAAGTTTTATGTCAAGACAACATGTTTTGTTTCTATCTTGTTTAACCTCAAAGCAGAATTAATTCACCTATATGGGGTCAGATAGGGTTTTACAGAGGCTACAGTTAGCTTCAAAACAGCATTTTAGTCCACTCAGCTTCTAAAACCCCTATGCACATCCTTAGGAGTTGGATGTGGATTTAGTCAGAAGTGAAAACATATCTACCAGGTATATATATATGCCGTATATATGTTAACAGTAGAGCCACAGGGGGTTGAATGACAAGCTACACGACCTACTTCACATTTAATTTTATTATGACATCAAATACTAACACAAAATAATTCAATGTCAGACAACCCAATTTTCATTCATTTTCCAACAAAATGCAAGAGAAAAATGACAAATTTAAGGGACAAATTAGTCAATGGGAGAAAAATAATCAACCCTTAATGTCCAATGATGAATGAGAAATCCACAATCATGTCAAGTTAACTAATCATACTTGGCATAGAAAAAGTGAACTTGACACCTGAGTTTGTGAATTTTTCAATCATCACCGGACAGTAAATTTAGATTCTATTAATCAATCACACATCTTATTAACATGTCATTAGTAAGTATCAATACCTCAAAAGCTGCAACTTGTGGAGGAAGATCCTTTGTGATGTCTCTAGCACTGGCTAGTGGGGCTTTGGACCCTGCTGGCTTCTTTGAGAGTCCACTGTCATTTATTTGTGACCATGCTTCAAATTTACGTTCTAAGACTTGGATTTCTTGGGATGCTGTTCGTTCATCTCTTAGAAGTTCTTCATACCTGAAAGTCATTTGTTTGTTCTTCTGTATATAGTCTATGTCATACAGACATGTATAAAACATGACATTCTGACAAGCAACTTTCATTTAAGCTTTACACACATTCTGACTCATAAATCTTTTTCTCATATGACAGGAGCCATTTTTCATCAATGTGGTAGTAAAATATCAGCAAAATGATGCAAAACTGGCCAAAGTGACTAATTTCACTGATATAAAATTGTTTGTGTCTCACATAAATCACATTTATACAGCTTCTGGAATATAAGGAAATCAAGAGATTTCATTTTCGTTCAAAATATTCAGTACCTTGTGAAGTTGGAATATTTGTATTGATTACTATTATTGTTCATTGTAGATCTATATGTTCATGGTACTACTGATTGATATTATTTTGTAAGTTTATGGTACTATTAATAACTATTACTGTATACTTTCACAGTAGAAATGTTTACATTACTACTAGAATCCCCATGTTAAACACCCATTACCCTACCCGATTTATTTTTCAATAATTATTGTTGGACAGGATTACATAAAAAAGCGTTCATTAATATTTTAATGGGCGGAGCTTGCCAAGAATGGCTGATATGCTAACCAGGTCACGTACTACTATTTATAAGAATACAAGATCATTTTTTCCAACTTTGGGCCATTTCAAGCATAACACACAACATATATGCATATACATACAAACAATGACACCAGACCATGATAAATTTAAGTTGACAGTATAAAATACAAATCAGAGACAAAATAGAAAATGTTCCAAATTTAAATGAAACCCAAATCATAGACAGCTGACAGAACCAATTCACAGGAAAGTGAACCAACAGAATTGCAGAATTACATTCCACAATTTCTCTTTGGTTTCATGGCATGATCAAAGTTTGAAAATTGCACTTTCAATTTTCTAAATATGTGAGACGACAAACTGTATGTGTATATACTCAGTATACTACTGCATGCAGACAACACAATCACATATGCATGATGTGGATCACTTCTTCCATTACATACGATACATCTTGAATTTTTTTATAACTGACGAAATCAATACATTAAGATGAAAAAGAACCAATTCACAGGAAAGTTAATCAACAGAATTACCTTTCACACTTTCGTTCCAGCTTTGGTTTCATAGAACAATCCAATTTTTTGAAAATTTCACTTGTACTACAATATGTGTGTACGTGTACTACTGCAGACAATACAGGCTTCTTCCGTTACATATGTTACATCTTTAATTTCTTTGTAATTAACTAATTCAACAAGATAGAATAATCCAGTATTTTGTTGTCGCTTCTATTTGAGTTTTTATTAAAAGTAAGAATTTTACAGACTTTACATAAATTAAGATCTGCTTCATATAGATGTACTATTTTCTTTATTTATAAAGGTTGGGTGATTTGAAAAACCAGCACTTTTTTTTTTAAATACGTATGAGAATCAAGCAGGAAATTTGATTTATTTGAGTAAGTTCATTTCAAAAATATTTTACAAGGAGTTGGTAATGTAAATATAAAGACTGAAAGTCTTATTTTTTGTGTTCATGGCATATAATTATGGTTCATCAAGAGCTTCGCAGTTCACAAAATTTGCATGTGAGGAACCCATTCCCTTATTAATTGCTATTACTGTATAGTATGTTCATGGTACTATTGATTGCTATCACTGTATACATGTATATTCATGGTACTATTCAATTGATTGTTATTATTGTATATTCATGGTACTATTGATTGCCATCACTGTATATATTCATGGTACTATTCAATTGATTGCTATTATTGTATATTCATGGTACTATTGATTGCCATTATTGTACATGTTCACAGTACCATTGATTGCTATTACTGCATACTTTCAGGGTGCCACTGATTACTATTACTGAGTTATACATGGTGTTCCTAGACTTACTGTTTCCTTTGTTGTTCTTTAAATGAATGTATGGTCCCCTCGATTTCCTCCATTATAATTTTCAATTTCTCTACAACTAAATTTTGAAGATTCCTTAGAACGACCTCATCCAAATACATACTTGTTGATTGACATAATATTTAATAAGTTAAAACATGTATTACAAACAACTGATTTACAAATGACATATTTTGCAGAACAAACACATTTGTAATATACATGGGCTGTAAATGTAATTAACATATATTAAAAGATATCATAATGCTGCTGAGTAAAATAAAGACGAAATGACCAAATAATCAGTGAATGATAAAGACTCAATCTTACTACTACACCTTCAAGATGATGAATTTTTAATTATCAATCAATGATTTCTTTCAATAGCATAGAATTTAATTAGAATTAATTCCATTGTCTGCCATCTTGGGGGTTTAAAGATTAGGATTAATGGTGGTGCAAAATAAATAAAGTAAGATGGGAGCTTTCTCCAAACAAGGGATACTTGATACTTATTATTGCAACACTTAAATATAAGTTTTAAGCCATTAAACAACTTAAACAGATTTTCTAATAAACAACTTTCACAAAATACTGTATAACAAGAAATTTTCGGGAGACACTAATTTTTGCTATTTTAGCAAGTAATTTGAACACACGAAAATAAGTTACCATGAAATTTTTATTCCAAAAATGGGGACCAAAGTGGTATTAATATCATCACCGTTTCTCAATTGGCCATACTCGTCTAGGGGGCAAAACAAGAAGAAATCCAGGGGATCGAGGACAAACTCAAATTACAGGTATGTACAATTTTAAAACCCTAATTAATATAGCCCATGATTTCATTATGTCAGTGGTTTCACACATTTGTTGATAGCTAACAAGCAATTATCAACGTGTAAATGAATACATCATATGGTAATCAAAGCCACAGTACGTGTTTGTATATCCTTAATTAGTTTGTTTACATATTTATTGTTTGAAGGTTCTTTCGCTAGGTCAATGGACGGGATGTTCCTTCCCATGCTCATTTATGGTGGGAAGACTGATAAGTGCAACCCGAAATTCCGATTACCTTTCCGAAATTCCACATAACTCCGAAAACCTTTGGGCAAACGAGGAAACAATGATTCAGTATACTGAAAAAATTATTATGTGTCGAATAAAATTGAGGAATTTTATGTGCTGCTTGGTAAAAAAACTCTTGTCATATTGACTGCTTCGTCAACAAATTACAGATAATTTCCTTACAAGTCAAAACGTCTCCTTTACTCAACAATTCCACCGATTGCACTGACAAGCTACAAGGCATGGATTTGAGTGGAAGCAAGTGCAGTTTTACATAAAGGTAAAATGATATACAGAGATGCGGGTAAAGCTTGTTGTCTGTCTAGTTGTTTGACGAGAGTTGTTTTTATTCATAGTTAAAAAATATGGGTTTTTTTTTCAAAATTGCGAAAAATTGCATTCACGAAAATAGAGATACGCTTTTCTGATACTGAATCGCAAAATCTGATACTCGCGAAAATTTCAAGTTATATGGTAATAAATCAAATCAGAATGAGTATGAAGCAAAAACTCCCACTATACTGCAATGATGCCCCATGCCTGGAAATAACTTCGTTTAAGTTAAAGCAATTGAAACCTTTTCTATAGAACTTACATTCTGGCGTAGGTTTTACATCTTTCAGTTCTTTGTGGAATCTCTTCACCATATGACTGATCTTCTCAAGCTGATTTTTCAGTTTAATGCCTAATATTAATCACAGTGATTGTAATAAAAATTATAAGAATTTAATCTACAGAAAGTTTAGGTAATTTTTCCATACAAATACAGCATTTAATAAATGTTATCCATATGACAAACACATTGGTTAATCTAAGAACTATAAGTAAACATAAAGCGAGATTATTTCAGTAAAAAATTGCAAATATTACCTTATTATTATTATAGTAATTTTTTCTCTACGATTTTCATCTTTACACACTTCTATTTTCTGTCAATCAGTAATATTAGTAATATTTCTCTCCTTATATACAATATAAATTGAACACTTTTATATCTACTTTTTTTCATGACATCTATGAAAATTTAAGTTTTCGCTGACAAAACTTTTTAAAATAAATGAAACATTACTGCAGAAAGAAATACCATATGGAAGAATCAAATGAAATACATGAGTAACTTGCCTCAAGTTTAATAAGACTGGTTGGATAGGTTACTTTCATCATTTTTATCCTGATGAAAATTATCTAACTTGTAATTCATAATTTCTTGACCATCATATAATATGTGTTAAAATTAAATATTTACCCTGGAATGCTATCTAATGAATACTTTAAGAGACATTTTAGTTAAAAAAAAGTATGAATAATCAGAAGCCCCAAGATCCTTACCTTCAGTTTTTCTATCAGATGTAACCTTGTTCTCCACCTCTTCCAACAAGCTATAGTCTTGTCGAAATTCACTTCTTCTACTGAAAAGATGTGTAGTTCTCTCCCTTTCTAATGCAACAATTCTGTAACATAACTGTATTGTTAAAATACATATAAATCAATATAAATGCTTTTCTATAATTTCAAAACCTGGCACATGATTTAATTTTAAAACAAGCTATTTTGAAAAATTGGAATCCACATTAAATGAACAATCATTGTAGAGATATACTGAAGATGAACTACATGTATATGGAATAGAAACAGTTTAAGTAAGAAGTATAAAAGAGCGAACATAATCTTGCCTGAAATTAAGGTATGAAATGGTCATGTTTATTACTTGAACAAAGAAGTTCCATAACTCAGAATATAAAGAGTAATGATCCCAATAATCCCAAATATTTTACAAGTAACGAGCAGGGGAATTTTTTTTATTAACTGTCACTTTGATAGAAACTACATAAACTTTTCTCATAGAGTATTAGCTTTCATTCTATTCAATTACCACAAAGGGAAGGTACATTCTTAAAAACAACAACTTCCAATAAAAACATTGAAATAAAATTTGATTTGTTTAAAATTGAAAAATTTTATTTCATCCTGCAAGAAACTTCATTTATAATTATAAACCAAAAAAAGGGAAAAAAACACAAATATAAATATGAAACCATATCTTAGGTGACAGAAACCTTGTTTGAAATTTGAAAAAAATATCAATCTTATTTAATTTATTTAATATTTTTTTAAGTGGTATTATCTGAAAACATCTTAATATACAAAGCACATATTTTTCTAGTATCTTTTATCAGGTTGTTAATATATGCCAAATAGCTGATTACTTATATACACATGGTTCAACTTCGCACAGTCTGGAAAATACCTGGAAAATTGAAGGGGTACCGGAAAACACCTGGAAAATCAGATAAGGCTTGGAAATCCTGGATTTTTACTTCCCTACCTGAAAAAATCCTAGATTTTTCTAATATCCTAATACCTACCACTTTATTTGATGTTGGATTAGGAGAAATAAAAAAAAAATAAGAAAATCAGTCGTTTTGTATTATAATTTTTTTGTATAGAAGTATGCTCACTGTTTTCTCACTTCCCGTTATACTAGCAATGAAGCGTGTCTGAAACAATTTTAAATTAAAAGGTGACTAAATTAATTGTATTTTTCTTTTTTTTGTTAGTCTTCATACAAAGTAAGGCCTGGAAAATTGACCTACAGTCCTGGAAAAGGTCTGGATTTTGATTTCTATGTTCCTGTATAAACCACAATACAGCAGTGTGGTGTGTAAAATGCTATGATGAATCAAGCTTGTCATCATATTCTCCTTCCTGACACACAATGTCTAACATACAGTTTGCAAGTTCTTTTAAGAACAACACAAGTTTGTAATCTTAGAGCGTACTCTCTCTCTTACTTGCTTTCTCTTCAGAGAATCTAAATCCCATATCTTACACACCAATAGATAAGCTCTTGAATAATACATGTTATTCTAACTTACTGCACTTGAAGTTTTCGCATTTCTCGCAGAACTTCAGATTTCTGAACTCTTTCTGTTTTATTCTTCCAGGCCAAAACATTTCTGTCTACATTTGCACCCTACAATGAAGATAGATATCAATAAAAGATATTTAGTTATATAGGTCCCTACTTAAATCACTAAATGCTTTGGATGGGTCTGTTGCATGGTACCAAATTTTGAGGCCATAAAACTTAAAAGTTCTGACATCATATAGGTGCAAGGGTGTATATTTGTTTTTTATTATGTGAAGGCTAAAATGAAGCCAAAGGCTTCATCCAAGGTCTGAGTGCCGAAAGGGAGTAGGTAAGGGAGGGGGCCACCCCTCCAACAGGGGGGTGTCCAGGGGGGTCTACCCCCCAAAAAATTTAAGATTAAGATTAAAATGCTGCATTTCTTAGTATACCTGCGCTATTTATTTGATACTTTTTTTACAAACATGAGTAAACTAATATTTAAGTAAACATGTCCATCGCTGAGCCATACATGTAAGAGTGTTTTACTGACAAATTGAGTTTAAGTTTTATGGTGAATTTCTGTTAAAGCAATATTCAATGTATTATTTTGTTCTCAGTCTGCGGACTTTGGCTTCATTGTATTCTGTGATTGCTCTATTAAAATCGAAGCTGAAATCTTTATGAACGTGGATAATTCCAAGATTACTGAGTCTCTCCAACCCCATCATTGACCTCAGATAATTCTTAATGTGCTTTGAGGCTGAAAAAAAATCTGAATAAAAGAATAGCGGTATTAGAATTAGAATTTTATATATACATTTCTTTGATTAAAACATTTAAGTCAAATTTCAACAAAAAAAATCTGAATAAAAGAATAGCGGTATTAGAATTAGAATTTTATATATATATTTCTTTGATTAAAACATTTAAGTCAAATTTCAACATTTTTCTGTTCCAAATTTCATATCTCAATTCAACAGAACAATGAAGTTGTCGTAAATAAATATGCAAAACAAAATTCGTTCCATTACTGCTTCAACACCAGTATAGTCGCTGTCATATCTCTGTCTGACCGTTCATCCTTTCTCCCATCCAAGCTCATATATAGTATAATACATGCATCTCCTAATACCTACATTAGAATTTTATTTTATTTTATACAGTCCATTGGCATTGTTCTTGCGGGTACCTGCTGGGGGGTATCACATCGTTATGTCATTGCTCAATGGTCATTTAGTAATTTTTGGGACTAAAAATAGCTTTAATCTATATCCGACCATTTAATGATTTACAAATTTATTTTATTTTCAAAACAAGTAGATATAGACTAGGCCTTTCGTCATTGGGTTGTCTTCCAACAATGTTGAAAAGTTAATTTGTTTATATCACAGATACCCTGGATTTTTCATTGTGACCCAGGTTCAATTCAGTGAATGTATGTATACAGTAAAACTGTAGCATATACATTGATTTTTTGATAAAGAAATTTACCATTTGTACTTTTTTTTGAAATAGTCCACTATGGACTTCGTGTTCGAATTTCGACCTCCAAAAAGGTCAATGCAAGATCGGATAAGAAGAGTCCAATCTTAAAAGAAAAACCGATCGCATATTGGAGGATCGGGTATCTCTCTCTCGAAAAAAAAACAAAAACAAAAACAAAAAATAAAACAAAAAACTAACAAACAAACATACCAGAAAAATAATAAGTAGCCTATATGTAATATACACCCTTGGTGAAATAATCTTCATGCTCCTGGAAAGTTCTCAACTGAGGGTTTCACAAAAGGGGTGTTATTATACTTTTGTCCTAAAGCTATATAGCTGTGACACTTTTTAAATAGTGTTTGAACACTGTATCTATGCAGTGCTATACAATTTCTATGTCATTTTCATGTTTGGGGTATTCATGATGATTATCATGTATGGTTTGCCAACAGGCAATGCTCACTCCTCCTGCCCATCCTGGGCACCTGGACTCCGAGTCTCACTTCTAGTCCACATAGGTATGTTGTTGTTAGTGATACATTGATATTACATCAGTTATTTTAGTATTTTACTTTGACATAACAAGAAACCGAAAAGCAATCTAGATTTGTTTTTGTAATTTGAAAGAGATCCACATCGAAAGAGATTTTCCATTCTTTTTCCATTACGAAATTTACTCATAGATTAAGCATTACATTTATGTTCTAAAGTTTACTATCATGTTTTATTAAGTTTCACAGCTGAAACTGGCGAAACTCAGCCGAAACTGCGAAAACGCCGAAAGTGAAAAGGAAAGGTGCGAAACAGGTTTCAACAAGCAGAATCAGGTTTGATTGATATCTTATTCCTTTCACCTTTACAACTAGGCTCAAACATTATATTGCTGAAATAAAAGAATA
The DNA here is from genome assembly GCA_035048485.1 of Pteria penguin. Classification (NCBI taxonomy): domain Eukaryota; kingdom Metazoa; phylum Mollusca; class Bivalvia; order Pterioida; family Pteriidae; genus Pteria; species Pteria penguin. The sequence continues at coordinate 28,187,647 of CM068582.1, read as the reverse complement.
TGAACATGGCTCTTGTTAATGGATTACAGCTTAGAATTTCTTTCTTATATTCAGACTACCTCATTTTTTTCCGCCATCTTTGTTTATCATGGATTCTTAGACATATCGTACTTATGTTGTTCGAACCCACATGCAACTAGACGTAACGACTCGAAAATTTAAACTTTTAACATATTATGTACGATTTGGTATACACATTCTCATAAAAAAAAATGATAATGACATCAAATACACCCAACCCTGGAATTTTTCAATCATAATGTAGCAGGAAGGCTAAGAAATCATTAGTTACGACTGCAACGGAAGAGCTATTTTGTCCCGTCTCTTCGGGACAAAATAGCTCTTCCGTTGCAGTCGTAACTAAGAAATCATTGGCCAGACCGGGACTCGAACCCAGTACCTTCCGCTAACAAGACGGATGCTCTACCAACTGAGCTATCTGGGCCGATGTCCCAGTCTGCCACACACCTCCCCTGCCAATTTGAGGTTTCTCGCACCAAGTCCTCCTCTCAAAGTGACATACAACCTCTACCAACTGATGAGAGTTGGTGGAACCTCCAAACTGTAGCAGGAAGACTGAAAAATCATTGGCCAGACCGGGACTCGAACCCAGGACCTTCCGCTAATAAAGCGGATGCTCAACCAACCAACCGAGCTATCTGGGCTCCGACCAAAGGAGGGTTGCAACCCTTGCACCCCTTTCTAAATCCGCCAATGCTATAGACATGATATGTTGAAGGTTTTTAACTGGTGAAGTAATATCTTTTTGGACTAAAATAATGTATTTGATTTAAGATGATGAAGTGTACTGAGTATAGTATAAAATGGTGTCACTGCTATATTTTTAACTATAAACACGTACAATTCATCATGTCCATCTAGACTTCATTGTTTAGTTTTATACTTGTATCTTACGGGACCTTTTTCGTATTTTACGAGTCAACAATGTTAAAGTATTCTAGGACTAAATACAGCTTTGACAAATATGAAACACAAATGATTTAAATTAATCATATATGATAAATGTTGTTAAAACAAGATGTTGCCTCAAGAACGTAAGTCTGTAACACTTTCCTATCTTCTCTTCACATAAGATAAAGATATCCATTGTTATTTTAGATTTGTTAAGCGAAGATCATGACATGAATCAATGAAATGAGTTATTTCATTTAAGATTGCTTTTGACGTTATCATTGAATCATGTATTATAAATTCATATCTATCTATTATTATCGTTTTCTCTGACTTGACCTCACTCTCCTCTCAAATATAACATCTTTCACCTTTAGCATATATTATAATTGATGGTCTAAACAATATTATCTATATGTTATATGTGTTTTTATAAAAGGTCAGCAAATTCATTCATAAGTAACTATTTTATCAGGAGCGAGCTTAATATAAAGTCTCCTTGTTGATCAATTCTGAATCTTTTTGTATGTACTATGTAATCCGAAATAATTTCATCTGAATATTGTTTAAACCAAGGACTTAAACCAAATTCAGATCAACAAATTTGTTCTATTTCCCATGAAATCAAGATCTAAAACGATGTTTCCTGTGTATATGTGTACGTACCATAATACTATTTTCATTTTCTACCCGCCGAAAAACAGTGTAATGTGTTTCAAACTTTTAATGCAGTTGTCTTTATCTAGATTAACGGTATATGAATGTCCATTATCGTTTGGGTTTTTTTTTTTACAAGAGATGAATATATTATTTACAAGGTTTTTAAGTTTTCTATTAATAGAATAACTCTAATAATAAAATTTCTATTTTCGGGGGAAAGGGGGGGGGGGTGTTGAGATATGATTTTCTAACATTAAAACACTATAAAACGCCGATCTATATTGTTATTTGAATGAAATCAAGTTCTTCCGATATTTTAAAACTCTTCATTTGTATGTTGAAGGAAGTGATCCAATTTTACAATTTGGGTTTGTTACCATATTGTGATAAAGTTTTTGGATTTTATCCAGCATTGCAATAAATTTATTAAAATTCTTGCTTAGAATTCAACAAGAACTGCTTGAAATTATTTTTTTTATATTGTGTGTGAGTTTGGTTTTTGTTCCCAAATTTTACTAAAAACGGAGAATATTAATTTGAGTTTATCCGTGTTAATATCTGTCCGTCTGTCCTTTTGTATGGCACACGTCGTTTCCGTGCAATAACGGCATCAAATATTACAAGATTTTCTTCAAACATGGTAACAAGGTTAAATGCCTATACAGCTAAGTGAAAATTGCCACTTTTGGTGTACGTTATATGGCTTTGGCGAAGTTGCTGCCCCTTGATTAACGAAAACTGTCATTTTATCAAGGATCTGCTTAGCATCATTGCAAAAACACGAAAGACACTGGTGTTTCATGACTATGTACACTAACAACAATGTACCACAGTGGACATTCACGGACCCCTGAAATTCAGAGGTGAAACCAGATCTCTGGTTTGGCTAGACACACCGGTCGTGAATGTCCTTAAATACAGACGAAACAAATATAGTTCAGCACTGTATATATAGATGAATCTGAACAAACACTGTATAGAAAGTGCCAGTATATTATATTCGGTCTATGCTTATTTCAACCGGTTTACGCTATTCTGTAATATATGTTCAATAACAATCTAACTTGTATATAAGGCTATAGGTTTTGTTCAATTTCCAAGCAATACATCTTGTGTCAACAGTCATGTAAATTACATACCGGTATTTCAACCTAACCTCAAAAGAGTTTACTTGCAATATTATTACTCCTTTACGAAAGCCAGGATATTAATTCTGTGAATTAGTTAAATTTAATAGAATAGGTTTAAAACCTTTAATTTTCCCAATAAATGGAAATAAAAACTTTTTTTCAAAATTTACACCCACCCAATTATTTAGAAACTCAGATTTTTTTTATGATGTATGTATTGCATAAGTATGTGATGCACCAGTCAAAACATCCCCTTTTAATTTTTTTCTAGATCTGCGACCGTTTTATATTTATTGAATAATTAACAGGAACATGAAAACAAATCTAAGTGTCAAAACAGTAAACAGTATTAATAAATCCACCATATCTTTTCTCATACGCCATTGTGTATGATATAATTTTTTACATAGATAATTCACGAGCTGTACCTATATAGGGACAATCAAAAGGGTTGAAACTGAGTTATTATCTATGATTTACACAGAAAGTAAATATGACGAGATACATGTAGATACCGTAATATGATACGATGGGTTGAATTTTGAAGGTACATGTATCCCTTTTGACGACTATATGACGTAACACGATCCAAATTCTATATTTGAAGATGTTGCAACTATTAAAACCTCAGGAAGTGTAGTCCTCATCTTGACTTATTTCATTACAATTCAAGAAATAGAGTTCTTCTCCTTTTGATTTGTTTTTATTACAATATAAGTTTTTATTACAATTCAGGTTGGCTACCCAATTGCAGTAACCTTTTTGCATTGCAACCAGAATTTTTATAAATTTATTATAATTAAGTTGTTTAATACAGTATTTGAAAATATTACAAGCATCCTCTGAAAATGTGATCCCTCTCATCTTAATTTGTTTTGTTGCGATTCAGGCCTTTATTACAACTCATGTTGGCTACCGAATTATAATAACTTTTTCGCATTTCATCCAGTTTTCCAATAATTTATTGCAATTCTTGCTTAGAATTCAAGTATTATTTAACATTTCTGGCCCATATTCTATCATATCTGAAGCGTTCATAACTATGAAAACCTGAAGAAATACAGTTCTTCTCTTTTTGGCTTATTACAATTCAGGATTTTATTACAATTCAGGTTGGCTACCAATTGTAAAAACTCTTTTGCACTGCGACCAGAATTGTAATAGATTTATTACAATTCACATTTTTATTACAATTCAGGCTGCAACAAGTGTTGCAACCTAGGCTCTTTAATACTGAAGTACTTTTTATCCCCAGACGGAGGCTGGGCTAATTCTGAAATTTTTTGTCTCGGGATCGGTCTACTATACTCTAGGGATTTTGTTGCGTTCTATATATAGCCCAGTTTGTCGGAACCTCGATGAGTTATTCATAATGAGGAATATAGGTGTTCTTATTTTGTTGTTCACTCTTTTCACTGAATTTATTACAGTTCAGTCATATACACCACCCAAATGTAAGTATCCTTTTGGTATTTATGCCTGTTTCAGTGTTACAGTACTGAGTACTGATTTTGGTAAACCGTTTACACAGTCCGTTTACTAAACTTTACAGTAAAGTTTAAACAGGTTGGGGGCAACCTCTCATTTGAGAGATAATCACTCAAATGAGTAACTTTCACCGGTCCTCCTAAATGAAGAACTCTAAAGAACACTGAAGAACTCTCGGGTTAATTTCGATGTGGATGGGTAAAATGGAAAAATAAATTGATATTTAGGTGTATTATGATCATACAAACTTAAATATATATGGTTTGTTGGAGTTTACATGAAAGGAAAATGTCATAATTGTGAATTGAATGTAGCTGAGTTTACGAAGCGCATAGCACGTAAAATGCCATATTGGAAAGTTATTGCGATCACTGGTGACTTTTTGTTGAAGTGTTTTTGAATTATGATTATTATTGATTATACAGTCGTTTTCCCAGTTCCGAATATTTTCCAGTTCCGAATAATTTAAAAAGTGTAGCCCACCAGTTCTTTACAGACAGAGCATATCATACAAAACTTTTTATTTCATAAAGACAATTCATAAAAGTATTAAAAATTATAAGAATTTTCTTTGAAAGTGAAAAAGGGTCTCAAGATACAACACTTTGAATCTAGTTGGTATCGGCGAATTTGTTCATTCTGCCATTTTGTTACTTGAAATCAATTCGTTTTTTGATTTCGTATTAGACTAATATAAATGGCAAATAACTCTATGCCTTATCGTTATAAAAACTAAGTTTCTGATTATATATTCCACCCTTTTTATCACAATTTACTGGCACAACAGTCCAATACCATGTGTCTGAATGTTTGTTGACATTTTCCTAGTTCTGAACAGCTGAAATTCGTGTGATTGGAACATGTTTTTTTTCACGGAATTTGAACCTTATTGTCATAAGGTCATCTAACAAATAAACACTAGATCTATCAGTTTTACAAACCATCGTAGTCACAAATACGGCATATTTCTAACTTATTTTCCGATATAAACAAACAACGTATTATGACAAACTAGAGCTACATTCGTCTGCTGTGACATAATGACGCTATGCGCAAGGCAGGTGCATGCGGCCATGTTTAATGAGGCTCCATACGGGGAGAACCATGTAATAATAAATTGATGTGTACAAAAGAATGAATGAATTTGCATGCTGAGCAGATGTGTTATACAGATTTAACGGACAATACAGAGGCGGATACAGAAAAGTCAATGCCGGTTGGGAAGGGGGTGCACAATTGAAACCAAAGGCTTCATTGAGACACGAAGATGCTGCTGGTACGGGTTCGGGGGACCTCCCCTGGAAAACTTCGGTAAATGGTTTTAAGAATGCTGCATTCTAAACACATTATAAAATGATAAATGCTCATTTTGAAAATGAAATTTCAAAAGGAAAAATAATGATAATTATTAATAAAAAGATTTTAATAATAATAATAAACCCCCCCCCCCCCAAAAAAAAAACCCCCAAAAAACCCCCACAAAAACAAAACAAAAATGTCAAGACAGCTTCGCGTGAAGCTTCCATTTCTCAATCTATTTTACCTCTTGTAATTAATGTGATAATAAAGCATTATCTAGTGTTGTGCATGGGAGGCAAGTTAAGACCAGGCGTAGGGTTTTCTAAACAGCGAATGCAAGAGTTGGGTATTCTATGTGGCAGATGCAAAATACCTGAGGGGAAAGACGACAGATTTACAATAGCTTACACAAAGTCCAAGTTGTTCCTGCGTTCACTGAGTATTTCAACTTTGAAAGACAACGGGAACATACTCCAAGTTACTTAAGTTTCGCGGTCGCAAACTATTTTGAGTAAATCAAATTAGAGACTCCAACTTAAATCTGTAAAGAACAGATTAACATTACATCATTATTATAATAATATTTTAGGTCATATGTAAGGTTTATATACATTCCCCAAGATCATCTTTATGTATACATATATATATTTTCTTCGTCAGGACACGGAGTGGACAGAAAGTTGTCACTAATCAATGTTGCGTAGAAATAAAACTAATTACAATCTTCCAACCCTTTCCTTTGAGCAGCACACGATTCGCGAGTGCAGTTTTCTTTCCTCTCTCCCATCTCAAACTCTACTTTCCTCCAATCTCGTATGCGTTTCATCTCCATGTTCTTACGCCCTTCCCTTCAACCTCCCTCTTATTTACCATTATAGGCGGATCTAGACATTTTAAATTGGAAAGGGGGCAGAGTTTGACATTTTTCAGCCGCACCAATTCAACTTTAGTTTTGAAACATCAATTTATGATTCTATGTCCCCAGGCTGCGTTACGAAAGGTAAAATTTATAATGTTGAAGACTTACCCCGCCCACCATAATCACATGATTCCTCTGAAGTTTGGATAGCCCTGAAATGAATTTACAGTTCAGGTTTGTTTAATATTGTTTCAAAATTTTGTTCCACTTTTTAAACCAACCATGAGTCTGCCCCTAAAGTACGTGCTAAAGGGGGAAAAGCGTTGGTACACAAAATTTGTTTATGCATGAAAAGACAAGGGGCATACAGGATAAAAGGAAGGAAACAAAGGCGGGTGTTGTATTGAGAAGAGAGAGGATAAGGAGACTGGCAAATTTAGAGAAAGGAAATTAAAACTCTGCACTTCTTTCATGACAAAAGGGAGACGTGAATACCAGCAAGCAGAAAGAAATTAAGGAAAGGGCAATACAGGGAAATTACGAGCTCTTTGAAAATAAAAGATTGGTTTGAAGCAGAATAAAAGGGATTGGGGGGGTGGGGTTTGTTGTTGTTGGGGGTTTTATTTTGTTGTTGTTGTTGTTTTTGATATTTTTAATATTTGTTTATTTGGTTTTTTTTTTCTTTTGTTTGTTTACTTGTTTTTTGGTTTTCTTTCTTTCTTTTTTGTGTGGTATTGTACATATATAACCATTTGTGGCTAAAAAGAAAATGAAACTTATTTCGACTCTCATGAATCACATCTGTGTTTCATTCAGAGGTTCCATTCCTATCTATTTCAGCATTTCCTTATCATATCCTAATCCACACACATACACACAATGTCTTAGCTAAAGCGTGCACATCTAAATATCAATGCACAATTTAAACTTATCTTTTTAAAACACTCACATGGAACTGTGAAGTTATGTATACTTTGAACTCATTATCGAAGCAATGTCACAGATTTGACGTCACCTTTAAAAAGTGCATGTAAATGCTGAAAAAAAATTATAATCGTACACACCTATATATGTGAGAAGGATTAAATATTGTTATAGATGTCATCTTTAGATTAATCTTTAAAGTTGAAGGTATGGAATACATTATCAGAAAGTTGGCGATTAATGTATCGTACCGTCCTCAATTTTTTCCATTTTCTAAACTGTCATGTAGACACACATAAATCTATAACCGATTTTCATTGTTTTAACAACAAAAATCTCAACTTTGAGTGAAAAAAAAATGAAATTTTCAATCTCACATTTTATTATAGACTGTTGACAATATAAATATATCACTGTATACCCCATTTGAGGCCCCTTTGTGATACCAGTTCGGAACCGGAAAGGTTATTCGGAACTAGGAAAATTACCACTGCTGAAATATCCCATAAAACTATGATGTATAGTACGACTTTTACTAATGTGGTTGATGAATTCATTCATTAGACTACACTTAACTAATTGATACCACATAAATTCATCTTTTCTCCCTTTCTACAACGAAGACGACAAAAAATCAGAAACCTGTTCGGAACTGGGAAAACGACTGTACATATTAATTATTCATCCTTTATTTATTAGCGGGGCAGAAGGGAAAAAGCTTAAGGGGCACTGTTTTAAAAGCAACAAAGAATGGATGCATTTTTTTAATGGACATTATATTTTAGTTTTAGATCTACAACTTTTTAAAGTTTTTTTTTACTTATTATTTCTCTGAAATACTATTCCCATTGAAATAAAATCATATACATATATATTACTTGCTTCCTTTTTTTTAAGTGATAATGTATGACCTTACAAGTTATGACACATAATTGATACAATTTATTTCCAAAGGTTTTAAAAACATATTTAATATATGGTAAGGTTTGTGTCGCCTCAAATGTACCGGTATGATGAATACATGAATAAATTTATTATTTGAATAAAACATTTATTCATGTATTGTAGTATCTGAACAAAAATACTACAATAAATGAGGTGTGGACAGGGGGTACCCCTCTTCCGCCCGCCCCTACCTCCCCCTCCCGTAGTATCCGGTGCGAAATTTTTTCGTTTTTTTTTTTAAAATATAAGACCCTCCCCACTGTATAATTTTCATCCTCTCCCATCCCGTCTCTCATCCCCCTTCTCCGCCTCTCGCCTCCCCTTTCCAGCCCCTTAACCCCACCCCTTCCGTCTTATCCTGTCCAACCCCCATCCCCCTTACATGAATAAAATCATTCTTATTATTATCATATATATTATATACAGTTGCGCAAATCCTTACCAGAATAATTACCATAATCGATTTTAAGGACACGCGGTCTGCGAACAGAATAGCTCTTGGTGTATTGCTGTCTTAATATACAGAGTAGTAAGGACATATAAGAATGAAATGAAATTCGTACTCAATTTCATTGAGTTTACAATATTTACATATACGATGGACTCTAGCCAATTTCAAGTTAAAGAAATGAAACCTTTTTCCCATTGACACCTCACCTAATCAGATGATTTAGATCCGATCTATTCATTCATTCATTCATTCATTCATTCATGTTCACTTTATCAAGTTGTTACTCTTTCTTACATGTTATTAACAATTTTTTTTAAAATTTTTATTATTAAATTAATTTAATCAATAAAGATGATCCATGTCCATGTCGTATTAAAAAAAGAGTATAATTTTACAGGTCGCAAGTTAACAAATGAATGAAATGTGGAGAAAAAATTAGCTTCATTTCTTTCTCCATTTTTTTCAGCTCACCTGAGCTAAAGGCTCAAGTGAGCTGTAGTCATAGTGCGTTGTCTGTCGTCATTGTCGTCGTCGTCATCGTCCATCCGTCGTTAACTTTTTCACATTTTCGACTTCTTCTCTGGAACTACATTGCAGATTTGGATCAAACTTTGTGTAAATGATGTACTGAAGGTCCCCTACTAAAATTGTGTTCGGGATCCAGATTCCCTCAGGGATGGATTCAGGGCGGGGCCAAAAGTGCCCAAAACGGTACCCCTCTTCAAATATCTTCTACTCCAGAACCAGTACATAAATTGGGAAACTAATTGCATTTCAACAATCTATAAAGATGGGTTATTAAAAATTGTCTTCGGGTTAAGATCTGTCAAATAGAATTTTACGCTTTTTTGACGCGTTTCTGGACTTAGTAATTTCAATGCAGAAAAGTGTCATGTATTTCAGTTAATTGATAATGATGATTTCTTAATGACTGTTTTGATCATAATTGTGGTTAGGAATATTATTGTGAAAGAATTTCGTCAATATCTCAAATTTTCGATACTTTCAAAAAAAGGAGGGGGGGGGGGGGGGGTTGGGGTTTGGTCATTTCTCACATTTTCAACTTTTTCTGCAAAACTGTTCAAAGGATTTAATAAATCTTGGTAGAAATAAATCACTTATGATCCTCTTGAAATTCTGTTGTTTTCGTCCAGACCTCTTTACAGGTGGCACCACCATAGTCAAAAGTAGGTCACAAAAGAGTACCCTCCTTTGACAATATTCTTCTTCATATGGGCTGTATACAAAGACAAACAGAATGCATAGAAATGATCTAGAGGGATGAGTGAAGACGTTTTGTCATTTTGGTTCCCTTCCAAAATCAAATTTTAGAATTTTTTTTCGACATTTTTTGGGACTTGGTGATTTTAATGCAGAAAAGTGTCATATTTCCTAGTTAATCAATAATGATGATTTCTTATGGACTATTGTGATAATAATTATTGTAGGGATTGTTACTTTGAAAGAATTTTGTCAATATCTCATTTTTTGGATTTTCTATTTTTTTTTTTAAGACTTCCAAATGAGGATGTATAGGAACAATTCTTCACATTTTTAACTTCTGTTGTTATACCACATAAAAGATTTTAATGAAACATGGAATACGTGAAGTACTATAGGTCCTCTATCAATTTGGTAAATTTCATCCAAATTGGTTAACAGATAATGCCACCATGTCTAAAAAGTAGGTCTCACAATGGTACATATACCACTTGGTAATTGAAATATGGAGAGTAGCAGTTCAAATCCAGCTGTGGTCAAAATTTTTTTTTAATTTCTTTACACATCTAAATAAGTTTTTAGATGTTTCTTAACACTCAACATATGAAATTAGGCAATTTTAAGTTAGATCTGGACAATATTTGAAACAATTGTTCATGACCCTGACTTGAAATCAGTCAACAAAAGGCCCCACCTAAAGAAAATGACTAATTGTTTGCCCTGAATCACATCTTGCAGAGACAAAGCAAATGCTTAATATCAAAATCACCTGAATGGATGTGCAAAAAAGTGTTGTGTTTTATTCTGGTGTGAAATAAAATTTGACATATTTTCAACATTTGTGTTGACTTAGTTACTGTAATGCAAAAATAAATGAATTCTTCCTTCCTGCATGACTGATCATCTTGGTACTCAGATGAGCGATATAGGCCCACTTGGGCCTCTTGTTTTTGCATGTCAGAGGGTAGAAGTTACAACCCAACCACAGGCCAAATATTTTTTATTTCATTTTACAGGATTGAAAAGAAGTTTAAACATTTTGCAGTACTCAAAATGTAAACAAAACTGTAGAAACAAACTCTGATTTAATATTTTTCACAAAAATATTTTTGTGTCATTGTCCAATTATTCATTATTCAATTTAGAGAAACAAGTCTACTGTCATACATGTATGTCAGTTGTAAAGAGATAAACAACAAGCAAGATAACATACATGTTCATGTATGTACCAGTTTCTGTAAATGTTTTCAGGCAATCAGTAGTTTGTGAATTAGGAAGTTGGGCTCAGTTGAGCAATATATATAGGGCTCCTTATTTATTTAACAGATAGGAGAACTGGATATCTTCTATATGTATTTCTCATTACATGTATACTTGATTTTCGTCGCTTTTCGACGTATAGCCTACCCGTTGGTACTATATAGCAGTGTATCTTCAGTGTAAACTAACAATAAAGACTTTTTGATCCATTTTGACTTTAAGATGTTGTATCCATACCTTTTCAATTTTTGAATATCATACTAACTGGTTATTTGTTGTGCATTATTACATGTACAGTAATAGTACTGCAATCATGACTGTCAATGTTATATTTTGTTTTGGTACCCAGAACTGAAATTATGCTCCGAAACAAAAATAGTCATTCCAAACTGGCCCCAATACAACATTAAAAGTCAATATTTTGAATGATATTAATATCAATCAGAAATATATTCAAATTAGATAAACACAGAAATTGTATGACAATTAAAATAAAAAATCATAAGCACATGGAAGAGGTTTGACAGATTTAAATCATCTGTCTCTGAAAGAAATAACAAAATGAGGCTAACAGTTTTCATGTCAAAAATATTGTCATAATTTCATGACATGTATTTCAAAACATTTAATCATAAAACAAAATTTACAATAAATTTTCTGTTTTCGAGAGAATATGTATATCTAACAAGGCAGCCTTATTGGCTTAAAGTTAAGAAGACCATATTTGGATGAAATATCCCAAGTGAGTTATGTTACCCAAGTTGGGAAAAATAATGTCAGAGTTCTAAATGCTTAATCAAATTCTATATTGCTTGAACTTAAGTTTCTCTCCTGTTGTTCAGAGTTTGGTCCTTAATCATGACAGGGAGGGGGGGGGAGCTGAGTTTAGTTGTACCATTGCACCTGCTAAAGGTTAGTTAATGACTGAGATGGATGCATCTCATTTTCTTTAATTCCTGTGATTGTTTGTATATGTAGGTTTTCCTATCATTCAAATTCTTAATTTATTGTACATACTTACATTTTCATTTTAAATTATCTTTATTGATTATTGCATGTAAACCTGTACTAATAAAAGAGAAATATAGATAAACTAGAGCTTACCTGTTGCCGATGCGAAAGGGCTGGTCTTCCTCTTTTGAAAGAAAAAAGAAAAATGTACATGTGTTGATAGAAATATGAAATAAAGAAAAATTATCAGGAGAATGACTTACATGTACTTAACTCATAATAATACCACCCCCTCCTCAAAAAAAAAAAAAAAATACAAACTCAAACAAAGAAATAAATTAATAATTGAAATTAAAAAAAATTTAGGAGGTCATAGTGTCTTGTAAAGAACCTTTCAAATGGTGATTCCCAAAGTAGGCATTAAAATGTAAAAGCAGTCGTCTGGTATAAACTCGATACGAGGGTTTAAAAGGTGCATTCAAATCTAAATCATTTTTGTTATTTTGAATAAAATTTGTTAAAACGAATTTCAAAATCTGTTAAAACGAATTCAACAAATTTGTTATAACAGATTTAATTCGTTAAAACGAATTCATCAAATTTGTTAAAACGAATCTAATCCGTTTTAACAAATTCAAGAATCGTTTAAACGAATTTAATTCATTTTAACAAATTCAAAGAATTCGTTATATCAAATTAAAATTATTTTTGATAGGTCCTAAATGGGCTTGGTTATGAATCACATTCTATTGTTGTCCTAAAATGTATCCTAGTCCGAGTTGAATCACAGGGCTTTCGGCTCGTTGCCCCCCCCCCCCCCCCCCCCCCCCCCCCCCCCATATCAATTGGTATATTTGAGGGGGGGGGGGGGGCAATGAACCGAAAGCCCTGTGGTTGAATGATCAAACATTTGAACGCTTATGTAAATGCTATAAACACAAGTTACCAAGTAACAAAATTAGTAAGAAATATCACATAAAAATTTGACAAAACTAAGTGTTTTTCTCAGGGATCGTTGACAAATATCATGCATACAAAAAATAAATGTTAGAGTCTTTTTAGAGAGTACTTTAATGAATCCCTTATAGCTAAAATATACTTACAATTTAATTCCAACACAATTATGCATTGTAGTATAATTCCGTAATCCATCATCAAAATTAGTCTTTTATATGAAAAAATGTATTTTTGTCATGTCCGGTATCCTAGACCATTATCACAAGCTAGTCAGAAATGCTAAAATGACGTGCACATTTACTAATGTATGTATATTTCATGGTATTCAAAGCAATGAACAAATGCACCGTTATCATTATAATGTAGTCTGGGTGTAATTTTGTAAAGTTCAATATTTACAGATATACACTTTTATATACAAGTATCTTTGATTTATAAGAAATATATATTGGCTAGATTACAGAGAGCTCAAAAGGCTATTGTAAAGATAAAATATTTAGGCAGTAATCGATTGTTTATTTACATTATCGGCAACTGCAAATAAGTTTCAAATTCAGAAACAAAGATCAGTTAACATTAATTCAAGTGACAGCAATCAGTTTACCATTTTCATTGTTCTTACGTTTTGTAATTTCATTAATGTTTGCAGAGACATATATATATATATATATATATATATATATATATATATATATATATATATATATATATATATATATATATATATATATATATATATATATATGTCTCTGATGTTTGCGAGGATATGTCAAGACGAATTTGAACTGATTTCAAATATGACATAAAATGCAAAGTTAAGTAGATCGATAGGATTAGATTGTCGCTCACATTTATTTAATTTTCATTTGGAGGATCTTATTTGCTGTAGTTTTTCAAAAATACTTCAGACTTTGTATTGCCTTTAATTTCTATTAAATGCTGTTTTATACAAATTGTATTTACCAAGTTGTTTATATTATCGTGTATAGATAAGTAAAGTAAGTATGTTAGACGGTAAATCGTATTTAAAATTTATAGATGATGGAATCTATAATATCAAGTAAGATGGAATAGTTAATAAACTCCACTAATTTGCTACAACTTTAACGAATCTGAAACGTCATTTCAAAAGGTTATCATAATGTCTTAAGTTACTCAGTTCATCTGATTATGCATATCAAGATGCTTTCCGTTTTTAAATGTTTTGAAGATTAACTAAACAAGTGATGTGATAAAATGTTTCTTTGTGGCACTCTTTCTTCGCATTTCTATCAAAAGTAGGAGAGGAGAAGGAGATGTTTGCAGCAGGATGATTATATTGATGTTGACGTACAGCTCTGATTTTTCTTGTGGCTATTGGTTATGTTTTGATGTATACTTGGCATAAAAACCTATAGGACTGTACATATTGCTTTGCCAAAACTTCCTCTATACAGACATTTCTACGTATTGATATGTTTGATGTTTAATGTAAACACACAGAGTGGCCAACTTGGAGACAGTCCTATAATATGCGTTTAAACAGTTTGCAATATCGTCAATGTACAGTATGTATAACAATATAATCGGTTTGCCATCATTCTCTCGCTGATACTTTCTTAATGCGGAATTATATGCAATTGAATATTTTAGATATTTGTTTATTTCAAACTGTGGATTTATTAATTGTTAATAATCTGGCACTAAAATAGACTATGGTGCCCCCTTTGGGGGGCACTGCTAGAGGGGGGGGGGCCCGGGCCCCGGCCCCCCCCCCCCCCCCCCGGCTGGAGCTGGATCCGCGCCTGGGGTGCCAAATAAACACGAGCAAATGACGTATACCTTGGTGGTACCTGAAAATTTCGTCATTTTATTAATACGATATCTTTGCCAAATATCAACCAATGTGTTATGGACTATTTGAAGAAGAGATTGTATTGCTGTATTCTAGAAAAAGAAAATCTGCAGATTGTGGACTGAATTTCCAAGGTATTAGTCCTTCTAGACCAATATTTAGCATCAAACCAATCCGCGGCTTGATAGTGATCACTGGGTCTGGTGTGAAAGAAACCGCAACGTAGACTAATTTTACATACGTTGTCTGATTCTTTTCTGTCAGGTTTTCCATTAGTTGTAAACAAAGTTGACATCTATCTCCATGAATTTTGGACACGTCGTCGCTTACGGATCCATGGGTTTTGTCCATTCCGTTTTGACTTGTAACGATTTATGATATATTTGAATAAGATTTGTTTTGACGCGTTTCGGCAGTATTGATGCTATTTTGTATTTTGAAATATTTGTGAAATATAGGGTATCGGAAACACTCTTTTGTTTGGTCTTGCTAAATTTCTGCTTGAAGCAAATTTTTCAGAATTTAATAAGACTTGGTACTTCTTTGCATGTAAGATGAATTTGATATGCACTTTTGATTTCAGATGAATCTAGGTCAGTATGACCTACATTAATTGTTGAGTGATTTTAGCTTGCAGGGACAAATGTTCTTGGAGCTAATGTCATACCCCCGACGTCCGCCGTCCGAAAAACTTTAACCTGGGCTATAGGTTTTGAACCACAAAGAGATAGGACTTAGATATTTTGTAAGTAAATTCTTCATGACCAGAGCTTTCATTTAGTGTCATCAGATTTGACCTGATGACCTTCACCTTGGTTTTTGACCTACTTTTCAAAAACTTTAACTTGGGCTGTATCTTTTGAACCATCAGAGATAAGACTTTGATATTTGACATGTAGATTCTGCATGACCAGATGTTTTATTTGGTGCCATCACTTTTGACATTGTGACCTTGACCTTGGACTTTGACCTACTTTTCAAAAATTTTACTATATCTTTTGAACCGTAAGAGATAGAACTTTGATGTACCACATGTAGATTCCTTATGACCAGAACTTTTATTTGCTGCCGTATTTATTTGTTGACCTCCTGACCTTGATTTTGACTTTAGCCTATGACTTACTTTTCAAAAACTTCAACCTGGGCTATATTTTTTGACCCGCTAAAGATGGAATTTGATATTTCACATGTATGTTTTTAATGACCAGAACATTTGTTTGTTGCCATTATTTTTGACTTCGTCACCTTGATCTTCTTTGTTTGTTGCCATTATTTTTGAATTTGTCACCTTGATCTTCTTCGTCACTTTGGCCTTCTTTTCAAAAACTTTAACTTTGACAATATCTTTTCACCCATTACAGATAGGGCTTTGATATTTCACATGTAGATTCCTTTTACCCAGAACTTTCATTCAGGTCCACCACTTTTTAGCTCGTTACCTTGACCTTAGACCTTCACCTACTTTTCAAAAACAATTATTTTGGCTATATCTTTTCAACCATTAGAAATGGGTCTTTAATCTTTCACATATAGATTCCTTATGACAAGAACTTTCATTTGGTGTCATTACTTTTGATCTTGGACCTTGACCTACTTTTCAAATTTGAAAACTTTATTCTGGATTATTCATCATCTTAACTGTTAGAGATAGGGATTTGATATTTCCCGTGTATATTGCTTATGACCAAAGTTTTCATTTGGTGCCATCTCTTTTGACCTTGTGACCTATAACTTTAAACACATTACAGATTTATTAATCTTCGTTTTTAATATCCATGAGACTATTATGATCCCCACCAATGAGCTATATTGTCTTCCGACAACTGTTGTTCTAGGAGGGTCACTTTGCAATCTGGTCGTACCGTCTTTAGCAACGTTCTTTGTTGTTATTATGACTTAAATTGTCATAGTAGTCCATAAATTAGTCATAGAGTCTACAGGAAACATATGTATCCGTAGCAACACATTATCAACAGAAATCATAATCAGAATGAATGTATTGTGTTGAAATGATGCATTCCATCTCCAAATCAAATTATCAATAAACCATCGCCATGGGCTTAATAGAATAATAATATATAGATGAAAATGATCAATTTCTCTTAAATCATCAGTAACTGTGCCATGTCTCCGACTCTGATGTTATATTACTACATGCTGAAGGGAAATCGTTATTAAGATAATTACGATTGTTCCACCAATTTAATGATATTGATTTAGTGATGTATTCTACACATATAAATGAAACAATAAAACTTACAGTAACTATGGTGACTACCATTGCATGTCATTGTAATGGAAAATGGCAGATTTTTAATTGCCATTTTCTATAGTAATTTTTTATCGATTGAAGAAAACCCTAAAATGCAAGTTTTTCAATTTCTATTTTTATACCAGTATTATTAGTTGTCTGTGAGTATGACTAAACATCAGTCTTTGTTCTACTTCTTCTTGTGTTTTGTTGAAATGAAGGTTTCTAGATAAAATGTAAACATAGAGCGGTGAAAACAAAATTACATAAATATGTAAATGTGGATTCAAATTAAAATCATTTCTTCCTACCTGTAATTTTCTACCCATTTTTCAAAGGGACAAAAGTCAGGAAACATTGATACTTACATGTAAGTGTAAAAATATGCATAATATTAAAGCAATATGTTTACTGTTAGAAATTGGGAAAATGTATACCTGACATGTTTGGTGAAGTAAAACTACTGCATGTAATGGAAGGATATTTTATGCATTGGAATTTGGATACATTCGAAGATCCATTGGTACTTGAGGTTTATCTTACACTACACTTCACATTTGTCACATTTTGCGATATTTTGTTCTGAAATGCAACAGAATTTCATAAAATGTGACTTATTGTATAAGATCCAGTTTTGAAAACCAGCACCTTTGTTTTCACGATTAATACAGAGTTCCAAAAACTCCTGCAAATTATTTGTGACACCAGTTATGGGTCTATTGTGAGACTAATTTCAGGTGTGTCTGTTGCATAGGAAAATGTTCAGATCACACGCTATAAGCAGCAACTGCTGCTATGTAAAGTGGTGCATGCATAGATCTAAAAGGGAGGTGTCAGGGGAGGGTGGGGTTCCAGGGTTGCAAAATATATACTTTGATACATCTACATGTATATGAAAAAGTTGAGATGTACATGTACTTGATTTTAGAAGTTGCCAAAAGTTTGATCCCCCTCCGCCTTGGAAAAAAAATCCTAGATCAGTGCTTATGGTGTTACACAATAAACAAACATCTTGTTTACAATGTATCATACAGTGCATAAGCATTATGTATTTGTAGACTACATGGACAGGAATTGTGGTGGCACCATTAATCTCTCCCAACCTTCCATGCGTTTGAAGTTAACTCAGTGGTCAAAATATCGCTCCAATATGGACTGTACATTGACGATTAAAGCTTCCAACAGATCTGCTACAGCTACAACAAGGTTGATGGTGGTGTTTAGGAAAATTGACATAGCTACTGAGTTCTTGATGTGTAATGACTATGTCACTCTACGGGACGGTACATCTAGATCTTCACCAGTTCTTAACGGTAAGTTCACAATATTCTCTGAAAGATTACAATCAGCTGGTGCTTTTCTAAGATAAGTAGGTACCTTTATTACTGATAGGCAAATTATGAAGTGATATTGGGTTTTTTAGCTCACCTGAGCCGAAGGCTCAAGTGAGCTATTGTGATCAATCGTAGTCCGTCGTCCGTCCATCGTTAACTTTTCACATTTTCGACTTCTTCTTCAGAACAGCTGAACAGAACTTGATGAAACTTTGTTTGCGTGAAGTACTCACTGTCCCCTACAAGTGTTGTTGTTTTTTGTCCAGATCCGTTATCAGGTGGCGCCACCACAGGCAAAAGTAGGTCACAGACGGTGCCCTCCTTTATCAAACTTCTTCTACAGACCGGAGGCATACAGAGACAAACCAAATGCATAGGAATGATCTAGACTGATGTGTGAAGAAGTGTTGTTATTTTTGGTTACGTTCCGAAATCAAATTTTTGACGTTTTTTTGACATTTGTTTTGACTTAGTAATTTTAATGCAGAAAAGTGTAATGTTTTCAGTTAATTGATAATGATGAGTTCTTATGGACTATTTTGATCATAATTATGGTAAGGAATATTATTGTAAAAGAATTTTGTCAATATCTCAATTTTTAGATTTTTCATGAATTTTTTAAGACTTCAAAGAAAAAGGGGGGGGGGGGAGGACAGTTTGTCACATTTTCAACTTATTCTACAGAACTACTTGAAGGATTGTGATGAAACTGGGTTGGATGCAAGTACTCATGGTTTCTTTCAAGAGTTGTTATTTTTTGTAAGGATCAAACAGCAGATGGTGCCACCACAGGCAAAAGTAGGCCACAAAGGGTACCCTCCTTTGACAAACTTCTTTTTCAGATTGGAGGCATGCAGAGACAAACTGAATGCATAGGAATGATCTAGAGGCATATGTGAAGAAGTGTTGTTGTTTTTCGGTTTCATTGTGAAATCAAATTTTTGACATTTTTTCGTTGTCTTTTTGGACTTAGTGTTTTCAATGCAAAAACAAGTGACTTTACTCATTATTGCTCCTCATATTATAATTTGATGCTGTAATTGGGTTTCATTTAATCATACTAAGGGCAAAGAAGGCCACAGTAAATTTTTTTTGTTAATATCCTACTTTTTAGATGTTTTATGAAGATTATAAGATTGTAACATTACTGGTAATGAAAGGTATAAAGGAATCTTAAGGTCGTGGGTTCAAATTCCGCCAGGGGCAATTTTTTTTTTAATCATATGTATGAAAAGAACTATTATAGTGAAAAAGTTTTTTTTTCAATATCTCAATTTCTAGATTTTTAAAATTTTTTTTCTTAATTAAAAAAAAAGGGGGGGGGGGAGGGGGTTTATTCACATTTTCTTCTTTATCTTCAGAACTGTGTGAAATTAAGATGTGTCAACAGGTTGTGCAACCACAGGCCAATTTTTATAAATCTTATTCTATGCAAGAGGGGAAAGATTACTGCATCATTGCAATTTGCATTGACTTCTTCTTCCAGTGAAGTGCAAACCATACAGATATTGATATATTTTCAATATTTAACACTTAGAATAATTGTTTGAAATATGAAATCATCATGTTCTTTCATAAAAAATTAAAAACACCTTCTCCCTCCCCCCCCCCCCAACCCCCACCTCTTTACCCTTCCTCATTTTTTTCATTTTTGAGAAAAAAAAAAACTGGGTTCAAGATACTGTATCATTTTTCACATCACAAGACACGATAGCGGGTGATTTTCTCCTCAAGAAATTTTCACGTCAATAGCTTTGTATGTATGTATTTACAGAATTCAAGTTTTTCTTTGATTATGTTTTGATTTAATTCACTTGAAATATACTGAAATGAATAGATCATGAATTTGGAGAGGAAGCCGCCTTTTGATTTTTAGGTTCATACGATTTGTCGTTACAGAGTTATGGGACTTTGATTTTGAGCTCACTTGAGCCGAATGTCATACCGGATTGTCTGTCGTCTGTCCGTAAACTTTCTGATATATTCAATTTCTCTGAAACTACTGGGCAGAATTCAATGAAAAATTTCATGCTTGTTCCTCAACATATGCACAAATTTTACGCTTTGTTTGATCTAGATGTTCAGGTGAGCGATATAGGCCCAATTGGGCCTCTTGTTTCCTCATTTCAAAGATTTGAGCGGTATCATGATTGCACCGAAGTACTGGGACAATTTGAAAACCCTATTCCCACAATAGATTCATGTTTGAAATCAAAATATGTGTACCAAACATGGGTCTAGCGTATGACTTATAATTTTTATGCTCTTTATGCTTTTGGAGGAATTCCCAGAATATATTCATGTTTAGTCCAAAATGCATATAGTGACATACTAAACATGGACCTAGCATATGACCTATAATTTTTTGTGCTCATTATGCATTTGGATGCTTGTTCTGGATCTCTTGTTAAGTTTTAAAAACATGATGTGGTATTTCCTTTGTCATTTTTAGCTATTTTAATGAAATTTTACATGAGTTTATAGCCACATCCTTGGTTTTAGGACTTCTTTTTCTCAGATCTGCATAGTATGACGTATGAAATGTACATGTATGTGTATCAGAGTCACATATATCAAATTCAAAGGTGATAAACAATTCTTAAATATTTATGCCCCCGGATCGATAGATTGGGGGCATATTGTTTTTGTCCTGTCTGTCTATCTGTCTGTCTGTTTGTTTGTCAACTTTAACCTCGGCCATAACTTTTGAACCGTGAGGGATCGAGACTTCATATTTCACATGCATACTCAACTAATGAAGCCCTTTCAAATAACACCAAAGTCAATTACTTTTTGACCTTGACAATGACCACGTTAAAAATACCTTTTTGGACTTTGTTGTTGCTGGGGGCATTAGTGTTTCACAAACACAGCTTGTTTTTTATGCTTTCGGGATAGCATATAGTCGCTGTCGTGTCCATGTGTCTGTCTGTCCGTCTGTCCATCCGAGCTCTTATCTCCTACACCTTTCATCAGAATTTTATCACACTTCACCAAAATATTTAGGTTAAGGGCTTTGGGACAAAAGTCCCTCAAGGCCATTTCTGAAAGGTCAAGGTCACTTATCAACTATGACTTGAAGTACCATGAAGTACTTATATCTCCTGTACCTTTTATCCGAATTTGATCATACTTCATCAAAATATTATTTAGGTTAAGGGCATTGGGAGAAAGGTCACTCAAGGTCATCTCTAAAAGGTCAATGTTACTTATTAACTATAACTTAAATACCATGTGTTATTAAAATTTTATTCTCATAGTGGCAATAAGGGCTATCAAATACAAATATTTTGTCTTTTTAGCTCACCTGAGCCAAAGGCTCAAGTGAGCTATTGTGATCAATCACCGTCCGTCGTCCGTCGTCCGTCCGTCGTCCGTCGTCCGTCGTTAACTTTTCACATTTTCAACTTCTTCTCCAGAACCACTGAACAGAATTTGATGAAACTTGATAAGCATGTAGTACTCATGGTCCCCTACAAGTGTTCTTGTTTTTCGTCCAGATTCATCAACAGGTGGCGCCACCACAGGCAAAAGTAGGTCAAAGAGGGTACCCTCCTTTGACAAACTTCTTCTTCAGACCGGGGGCATACAGAGACAAACCAAATGCATAGGAATGATTTAGAGGGATGTGTGAAGAAGTGTTGTTATTTTTGGTTCCATTACGAAATCAAATTTTTGACGTTTTTTTGACGTTTTTTTGTACTTGGTAATTTTAATGCAGAAAAGAGGTATTTTTTTCTTTTAGTAAACATTGATGCATTAATTTGGTTTAATTTGATCATTTTGATGGTAAGAAATACTAATGCGAAGAAAATTTTTCAATATTTTATGTTTTGGATTTTTTATGAATTTTTTAAGACTTTCAAGAAAAAGGGGGGTGGGATAATTGGTGTAAACATTTCACATTTTGAACTTTTTCTTCAATACCACTTGCTGGAATTCAGTGAAACTTGGCATGCATCAAATACTCAAGGTCCCCGACAAATGTGGTCATCTTTGTCAGGATTCAAGAACAGGTGGCACCACCACAGACAAAAGTAGGTCACAGAGGGTACCCTCCTTTGACAAACTTCTTATTCAGATCGGGTGCATACAGCGACAAACCGACTGCATAGGAATGAGATAGAGGCATATGGGAAGAAGCGTTGATATTTTTGGTTCCATTCCGAAATCAAATTTTTGACGTTTTTTCATTTTTATTTTGGACTTTGTTATTTAAATGCATTAAAGAGTTATTATTTTCTTTTAGTAAACATTGATGCATTCATTTGGTTTCATTTAATCATTTCTATGGTAAGGAATGCTGGTGCAAAGGAATTTTTTCAATATCTCGATTTTTGAATTTTTTATGAATTTTTTAAGACTTCCAAGAAAAGGGAGGGGGGGACAATTTTTCATATCTTCAACTTGATCTACAGAACAACTTGAAGGATTGTGATAAAACTGGGTAGGATGCAAGTACTCATAGTCCTTTTCAAAGGTTTTGTTTTTTGTGCGGATCATCCAAATTGGTTAACAGATAATGCCACCATGTCTAAAAGTAGGTCTCACAATGGTACATATACCACTTGGTAATTGAAATATGGAGAGTAGCGGTTCAAATCCAGCTGTGGTCAAAAAAATTTTTTTTTTTTTTTTACACATCTAAATAAGTTTTTAGATGTTTCTCAACACTCAACATATGAAATTAGGAATTTTACGTTTAAGACTTCCAAAAAAAAAAAGGGGGGGTTGGCCATTTTTCACATTTTCAACTTTTTCTACAAAACTGTTTGAAGGATTTTAATAAATCTTGGTAGAAATAAGTCACTTATGATCCTCTTCAAATTCTGTTGTTTTCGTCCAGACCTCTTTACAGGTGGCGCCACCATAGTCAAGAGTAGGTCACAAAAGAGTTCCCTCGTTTAACAATATTCTTTTTCATACGGGCTGTATACAGAGACAAACAGAATGCATAGAAATGATCTAGAGGGATGAGTGAAGATGTATTGTCATTTTGGTTCCCTTCCAAAATCAAATTTTAGAATTTTTTTCGACATTTCTTTGGATGATTCAATGCAGAAAAAAGTGTCATATTTCCTAGTTAATTGATAATGATGATTTCTTATGGACTATTGTGATCATAATTATGGTAAGGATTGTTACTTTGAAAGAATTTTGTCAATATCTCAATTTTTGGATTTTCTATGAATTTTTTAAGACTTCCAAATGAGGGTGTATAGGAACAATTCAATCACATTTTTCACTTCTGCTGTTATACCACATGAAAGATTTTAATGAAACATGGAATACATGAAGTACTAAAAGTCCTCTATCAATTTGGTAAATTTCATCCAAATTGGTTAACAGATAATGCCACCATGTCTAAAAAGCAGTTCTCACAATAGTACATATACCACTTGGTAATTGAAATATGGAGAGTAGCGGTTCAAATCCAGCTGTGGTCAAAATTTTTTTTTCATTTCTTTACACATCTAAATAAGTTTTTAGATGTTTCTCAACACTCAACATATGAAATTAGGCAATTTTAAGATAGATCTGGACAATATTTGAAACAATTGTTGTTCATGACCCAGACTTGAAATCAGTCAACAAAAGGCCCCACCTAAAGAAAATGACTAACTTGTAGCCCTGAATGACTTCTTGCAGAGACAAAGGAAATGCTTAATATCAAAATCACCTGAAAGGATGTGCAAAAAAGTGTTGTTTTTTATTCTAGCCTGAAATAAAATTTGACATATTTTCCACATCTGTGTTGACTTAGTCACATTAATGCAAAAATAAATGAATTCTTCCTTCATGCATGACTGATCATCTAGGTACTCAGGTGAGCGATATAGGCCCACTTGTTTTGAGAAGTTTTTGAGAATATTGTTGAAGAACGGAGAAATGTATTTAAACTTTTTGACTAACAACAAAATACTAGTTAATTATTTGACATAAACATTTGCACAGTGTCTTGACAGATATGATCATTTTACATGCTATGCATATGTCATGAGTTGATTTTGTCCAAACTACAGGATTACAATCAAAATATTGTGGAGAGAGAGAACCAAGGGGAGCTTACTATACGACAGCAGATTCCCTGACTGTTTACTTCCACAGCAACTTGTTTGACAATGATGATGGATTTTATCTCTTGATCACTCCCTTTCATACAGGTAAAGCTTAGTTAACATTCATATATAATGTGTTTGTTTGTTGTTTTCCATTAGTGATTACATCAGAATTATTTATTTGTATTGGGTCTTTTCGTTATACAGAGTTATTTCCCATATGAACAGGTATCTGACGTCAAATATTGTGACGTCATACAGTTTGTATATCATTTCCCGTAATTTTATGCCGGTCTCCATGGAACTGGTTGACGTCATAATGGTTTGACATAAAATACCTACTCAAAGAGGAAATAACTCTGTATAATGAAAAGACAAAATGCTGATGGCATACATCAGAATTAGTTATTTGTTTGGTGATGGCATATGATGGATGCATTGTACATAGATTTCAACTTATGCAGTGGATCTGTCTAAAGTAGTTATTCAAAATAAAGCAATTCATCATATTTTTTTTAACCTCTACAGAACTTCAAAGATGAAAAACAAATGTACTGTAATACGATGAATTATTTTATTTTAAATAACTTCTTTCCCAAACTTTAATGTACATACTACCTTTTATGAAAGAGTGACCAGGTATCTACCCTTGTCACTAAAAATGATTTTCAAAAACCCACCATGCATGGCTTAAATACTTCAGATTATCATAGAAAACCACTTACCTGTTTGTTTAATTATATTTTCTGTATTACGTTTAATTCAGTTATTTTATATATACATTAAGAAAGAAATAAAAATTTGTGAAAGAAACACATGAGGAATATTGTTAGAAATATGAGATTTCTTCCTTAGGATTTTTTTTGTGAAACTTTTTTCACTTTCAGGAACATGTACTTCATCAGAAACTCGATGTAGAAGGGGTCAGTGTATATCATCAGACAACAAATGTGATGGTTATGATCAGTGTGGAGACAGATCTGATGAATGCAGTGTCACTCTTAGAGTTGGTCCGATCGTAGGTGCTGTGGTATCAGTGCTTGTCATAGCCATCATAGTCGCTGTCATTTTCTTCATATGTAGGAGACGCAGAGCGTCGAGAGGCTATGTAAAGGTCAGCTTATATATATTCCTCAGATGTTAA
This sequence comes from Pteria penguin, assembly GCA_035048485.1. Lineage (NCBI taxonomy): Eukaryota > Metazoa > Mollusca > Bivalvia > Pterioida > Pteriidae > Pteria > Pteria penguin. Next base: position 28,161,968 of record CM068582.1, on the reverse strand, counting down.
ATTAAACAAATTCTGGATACTTGAAGTCAGTGTCATTCATTAACATTTGTTGGGTCTAATTCTAAAAGTCTCATTCTAGATTTATAATTGTTTGTTGCAAACAAGAGTATAAATTATCGAGATGTCATGTATCTTTCCAGAGGACAAATGATGACATACCACAGAACATTCCTATGACCCAACCTCCTCCAGTTTATCCTGGACAGCAACCACCCTACACAGATTACCAAACAACCCAGCCTGGATACCCCACTGCCCAACCTGGATATCCCCCTGCCCAGCCTGGATATCCGCCAGCCCAGCCAGGATACCCACCAGCTCAGCCTGGATATCCCCCTGCAGGTCCACCTCAAGGCTACAACACAGCAGCAAATCCATATCCATATGGCCAACCACAGTAATGAGAGAGAAAAGACTGAAGAGAGGATATTTACATAATATCTTTTATAGATTTAATTATTTTTGTTGATTTATGTTGTTTCTAAACCTTGAATAATTTGTATGTAATAGGTATTGCTCAGTATCTTTCAGGCACAAAATTATAGACCAGTCATTGTGGAAAGAGATAAGATAGGAAACAGCTTTCATGATTTTTACATAAAATGCAACTGGAATATTATAGTAAAGCAGGACAGAAGCTTTTCATCCTATATTCTAATGCCACCAGTTTTATGCAGAATGCAAAAGAAAAAAATTGATATTCATACAAAAAGAGATCAAGAACATTACTTATTCTAAATAAAATGAATAATATGATACTGTTTGCTACTTGTTTAAGGGTATAATTTTGTTATTCTTAGTTTACCTAACATTATGAATTTTTAATGACAACTTGACATCATGAACAGGATGTTTGTAGTTTGATATCATTAAAACGTAAATCGTACAAAAACACTGTGGTAAATGAATATTTCTTTACAATTTGTTAAATTTATTTATCATAATACAGTACTCATAAATAATAAAAATGGTGTATAACTCATAACTGAATATCATGAAATATTCCCATCTTCAGTCTTTGTGCAGGTGAGGATCTCTAAAGCTTGGTCTACTTCTGCATAAAGACATGTGGCAGGAATATTTCGTGATATTCCATCAATGACCTGTGATCATTTTCAAGGTACATAATGTTTGATATTATATTTTCTGCTTTTTGGGTGACGGATTTATATCCCTTTTAATTGTATTTAAATCTTATTTTTTTTCAGTGTTATCATTTATGAATATATATTTATTCTTCCCTAAAATGTAGAATTTTGGGAAATATTTATATATTCAATAAATGCGTCTTCTTGTATATCCATCCCTCTTCATGTATGTCTGCGTGTTTGGAATTGTGTAAGAGTCAGAAACCAGAGATTGCTCAAACATCAGGAAGATATTTTTTATGACTCATAGTTGCATGACGACCTTAATTAGAGATCAAAGAAACATTTATAATAAGGTCAGTGATAACGATAAGAGCTATTACAGTGTGTAGTAAATTTGATAAAATCTACAATTTTATACAGTGAAGAGCCTTATTTAAATTCACATCTTACAGACTAGAATTGGCTAATGAAAAAGATGAAGGAATATGTGTATAACATGTTACCAGCAAATAATTTTTGTCAGTGTGTATTCAGTGATAGTATTGATGGATGGATTTGGCAGTACAATTCACCATCCATAAAATGTCATGATTTTATTCCTATAGGGTTTTTTTTTTTATTAATACCTGTATTTTGACATACCATTAACATCCAGTAGTAAGTTTATAGTTATAGACAATGTCTTGGTAGGATTTAGCGTATTTTTTACTTATAAACGTTACTAGTCATTTCATCCATCCATTGCCTGTTGTCTTCTTGCATGGTGTTGATTCCATTTATAGTAAGCATAATTATGATGTTTTTCTTTTTATCTTTTTCTACCAGTGTATGTACTAGTACATTGTGTTATTGACGGCAATGTTATAAAGATGTTTGATTAATGGTAACTGTAGGTATTTTCACAATGAATCATACCTAATTTCCAAAATAAATCCTCAAGTCATTTTCACCAAGGATCGTAATCAAACTTTCTCTTACAGAAAATCCTTAATTTTAATGACATGTAAAAGCTTTCGTAACTCTTTAAAGAATTTCCTTATGTTTGTGAAAAGACTTAAGATTTTACATAAGGAATCTGTACATGAATCACTACTGGAAAAAAACTTATTTACGATTCTTTGTGAAAATGCATGCTGATCAGATTTATAATGGAACATAGTTGGCGTAGTACTAAAGCTTTCCAGCATGCGTTGTAGATGATCTAGGTTCAGTTTTCTAGATTGTGTTACTATGTTTAAGATTTTTATAACCTCCTGCTCCATTTTACAGTATGAGTGGAAAGTTATGAAAACCGTATCCCACTAACGAAAACTCTGGTCTTATGAATTTAGCATAACCAGTACATTGGATACAAAACACTTGTGGATCTAGGGGTGGAATGAATAGAAATTTTTGATTAACTTGACTTTCATATATATGTATATTTGTTTCCAAAAGAAATTTTTTTCTTATCAACATTTGATCTGCCACTGGAAAGAGTTTCTTTTACAAACTACCATAGTTTATTTAGACTTAGGTACAAAGTTTGATTACAAGGCTTTTGTGGTATGTGTATTTTATATCTTTGATTACAAGGCTTTCATGTTACATGTATTTTATATCTTTGATATATGAGATGATCTGAAAACAAGCATTTCTACTATGTATGTATTGTAATATTGTGTAATGAAAGGCATTTGAACTTTTTTTTATGCATGTATGAATTACATATCATTCCATTTGTAATATTTGTAATACTAGTATATCACCTTGTTTCTGTTAACTTATTTAATTATCATAAGCTGACCTACAACACATGCACACACTGACCCGTTTTCTGAAGATCAATTTCTGACAGTTATACTTGCCCCTTTTCTGAAAACATCAAATTTGTCGGTGTTCACTATGAACAAAATGGACAATTAATAGGCCATCATTAAAATACACCTTGTCATTTTTCGTATACAAATTTGCAGCTGCTCAGTGATATATTTTTTAAAGTACTCATCATGACTTGCTTTTATTGCATAACAATTTATGACCTATTGCTTGTTATTTCTTCATTTCATATACAAACAAAAAGCTAGGTAAATTACTTTTCAATACCAAATAGATGCACATGATGGGGTATTTTGTTAATTTGATACGATACCTTTTCATCCCGGGTACTGCTTGTCTAAATTTAGTCCTCATTTCTGATATTGATTCCGTCATTCATTACACATATCTTTTACAATTACATATATTAGTGTCCATCATTTTAGGATTTGATAATATTTAATGCTTGTGGCATTGAAAATAGCAAAGTTTAGGTACTAAAATGGTATTTTTGCTACCTCTACCTATCCTAATTTACATGTTTACATGTAGCTTACGTATATAGATTTGTTAAGTACATTAAACTACATGCATGAATATGCATCTTCAACTTTCCCAAATTTTCACATTGATTTTTTGATTCTCACTTTGGCTGATTATGTTGAATATAAAGTACATAAAATTACATGCACTACACTACAGATAAACCTAGGTGCATATTGGGTTTGGTTGGTATTTTCCACTTCCACATAAAATTACATCTACTACACTACAGAAAAATCCAAGTGTTTATTGGGTTTGGTTGGTATTTTCCACTTTTTGCAAAGTGAAATGTTTCCACTTGGGGCATTTGTGTATCATAACTATAATACATGTAGTTATCTTTTTGTTTCTTTGTAGAATGGTGTATGTGTAGTGTCAGTTGTAATTCTTATTCAAAACTAAAAATAACCACTACGTTAGTCGTCATTTATAATGTCAGCATTCTTGTATGTCAATCCTCAACCTCTTATTGTATCTCTACAGTGCTTGGAAAAGTTCAGTGATAATATTTATGAAACATAGTTGTATTTGAATATTTGAAGTCATATGTAATTATCCTTGTCAATTTAATCGTCTTAATCGAGTATGTTGATAATTTTTCCTTTAAGCGATATTGGAAAATTCAGTGCGCACATTCCTAACTAAAAGTTGGTTTTTACCATGTTGTAATATGTGTACGTTTTAAATTTTATATCTTTATATCGTATATAATGTTGTCATTTGATTGGTTTGTAAATATAGACTTGCAATGTGGAATGTAAGAAATAGGAGACTTTTAAATGAGATTGAGGTTGTACTCCCTGGATTGTAGTGTGTGCGCTCTGCGACTGCTCCATGTAATTTGAAGAATTTTATCCATGGTCCTTATAGAGTACATTAAAACAACATCTTAAGAGCTCATGTACAAAGACCCAAGAAGGGATTTACTTCAAGATAGTAGTTTATGATTTTTGGACGTTTGTTAAATGTTTATCTCAACAACAGAAAATCTAGGAGTTATCCATTATTACTAAAACCTGGAGCAGACATGGCAACATTATAGTGATCAAGACATACCAGTATGAAATGAATTACCAATTATTAGTCATTGAATGTATTATATTGGTTTTCCACCTTTAAGATTGTTTGTTTAATTGTTTGGTTATTTCCACACCTTGATTATTTTACCTACCAGATGGTAGCCAGTGTAATAGGGAAAAACACAGAGTACCCAGAAAAAAATCTTTACCTCCTTCACTTGAATATAAAGTGTTGGAAATTGTGTCACAAATTATTATTACCAGACTTGTCTGTATAGCTATGTAATCGTTAAGTTTAATTTGAATTCTAATGAAAATTGAATGGGTGTATAATGGACATCTGGAATGTTGTGGTTAGAGATCAGTGAAAGCAAAGAAAAATTCAAGAGAATCATAAATATCATCGCGTAATACCCAAGGCTTTTCATTCCTTCTCTTGTTCATGAATGAGAGAAGGAGTGAAAAGCCATAGGTATCAAATGATGCATAAACACTAAATTATAATGTACCGGTAAATTGATTATTAACAGAGTTTTTGTCAAGAACTTTAATCTATCAAGTTTATACATAAAAGAGGATATTTTGTAATTGAACTTTCCTCAAAAATAAGATTACATGTACCAGTAATCATTAATGTAATTCTGTTTTGAAAAGAGATAAAGGAGAGAAAAATTTTGGTACAATGTAAACAAAATTGTTGAATATTGTGATAGAGGAATACACCTTGTTGTACATGTGATCATGATATAATGTAAAAAGGTGTTATTTACCAGTGATGTCACCGCTTAGGAGTGTTTAGTAGTCATTTTAATCGTGTACTCTGGATTTCTTGTCACATTTGTAACCCTCAAAGTTATTATTTTCATCTTACAGATATTATTATGACATATTGTTAATTTTTTGTGCAGTGAAGAATTTTAAACTTCTTTTATATTCACTTTTGCTTACAAATAAAAGCATCATACATTTAATGTCCTGTTTTTTATTTTTATTTTTTTGCCACTGGATTGATAGATCAGGGGCATGTAGTTTTTGTCCTGTCTGTTTGTCTGTCTAGTGTCAACTTTAACCTTGGCTATAACTTTTGAACAATGAGGGATAGAGACTTCATATTTGACATGCATACTCAACAAATGAAGCCCTTTCAAATGATACCAAGATCGATGACCTTTTGACCTTGTCAATGACCTTCACACTAAAAATAAGTTTTTGGACTTTGGTGCCACAAGTCTTTCACAAACACAGCTTCTTTACTGTGTACTGTATCTTTTTCTCTCTCTTAATTGATATAATGTGTACAGGAAGACCAAGTATGAATCAGCTGGGTTGGTAATTGATATAATGTGTACAGGAAGACCAAGTATGAATCAGCTGGGTTGGTAATTGATATAATGTGTACAGGAAGACCAAGTATGAACCAGCTGGGTTGGTAATTGATATAATGTGTACAGGAAGACCAAGTATGAACCAGCTGGGTTGGTAATTGATATAATGTGTACAGGAAGACCAAGTATGAATCAGCTGGGTTGGTAATTGATATAATGTGTACAGGAAGACCAAGTATGAATCAGCTGGGTTGGTAATTGGGTTAGGTTAAAGGCTACTGTCAAGGAATATTTGTAATTACATGTATTTCTTTACTTGGAAACAGAATAAGTACACCAAAGTTCGAGGTCATTGCAGATTCGAATGTTTATAGCTTCAAAGTGATCACAAACTAATTACAGAGTAAACAGTAGAAATATTTGTTGTATCACTATGAAGTCCCTTCAGTTTTAAAGAGAATGAAATATGAATGTCCCTGGCAGCAACTTTGTCAGAATAAGCTGTTATCCTAAAACTAGGTTGAACTCCAATGTCACATGGTCAAAATATTGGTATTGATGGAAAAGTCTTGTCACAAGGAATACATGTGAAATATGAAAGCCCTATCTCTTACTATTCAAAAGATATACCCAATGTTAAAGGTTTTGAAATGTAGGTCAAAAGTCAAGGTCACAAGGCGAAAAATATTATATTGAAGGAAAGATCTCGTAACAAGGAATATGAAATCTCTTGCAGTTGAAAAGTCATGTGGCATGTTAGTTTATTGCTACAGATAGGCCAAAAACTAGATACTCCCTAATCTTTGATTCGGGTTATAAAAAAGCAAAAATTATTTATGGATCCTTTAATGATTGATTAGAAAAATATTCAGGCTCCACTTTTGACATTACCTCGAGTTAAAGGTAATATAATACACGTGTCTCCATATATCAACGATTCATATTTGAAAGTCTAGATGACTTTGGCCTTAACTGTATAGCCTTGATTAATATTGCACATTTTTCTGTCAGAGATTATTATTTTATGATGCATGAATTAGAGTATTCAATACGATACTATAAAAAAGAAGTAACCCAAATTCAAACATAAATAAATTCTTTTGAGTTGGAGATGTGTAAGCAATACCAGACCTTTAGGGTTAAGTCTTAATCTGAAATGAACTTTGTACACAACCCTTTCACATGCAATGGTGGTGAAAAATATTTAATGTTTTAAATTGTGCCAAGATTATTTCGCTTAAATGATGTCCTCTACCTGATGCACTGCACAGAAATTTCAAATTTATACAGACCCATCCACATCATTGAGGGATCTTTTTCATGTCAAAATCTACAGCAGGGAGGGATCTATTACAAGTCAATATCTACAGCAGTGAGGGATCTTTAGCATATCAATATCTACAGAAATGAGGGATCTTTTACCTGTCAATATCTACAGCAATGAGGTATCTTTTACCTGTCAATATCTACAGCAATGAGGTACATTTTACATGTCAATTTCTACAGCAATGAGGTATCTTCTATATGTCACTATCTACAGCAATTAGGGATCTTTTACACATCAATGAGATATCATTTACCTTCAATTTCTACAGCATTTAGGGATCTTTACCTGTCAATATCTACAGCAATGAGGTATCTATTACATGTCAATATCTACAGCAATGAGGTATCTTTTACATGTCAATATCTACAGCAATGAGATATCATTTACCTTCAATTTCTACAGCATTTAGGGATCTTTACCTGTCAATATCTACAGCAATGAGGTATCTATTACATGTCAATATCTACAGCAATGAGGTATCTATTACATGTCAATATCTACAGCAATGAGGTATCTTTTACATGTCAATATCTACAGCAATGAGATATCATTTACCTTCAATTTCTACAGCATTGAGGGATCTTTTACATGTCAATATCTACAGCAATGAGTTATCTTTTACCTGTCAATATCTACAGCAATGAGGTACATTTTACATGTCAATTTCTACAGCAATGAGGTATCTATTACATGTCAATATCTACAGCAATGAGGTATCTTTTACATGTCAATATCTACAGCAATGAGATATCATTTACCTTCAATTTCTACGGCAATGAGGTATCTTTTACCTGTCAATATCTACAGCAATGAGGTATCTTTTACATGTCAATATCTACAGCAATGAGATATCTTTCACATGTCAATATCTACAGCAATGAGATATCTTTTACATGTCAATATCTACAGCAATGAGGTATCTTTTACCTGTCAATATCTACAGCAATGAGGTATCTTTTGCATGTCAATATCTACAGCAATGAGGTATCTTTTACATTTCAATATCTACAGCAATGAGGTATCTTTTACATGTCAATATCTACAGCAATGAGGTATCTTTTACATGTCAATTTCTACAGCAATGAGGTATCTATTACATGTCAATATCTACAGCAATGAGGTATCTTTTACATGTCAATATCTACAGCAATGAGATATCATTTACCTTCAATTTCTACGGCAATGAGGTATCTTTTACCTGTCAATATCTACAGCAATGAGGTATCTTTTACCTGTCAATATCTACAGCAATGAGGTACATTTTACATGTCAATTTCTACAGCAATGAGGTATCTTCTATATGTCACTATCTACAGCAATTAGGGATCTTTTACACATCAATATCTACAGCAATGAGATATCATTTACCTTCAATTTCTACAGCATTTAGGGATCTTTACCTGTCAATATCTACAGCAATGAGGTATCTATTACATGTCAATATCTACAGCAATGAGGTATCGTTTACATGTCAATATCTACAGCAATGAGATATCATTTACCTTCAATTTCTACAGCATTTAGGGATCTTTACCTGTCAATATCTACAGCAATGAGGTATCTATTACATGTCAATATCTACAGCAATGAGGTATCTATTACATGTCAATATCTACAGCAATGAGGTATCTTTTACATGTCAATATCTACAGCAATGAGATATCATTTACCTTCAATTTCTACGGCATTGAGGGATCTTTTACATGTCAATATCTACAGCAATGAGTTATCTTTTACCTGTCAATATCTACAGCAATGAGGTACATTTTACATGTCAATTTCTACAGCAATGAGGTATCTATTACATGTCAATATCTACAGCAATGAGGTATCTTTTACATGTCAATATCTACAGCAATGAGATATCATTTACCTTCAATTTCTACGGCAATGAGGTATCATTTACCTTCAATTTCTACGGCAATGAGGTATCTTTTACATGTCAATATCTACAGCAATGAGATATCATTTACCTTCAATTTCTACGGCAATGAGGTATCTTTTACCTGTCAATATCTACAGCAATGAGGTATCTTTTACATGTCAATATCTACAGCAATGAGATATCTTTCACATGTCAATATCTACAGCAATGAGATATCTTTTACATGTCAATATCTACAGCAATGAGGTATCTTTTACCTGTCAATATCTACAGCAATGAGGTATCTTTTGCATGTCAATATCTACAGCAATGAGGTATCTTTTACATTTCAATATCTACAGCAATGAGGTATCTTTTACCTGTCAATATCTACAGCAATGAGGTATCTTTTACATGTCAATATCTACAGCAATGAGATATCTTTCACATGTCAATATCTACAGCAATGAGATATCTTTTACATGTCAATATCTACAGCAATGAGGTATCTTTTACCTGTCAATATCTACAGCAATGAGGTATCTTTTGCATGTCAATATCTACAGCAATGAGGTATCTTTTACATTTCAATATCTACAGCAATGAGGTATCTTTTACATGTCAATATCTACAGCAATGAGGTATCTTTTACATGTCAATTTCTACAGCAATGAGGTATCTATTACATGTCAATATCTACAGCAATGAGGTATCTTTTACATGTCAATATCTACAGCAATGAGATATCATTTACCTTCAATTTCTACGGCAATGAGGTATCTTTTACCTGTCAATATCTACAGCAATGAGGTATCTTTCACATGTCAATATCTACAGCAATGAGATATCTTTCACATGTCAATATCTACAGCAATGAGATATCTTTTACATGTCAATATCTACAGCAATGAGGTATCTTTTACCTGTCAATATCTACAGCAATGAGGTATCTTTTGCATGTCAATATCTACAGCAATGAGGTATCTTTTACATTTCAATATCTACAGCAATGAGGTATCTTTTACATGTCAATATCTACAGCAATGAGGTATCTTTTACATGTCCATATCTGCAGCAATGAGGTATCTTTTACATGTCCATATCTACAGCGGTGAGGGATCTTTTACATGTCAATATCTACCACAATGAGGGATCTTTTTCATATTAATATCTACAGCAATAAAGGATATTTTACATTTCAATATCTACAGCAATGAGGGATCTTTTACAATTCAATATCTACTGCAGTGAGGGATCTTTCACAAATGAGGGCTCTATCAAAGCAGTCAGAAATCTTTTACATAAAAATGTCTGCAGTGACAAGTGCTCTTGGATTTTACTATCATCCAACCATGGACCAACTAAAAAGAGGAGACCAGGATTTCTCCGCTCTTAGCCAATTAGACCAACAACTGAGCTATGCCATGACAAACAGTTTGTAACTCCAATCAATATAATATACCTCACATTACTTGAGGCATTATAAGGAAAATCTGTTTAATTACAAAATAAAACGATTAAAATTGTATACTTTTATAAATATTTATATTAAATATCTATTTATAAAATACTTGTACAAGCTAATATGGTGTATTAAAATGGGCATTTCATAATATTGTTGACATTCAGATGAGAAAAGCCACTCAATTCACTTTGAACACTTTTTATTTCAGTTATGTAATGCAAATGATTGAAATAAAAGTCAGCCACCTATTATTGATGGAATTAAATGAAACTTCAAGGCAAAATTTTAACATCATTTTCAAAGCTCTCTATTATCTATATTTGAGTGCATTCTTAATTTCATTCAAATAATAGTTGGGCTGAATGACAGATCTTCTTGCTAACCATTTTTTTACATTTCTCATATTGAAAATTATAAAACAAAAATTGCTGTTATCACTGAAACTGGTTAATAGCTTTAAAGGACCTATATGTTGTCTCATGATCTCAGGACAGAGATATCATCTCACAAAAAATAGCCTGAGATAAATAAGAAGCAATCAATGTAGACATGTGACAATTGTGGTATAATGAATTATGAATAAGTCAAAATAGAACTTTTAACCTAAAGGGTTTTTATTCCCTGTTTTTTTTTTCAAATAAGATGATCTGGAATTCTACAATTCTCATCAGTGATTTCAGTTATGTACTGAATTAAGCACTTATGGCACATCATACTCCAGAAGGACTATATAAAATATTAATTTTGTACATCAAAATGTATGTTTATATATATGCGAGAATGAGGGTGTGTGTGTATAAGGGTTTCTCTTGTCATCAGTGATATTAATAAAAACAAGAAGATCTAGAAGAAATATCAATGATAAGACTTCATGAGCGAAAATAAAAAAAAAACAAGAATACCAGTAAAATTTACGAATGCTCCCCAAACTGCATCAAATGAATGACAATTTGTTTGTAGAATTATCATAACGAGGACAAGTATAGCTGATGAGTCCCATTGTTTTGTAATCATTACTTGAAATCTCACAAATATTATTAAGATCATTGCTGAGATAAATTTGTTATGGAGTCATCTGCAGGGGTGATACGGTGTGATATCAGGTTTATAAACATGTATTGGATTCTGCTTTCGCTTCACCTAGCACAAGTTTATGCACCCGCTATCAAGCTGTATCACCTTTGCAGATGACTCCATAACTACTATTACAAGGATTACAAAGAAATTACAATAAACTCTATCTGCAAGGCTTTGCCTTCTTGTATTGCAATGATATTTTCATACACTACAGAGAACAGCTATTGTCCAATTGTCATATCATCACAGTGATGATTAGCTACTAATCACCGCGATCTTCGCTCTTTAACTGACCTATAGTTAATGCAGAATCACCACAACGATCGTGGTGAATCACCGCAGCATTGCGGGCATTCTCAAGCAAAACCACTTGTGTTACACCTTGATATTTCAACAATTTTTTAAGATGCTTAACTGTACGTTCAATAGGTATACGATGTATAGTCGCAATCAACAGCAATGTTGCGGTGAATCACCGCGATGGCGAAGTGGTGTACAGCGATGTGAACGTGATAGTCTGTGTTAAAATAGTCAGCTGCGTTACATGGAGAATTGGACAATTCGCAAACTCTGTAGTGTAAACTTTATAGATAAAAATTGCAATATTTATTCCATTATATGAACAATGTATTATATTATGTTATATTCTAACATAACAAGCTGAATGTTCAAATATACAATGATTACATCTAATTTAATCCCTTTCCATTTCTAGATGAGTTAGGAGAGGTGTGATTTTCTCTGCCACTTGTGGAGTACATGCTGCAATAATCCTACGGCTTAGGTAATCAACTGGACCACCTAGAAATATACATGCATATTCTAAATGATTGATTTTTGTATAATGTCACACCACAAATATTTCACGTATATGGTGACGACATCTGCCTGATGTGGGGCATACAAATTTTGACTTTTGCAATGGACCCACCAGAAGCAATGAGGGATCTTTAACGTGCCATGCATACCACGACATGGGGCCTCGGTTTTTACTGTCTCGTCTGAAAGACAGGTCACCGGCATGACCAGAGCGGGACTCGAACCCCGGCCTCCCAATCAGGAGAGCGCGATACCACTAGGCCATGCAATTCTATATAAAAATTATTGATAGGACATGTGTTTGGTGAGCTGATGTTTTGCAAAATATATCAATGTTTGTCAATCCTGCAACTCTTGTTTTCTGCATGAGCAAACATTTTTTTCACAGACATTCTGAAAGTTTCTGCACAAAAATGATACAAATATTTTTATTTGACTGGTATGTTACTGATATAAATATTCAAATATCGACAGTTTCATCTCTACAACTGTTATCATGTGTAACAGATCAGCAATCAATGTCATCATGATGGGATCTAAAATCCCAAATTCTAATGTATGTCATGGGTCAAAGGTGTCTGCTCCTTGCACCCTACCTATAAAGGGAATAAACAAATGACAGGAGTGCAAGAAGCAGGTCAACAGACTAAAATGAGATAATATTGATTAAACTCTCCTGGACAATAAAAATGAATAGTTTTTAGTTATATTTACCTAAAAGTGAATTCTATAATTCACAAACACATATTTGAGCTTCAGTTGATTAATACTGTAAAATGCATTTACGAGCATACAGTCAAAATCTGTCTGTCTACTTTTCATACACTTGCACTACTTGTAATATTCATCATACTTTTATATAAACACCACAGACTTACCAGCTGGATCTATCAGTGTGCCACCTGCCTCCTCCAGAATGACACCCGCTGCTGCAATGTCCCAGATATGAATTCCATATTCCACATAGGCCTCTCCGCTACCACTAGCAACCATACATATGTCTACTGCAGCCGAACCAAACATACGCATACTGTGAAATTAGAATCAAGGTATTGTATGTGTTTATGAATTTTAGCAAAATTCATAATTAAGCGGAATTAGCGCTGCTCTTTGTGCGTTAATTTATGTTTATGCTAATATTAAATACATTAACTCATCCAAGAAAAAAAAACACATCAGATTCTCAATAAGAGCAGCAAAAATGCAATGATTAATGATGGCACTAATAATTCTCCATTTACCGTTTTGCACTAAAATATAGTTGTACTAATTTATGTACACATACAGTAGACCTGTTCAACATAATCACTACTACATTATTAGTAACATTTATGGACCAATGCTAGTTCATATTCACTTTGTTAGTATTTATTTTCATCTTCATAGTGGCAGTGCTAACTGAATGTTTTGAAAATGATCTATCAGTGATATACATTTCTGAAATGGAGCCAAGCTATGACATGGATTAAAGATTTGGCCCCAGTCACATTGTCACTATGACAGCTTGTGAGTTATAACTCATCAATCAATTCATGAGTTGTCTGCAATTTTTGATGAAGTGGATATTTATTTGACTCCTATTTGAGTTCTCTTCCACATAAAGCAAGTTCTCTCCAAACAATGATATGCAAATCGTACAAAATCATCTTTTTGTTATGCGTTTCAACGACATCTCTACAACCTGTGTTCAACAATTCTTGATAACAAAAGTTCCAGAACTTTCTTTGAGTTAAAGTGCTATTAGAATGCTGGGGGATTTTGCATTTTCCTAAATTCTTAATTGAACTGTCATAAAATTCATGAAAATTACCACTCCATCTGCTTCAGTATTTCTTTGAAAGATAACTAAATACATCCATTTGCCCAATTTTATGGATAAACCCGAGTAAAATAAAGGCTTTCTGTTCATCTTGTTGTACCACTTTTAATGTCATAATTAAAACCCAAGGAAAAGTAACATTTGTTCAGCTTCTGACGTTACATATTACAAAGACTGACGACTGAATAAATCTATTGATCTGTTTATGGATTACTGTATATCTCTTGTGATAGGAATCATGCAGAAGCGTAATTTTTTTGTCAGCGACTCATGTATGTAAATGCACACATTATATAGAAAAAATAATTGTGGAAATTCTTTTAACACTTTAAGTCAATAATTATTATCATGACACTCAACATTAGATTCGGATAAAGTGCAGTATACCTGATGTTTCCTTCAGCATTTACCTCTACTCCTTGACTGAAGAATAATCAAATAAAGGTCTGAACACAATGGTGGCAAATCTACAACTTTAGACAACTAAATGAAAAATATTCCCTTCCACCCTGAAAAATTAACCTTAAAAACAACTTCTTCATGCAAGATTCATCCCTCGGCAACCTCATGGCATTTTCTCTTGGCATCAAATGCAATGGGGTTGCCGAGAACGTACAAGATTATGACATCAAATTTAGCACTCATAAAGATTTGCCAATTTAATCCCTCCATATTTATAGACTGATTCATGTAGAATATTTACCCTGATCATATATATAGACAGAATAATAACTCCCTTACCCATGAGATTCCTGAACAAGTCGTCTCAAATTTTCAAATTTAGTGTTGACTATTAATGGATCTCTTGAATTTCCTGCTTCAGCAATGATTACACATTTCTTCAAGTCTAATTCAAAAGAAAAACTGATGCAATACAGTTACGTAAACAAGTTTATCATCAGCTTATCATTGATGGAATCATTTTATTATATCACACATTAAAATCTTCAGGGTATGAAAACTACATTAAGTATAAAAGCGAAAATGAAAAGAGCTTTATGAAGATGACAGATATCACACATTAAATCTTTAGGAGACATGTATATCCTCAAGAGATGTGCTTCAAAGGGAACCTGCCTTGCACCAGCTGACATAAGTTTTACAATAAACTTAAATTTATATCAACTAAAGATAAAATGATCACACTAGTACACTGTAGTAAATGTAATTTATTTAAGAGACTTGCATAACTGTAATAGCATAAATTCTTGACTTTCCCACAAAAACTGTGGCTCCAAACAGACCATCAAGATGATTTGTTTGTACTTAAAATCAAGAAATGGATTCTCTGACCATTACAGAATGCTCCCTGACCTTTCACACGAGTAAGATGATCTACCTGTCTGTTTAGAGGCATGGATTCTCTGACCATTAGAGAATGCTCTCTGACCTTTCACACGAGAGTAAGATTATCTACCTGTCTGTTTAGAGGCATGGGTTCTCTGACCATTACAGAATACTCCCTGACCTTTCACACAATAGTAAGATGATCTACCTGTCTGTTTAGAGGCAAGGAATCACTGACCATTACAGAATGCTCCCTGACCTTTCACACGAGTAAGATTATCTACCTGTCTGTTTAGAGGCATGGATTCTCTGACCATTACAGAAGGCTCTCTGACCTTTCACACGAGAGTAAGATTATCTACCTGTCTGTTTAGAGGCATGGATTCTCTGACCATTACAGAATGCTCCCTGACCTTTCACACGAGAGTAAGATTATCTACCTGTCTGTTTAGAGGCATGGATTCTCTGACCATTACAGAAGGCTCTCTGACCTTTCACACGAGTAAGATTATCTACCTGTCTGTTTAGAGGCATGGATTCTCTGACCATTACAGAAGGCTCTCTGACCTTTCACACAAGAATAAGATTATCTACCTGTCTGTTTAGAGGCAAGGATTCACTGACCATTACAGAATACTCCCTGACCTTTCACACGAGTAAGATTATCTACCTGTCTGTTTAGAGGCAAGGATTCTCTGACCATTACAGAAGGCTCTCTGACCTTTCACACAAGAATAAGATTATCTACCTGTCTGTTTAGAGGCATGGATTCTCTGACCATTACAGAAGGCTCTCTGACCTTTCACACAAGAATAAGATTATCTACCTGTCTGTTTAGAGGCATGGATTCTCTTAAGAATAAGATTATCTACCTGTCTGTTTAGAGGCATGGATTCTCTTGCCATTACAGAATGCTCCCTGACCTTTCACAGCAGAATATGTTTCATTTGTTATTGGTAAATGTACTACCCCTACTGTCATCTGAAATCAGAGTCAACCTATTATGATGGTTTATTTACATTCTATGTAGATTTCCATTACACAAAATTTCACATCTTCAGCATGAATGCATATCTGGTACTTTATGTGTGTGATTTTAAAACTCCACATGTTATTCTTCTGTAAACTGTTGAAAATATATTGATAAAATAAATAGATAGGAGAATCAAAATATGCTAATTAACACAGTGCAAATGATATATACATGTAAAAGCATGATTGACCCCTTAAACTTTTACTTATTTTTATGATAGACTGAACATGTACATGTATAAGCTTGGTGTGAACAATAACAGAGGTGAAAGATACATGGTACAATATTATTCCTGCTAGTGTTTGTTTGTTTGTTTGTTTTATTATTATTATTTGATCCATTACAACTTCACATAAATATTTCACATTTATGAAAGTGACCACAGTTTAGTATAGAAGATGCAGTAAACCATTATCACCTCAGAAGTGCCAGCCAAGGTATTAACTTTGTACGAATCATTCTTTTTATAATATCTACTTTCCTGACAGTTATCAAGAGTTCAAAACATTTTGAAGCACAAGACCTAAATAATGAGGACATACATTAACATACAATATAGAAGAAATTTCTCCTTTCTCCTAAAATCATTGAGCCAGAATTGATCAGAAATCAGTGTCTTCAGTACAAACAAGATTTCTGATTACTGAGAGACATTCCACCATCCCCTAGTACTTAAAAATGCATCATGTAGTTATGTGAGTTGAATCCATTTATGTGCCTTAAATTCCTCTAAGGTCTAGGCTTTCATCTGATTACCAAGGTACATAGCAGCTGAGACTCAGACTCCCCCAGTCTCCATCTGATTACCAAGGTACAAAGCAGCTGAGATTCAGACTCCCCCAGTTTCCATCTGATTACCAAGGTACAAAGCAGCTGAGATTCAGACTCCCCCAGTCTTCATAGGATTACCAAGGTACAAAGCAGCTGAGATTCAGACTCTCCCAGTCTTCATCTGATTACCAAGGTACAAAGCAGCTGAGATTCAGACTCCCCCAGTCTCCATCTGATTACCAAGGTACAAAGCAGCTGAGATTCAGACTCCCCCAGTTTCCATCTGATTACCAAGGTACAAAGCAGCTGAGATTCAGACTCCCCCAGTCTTCATAGGATTACCAAGGTACAAAGCAGCTGAGATTCAGACTCCCCCAGTCTCCATCTGATTACCAAGGTACAAAGCAGCTGAGATTCAGACTCTCCCAGTTTCCATCTGATTACCAAGGTACAAAGCAGCTGAGATTCAGACTCCCCAAGTTTCCATCTGTATATCACTGAACTGAGAAAATGTTGATAATTTTAGTGCCTTGTGCTAAAGGTTCAAGAGAGGCCAAGTAAAATGTTTCAATTACAAGCCCAATACTTTCACTATTGGGTCAAGCTTTTCGTGAAATGTGCACCATTGTTTATTTCAAAAACAGAAAGGCTACATGTTGCCTTTCAAAGTAATGCCTTAGTCTACTATGCAATGAAAATGGCCACCTATTTATTGATTTAGTTAATCATACCTTTTTATCTATTGAAAGACCTATACAAACACAAGTCTGTGGAATGCTATGTACAAAGTTGGATGTACCGTCAATAGGGTCTATGATCCATGTAGGGGCATCTGTCCAGTCACATTTCTGACCCCCGGCTACCGATTCCTCGCCAATGAATCTGGGTTTATAAAGCAATCAAACAAATCTTGCATGTGCGTATAGAATTCTACAGGCTATTGTAATCACTCATGTATAATGTGCAACTGTGTATATATAGAACGCATATCATCAGAAGCTGTGATATAACGCTTATGTCCTATGTATTATGCACATGATAAAAATTGATGGAAACTTAGCGGAGGGGTAAAAGCTAATCTTTGTGTGTTGTTTACTTTTGACATGTGTGATCATGGTAGCCTCGTTATACAACATCGGAAGACAGTGTCACTGGACAAACAAGATGTGTCCATTGTAGCATGAACTCCTTGGTATATTATCAAGAAGGACAGAATAAAACATGATTTTATTTTGGACATGTTAAAGAGAGTAAAATACTACAATTAAATCAATTTTCTGGTAATACATTACAAACATATCAATTATTGTGAAAAATCATAAAGTATGTTTTTTGAAACTATAAACTATCTGATGATGTCATCAAAATATAACTTTCCAAATCTGAGATGATGACTAGGAGCACTGCAGAGGTTGTAAAAACTTACTTGTGAGTGGGATATTTTGCACCAAGAGAATCAATGATGAACTTCTCCACAGCTTGATCTGTTTCTGTTACAATATCTGCAAAACTTTCCTTTAATTCTAAAGATTTCTCCTTGAAAAAGGCCTCCTTGACTTTCTGAAAAGATGATCATTTTTACATCTAAAATAATTGTCTTAAATTTTGTCATAACATGTTTTTTATTTTGTTTCAACATATGTTTCATTCTATAATTAGGAAAATGTTAATTTTAAATTAACATGTAGTGATATTCATATTTATATATTTCTATATACATGTACCACTTATAGTGGTTTGACTGGCACAATGGTTATAGTGTATTGTGCTTACAGTAAGAAGATTATAGTGTAGACCTCATCACAGTCACTGTCCTCTAATACACAGTCTTAGTCCACCTAGCTATAAAATTGTTACAAGCATCCTTTTGGAAGTTAATCTGCAATGGGCCAATGACCCAACCACCCACAAGGAGTCTTGTTCTGGACTTACAAGTCTTCATGACTTCAAGGCATTAACTGTTTATTAGTTTGTTTCATGTTTGAATGGTTAGAGTTTTTGAAGCAGTTTAAGTTCCTAAGAAAACAGACATATTGAGTATACTGAGTATTTGCCCCGGTGGTTTCCGCCATAACTTATAAGTAAATCTTGACCAAACTCAAACTTGCTCTGTAACTCATCGATACAAAGCTATATACCAAAGTTAAAGACAATAACTTCAATGGCTGCAAAAAACAGTCCAGAAAACCAAAGTGTCTAAGACAGGCAGGCAGGCAGGCAGGTAGGCAGGCAGACAGACAGACAGAGTGGAAACCTAAAGTCCCCTCCAATTCTAGATCGGTGGGTAGAAGTATCTACATGATTCTGCTCATACCTCTCCAGCTTTTTTGGCCACATCTAAAGCTGTAGAGAGATAATCCTGTAAGTCATGATCCATGTTGATTTTCTTATTGACATACACACCTGAAATTATATAAATTAAGTAAAATCCTCACAATGTCATGATATAGAGAAAAAGGAGACTATATATAGACTAATATTTTCAATTCACCATCTTGGAGTTTAAGCTGCAATATTTGTGCACCTATAAATTTCAAAATGATAATTTGAAATGTCAACTTCTTTTGTAACCTTTTTTCAGTATATTATAAGGATGTGCCCTTTAAGTTTAAAGTCAAAATTCTAAATTTTTTTATTTTCATTGTCTGTCTGTTTGTTTATTCGTCTATTTGTTTGCATGACTCTCTGTTGCCAACTATTACCTTCGCTATAACTTTCAAACCATGAGAGATAAAAACTTAATATTTGACATGCATACTCCACTAATAAAGCCCTTTCAATCTACACCATGGTCATTGACCTCGTGACCTTGACCGAGACCTCTGACCTGCATTTCTAAATTGTCTTATTTGGAAATTTGTTGCCACTGTAGGCATTCGTGTTTCACAAACACATCTTATTTAGTACTTGTTTACTTCTGCTCAATCCTTGAAATTGTTAACTGAAAACAGAGATCGTTACTCATTAATAATTTGAGTGATTATCTCTCAAATCACAGATTTCGGCTGTTTAATCAGTTTCCCCAACCTTATTTCCCAGATTGCCCTAATTTCTATTGAAACGGTCGGCTCATACCTTCACCACCGACCGTTTCAATAGAAATTAAGATTGCCCCTGACCGTAGTGGTATCCAAACGTATAAACTTTGAATAAAGTAGACACGGTGAAACTTCTGCAGTCAATGAGACTTTTAAAAATAAATTATGATCCAGCTGACAAACCTATGTGTACGTAAGGAAACAACTGCTTGCCGGTCAATTTCTTCTTGAAAGTGAAAGTGAAACTAAAAATCATATCCGATAAATATATTCATGTGATTTCATGTCTAATTGTTGTAATTGGAACATTTAATGATCATGTTTCTTTTTAAGAGATTTATTGATCATTGATATAATAGATTCTATATATACACTTAAAATATCAATATGTATTATATTGAAAATAATTTGCTACACATGTGCTCATTATTTATCGGTTATGCTACATTTACACACGTGGGTACATTGAAATGAAAACATAACTTCATAAGAAAAGTATAACTTATTTACCGAAGGTAAGAATCATTTAATGAATCCCCAAATATCAACAACAATAGCAGTTACATGATTTAATATATTTTACTAATGTCATTGGTCTAATTATTTTTTAAGCTCGAATGTCCTCAGCTGTGATCGTTTGCTGTCAAGACTGAAAAACGTTATTCTTTGGTATTACAGATTTAACAGGTTGGGCTCAGTCCCTCCCTTTAAGAATAAGGATAGTTATTTAAATGTGAGACAGTCTCTGTTTTGAAACTAAAACTTAAACAGACACATTATATATATAATCTTCATAACTTGTTGAATGATTCAATTGAACACTCTTTCCAGTCCCCCCCCCAATTTACACAGCTATTTCTCCAACATTTCTGTAGTAATCTTGAGAAACTGTTTAGTAATATCGGCGATCATAGAATTTGGAACAACTATATTTATTTACAGGGACTTGTATATTTTTAAAAGTCCCTGATATTTATAATTCTACAATGGTAAGTTAATCATATTGTCTGACTGAAAACTTTACACAAAAATAAATAAATAAAAAAGTAAATAAATAAATAAATAATGATAATAATGATAATGAAAAAAATATTTAAATTTAGCATGTCTACGTCCTTGATATTACTAAACGTTAATTAAGTTGACCCAATTCACACACATTATTATATTAATATTAGCAAATACGGATCATCAGGTCAAACTGCCGACTTATATCCAGTAAGCCCATTACGTACATGTAATACAGTAAAGAAGGCAGTTTCAGGAATGTCGCATTTGACATGTGCTAGGGGAACCTGGAGATACAGGTGACAAACCGGCTTAATACCTGTCACAAAATATGACCAAATTTGACTGATTTCTTTTAGTACAAACTACAACTCCTGAAAACATGAAGACACAGTCATATGGATAATGTAATTTTAACAGATCTCTGCTAAACAGTCATTTATTCATAAAAAAAACCCCACTCCCCTAATGACTGATTAGATACACGCATAGCAGCTAAGGGGCGCGGAATTGGAAAGTGGCCAATTCAATGTTTTTCTTGAACTGTTCAGTTAAATTTGTTTAATCTTCAAATTTAGGTGAATAATGTTTATATCAGATGTTTATCTGTAACATTTGTCATTTCTTAGAATTATAATGCAAAATACTTTACATTTAGCATCTATAAACTCTTAAGCTATGGATAAAAATATTTGAATATAATCTTAATAACAACATGTTGTTGAGCAATTCATAAAGATTTGCCCTATTAAGTTTGGCAGTGAATCTCAGTACAAACAGTTTTTACAGCTATCCTCTGGGCTATACATACAAACCAATAAATGACAAACTCATAACACTGTCACAGATCTAAAAAATAGGGCACCGCTAATGTGTGCATGATACACCCGTATCATGTTTTAATGTGGTCTACAACCCACATCCTTTCTTTTGACACCATCCAAAGTTTTGTCCCCCCTTTAGATAAGAAGTAGAAGCCCAGAAAACCTTTCCGACCTTGCTAATTTTCCCCCACCCAAGGGTCCTGACCCCAACTTTGAAACCCACACGCACAACTACAAACCACATCCTTTCATATGACACCATCATAAGTTTTGTTCCCCCTTTAGTTAAGGAGGAAAAGCCCGAACAAGCTTTTCTGACCCCGCCATTTTCCCCCACCCCAGGGGCCTGACCACAACTTTGAAACCCACATGCACAACTACAAGCCACATCCTTTCATATGACACCATCAAAAGTTTTGTTCCCCCTTTAGTTAAGGAGGAGAAGCCTGGACAAGATTTTTCCGACCCCGCCCATTTTCCTCCACCCCAGGGGCCTGACCCCAACTTTGAAACCCACATGCACAACTACAAGCCACATCCTTTCATATGACACCATCAAAACTTTTGTTCCCCCTTTAGTTAGTTACGGAGTAGAAGCCCAGAAAATCTTTCAGACACCGCCCATTTTCTCCCACCCCAGGGGCCTGACCCCAACTTTGAAACTCACATGCTAAACTACAAGGCACATCCTTTCATATGACACCATCAAAACTTTTGTTCCCCCTTTAGTTAAGGAGAAGCCTGGAAAAGCTTTTCTGACCCCGCCCATTTTCCTCCACCCCAGGGACCTGATCCCAACTTTGAAACTTACATGCACAACTGCAAGCCATACCCTTTCATATGACACCATCAAAAGTTTTGTTCCCCTTTTAGTTAAGGAGGAGAATCCTGGACAAGCTTTTCCGACCCCGCCCATTTTCTCCCACCCCAGGGGCCTGACCCAAACTTTGAAACCCACATGCACAACTACAAGCCATACCCTTTCATATGACACCATCAAAAGTTTGTTCCCCCTTTAGTTAAGGAGGAGAAGCCTGGACAAGCTTTTCCGACCCCACCCATTTTCCCCCACCCCAGGGACCTGACCCAAACTTTGAAACCCACATGCACAACTACAAGCCATACCCTTTCATATGACACCATCAAAAGTTTTGTTCCCCCTTTAGTTAAGGAGGAGAAGCCCGGACAAGGATGGATGGACTGATGAACGATACGACAGACAGACGGACAGACGACAGCGGTTTAGCATACCTCGTAAAACGCCCACATTTTTAAATGCGGGCGTATAAAATTGATACCACACAGTTCGTCGGTTAAAGACATTACAGAGAGACAAGTTCTGAAGACATTCCTGACACATCCTACCCATTAGTGTTTTTACATATTCTCCGCACATTTGAAAGAGAAATAATCTCAGCAAAACTTAAGGTCACAGCAGAATTCCTTTGTAATAAATTTAATGTTATGAGTGTGAAATTACTTTTTGGAATCTGTGTTACCATGACGAGTTTGGTTCAAGCCTAATAGTCTGACTACCCGATAGTCCGACAGCCATATAGTCTGACAGCCCAATAGTCTGACAGCCTGATAGATGGTATTGCACTAAAACGTAAAATGTTGCCATTTGAAAATTCTAGGTGAATGGGCCAACCCGAGAGAATGTGCCGCATAAGCGGTCCTTCACTTTAATGGAAAAAGAAGAAGAGACAAATACCGCAATTGCGGCATTAAGAGGGGAAGGGGTTTGGGGGGCTCCCCTTCCCCAATTTGTCAGAAAAGGGTACCAAGATAGGTACTTACTGCCCAATTTTGGGCTGTGACCCCCCCCTTTCCATGACTAAATTTTATCTGTATCTAACGTTATTAGTCAGACAGAGAACATGTTCAAAAGTAAAGTGATTAACTGTTATTGGATTATTTGCTCCCTATCCGACTGTCAGTCCTTCCTACCAGTTTTTCCACACTTTTCGCCAACACAATTTTCTTCGATTTTTTTTTTTTAAGAAAATTAATGTTTCACACGTCTGGCAAACAATGGCCTCAATGTAGTCACTGATCAAATGCCTCACCACAGGCACGGTTCCAGAAATTTTGTAAAGGTAGAATGTAAGGGCCCGCCTTAGTCGATCTCAAGATTTTGACATGGGAAAGAGAAAAAGATGAGAAAAGTATGAAATTAATTTCTACTAAGTAATGTGTGTTTGTTTTGTATATTTCTACCAGTGTCAACCAGGGACATAGCGTCTTTTGAGGTCATGATAGCCATTTTGTAGGAAAAAATAAAATAAAACAAAAACAAAACCAAACAAAAAAAACCCCAAACAAACAAAACAAAAAGAACCCCCCCCCCAAAAAAAAAAACAAAAAGAAAAAAGCAAAACAAAACAAAAAAAGAGAAAAACAAACAAACAAAACAAAAAAACAAAAACAAAAAAAAAGAGCTTGGTAGAGAAGATTCAGTACTTGTTTCCTTCAAGTTTCTTTAAATTCCTTGCAGTGATTTTGGGTCATAAATTAAGTCCGACCGACGCGATCAAGTTATTAACCGACCGGACTGTAGATAGGAAGGTCGCTGGTTTGAAAGTGGAATTCTTCTAACTTTGTACAGCTAGGTGTACATGTACACGCATAAGGGAGTCGTCATGATGACCTTACTCTTGGCCAATCAGCTCACTGCTTTGGTATATGTGGAAATAATCAATATTAACAAAAATTTAAAATTTACCCGTGACCAGTTTCCCTTTATTTCCCAATTAAAGCAAAATGTGTACTTCAGTCCATAATGAACCGATGTGTTCGAGGAGCACAAATGTCGTCTGCGATGGCTTTGATTGATTGATTGATTAATTATTGTTTTATGTCATTTAACGATTATTTCATGTATATGGTTATGGCATCTGCTTGATGCATTGCATACAAATCTAGACCTTTGCAACCGACCCACCCAAAGCAGTGAGGGATCTTTTACGTGCCACACCTAGCGTGACACGGGACCTCGGTTTTTACTGTCTCATCCAAAAGACAGATCACCAGAATGCCGAGGGCGGGCGTCGAACCCGGGACAGCTCGATCACGAGCCAAGCACCTTATCCACTAGGCCACACCAGCTTGCGATGGCTTTGAGAAAGTGTGATTCTTACAGACAGACTTACTGACATTGTCATTTTTATATGCTGCAGCTAAGGCCTTGAAGCGCATGCAGTTTAAAAAGATGTCACTCATTCTTACATGTATAATCAAATATCGGCTTCCCTTCAAATCAGAGGGCACATTGATGTTACATTTAAGTATACATTTCATTATAAAGCAAATTTTTTGACTAACATTTATATAGTGAAGCACACCTTTTGTTTTGCTTAGCAGGGAAAATGTTTTTCAATCTGAAAACTGTTTGCACGAATCGGGTACATTTAGTTTCGTAATCAGACCAAATATCGGGCCGCTGTTGGACTATTGGACTATCTGGCTGTCAGACCATCAAGCTGTCAGACTATCGGGCTGTCGGACTAACGGGCTGTCGGACGTGGGGCTGTCAGACTATAAGGCGGTCACCGACGAGTTTGTCATTCATTGGCTTTATCATGTATAACTCAGAGGATAGCAGTACAAACTGTTTGTACAGGGAGTCACTGCCTTTAAGTTATAGAACAAATTCAAAGACTAAAATTTTTAGTTCTTGAAAAACACTTATCTATCAAAACTGAGACTAGCTGTTTTGCATTTGAAAGAGTACTATCTAGTAATTGAGAAGTTTTGCCCAACTTGTATCATATGTAGCGTTTCAATGCACATTCAAAGATATATTTTTAAGGTGAGATGTTTCTTTTTGGACCCTTACTCTTATAATTTCAAATTGTTCTCTGTCCAATCTTAATTTAACAAATTTGAAGAAATGGAGCCAATGTAGCTCATTCAGTAGTGTGTTTGACTTGTCAAGAGGATCAGAAATAAGTAGGAGGTGAACAATATTACTGGTATATTGCAGTATAATTTCCACTGGCAGTATCATTTTGTGATATGAAATTTAAATACTGATATCTATGATAATTCTATAAATCTTAGTACCGGTAAATTCATAAGGGCTCACTTTTATAATCTAAAAAATCTACAATACCTAAGATATTAATGAAACTCATTAGTTAACATACAGTTAGGAAACTGTAGCAAAACCTGTATCAGACAGAAATAAGGATGGACAGTAAATGGATGATACACATGTAATCATTATATTTTCAGCTTGACAATATATCGCAACATCCTTCTGAAATATTGCAACATATCCCAGTATCATTTTGTCTGGCAAATTCCATTTCTAGGAACGAGATGAACAGGTGACTCATCAGTATACTTTCCTGTTACGTTTCTCATGTTTTCTTTATGTCTTTATCATATAGATGGATTTATCCAAACTAGACACGAAATCTGCTGATACAGATTCTGAATCGGAGTCAGAAGAAAGTGTGTATTCTGGGTTAGAGGAGGAACCTGATACAACTACAGTACGTACTGAGTCAAAAGCTTTGTGAAAATCTAAAAATAATGTACAGTTTAAAACTTACATATTGAGCATGATGAATGTACATGTATATGATAAGCCAAAAACTACTTATTAATGGTAAAAAATTCTTCATGTAAGAGAATTAAAGGTCTCATTTGTGTCCGCATGAAAATTGAACAGAAATGAATTTTAATTCAATTTACATGTACATGTAATTATAGAAACATTCAAGGTTAATAAGATCATATAAGAGGAAAGTTTAACATCTTTGGTTATACATGTATGATGTATATTGAATACTTCAGTACACATTTATTGTTAATCCTCATTTATAATCTACAATGATATTATCGATCTAACATTGATTATAACTATAGTATTTTATTGAATTAAGGATCAGAATAATATAATAATCAGAAACATGATAATTTTATTTTTCCCCCCTTATATGTATAATTTATAATCACATGGTATATGACCAACTTACCATTTAGGATGATGAAGATGATTTAAATGACATTGAGGAAGAGGATGAAAGTGATGATGAAGTTAGTGATAAAGAGAATAGTGATGAATTAGAGGAAGAAATAGAAGGTGTAGCAGAGGATAGTGATTCAAATGATGAGAACAAAAATATTGTGATTCAGAATATTAGATCTGACAATAAAAAAACAAAGAAAAGCACAAAATCTTCAGACAAGAATTTGACTCTGCAAAAAGGCATAGTTCAGTCACCACCTGATGAATATGACTATGATTCCTCAGATGAAGAGGTGAGGAAATCAACAAGTTCTGTAAAATTTAAAAAACTTTTGAAGTGGAAAGGATTCTTATGAAAATTAAGAAGCATGAACAATCTGATGATTTGAATTAACAAGTTGTTCATGCTTCTAAATACAGTATATATGCGCTTATAAGTCAGATTTTGGGGACAAAAATATCGTAGTCAAAATGCGCAACCAATTTAAAAGCGCGATGCTACACGAGAGAGACTTAGATCTGAAGTCAGACTTTAATGTTAATTAACAGACAAAGCAGACATCACGCACCATAGATTGTGCACACGATTTTCCCCACTTGTTAAGTACTTTTAAAGACAATTTTATGACAATGAAATATGTATTGTGTGGCCATCAGTTTCTATACATTAAGCTGTTATATATTGGTGCTTTGTTGTTTATTTGACCTAGTTCAATACAGTTTACAAACTGATTACCTGTGAAGAAGTGACAAGTTAACGAGCCATAACAAAAGGTAGACAAATACATGTGGAGAAAATTTAATGACCTGTGACGAGATAGCCATTGATGAAATAACATTACGGTATTTACACAATAATGGTAGTAGGTGTAGGGAATATTGTCAGAACTGCAGATCAAACTCCTGTTTGATTATGATAATGATGATGGGAGTGACAATGAGTTTGAAGGCTGTGGTCCAGAATACGCTAGTTCAAAGTAAACATCTGTTTTCACTGCCACCAACGGCTGATTTTTACAGACACCAACATGACCACAAATGGCGGTTTTAACGTCTACTATTAAAAAAGAAGCTATATGTAACTAAAAGCAATTTAAATGCCCTACTGTTGAATATGTCATTTAAATTCCCCAGCATTGTTAAGTACACATTAGTGATACTGCACGTTCATTAAAGCAGAAAGGCTCCCAAGCCATTTATCAAAAATTATTAAAAAAGATGCCTTAAGCAAATACAAACCTTTGTACATTGAAAATTTAGAACTGACTTATAGGCAAGTCAGTGACAAATTCCAAAATTTCAAGCCCTAAAAGTACCATCCGACTTCTAGGCAGAGCTACCTATAGGGGTTAGGAAAGATGATATAAATAAATATGTCACAATGATTCTAGTTATTATTCTAGTTTTAAATGTCAAAATTTGATTTTTTTGAAATCAAGCTTTTGTAGAAAAATGATGAAGAATATATATGACTAGTAAAAAATGGAGGGGCAGACTTTTTGTTGTGATTAAGCACTTGGCTTGAGGTGCAGCCATCTGAATTCGTTACCCTGATTATGCCACTGTATTCAAGAGGTTGGTCACCTCCTGCTTCTGTGTCGGGGTATGACTGAAAAAATGTTGAAAGTGACATAAACATCCAATCAACCAATGGACTAAGTAAAAAATGTTATTTCTGTTCTTAATTTCAATTGCTGTATTATTATTACAGGATATTCGTAATACTGTCGGCAATATTCCGCTGGAGTGGTATAGGGACTATCATCATATAGGATATGATGTAGAGGGTCGTAAACTCATCAAACCTAAGAAAAGTGACCAGCTTGAAGAATTCCTCAACAAGATGGATAACCCTGACTATTGGTATGCAGTAATAATTATTTCTATTTCTAAGTGTTAATTTTGTTGTCTTTTTCACCCACAATAATATTACCCATAACTTACGAAGAATAAATATTGAAAGTTAATTGACAATACAGACTTACTTTAAAGAACAAAACTAAGTCAAAACCCTAGAAAAGAAAAACAGACTAGAAACTTAAAATGCACATAATTTGAGTAATTTCAATAACATCTTGAAATGATAATTCAGATAGGCTGCCAGTTAATTACTTCCTCGTTGAATTTTTTTATGCCCCAATATCGACAGGTTGGGGGCATTTTTTTTTTCCTGTCTGTCTGTTTGATTGTTTATTTGTCTGTCTGTTGTTATCTTTAACCTTCGCCATAACTTATGAACTGTGAGAGACAGAAACTTCATATTTGGCATGCATTTGCCTTATTTAGACTTTGTTGCTGCCAGGGCATTTGTGTTTCACAAACACATCTTGTTTTTTTCTTTCTTCAGGAGGACCGTTACTGATAAATTAACAGGACAGAAAGTTCGCCTCAATGAAACTGATTTAAACCTAATCAAGAATATCATTGGGGGCCGTTATCATGATAGTCAGCAGGAAAACTATGAGGTGAGAAAACATCTCAAGATGAAGTACTATCAATGTATCTTTTGTTATCTTTTTTTTAATAATTATGCCCCCTTTTGAAGAAGGAGAGGCATACTGTTTTGTTGCTGTCGGTCGGTCTGTCCGTCCCATCTGTCTGTCAGTCCCTTTACAGTTTCCGCTCATTATCTTTGTAACCAATAAAGATATTGAATTGATATTTGATATGCAGATACATCTCAAGTATAACTAGGTCAAGTTCAGACTTGGTTATTGTTGGATAATTTTTGTCATAGTTATCGGCCTTGTACTTAGAAAATTTCTTAAAATTAGCAGTTTCCGGTCATTATCTCAGGAACGGATAGAGATATTGAATTGATATTTTGCATGCAGATACATCTAAATGATATTTAGGTCAGGTTCAAATTTGGCCATGGTTCAATAATTTTTGTGAGAATTATCCCCCTTGGACTTAGAAAATTTCTTAAAAATGCAGGTTCCGCTCATTATCTTAGGAACGGACAGAGATATTAAATTGATATTTGAAATACATGATTATGGTTCAATAATTTTTGTGAAAGTTATCCTCTTGGACTTAGAAAATTTCTTAAAATTTGCAGTTTCCGCACATTATCTCTGGAACCTGATTCAATTCTCAGTAATCGAAAATCACTGAGATAGAAAAATTTAAAGGCGTGTCAGAGCTTTATGCCCACGTTACAAAAATAACCAATGGGGGCCTGTGCTATGTTGGCATAGCTCTTGTTATCATTTACTTTTTACATTGTTTTTGTTGTTGAACTTAAAAACAAAGAAATCAGTAAGAGTACAGTCATTGAAATCATGCTTACATCAGTATATATGTAAAGATCTTTGGAAATAATAATTAGTAATGAATTCTTTTCTTGTATAGCCCTGGATAGACTTCTTTACACATGAGAAAATGATACATCCAGTAACAAACAGACCCGAACATAAACGTAGCTTTATACCATCAAAGTGGGAGAAACTCAAGGTATGTAGGTGTTGTTACTCTTTGAAATTAGTTTTAAATCTTTTGGAGTTTGAGTTAGAGATGTATATATAGATACTATGATCGCTAACTCTAATTTCACTTGACCAAAACAGTCTTGTGTAGACCTTTCGAGGTAGAGTAATCAGGGGACAACTGTGATTCTTTCTTATGTTGCAGTTTTCCTGCAATATACTTTGTTTTCCAAAAACAAAAATAATTATTGTAATTCATCAAGTTAAGAGTTATAGTAATTCTTATTCGAGGGTTACATTACATGTACCTGAAGTACATGTATTTGCATTTGTTGAACTGGCAATTTCCTACAAGATCTTATCTATTTCAAAATTAACAGACTATTTTCTTTGAATTCTCTATCAAGTCTGATTTGATCAACAGTCAGAGCAAAAAAAAACATGTACTAGTGTATCTGTTGCAGTTTTTCTTCAGTATTTTGGTTTCCTCCATCAATTATGGCCATCACTTTTTCATGAATTCTGGAGTGGCTTTTAACAAAACCATTTATTTTTCTAGAACATGTATACAGATATTTAGAATGTTACAACAGTGTGTATAGATCATTTCACAGAGATATCACTTCCTTGAGTATCTCTAATTTTTAAACCTTCAATTTATTCCCATTCTTGAAAGAACACATGTAAGGTTGCTTCTCAGAAATAGGCTGCTCTATCTTCTCTAGGTGTATTAGAGGATGTGGTTGTTTATATCGGAGAAGAAACAATAAA
Organism: Pteria penguin; assembly: GCA_035048485.1. Lineage (NCBI taxonomy): Eukaryota > Metazoa > Mollusca > Bivalvia > Pterioida > Pteriidae > Pteria > Pteria penguin. Next base: position 28,130,684 of record CM068582.1, on the reverse strand, counting down.
GTTCTGTGATGTTCTCATAGAATGAAAATAAAGAACAGAGGGAACTGATTTGGAGCAAATCTTAACCTCACTTCTTCACTACTATCTTTATTCTCATCTTAGAGATTTTCTTCACACTTTAGAAGCAGCCTGAAAATGTGTTTTTACATATAAATTCTAAGACTTCAATACAATTGAAAATGCCAGTCATGTGACTGAGGACAGCCAATAACAATGTTCTCCCTCTTACCAAAAGACAGCCGTAGACAGTATCAATTCTTTGTTCCTCGCAAGGTAAAAAACTGAATTTGGAAAAAAAATCATAGTGTACCGTCGTTATTGTCCTTCTAGGTAGGACAAATGGTCCATGCTCTGAAGATGGGATGGATGAAGCCAACAAAGCCGAAGACAGAGGAAGATGAGGAGTCTGAGAAGAAATACTATATGTTGTGGAAGGATGAGGAAGAGGTAATCATTTGAAACTTCTGATTTCAGAAATTATCGAGTACTGGAATATAAAAAAGAAAATTCAATTATATTCAAGGATCTTTCCACAAATAGTAATGTCAAATTGTTCAAGCTCTTAAATATTTGGAACTTTGATAATATCTCTTTAATCACTATGATATTTGTGTCCCATCTGTACAAAAAAAACACTGTGCAAACATTTATTTTGTTCTGTGATCTATCATACTTTCGCCTTAATCATCATTGATGACAAACACATTCTTCAGAACACTGCACTGTAGTTTTCAAAATGTGACACCTATATGTAGTATGTTACGTGCACATATTCCATGTTACACCTGCAAAGGAGAAAAGGTGATCAATCTTTATTAAATTAGGTGACAAACTGATTGAATTATATATGAATTGATTTTTTCTGCAGAATGATATCACAAAGAGGTACAAATCACACATCCCAGCACCTAAGATGACCTTACCAGGTCATGAGGAGTCTTATAATCCCCCACCAGAGTACCTACCTTCCAAAAAAGAGGTGAGTGTATTCAGGTTTAATTATTAAGAGAAAGGGAGAACTTGAGCATCAAAGTACATCTGTTTCTCTAAAATCTAAACTTTAAATTTGAAGCGAAATTAAGAAAGTATTGACTGTGAATGGTTTAATGGTGGCACTTTCCAGTATTTGACCCTTCCATTTATGCTCGGAAAAATTGTGAAATTAGATGACGTCACAATACTTTACACATAGGTCATGCCTTGGACAAACATTGAAAATGTATTATGATATCAAGAAATTTAATAAATATTTTGCAAAAGTGATGGGTCATTTGGCAGGATAAATTCATTGCCTTTTCATTTTTACTATAAAAACAGTAATTGTCTTTGAAAGTCAAGGCTTTAAAGTTTTTCTTTTGTCAGTAACTATAAATGACACATTAAAAAGTCTTAAGAAATTAAGGGATGAGGATATACTTTATTTGATGTTTATGTAATTATAATTCTTTTATTTAATATTTTTACAGGTTATATATACTAACAATTTTTATTCTTATGCTTTTGAAAACATGCTGACCTTATTTAATAATTTTGCATATTTAAAAGATGTCGGCTTAATGTTTTACTTCTCTTCACCCCATGAGATCTGGGAATTCTACATGTATCTTGGGTATAGATAATGATATTGAGTTTTGTGGATATGTACAGGAAGAGGACTGGCTGGAGACAGATCCAGAGGAAAGGACAAGAAATTTTCTACCAAAACAATATTCCAGCCTACGACTAGTACCAGCATATAAAAGGTTCATTAATGAGAGATTTGACAGATGTTTGGACTTATATTTATGTCCAAGGCAGCAGAGAATGAAAGTATGTTTATCATACTTGTATCAGGTTTACATGCATGTATATAATTACTCTATTAAATTTCCATTCCACTTATCTTCATAAACCGTCACATTTATAGACCTATAGAATATTGCCCCATTTACTTCAGAATCAGAAAGTGAAAGGCTAAAAAATCATATACTTGAGTCATTAGTTTTCAGAGAACTGTAACTGTAAGAAACTTTGAATGACCTAGATTTTATAACTGAAAAAGGTTAAACTGGAGGTTACCATTTATCATGGACGTAATGTTCATGAAAGCTTTTAAGAAATATTTTGTTTCTAGGATAGTGATTGTCTTTTACACTTTGGCATCTTTCTCCCATAACACAATGAGATATCTCTTTTTTGTAGATGAACATAAATCCAGATGACTTGATACCAAAACTTCCAAAGCCCCGTGATTTGCAACCTTTCCCTACAGTACAAGCCATTGTAAGTTGTGTTTGATAACACTATTATAGAATATTCACCTATATTTATATCACCAGCAAAGCATACTGACACTTGGTGATATCTTTGTGCATCAGTTGGTGACACTCACCACTTTGATACTTTAACTTTCAGATATACAAAGGACATGAAGATATGGTAAGAAGTATATCGGTTGATCCTAGCGGACAGTGGCTTGCATCAGGTAAGTGATATGCCTGAGCCTGTCTGTAAATGAACACACTTTCTGTTGTCATTTAGTAGTTTCCTTTCTTGGATATACCTGAAAAGGTATTCTATATTTATGAAAGTAACATATGCGTTTTGGCAGGAAATATTCTAAATGTAAATCATCTGTCTATGTAAATAAGACATTAAACATCAATTTGAAAGTAAGTTGAATAACAAAATCAGAATTCAAATTGCTTAATAAGGCCCCTGCATTCACACAGCCAGGCCCTGCCTGACTTTGTCAATTTTCTAGTGTACTTATAAGTGCATATTATATCTCTGACATCAAATAATCTACTTATTTTAATATTATTGATTCTCGTTAACTCACACTGAAACAATCAAACATTCAGACTGAAACTGATTTTAGCTCCCAGAAACTATCGTATTTACTTGAATATAATATGCACCCGAGTATAATACACACCTAAAAAATGACCTCAAAAATCATGGAAAAATGTCTAACTCCGTGTATAATATGCAGGGGAAAAATCCAAAATATAAGGTCAGTTTCGTGTAGAAACAGCAAGATCGCGAGACGCAATCGAGATTTTCAACATATATATATGACATCGATGATGTTGTCAACTGAATTTGCTTTGCCGTATACCTTTTTGCAATGTTATCACGTAACATGAATTATTATCAAAAGCAGCACAGAATGACCAACATTTGTTCATCGTGTGATATCAACGCTTTTCTCTCTTTCATTTCATCTACATTCAAACTCGTATAGACTTCAAATTTCTTAACTAGTACCCTCGTCCCAAATGACCGCTTCAATTTTTTTTTCTCGTTAGAATAAACGTGCATGTCTACTATATTACGTGAACTTTATGCAAAGATCGCCAATGTTTGTGAAGACAAAATAAAGAAAGAATGAATGAATGAATGAGTGTTATCCAAACTGTCGATGCTCGTGTCGTTACGGTCAAGAAGTTTCACATGTTGCGTAACTATCAATTAACCAATTAAGGCTAAATCATTGTATCACCCGTACAATATGCTAATCAGAAACCATTGCTTAATAACACAGCGCAAGTATTCTATCGTGGACCCTTCTATCATGTTCAGTGAATAGCACACTGTAGACATTACTCCTGTTAACGCATTGGGCATTTACTACGGGAAGCTGACTATTCAGACATGCCTTGTGGGTTTTATTGACGGCTTTAGATACTTTAACATACACATGCACCCCTCTAAATCTGCCACTGAAGTTTAAAAGTGTGGGGAAAAAAGTTCCAGATTTATAACCCTATGTATAATACACAGTGAAAAAATGATGAGTCAAATTGGCTTAAAAAAAAAAGTGCGTATTATATTTGAGTAAATATGGTAAGGTGATTTCTCATGAATTTAACTAATAAAATTGAAGTGTATATGAGTGACTTTCTCATGTTACCATTACCTTAATTGGTCAGGGTCCGAGGACAAGACAGTGCGATTCTGGGAGGTTTCGACAGGAAGGTGCATGAAGACAGTAAAGATAGGATCAGCTGTGAAGTGTATTGCTTGGAACCCTAACCCTGCTGTGTGTCTGTTAGCAGTGACAATGTAAAATCAAAGTTTTATGTATATATATTATACCTCTATTAAGATTCCTGCAATTTTATTAGTTGATCAACTGGTTGAAAATTTCATATACCACCTTTTTTTTGCAATGAAGAGGGTGATATTCAGTAAAATGTCACATGTAGGAAATTTGTGCGCACATCATTTTAATATTGAAATATATTCTATATTTTATATCAACCAGCAGCGATAACAAATACACACTAAATGATGCCGTCATATACATTAAACATTGGCATTTCCCCGCTACATGTACACATATGATTTCTAAACCTCTATATCATATTTTAAAAGTTTGAAATGCACTAGGTGACATTTATAGCAAGATGACATGCCATTTTGTAAACCCTCGGAAAACATTGTGAACTTTGGCACCACTGTGGTTGACAGCGTTTCCTCGGGTTGACAAAATGACATGTCACAGTGACCCTGTAAAAATATGTAATATTTATATAATATCAACCATCAGACTGTAATCTATAAATTGACTATACATTTGGAATTCTAGTATAGTGATTTCGATGTGATAATTTTGATGTTTGTGTATGTGGATGGCATTCAGATTTTCTTCTAAATACCAGTATAATGTACTTAAAAGTTTTCATTCCACCAAGTTTGAATTTCTTTCTCATTAATTGGAGGACCAAACTGTTAATTTCATATGAAGTGGTTTTGTTTAAAATCAATACAAATGTATGATTAAATTTATATACAATGTATTATATATTATATGTAGAATTAGAGAAGACTAGCATGAAACATTTTATATCACAGTACCATAGTAATAACACAGTATGCTTATTGTATTCAATAGAGATTGGTGCATACATGTTTACGTAAAGGAATTTTGTAAACTCTTAGATTTCATTTCTCAAATACATTGTATAGATTGTGAATTTTCTGTCCGGATTATCTGACATGTTTAAGAGACCTGCTTCTTTCATGTTAACTAATTAAAGTGTCCATTAAAAAGGTGCAAATACAAAGAGTCGACTCTATTTACCCACTTTGATGAGGTAGTATACTTGATCACTGTGTGTATAATTAGAAAGCAATACAATTGATATCCTACAGTACTGTTTACTAGAAGTATATTAAATATAAATTTACCAGTGTGCAATAGTTGAATGTGTTTCTTGCAATGGTAGTAATAGTAAAATAAAAATTGTACAACTTTATATTTTTAGTGAAAGGATGGTGATATTGTTAAATCCTGGTCTTGGAGATAAAGTTTTGGTCAGTAATACAGACAGTGTGCTGTCATCCTATGATGCTCCGGAAGAAAGCTCATCATCAGGTAACCTTTGGTAGACAACCTCAGTCATAATGTGTATTTTTATGGAAAATTTTTAACAGATTTGTATTCAAAGTTACCAGTATGTATAGAAATATTAAGTGTGCATTCCCAGTGTAAGATATAATCTGTTGTTGGTATTTCAGGAAATTCTGCAGTTGAATGGAATACATATGAAGGGAAGAAGTATGACAATGGGTTCAGATTAAGTTTACCTCATCCTAAGGTAAGTTATTAGATAAATTATGAAATTATAATTGTCAGGATGTTTCTTGTGGTAGAATACTTATAAACATACACATGTACACATGTTCATTTCAAAGTTCCAAAAATATTTGTATGTCAGCGCTAGATATCGTAATTAGTGCCATGAAGGTACTCTGTAAAGAAATATTTGTGATGAAATATTTTTTGTGTTATATATTATTCATCTATCAATGCATATCATATTTTGAAAATAACCTTAAACTATCATAAAGTCCTTGAAAAGGTGTGTATTACTAATGATATGTTTTGTTGCTGTTTTTTGATCAGGAGGTAACACAAGTGACTTGGCATGGTAAGGGAGACTACTTTGCTACTGTTATGCCTAAAGGAGAAAGCTCAGCTGTGGTAATTCATCAGCTCTCCAAGAGAAGATCGCAGCATCCTTTCTCAAAGTCAAAGGGGCTAGTGCAATGTGTTTTGTTTCATCCAATCAGACCATTCTTATTTGTGGCAGTAAGTGTTCTCTCATAAATAATCATCTTTCAGCTAAGTATCCTCACCACTTTGAGTAGATATATGTTTAATATGCATATGCAGAGACTTCATATTTGGCATGCATACTTCACTAATAAAGTCCCTGCAAATTATACCAATGTCTGTGACCTCATAACCTTGACCATGCCCTTTATGCTAAATTCATGGACATACTAGTGTTTCACAAGCAGATCTTGTTTTACATCGTTATTTATGCAAATATCAAATATCTTGCCTAGATGGTGCATGTTGTTAAAATAATTGGTCATAGACGTTACAAATTTAAAAGCAAATATAAAAAAAATCCCATGTCAACGCTTGCACTTTTTGCTCAGAAGGTATGCATTCTATCCTTGTCATATGGGGTATACCTATCATAGTCTATACTGTAACTATTTCAGTGGTTAATTTAAGCTTAACAAGTTCTTTAGCAACACTTTATGTATGGTTTTATCTACCTATATGTGCAGGGGAAAATGTGGTTTTCTTTAAAAGGGGGACGTTTGCCACATTGGTACATGATTGTTTCATCTCTGGTATGAGCCACTGTTTAATAGTGAAGGACATTGAGATACAGAATGAAAACCACTGACCAGTCCTTTCCACTTAAGATTACTTCTACAACAAGGAAGTGAGGGACTATGAGAAGAAAGAACATTGCAGGAGATTTATCACAGTTTCTTTATACAGCACAATTTCCATCACAACTGACTGGACATATACTTTGAGGATTGATTAATGCTGAAATTTTATTCTAAAAAATTCAATTTGTCATTTATATAACCGTTGGGTTTTTTTTTTTCTTTACAGACGCAGAGATATGTAAGAGTTTATAATTTATTAAAACAAGAATTGACAAAGAAGTTGATGACAAACTGTAAGTGGGTATCCAGTATGGCAGTCCACTCAGGAGGTAAGTTTATATTCAATAAAACAAAATATTCAATAATGCTATATTCAATTCAGTGGCGGGCACTGTTTAGTAATCCAGAGAATTTTGCTACACAGAGCCACTGTAGCCGTTTAACATGTGAAATATAAATACATGTATTTTCAGCTAGTGCTGATTTTAAATTCCCTATCATTGAATGTTTGTAGTTCATTACAAAATGCAGGTACTATTAAAGTACAATTTGTTGTAGGAGACAATGTGATTATTGGAAGTTATGACTGTCGATTATCCTGGTTTGACCTTGACCTATCCACAAAACCTTATCAGACCCTCAGGTATGTATGTGTTCCTCTACATTCATGAAAAGGAACATACTATTAATTATATCACTATTTTATATCCCCCATCTTTCTCTAAAAAGTGATAAGCAATAGCTCCTGTAGTTCTGTAAATATCCCGGTGTATGCTTATAAATTTTCAAGGTTAGCAGAGCAGGGAGTAAAATTTGCACTCACCCACTCCCATTGGCGACTGAAATCTACCTTTGGGCAACCAAAAATCATCTACATGGTCGCCCACATGGCAAGTTACAAAATCTGGACAAATAGTCAGATGTTTTGTTTAGAGATTAGTACGGTCCAAATCAGATGGTTAAAATCCGAGAAACAGGCAAATGTTTTTGGTACTACTTCTGTGTTTTGATTCTGTTTTTGCATTTTCTTTCACATTGATATTTTCTTACTTTCACTTTCACTTAGGTGTTCATGTAAAAAATTTAAATTCAAGATTAGTAAACAGTAAGGGTACAACACATCACTTCATGTAAAATGTAGCGCTACACAACCAGGTTCAAAATCTGTTAAAAAGAAGGCAACAGTGGGAGGACAGACAAGAGAATTTTAAAAAACTATGATAAGAGTAAGAGAAAAAGATCTTTCAGTTCTAAATGGTAAGATGACAAAATGCTTCAGGAAAGTTGTGGATAGAGACCAGTAATTCAGAGAAAGAGAAAAATAATCAGACTGAAAATGAGTCATTGAGCAAGAATAATGTGTACTGTTATGCTGAGTAGTGATGGCGTTGCTCGTTTTTTTTTTTCGTGCGAGGCCCCTAAAATTTCATGTGGACCCCTGAATTTTCTATATGGCCTACATGGCTCCTGAAGTGTTTCAATGAATTTTACTCCCTGGCAGAGCTTAATTGATAAAATTGTTAAGATATTCGACTCCATTGAAAGCAATGTGTGGAGTCCATCCCTTGATTGTACTACGTTACAGAAAGTGAGGATCCTTCTGCATTTATTTGATAGTATAAACAAAACATTATACCTAGTCAAATCTATTGGGACATATAGACATACCCTTTTCCATCCTTCTGTCATCATTTTGTTTCCGCTCACCATCTCTGAAACGGGTGTACATATTGAATTTAAATTTCGCATACTGATACAGCACAAGATAATCTATGGCCCTGAACCAGTTTGCTTACAGTCAAATAATATTTGAGTTTTATGTCACTTGGACAATTATTAGTATTATTTTTTCCAATAATTAACAGTACCTGTTCCCTATCTCTACAAATAATGCACATATTGAACTAAAATTTGGTATACTGATATCTAGGTCAGCTTTTAATTTGGTAATGGTTGAATAATTTTTGACAGACAATGCTCATTGGACTCAGACCAATAATTAACAGTTTCCGTTCTATATTTCTGCAGTGAATGCATATATAGACTTGAAATTTGGTATATGGATGCATCATCATAATATCTAAGTCAGGTTATAATTTAGTGAGGGTCAAATAATTTTTGAATGAGATATGCCCTTTAACTTAGAAAATTTCTTAAAGTTTGCTGCCGGCAGGGCATTCATGGCACAACGACACATCTAATCTAAATAGTAAGCCTTTCTATTCACTGGATTGTGCCGTTTAAAGGTACATGTGTCACCTGTGAAGATAATTATGTAGGCAAGACCGAGATGAGACAGACGAGTACCCAATCCCAAAGTGTTGCTGTCCTTCACATTTACTGACCACAAAAGATAACAATATCATGGTAATATATCTCTTAACATTTTCATCACCAGACACCACAGGAAGGCAGTGAGACAGGTGTGTTATCACCGCAGGTATCCTTTGTTTGCTTCAGCCTCTGATGATGGAGCCGTCATTGTTTGTCATGGTATGGTGTACAAGTAAGTCGTTATTAATTTTGTTGACAAAAAAAAACCCATTCAATGCCCAACACAGTATTTTTTCTTATTCAATACACAGTGCAATGATTTGTGATGATAGTAATACAAAATATATTTCTATAGATAGTTTTTAATGAAAGGTTTAAACAAGTTACATGTTTCCTGTTTTGCAGGAAACGTTTTCATCGTCTAGAAAAACCCTTTTATCTCTTACATCATACGTAGGGTTGTAGACATAGTGTAGTGATTTTTAAATCATATTACATATCTATTACTGTATATTGCATTATATATATATCACTTGTATATCTATGATTGTTTTACTTCTTCTACAGTGATCTACTTCAAAATCCTCTCATAGTGCCAGTAAAAATTCTACGAGGACATTCAAATAGTAAAGACTTAGGTGTGTTAGACTGTGTGTTCCACCCTACACAACCATGGGTATTTTCTAGTGGTGCTGACTGTACAATTCGGCTTTATACTTGACAGAGCTATATGAGTACATACACAATTAAGAAATAACAATTCAGTGAAAAAGTCATCAAAAAGGACTCCCAGGGAATGCTAAGCTCCTCTTACAAGACCATGGAGTAGAAGATTAATTTTATTCTTTTGCATTCGTATGTTTATATAAGTGAGGACCAATGAGAAAACTGTACATGATATAATTCATATGACTTTAAAATATTATATTCATTCTCCATAAAATGTGTCGCCTTGTTCATAAATAAAGAAAAGGTTGATGAAATGCTATTTTAATTTTATTCTATAACAAAACTTACATACACGTTTACCTTATGTTTACCTTTTCCATGACTCTTGCATTTTCAATATTGTACAACAATCTAAGAATTGGTAAAATAAAATGGAATTTGATCCAAAATGTTAATTCCCTTTAGAGGGAATATACATGTGTACATTCATGTGTAGTACCATTGCTCTGCAAGTGTATGTATCATATCTTGCAACAGACTGCATTGTTTTTGACACTCTTGCTGCATTTTCAGATCTCTGTTGGTACAAATCTAACAGGAGTATATGGTTATGCAAGACATTAACCCTGCATTAGCTGAAAAGAATTGTTATTATTTCCTTCAATTTTTAATGGGCTACATTCGGATGCCTGACTTTTTAATTACTGGTATTCTCAGTAGTACATAATTTAGCAAAGCAGTGTTATTCGGCTCATTGAATCAAACCTTCCATGTATTTCTGGTATGCTGAGAATTGATACCAATATCCTTGACAGTACATATTTCAGCACACTGATGACAACACTTCTGCATAATTTACACTAGTATCATATCCATCATACATGCTTTTTCTGTGTATTTCATTTTCATATAACATCCATCAGTGTGGCACCTTAGTTGCCACAGCGGTATTTCATAAAGGGAATCATTTAATATCACTGCTGCTATTTGAGGAATCCTATAGGATGTTTTTTGTTCGTTTGTTCTTCCTCAGCTAATGCCGACATCAGACTCTTGTTTAGAACCTCTCCGATGCGTTTACCAGTCTACAATATAGCAAGGTTAAATCCGCTATGTATATTTTGCAGCAATAGATGAATTCCGAGTTTTGGATTACGCTTTGAAATTCTTAAATATTGCCATAAAAAGCATGTGACTATGGACAAATATTGGTGTTTCAATTATAGAATTTCAGTTATGTTAAATTGAAGTGGAAATTTGTTTTAAGTATTGAGAAGATATCACTGTTTTACCTTTGGTGTGTTCACAAGAAATCCTTTTGCTTTAACTAATCGTAAAGAATATTGTTCAAATCGCGTGCCAATGAACAAACAATTCCGCTTAAATTTAAGATTTTATAATTAAAAAAACGAAACTCGAAAATGGCCTATTTCAAATATAAGGTATATTTGGCTTGTCTATAAGACTGAAACTTGATATCCATAAAACGGCAAGTATTTTCCAGACAAGCCAAAACATGTACTGAGGAGTAAAGTTACTGAAGTATCTGTATCCTGTGATATTTGTGTTAATACTTTAACTGTTGGTTTTATCATTGCAGTGATCTTTAATAAGGCAAAAAAGGAGATTTGCTCGTTAGAGTTTAAAGGGGTTAGTAGGTCTGAAAATTTTTAAGTTTTATAAATATGTTTACAAAGGACAGAAAGGCAAATCTGTCAACCTCTGCTTGTTAAGAAAGAGCAAAAATCATTCGGGTCATTACAACGAAGTGGGTTAAAAAGGCTAATAAACAGTTTTAGGTGAAATCACTAAATAGGATTAAATGTTACCTCCATCATGTCTTCTACACTAGATGGATCAAGACTTCCTGACCCCTCCTTTCTAAGAGCTGTAATAGATCCTTTATCTGTCACACCCATCATTAATCTACAAAATTGAAAGTCAGAGGATGTCAAAACTGGGACACAGGAAGTTTTTCATCACTCTGTTGCATAAATTTTCATCTAAAAATGTAAACTCTTATACTGAACATTCGTAGAGATTATGGGAGAGTTTTTTTGTTTTTCATTAGTTTTGTTGTCTAATGCTAAGATTATTTTCACAATATGATGATAGTATCTGTTTGGTGCATGACACAGAAATTTCAGCCTACATGTACATGCAACAGACCCACCTGAAGCTGTGAGGGATGATGCCAACATCTACAATGGAGCCTCAGTTTTTATATGCCGGTCTTAAGACCAGTGGCAGATTTAAAAGGGGCCCAGACAGACCACCCCCCCCCCCCTTTTCACCAATTATTTACAAGTAAAAATCCAGTTTTGGCACCAGAAATGACCGAGTAGTTTAAGACGGAACATATTTTGTTATGGCGTTGTCCGTCCGTCTGTCCAAGGTCATGATTCCCTGACTTTATTCCCCAGTCTTTCAAGGTACTGGATTGAAATTGGCATATAACTTTATATCAATGAGGGTAGGTACCAGTTCACATTTCACAGAATTGTTGGCAAAGGGGGATTGTTTCCATACTTTCAAATTCATCCCTTCAAACTGTGCCACGCTAGGTGTTGCTCTTGTTATCTTATCATATTCACTTAGGACACTTTTCTATGTTCTTTATACATGTAATAAGAATGTATAGATCTGTGACAGAAAATAGAGGGTATCTAAATCATGGAATTTATTAACTTTCACCACTTTACCACTGAATGTCAATAATAAACAGTAAAGGGCTGTCTCAAAATAATTAAGATTTGGCATTTCTAAAGAAAAATATATTCCATTTATAATTTCTAACAGATCTTAAACTTCTGGATATGAATGTTATAAGCTACAAAAAACCTTATATTTTGTATGATTCTAATTATTATATCCTCGTAAACTGATGATGACTTGAAATATAAACAGCCAGTGGAAGGCAGGGAAATCTCCATACCTTGCTAAACAACATTCCTCCTCCTTTTGATTTGCATCAACAACATGAGAATGACCAATCTGTAATGACATCATCATGAATAATATAAGAGGTCGCTCAAATACCAAGATCTGGTACATAAAGGCATATGGACACAACAGGAGTGTTTGCATTGTGATCAACAGATATTTGTTTTATTCCCATAGAATATTTCGTTTGAAGCACCATGCATATGAAATATTCCAGATATCACAAACAAATTGGTGAGTACTATTGATTCTGTGAAAGAACACTGGTATAATATCTTTCATAAAGACACAACAGTTTACTGACATTACAGGAGTGATACTGCATATAAACTTATAATATTTCTATACAAGCACTTTAAAGGCAACTTCTATTTTCCTAAATACAAATCACCATGAAACTTTCTGTTGATTTTACCTTATTTAATGTAACTATACATGGAGCTGCCTGGACATTTATTCTCTGGATATCAAAGGGGTCATCTGATATCTCGAGTTCCATCAGCCCTTCATCCTGACTAACTGTTACTGTGGGAATCCTACAAACAGCACAGGGTTATTCAATTCTTTATGAAAAATGGATATTTTCAGAAAAAACGTAACAGCTTACAATGTATTTAGGTAATCCAAAGATTACAACTGAATTACATGTACTGCTCAAGCTCTGACAACCTAAAACTAATTATTCACATAAACATGGAGAAGAACAGAAGTAAGTCTTCACTGAGATGTGGATCACTACTGATATTATGATACTAAAAGTAAGGCACATCATGACTGAAATGCATGGAAGTGAATGACCGTAGAGAGAAATCTTACGAGTATATCATCAAGAGACGGTAAGAGCTAATCTTAACTATAAGAAATGAGACAAAGGCATTAGTGATTTTTAAGCGTCAAGCATTTGCTGGACAGTCTTCTAGCGATGGTAAAAATTTTACCTCTGCACCATCAATATCAATTTACGTAAAAAAGTAGTACCTTCTTTAAATTCTTAAAGTAGTAAAAGTTCTCACAAAACCGGCTTTGTCATCCTTCTTACTAACATTTCATTGCACAGAAATAAGTTTAAGCATAGGTCTGCATAACTTAAATTATCAATATATTGCCCTAAAACGCTTGTTATTATTCTGTCGCTTATTGTGTGTGTTAAAATATTCATTTGCCATAAAGATGCAAGCCGATTATGAATTACAATCGCACTTCATGGGAATTTTTCCAAATATGGGGAAGACCACGTGACATATTGCCTTATTTGGAGAAATCGTAGTAGAACGCTTGTAACACACCCGATCAAGGCCTAATTTGACATATAAGCGCCAATATAGAACCCGATCGTGTGATCTTCTTAATATATATAATAAGATATATAATATAATAATAATATTAATATAATTAGATATAAATTTTAGTTTAAATAAGAATAAAATATTTCATAGAATCCTAAATATAGACTGGCAATGCGTGTCACAAAAATCTTAAAATATCCAGACAGGTGACCACTAATTCATAATGAGGCTGACCTAGGTTAAAGTGACGCGTTGTCGGTAATTTTTATCTCACTGGATTTCGTTTTGTTTCATTCATTTCACCTAGAATCAACAAATATTGACAAAATTAATCACATCCTCGAGGCCAAACAACATGAGCCTCTCGTAAATTACATCAAGCACTGTATACCTATGCTGTACATGCTAGTGCAAACGAATTTTAAAAATATCTACATGCAGTGTGTATAGCTTGTTATCTGCCCTTACCACCTGTGCTATAAATAACACTAGCTGGAGAGGGAATAGCCTCTACAGAAGTCTCTTCGCACAGCAATAGCAAGCAAGAGCAGGTAACTCCAGTCTATCTTCAATAAAGATGATGTGTATTTATCACATGGCCTTCCCCAGATTTGGAAAATTCCCCTTGATGGCATAGAAAATGGCAACCGAGAAAGTTTTCAAATCACCTACAAAATTTAATGGGGATATAAAGGATGACAGCATTGATTAAGATAGAATTTTAGATTGAATGCATGAAAAGTTTTTTTATTCCAAATCAACCAATAAAGTGCGATTATGATTTGCAATCGGCTTGCGTCATTATGGCGAACAGCATGGCGTTGTTGCCCATACACATGTGTACATACAATAAACAACCGAATAATAAACAGTGTGTTAGGATGATATATAGAAGGTGATAGCCCTAGTGTCACTGTTAGTAGCGTAGACAAAAACTGTAACCTAGACCATATGTGAAAACAAATAAAGCATAAGGCTTCCATATTTCACAGGCAATGGTATCTTTGTAAAAAAAAATGGCGATGGTGTTCAATTGATTTCACATGTACATTCTTTGTGATACTGAAGACATTTGACATATTTGTGCAAGAATGACGTAAAGAACAATAGAAATGTTACTATGATGTCATAATCAATACCACTTACAACCCTTGACTTCCTCGTGACAACGGACCCCATCAAGAAACTTTACCATACATCTTCCTTTATGACAAATCTATACTGACCACTGACAACTTTCATTCACATTTTGATATCATATGATATATGACCGTTGGTGCTTAAGCTTTTATCTTTACTCTATTCCAAAAGTTATGAACACAAATGGTCAATTTCTGCTACTTTAAATCAAATTTAGCTCGATGCCTTTGTGGCTCTTCAAGCCTTTGATTTTTTTTCAAAGGTTGAATACAGTCATGACATGCCTAAATGAGGAGCTTGAAAAGTTTAGAATTCAATGTATCCGCAACATCTGATCCCCCCCTCCTACTTCTATTTGCGATATGAAAAATTGTAGAAAGCGATGTAAAACCCTAATCAACTCACCAACCAAGCCATAAAGGCCTTGAACTTATATCTGGTTCTATGCAATCTAATTAAAATCAGATCTTTTCATATCACTAAGATACTCTCCGCTAGTGGATGTGAAAAGATCTGATTTTAACTAGATTTGGTTTCTATGGTGATACAACATGTAAATGGATGAGGATAAGACTCTACAGAAAGCTGAAACTGGTACACGTTATGTCATGGATTTCGATAAAGTGGATAAATATCCTGGTCTTAAGGACATATACACAAAAATTCAATGGCTGCATCCAAACTCGCCCTTGTGATCTAATTTAAGTGCAACATGTGAACCACGCCGAGTCATGTGCTCCACTGTATTACTGAGGTTTTCTTTTCATCTATGTAGTAACTAAACAGGCTCTAAATTTTGACATCTGTAATCCGCCAAAGATTTACTGAGAGATATGAACTGTTCAAGTTTTGACACAGCTTCTCAATTCTGACTTTTGCCTCAAGGACAGAAAAATCACAAATAACAATAGCACAAAACAACAGTCCTACAAAACCATGTTCAGAATACAATGTATTAGTATTATCTGCCTCATCATTTATTCACCTTGTGTTATGTAATGCACTTTTCACTCCAATTGATGAGGCGTCAAAAAGATTTCCGCCACATTCAAGTAACTGAAAAAGAGATGAACATAATAAATATCATTTAAATCTAAATCCAGTTTCTTGGGTGATTTTTACACATAATGTCACTTATTCACTGGTACTTTTTAGTACAAGCCTCATAACATAATTTCTAATATTTAAACCAATAGAGTTATTTATTTTTACTTTGCAAAGGTAGCTGAATATGACAGCATTACACAAAATGGTAAATCTATCACTAAAAACTATTTTGTCCACCATTTTGAAATACAAATTTTTACGCTATGTAGCACTACGTAGCTGCTACCATTCTGAACCCACTCCAGGAAATCCAGAGAAAACCAATGAATTCTTTCAGGAAAATTGGCACAATTTCTTTCCAACCAAGATCTGGACTTCACTGAAGCATTTTGCAGAGCACTTAAAGCCACCAAGGCACCACTGTTAAGTGCTTCATGTCCCATACATATAAATTTAACCTCCAAGTTTTCAAAATTATTCTGACCATTTACCCTTAGATATGGATAGAAAACTGATTTACTTTGAGATATACATATATAAGTATAAGATAAATGATTTACCAGTATGTCGATAAAGAGGACCCAGCACTGTTGGCCAGGTATGATACAGAGCTGCTGAAGATCAAGACAACGTGGACAGTCATAGGCCCGAGCTAACATGTTACTGATTTCTGTAGCCAACACTTCCCCACCACGACCCTCGAATTCTGGTGTAGCATTAGCAGAACTGAGAATCACACGACGAAAAAAGAAAATGTTAGTACCAATACTAAAGTAATAGGTGTTACATGACTGTGACATTACAACAAAGTACTACAATGGATTTTAATGGAATTCTGAAATTCAGATGATGAGGTCAGGTGTAAGCATCTTCAGTTTGGCTAGCAACATCCACTATGAAACCCTAGTGAGAAAATCCAAACACTGTACTGTAGAATTATGCCGACAAAAAGAAAATAAATATATCATCAAACATTTCAAAGCTCATCTCAGTAAATACCACTCTATGGCTTGATCATAAAAGAACTAAAATGAAAACAATGTACACAAAGATTGAAGACAATAGTTGAAGTATAGATCATAAATCGAAATTTCATTCACAATTTTATCATTCATTGAACCACCTAAATGAGAGACGGATCTTTAACATTACAGGTCTGGTATTGGCATTTAACGTATGAGAATGGCTGAGAGCAGTAAGTGTCAAGCCAAATGCTCAGCATACTTTATATACCTACTGTGTTCATGTATATTAACAAACCACAGAGAGCTCAATAGTAGACCATACTCATTATGAAACAGTCACAGAAAATGATTTTCAATTATTTTTTCCATCCACTTAAGTCAATTCAAATATCACTTTAAACAATTACCAATCCACGAAGAATTCTAATCTTCCTTTGTCCGGCTTTCCTGGAGAAGGCTCTCCCAGCTCAGCTTTCACTCCCACTAATAAATCTGTATTAGCCTACAAGTTTACAATAAATCTAGGATGACACAATGATAGAATGGTTTCTATCTTGGGGAACTTACTCAAACACTGGTATTCTTTTGCATGTGTATATTATGAGATATTTACATGTAGGATAACAGAATATTTAGATAAAAATAAAAAGTAAAGAGAACTCAAATCATTAAGGCTTTCTGAAGTCTCACTTTATACAAATCCTTAAAATTCATCACACAGAGCCAGAGTGACCCTACACTTTATGATACAATATATATTATATAGTGGCCCCCGTTTACTCATACACTAGAGATCTGGGTCCGCCACCATAAACTGAGAAAATACTTAAGTAAAAATTTCAAATTCTTCTGTTCAACAATGAATTAATAACTGGGATTTGGATTTTATTGAGTTTTATTCTATAAATAAACAGAATTAAACTATTCTGCATGACAATTTATTTGAACATTTGATAAGGGAATAAATTAAAATGAAAAAAACTGACTTAAGTATATTCTCAGTTTATGAGGTATACTGGTGTACCAATTATACTGTATAAATAACCTTGATTACAGCATATGATCACTTGATGTTTGTCCATCAGCAATTTATGCTTACTTTGATATCTCACATTTTCTTAAGGTGTTTATCCAGAATGATAATGCTTTAAAGTATTTGAATTCAGTCAAATACAGACTTACTAATCTGACTCGTGCTGATCCACTGGTATTTGAAAGAACATTTGTTTCAAGTTCCAGGTGACGATAATCCTCACAACCCCTACCATCTTCTCTGCAGTTATCCTTCAAAATTCAGAGAAATTTTTGCAACATACATGTATATAGCAATATTGTAGAAGATTTGGTGATACTTTTAGATGATTTGTTTTGGTCTATGTATCAGTGTTTAAACAATTTTCACCTGACCTCTTAAAATATGAAGCATAATTTAGCTATTGAACCAAAATTATCATCACCGCAATATACTAAGCTTTGTTTCAAGTTGAGTATTACTCATTGACATTGATATTTCAATGTAGTTATTTCAATGTAAAGACTAACTCTTGATTATATTCATAGATTTGCGACAAAGAAACCCAGATCTCGATCTTTGAATATAAACCATTAATTATTTCACATGTTTAAAGCGGAGGTAAAATGTATCACAAACCCAAAAATTTATTTATTTACGTTGTATCCATGATTTTAGGGATTTAAAACCATAACTTTGATTCTTATACGTTTCATTGTTTATTTAGACATACTCTTCATTAAAATCAAAGAAAACATCCTTTTGATCAAATTTACCAGTTATAAATTAATTGTTTCATAAACCTATTAAAATCTTCCATATTGGTGATTGGATTATAATTGGTCATTTAATTGAATCTTTTTATCTCATTTATGAGTTTGCATACAGATCAATTATTTATTAAAACAGCCAAGCCATTTAATTAGGTGTTAAAGTTACTAATATATATCTATATATATGTATATTAATAAATAATCAATAAATTACAAGTTTTAATATAAGATTATTTTTTCTTATAAATCGTTCATAAATCATTCAGAACATATAAAACACAACATTTGAAATATACATGCATGCGCAGATATAACGATATTGACATAAATAAATGAGATCGAGTTTTGTTTTTTGCACAAATCCATGGCAGTCTTTCAATCCAATACTGTACCTGAAAATAATGAAATTGAAAGTAAAATATTATGAAAAAACATTTTTTTTGTGGTAAATACCATCATTATCTACCATATGAGTGGTAATTTTGGTAACATTTTTGGTAATTTCGGTAACTTACGTGGTAATTTCGACAAAAAGTGGTAATTTCGGCATTTATATGCACCGTGACCGATGTGTGTTTATAATGGCAGAAGTTTATTTGACCCGTTTTTCAGCATTGTGTTTTGGTGGTAATTAGGTAAGAAATTTCCCATTTTTCGTTTCGTTTCTTGTGTTTTTTTTTTAGTCAGAGGAGCCTTTTGGCCTATATACCAATCAAACGACCGATTCCTGTGGTTTACCGTTGCAACTCAACAGCGACGAGTGGTAGTGAGTGGCAAAAGTAAACAACAATCTTATAAATCGCCATGGGCAAGAATCTCAAAAGAGATTACAGTACTGTACAGCGTACAATTATCATGTAACAATACTGTACAGTATAACAATAGCCATATCTGTATCTGTATGGAGTACACTGCTAGATCCTAATTAAGGTAAAATTGCAGCGGGTGAGAGAGTGCAGATGGAGTTAGTCGCGTAATTCGAGGGCTGATTTAAACTCCTCGATAGTGTCACAATTCACAATTGAGTCACTAAGGTGGTTCCAATCTAGAGCTGTTTTGACAAGGAACAAGTTCCTGAACTGCTCAGTTCTACTTGCAGGAACAATGAAACCTCTGTTGCTGATACAGGATGAGCGATAGATTATACTGATGGTATCAAAGTCAGTGAATTGTTTGGCACGAAGGTTTCTGCCACGTTTTCTGTTGAGCAAATATTTATTTGGAGGCATGGCTGGTACCAACCCCTCAACAACCTTGTAGAAGAAGGCCAGTCTGGTGTTGCAGCGCCTCTCCTGCAATGGTGGTAGCTCCAGTTCTTTGAGCATCAAGGTGACGCATCCGGGTTCTCTGGTCTTGTAGTCTCCCGAGATAATTCT
Organism: Pteria penguin; assembly: GCA_035048485.1. Lineage (NCBI taxonomy): Eukaryota > Metazoa > Mollusca > Bivalvia > Pterioida > Pteriidae > Pteria > Pteria penguin. The sequence continues at coordinate 28,110,515 of CM068582.1, read as the reverse complement.
GGCAGCTTATTGTTGTACACGCTCGATTTTATTTATGTCTGTGGCGAGGTATGGATCCCACACAACAGAGCTATATTCCAGGATGGGACGCACCAGGGATACATATGCACTGCGTCTGCTAGATATTGGGCAGTTCCGCAAGTTCCTACGTAGGAAACCTAAAGTTGAATTGGCTTTTTGGTGATATTGCCTATGTGAATCCCCACTTTAAGTCCTCTGAGGTGGTGATACCGAGGTAAGCATTAGATAGAACCTGCTGGAGGATGGTGTTGTCCAGGCTATAGAAATGTTTGCTCTTACCCCGAATGCTGAGGATGTAGCATTTGGTGGCAGTGAATGTCATTCCCCATGGTTTGGTCCACTCTTCCAAGTTGTGAAGGTCTTGATGCAGCATTAGATGGTCTTGCAGTGATGTGATTTTGCGGTAAAGCAAACAGTCATCTGCAAAGAGTCTGACTTGGGAGTTGACACTGGCTGGTACGTCGTTGATGTGGCACAGAGATAAGATCGGTCCGAGGACAGTCCCCTGGGGGACACCGGAGTCCACAGGCACTTGGTGTGTAGTCTGGCCTTCTAATACAACTTGCATAGTCCTTGCAGTGAGATACTGTGTGAGCCATACGTGTATTTGACCGTTAATAACATATGATGACAGCTTATGTAGGAGTGCACAGTGTCGAACGCCTTTTGCTTTGAGAAATCTAGTACTGCACAGTCGATCTGGGTTGTTGTGGTAGGCTTGTAATAGGTCATCAATGGTGACTAATAGCTGGGATTCACAGAATATCCTGACCTGAAGCCATGATCTAAGTTGGTGAGAAAATTGTTATCCTCTAGTCTAGATGTTTCATGAGGTGACGGCAAATGATATGCTCCAAGATTTTGCAAGATACACAAGTCAGCATCGATCGTCTAATATAATAAATACCAATACACCACAAAACTATTTACAACAAATCTTTATCCATACCTGAACACCATGTATTATAAACACTTTTTCAGCATCGCTTAGCTGTATCTCTGCCATTTTATAGTCTATTCAAGACGTCGCGTTGATAACATGCGGATCTACTTTCTATTTCGCTTCGGCTTCCTGGATATTTCGCAAATCATCTATTTCCATTTAAGTCATTTCGCTTTCACTTGAAACCATCATCATCATCGTCATCGTCCCCCTCCTCCTTCTCATCATCATCATCATCAGTAGTAGTAATAGCAGTAGAGGTAGTAGTAGTACTTAGTAGTAGTAGTAGTAGTAGTAGTAGTAATAGCAGTAGAGGTAGTAGTAGTACTTAGTAGTAGTAGTAGTAGTAATACTTAGTACTTAGTAGTAGTAGTAGTATAATTAGTGTACAGTTAAGAAATTTGGCTCTTTTTTCAGTTGAGAGTTGTGCCCCTCCTCATTTTCCGAGCAGCTTCGCCACTGGTTTATAATGAAATCAACATTTTTTTGGGGGGGGGGGGGTTGGTACGCACACATACACACACACCCACACATGCACACACACAAACAAATCATCACACTAAAGCAACAGCAACAACAACAAAACCCAGACACATAACAAAACCCAGACACATAAACTAAAAACGCGGCAACCAAAATAAAAACTGTAAAGTTTTTTTTTGGGGGGGGGGGGAGGGGGGTTCACGTGGGTTTGTCTTGAACGTCCTTTTTGCCTCAACCCTTCTGAATCTGCCACTGTCATCTACATCTGAAATGTAACGATGATTATTTTACATTAGTGCTAGTGATCCCTGAATAGTTTAATTGTTCCTTGGCAAAGTCCTAGCTGAAAATTAACTTCCTTCAAATTTTTCAAAATATACAGTAGATACTATTATATACTGTAGTAGGAAATTGACAAATATTTTTCCAGTGATACCTATACGCTATAGGGTTAAATACTGTAGCTATATTTTGATGAGCTAGTCTTATACTTGGGTCTGAATTTTCGGTCTACTCTACGTCGACTTCTAGCCAATACGGAGTCTTTTTTTTTTTTGTTTGATTATTGTTTTACGTCACTCCACGATTATTTCACGTATATGGTGACGGCATCTGCCTGATGCATTGCATACAAATTTAGACCTTTGCAACGGACCCACCCGAAGCAGTGAGGGATCTTTTACGTGCCACGCCTACCGTGACACGGGACCTCGGTTTTTACTGTCTCATCCGAAAGACAGAACACCGGTGTGCCCCGGGCGGGAGTCGAACCCGCGACCTCTCGATCACGATCACGAGCCGAGCACCTTATCCACTAGGCCACACCGGCTTCAATACGGAGTCTTCAAACAAAATTTTATTCAAACATGAAATGGGCAATTTGAAGTTTTTAGCATAATCGGACAAAATATGGCCCTTGTGTTGGTAAAAAGGGACATAGGATCCACCACTGCTAGCTAGGCTACATATGTATTCAATTCAACTTGACTACATAGCTAAGCGGTCGTTTGTGCATGTTTTCGCAAAATCGATCTTAGGCTTTCGGAAGCATTCACAGTGGCGGATTCAGGGAGCAGCGGAGGGAACGCCCCCCCCCCCCGGCAGTGACCATTAATTCTACCAAAAACCCTGTATTTTGGCGCAGTATATATATAAAACACAAAAAAGGAAATTGTAACAACATTCACTATTCATAAGTATCGGATCAACCTCAATGAAGGTTAATGCAAATCGCTCGAGAAAAAGGGGTCAATAGAAAAGCACAGGTAAGCGATAACGATACTAAAACAATTTAAAAATTGCCAAATTTTCGAAACAATCTGCTTCTTTTTCACGACACACACATACAAACACTTACATAAATATAAAAACACGAAAAGAAAGATAGAAAATATATACAAAGCACTAGTCTAATAAAAACTGGTTTCTTGAATTGACTACATATTGAGCGTGTTTCTCTATGCGCTATCTAATAGGAAATGAGTCAAACACAAGCTAACAGCTTGCTTACAGGTCAAGTAGCGCTCCCTAAATGTATTTGCATTGACCTACTGGAGGTTATTAGACTAGGTGATAAGAAGTTATAGATAGAAGGACAAAGACAATAAATAACAGAAATAAATGGGAGTGAAAAACATATAAGTGATAAAATAAGTAAGTACCAATCAAAAAAAAAAAATACTGTCAAGACAAGTGGAAATATTGGATGGCGAGTTACAAGACAAGTATAAAGACACGGATACCTATCGTCTGTCCGTACCAAACCCTACCCAAAAATGGGCATCTCCACAAAAGATACGGTGTTTGGAACAAACAGACGCAGACTGCTCTATCTCATAATATAGGATGCTGGTGTCAATACTTCTTGTTTATCAAAAGGACATCTGACATTTGTTTAGACCGCTTGGTTCTATAGTGTGAAGCATATGTTGCCAAAAGCCCTCTTTCGCCACTCGGTCATCTACTGTCCACATCGCACTATGGTCAATGACCACAACAATGATGTCCTCCCAAGAATGGTTGTCCATGTTAAAATGCCTGGCTACTGGCAGATGCATTTTCTTGGTTTTGATGGACGACCTATGGTTGTTCACTCGCATGTTCAAAGCATCTTCTGTTTCCCCAACATACTGTTTTTACATACCTTGCATGCGATAAGGTAAACCACATTTTTGGATTTACAGGAGAGTTTAATACTTTTAGGCTTTATGTAGGCAAGCATAGGAGGTGATGGGATGGCCTTCACCATACGTTTGGAATTGTGAAGGGTAGGCAGGTGCTTGCGTAGGATTGTAGATAGGCCTTGCAAAGCTGGATGGAAGGAGATGACTAAAGGTATTCTGGGGGCAGTGTCCTTAGTTTTGTATTTCAGCAAATCTGCTCTACTGGTTGACATGGCATTGGAGATTGCTTTGTCAACGGATTCTTATTATACCCTCTGTGGCATAGTCTCTGTTTGAGTTCTGAACTCCTCGTCTTATACAAGTCATCAGTAGAGCATATTCGTCGTAATCTGGTGGACAAACTTTTAGGAATACCTTTGAAGACATGGGGCGGATGACAACTGTCCGGTCTAAGGTAGAGGTGTGCATCTGTAGGTTTGGTGAACAAGTCAAAATTGATGTTTCCGTTGCACAGAGTGGATCTGGTGTCCAGGAAGACATTGGTGGTTTCTGAGATATCGGCAGTGAACTTTATGGAGGGATGAAAGTTGTTGGCAAAATGAATAAATTCATCCAGTTTTTCTCTACCTGCTGTCCATTTCATTTCAATATCATCAATAAAACGGAGCCAGCTCTTGGGTTTGGTTGGAGCATGACTGAGGAGTCGTTTTTCTGACTCACCCATGAAGATGTTAGCATAGGAGGGCGCCATCTTTGTTCCCATGGATGTACCATTGACTTGCAGGTAATGCTCTCCGTTGAACATAAAGTTGTTAAGTTTGAGTGTATGTTTTCCAGGAGCTTTACCAGGGATTCAGTGGAGGGCGTTTTGGTTTTCCTGGAATCCCATACCTTTCTACAAGCCACTATTCCTTCGTCGTGAGGGATATTGGTATATAGAGAGGTGACATCCATAGTCACAAACAAGGGTACCGTGGGGTAAGTTAGTGCTGGGTGTTTTATTGATGATTTTATCATTAGGGTGGCCGATAGCGCTGACAATGGGACGGCCAGGAATACCTTCCTTGTGGATTTTAGGTAGCAGGTAAAATTGACCCGACCTGGGATTTTCAGGACAAAGGTAGTCTGTTGTGTCATCTCAATCTCACCTGCTTCGCACATCTCAAGCAAATCGGAAGTTATAGTTTTGGCAAATTCACATGTAGGGTCCATGTCGAGTCTCTTGTAGAAAGAGGAAGAAGAGAGTTGTTTGTTGGCTTCCATAATGTAGTCGGATCTATTCAAAACTACTACAGTAGATCCTTTATCGGCCTTTTTAATGACTATGGAGTCGTTGTCTTTTAGGCTTTGCAAATACTTTCTCTCGTTCCGATCTAAATTGTCTTTGGCACGACACGGTTTTGAACACAGCAGTTTTTCTACATCATCTTCAACTGCATCGATATAGGCCTCCAAGGCTCCACATTTGCTGGGTCTGGGTTCCCACGTGCTTTTCTTTGCAAAGGAATTGGGCTTATAGTACTCAGACCTGTCACAATCCTAAGGACACTGCCCCCAGAATACCTTTAGTCATCACCTTCCACCCAGCTTTGCAAGGCCTATATACAATTCTACGCAAGCACCTGCCTACCCTTCACAATTCCAAACGTATGGCGAAATCCATCCCACCACCTCCTATGGTTGCCTACAGAAAACCTAAAAGTATTAAAGATCATGTAGTCAGATCAAAGCTTGACAATCCACGACCAATTGCTTCGTTCACAACATGCAATGACAAACGCTGCAAGCTGTGCCCCCACTCAGACACTACATCTACCTTCAAAAGTTCTGTAACCGGTAAGGAGTACAAGATTTTGGGTAAACTCTCCTGTAAATCCAAAAATGTGGTTTACCTTATCACATGCAAGGTATGTAAAAACAGTATGTTGGGGAAACAGAAGATGCTTTGAACATGCGAGTGAACAACCATAGGTCGTCCATCAAAACCAAGAAAATGCATTTGCCAGTAGCCAGGCATTTTAACATGGACAACTATTCTTGGGAGGACATCATTGTTGTGGCCATTGACCATAGTGTGAATTGGACAGTAGATGACCGAGTGGCGAAAGAGGGCTTTTGGCAACATATGTTTCACACAATAGAACCAAGCGGTCTAAACAAAGTGTCAGATGTCCTTTTGATGAACAAGAATTATTGACACCAGCATCCTATATTATGAGATAGAGCAGTCTGCGTCTGTTTGTTCCAAACACCGTATCTTTTGAGGAGATGCCCATTTTTGGGTAGGGTTTGGTACGGACAGACGATAGGTATCCGTGTCTTTATACTTGTCTTGTTACTCGCCATCCAATATTTCCACTTGTCTTGACAGTATTTTTTTTTTGATTGGTACTTACTTATTTTATCACTTATATGTTTTTCACTCCCATTTATTTCTGTTATTTATTTTCTTTGTCCTTCTATCTATAACTTCTTATCACCTAGTCTAATAACCTCCAGTAGGTCAATGCAAATACATTTAGGGAGCGCTACTTGACCTGTAAGCAAGCTGTTAGCTTGTGTTTGACTCATTTCCTATTAGATAGCTCATAGAGAAACACGCTCAATATGTAGTCAATTCAAGAAACCAGTTTTTATTAGACTAGTGCTTTGTATATATTTTCTATCTTTCTTTTAGTGTTTTTATATTTGTGTAAGTGTTTGAGTGTTTGTATGTGTGTTTCCTGAAGAAGAAGCAGATTGCTTCGAAAATTTGGCAATTTTTTAATTGTTTTAGAGCACAGGTAAGCGGTAATACTATATATACGAAGTGTAAAAGTTCCTTGGTACAGAGAGTATATAATTGAATAAAAATGTTCTGAAAGTCTCATTTTTCTATAAATTCATTCTGTTAGCGCTTTCGCCATGTTGATTCTTCAGACAGAATATGTTGTTATGATAAACAAGGTTAGATATATTATGACGTCACGACATTATGACGTAATAACTTACATATGAGTGAAATGGAATGGTACATTGACAGATAGATTATTTTCTATAAGTTCAATGAAATAGTCTTCCTTTGCTCTTCTTAAATTTTCATCACTGTTCATAATTTTGTAAAAAGGGAAAATTTTGAATTTTCCCTTGCCGCATCGTTCAAAATGTTCGGAACATGGGGTATTCCTTATTGTCGGGTCACGAATTTACTGTTTATGTACTTGGACCCTGTCAATAAGTCTACCAGTCAGTCTGGCCGATGCAGATTTCATTGCATTCGGGGCATGTGGCACAATAGATTAAGTTCTGGGACTTGCAGTTCATGTTTTGATTCGGTGTTAAAAGTTTGCCGGATTTTAGTGTTTTTGAATGTCCCTCTTCAATTATTCCGCATGTCCCGCATCTTGGGTCTCCGCATTTTGTCACTTTGTTTTATCTACGTTGAATCGTGCTTTTGTTAAAAGTCTTTTCAGATTCGGCGGTTGGCGGCGATTATTTATTATTTGTGTTTCTTTCACTAATTCTTTCATGTTGGTTGATTGTTCAGTATTTGGACTTCCGATCCTGCCATCCTTCGTACACCAAAAGGAACATACTCTTTAATCTGGCCAGAAGGATTTGCACCATTGTTTCCGAAAATGACGTCAGAGATTTACTTCTTACCGAATTGAGAACATACCTCCGGAGACAAAACTACCCGAAAAATTTTTTAAATATGGGATTTCAAAAAGCAAAACTTATCCCAATCGCCGAGCTTAGACAAACGCGGGAAAGGGACAATGCGGAACAGGAAAACATCCCCTTTGTGGTAACACATAATCCAAGAAACCACAACATCCTTAACTCGGCAAAAAATATTCTTTCCTATATTACAACAATCAACCAACATGAAAGAATTAGTGAAAGAAACACAAATTATAAATAGTCGCCGCCAACCGCCGAATCTGAAAAGACTTTTAACAAAAGCACGATTCAACGTAGATAAAACAAACAAAGTGACAAAATGCGGAGACCCAAAATGCGAGACATGCGGAATAATTGAAGAGGGACATTCAAAAACACTAAAATCCGGCAAAATTTTAGCACCGAATCAAAACATGAACTGCAAGTCCCAGAACTTAATCTATTGTGCCACATGCCCCGAATGCAATGAAATCTACATCGGCCAGACTGGCAGAGTTATTGACAGGGTCCAAGTACATAAACAGCAAATTCGTGACCTGACAATAAGGAATACCCCATGTTCCGAACATTTTGAACGATGCGGCAAGGGAAAATTCAAAATTTTCCCTTTTTACAAAATTATGAACAGTGATGAAAACTTAAGAACAGCAAAGGAAGACAATTTCATTGAACTTTTTAAACCAAGTATTAATAGAAAATAATCAATCTATCAATGTACCATTCCATTTCACTCATATGTAAGCTATTACGTCATATATATATATATATATATATATATATATATATATATATATATATATATATATATATATATATATATATATATATATATATATACATACATATATATATATATATATATATATATATATATATATATATATATATATATATATATATATAAATAAGGATAAAGTTAATGTCCAACGTAAAGAAATTCAATATTCCAAAAATAAGAACATTGTCTTCAAAGCTTAACATATTTTATTCCATTACTACACGTTTTTCGGCATTATGAGCCTCTTCAGGTAATGATGCATGATAATACAACAAGCAAGTATATATACACATATTCTTAGATAATAATGATAACAGTAGAATATCAGATAAAGTATATAGTAAGTATTTTAACAAAAGTATCTGATATAATCTCACATTCCACTACGTGGGATGATGCTATGTTTTGTTAAGGGAAGGTTTATATTTGTCGATGAAATCTTGCTCTTTGATCGTAATGATTGAATAGTTGTCTGTTTGGTATATAGGCATAACCTTAAATTTGCCATTACTGCAATGGTGAAGGTGTTTGCTCACAAATAACACTCGGTTTTGTGAGTGTTTTATATTGCTTTTATGTAAAGCTACTCTGTGATTTAAACAGAGTGTTGACCCAATATATTCTTCTTTACTTTTGTCACATGATATGACATATATTACATTTTTAGAATTGCAAGTTAGTTTTCGTTTTACTAGGAATTGAACGTTACCATTTTTGAAATTATACACATTTCCTTCCATAATTATATCCCAAACCTTACATTTTTTATTTTTGCATTTTGTTACACCTATATTTTCGGATTCCTCAGTATTAAAATTTGATTTGGCAGATGTAATTAATTGTTTAAGATTTTTTGGTTGTCTCTTGCTTTTGATAATTTATATCTTATTTAGAATTTTGTTCATCTTTTCGTCTTACCTTAAATATTCCAAATGTTTAAATGCTTGACTAAAGAATTCTGGATTTCATTTAATGTATGTTGAAACAAATGCTAATGAATTTTTAGAGTCTTTCATTTTAGTTTGTCGTAGAATAGATATCGGTATGGCTTCGGCCATCTCGAATCCCTTACTTATTAATGTTATGGGATATCCGCGATGTATTAGAGAACTACGTAATTCTTTTAATCTAGATGTTCTTAATTCAGACGGTTTAATTATTGTGCATATACGTCTTGCAAGAGTGTATGGTATTGATTTTATACAATATTTAGGATGATGACTCTTAAAGTGTAAATATTGTTGCGTATCGGTTGGTTTGCGATAAATATCTGTGATAATTTTATTACCATCTTTTTAATCATTATATCTAAAAAGGGTAATTCTTTAACGTTTGTTTCCATTGTGAATTTTATATAAGGATGTAAGTCTTGTAATATATTATGTAAGTCTTCTATTTTACCCCATGATTGGTTCCAAAATATTATACAGTCATCAAGATACCGCCTCCACAATGTTTCAAATGATTTAGCTACATTTTCACTGAAGGTTTGTTGAACTTTATTGTATAAACTTTGTTCCAAATATCCTAAAGTAAGTGTAGCATAAGTAGGTGCCATTTTAGTTCCCCTGGCAGTACCTAAGATTTGTTTATATTGTTTAATTCTTATTGAATTGGAATGTATTATTGTTAAGAATTAAGTCTATGGATTCTATGATAAAGTTTTCGTTAAAGCGTTGGTGTAATAATTTAGGATGTAATTTTATCCAATAGCTAATTGCTTCTTTACCGAATTCGTGTGGTATATTTGAATAAAGACTTGTTATGTCAAAAGTTGTTAATGAGGTATTAGGGTCAACTGTTGGTGGAATCTTATTAAGGAAGTCTATGTCGTCTCTATGTTTTATTTGATTTGATTTGTGTATTTTTGTAATCCGTAAAAATTACTGGTTTTTGATTGGAAGACTGTTAAATAATCTATCTCATTTTTAGTTAAAATGTTATTATATTTATTGCACAGTTTGTCTATTTGACTGAGGATGTGTTTGTCGATGTTTGATTCTATCGGTGAGTAATTGATAGGGTCATTTAGCATTTCTTCTATTTTTTTCTGATAGTAGTTTTTATCCATTATTACTACAGCACTTACTTTATCTGCTTCTTTGATTATAATATTCTTGTTATTTTGAATTTCCTTTAAAGCAAAACGTTGTTTGTAAGATAAATTATTTGGAACTTGCTTTATATCTGAGAAATTTGTTTTCCATAAAATGTCAAAATATTTATCTAAGGATTTATTTCTACCCTTTTCTGGTATATATTTTGATTTACTTTTCACTAAAGACTTATCATTGTTGTCTTTGTCATGGTATAATTCTAATAAACGAAATTTTCTATCAAATTCCCGTAAGTCATTGTTTAATTCTGAAATATTTGATTTTGGAGTGGGGGTAAATTTGAGCCCCAATTTAAGGACTGAAATTTGCTCTTTATTTAATTTTTCAGACGATAAATTTAGAACTTTTGGTTTAATTTCCCTTATGGTGGGTATTTTAAGTTTGTATTTTTGTCTAAAAATAATTTCTATTTACCTTTCGTCTTTGAAAATGGGTGTTAAAAGGTTTATTTTTGTAGTTTTGACCTATATAAGTTTGTTTATGTCCTTCTAAACGTCTCTCTGAATTGTTCACTACTTGTCCTTTCTGTTCCCATCTCGAGTTTTCAACATTGCGTCGTGTGATGCTGGCGTATGATTCTATCTTTTGTAAAAATTTCGGGGTTTCATGATGTAAGTTTTTATTCTCCTCTACATTATTGCCAGGTTGGGTATGTTTTGGTCCTATTTGTTTTCAGTTCTGTCTGTATTTGATTTTTATAACGGATTTCCTGTTGTGTTTTCCGTTGTCGTTTTTTTTTTCTGAGATTCTGTGAATTTTCTCCTCTCTTCTTCCTGTTCTCGAATAGGGAGGTTTTTGAACCAAGATTCCTTTTTCTTCCAAATTGAGCTAGATTTATTTTCCTCGCGTTTAGTGTCTGTATCCCAAAGTTTCAGAAGAAATTCATGGGTTTCCTTCGGACACAGATTATAAACTTCATTTCTCATTTCCTCATCAATTTCCAGATATTTTGTTGAGTAATGTGTAACTTTATCCTCAAGGATTCTTACGTGTGCTTTGAATTTTGATACAGATAGTTCATCTTTTATCAATATCTGGGTATCTGTATCTTGTGAAGTAATTTTTCTCTGAATTTCTTAGGAATGAATACTTCCGTTTGATTTAAGAATGTATTATAGATGTCCGACATTCCTCTACATTTTATTGCATTGTAGAACGCAATTTTCCTTTGATTTAATAAATTAAACCACATACGTAATTATGAACGCCGACATCGGTATGCTTCATCTTGATATATATATATATACATGTATGTTTCTGATTACGCGAGTTTTAATCTTCAGCGTAGGTTCGTACTGAAATGAAAGTTTAACCATTAGAGTGCCAATGTTTTTGAAAAGGCAAGATTTACGTCATGCAGCAGTGGATGACGTTATATGACGTTATGTCGTGGCGTGTCCCACCTGTGGGCCGTTTCACAAAGAATCTTAAGTATTTTCCATACGTATTTTACTTACGGATTCCTTAAGTAAATCTGTACGTACGTTTCACTAACGTTTCCATAACTTTATGGAAAATCCGCAAGAGTTACGGAATTTCTTTTTCCATCAGTATCGAAGCCGAGCGCATTTCCACTAACTTTTGGAGTAAACAATCCATTTTCAGTTTAAACCAACGATGGACGAGGTTATAAACGGCGTCATTGATTGACTGCATGGTTCTTGTTTCACCATTACAGTGCCAATGTTTTTGAAAAAGCAAGATTTACGCCATGCAGCAGTGGATGGCGTCATTGTGACGTTATGTCGTGGCGTATCGCACCTGCTGTATGCGCTCTGTGGAAAAGTATGGTATCTTTGAGCTGTTATATCTCAGGACTGGTTCATAGTTGAGGCATGCTTTACACATCATTAAAAAGAAAGCATTATAAACTTTTAATTGATATTAAGATATTGCTTTTGACATATTCATTGAAGTAGTTATATATGTACCACAAAGGCAGATTTAACAATGACATATATGTATTTGTTTTCCAAATAGCCTCAATTTTCCTAAAGCAAGGTTTTAAACTTGCTACGCGAGTACGACTTGGGGAGGGACGTATCACAAACGCTTGGCTCGTGAAGATGAATAACCTCTGAATGCGTGAATATAGCGTGCTTTGTAAATCTGACGAAGGGATAATACCCAAGATGCTGAAATATGATGAAGTATAGATTAAATCCGAGTGAAATATAGTGTCACAAATGAGACGGGCAAGATATTTTTATACACGTAATAATTACTGCATGCACACGCGATATGTACGAAAATGGTAGTTTTTGTGACAGACGGCCGATTGAGATTTAATGTCCCCTCGCTTTCGCCAAAGTTGGGGAACAATAATTTGTGTATGCCTAGGATAGGGGAGTGTTAATGGTCAACCTTTAAACAGACGCATAAAATGTGAGAAATTTGAAAAGTGGAGAAGATTACGTTATCATGTCCAAAAAGCAAATTGTTGCAATGCAAAATGCCCGTTGTATAAGAATGCTTAGGTTTCGTACCGAAAGGGTTTTAGGATTCTGCATGTGTCTTAGACAGGACCTTCGGAATGGAAGTTTTCAACATCATAGCTCCAAGATATACGTTTCGTCATGACGAGACGTAATCTACATGTATGCACAAGTACTCTCGCATTGTCCGTTTATTCTGTAGATGTTTTTCTACATGAAAGAAAAAATGTGGAAAGGAATAAAATATAACCTTGTAATAATAAACATATCATTTGGATGAATCTATTCACTATAAAAATCTATAATTTAGAAATCAAGAAAAAAAATATTCAAAAGACGAGGTCGGTGTCTATTCCAGTGTCTACTTCAATGGGTACTGTCTGAAAGGGGACACATGATAATTGTTTTAAACAGTGCGCCCCGCCCCCTCCCTGGATCTGCGCTTTCGTTTTTAAACTAGATAAGAACTATTCTGGCCTTGGAACTAGTCATACAATCAGTGACATGCACTACAATTAAATAATCGAAATATGCCTTTTGTCACTAACTTCATATTTTTTGTGTCACTGTCAGCCCGTTTTGCAAAAGCGGATCAAGAACACCTTAGTCAAATGTCTCTGTCCAACTGTCTTCTCCCAGTAGTTGATAGACCGGAATGAAATTTATGGACTAATATGCAGAGACGCCCCTGTTGAAATCTCCAATGTAAAGATAATTTTAGTATATACGGGTAATTGTTGGATAGTTTTGTTTTCGTTTGTGTCGTTATACTTGCTAAAATATTATCAATACGTATATATCTCTCTTGACCACGTCCACCAAAATCAAGGAGGCGTTCTGGTGATAGGCGATATCGCTTGAAGAACTCCCTGTCATTCAGGGTGCCCAGCACTTGAGTCCCGTCTCGAAATACTCTTTCTTTTTTCTTTGCTGGTCTGCTGCTGTATTACTTAAAAACACAGCAACCATATTTATGGAAAAATAGCACTTAAGGAAAATCCTTAAGTAGTTACGACACCTTTTAGCTGTCCATAAAGTTACGGATTTTCCGTAACGAAAATTTTACGTAAGTCATGTTAAGATTCTTTTGTGAAATTTTTTTGTACGTACGTAAAATATCGTACGTATGATTCTTTGTGAAACGGCCTGCAGATTATTATAAAACCAAGGATGTATAGTTTAAATTATAATTCCCTGATGAAATAAAACGACCAGGACACTCCACATGCATACGATGTTTACGACAGACTCTAAGTACTATTCGATTATGCTTCATTCATTATGTTATGATATTAGTTACAAATAAATCAGAATCTCTCTCTCTCTCTCTCTCTCTCTCTCTCTCTCTCTCTCTCTCTCGTGAGTAACAATTAAAGGAAACATAAATGGTTAATGTACCTTAATTTCATTATAAAGTACTACATGACTGGTTACACTATACGGAAATGAGACTTATGACAAAGATCTATTTGTTATATAAAAGAATTTTGTTCTAGATATATATGTATAAGGAGAAGTATTGGAACAGAAACACAGTGGAATAAATTCACTCAATCTATCTGTATTGTAAATCATTAATAAGAAAACCGGCTATAATCCTATCGGTTTGTAAATATGGTTTCGGAAAACCTCACGGAGACTGAAAATGTTATACCACATGAGGCAAGTGTACAATGATACCCAGTGGCGGATCCAGAACCTCATCTGCGGAAAGGGGGGGGGGGGGAGAGAGAGCACCAGACATATGTCGAGGCCCGAAAGGGGGATCTTTGTATAATTACTTTATTTGAAAATTGAAAATGAAAAACTAAAAGAGCTGGATAGCACCCAAACACAAAGCTTGAGAGATGCCTTACACCACAGAGGAGATTTTACAGTCAAAGGTCCTGCAGAAAGTCTCCGAGTTTCAGACGAAGTTTGGACCAACATGACACCGAACCAGAGAAACCGACGAGTCTTTCGTCTATTGAATTACACCAAACCATCAAACTACGTCATATCAACTGATGGCTGTCTAAAGATCCCAAAAGTAGCTGCTGTAGCCAAGAAGCCAGGCCAAATTAAGAGGACTGAATCATGCAAAAGCAGGAGTGCTCCAAAGAAAAGGAAGTTCGACAGGGAAAGCAGGCTAGAGTAGATGGAGAGTTAAAAATTAAGGAATCACATGTTTTGTTTTATTCATGTAACTAACTTTTTATATTATTTTAAATTAATTTCATATAAATCTGATTCAAATAAAAGCATATCATTTTATAAAAACACGTATTCATCGTTCAATTAATGCAAAAAGTTAAGAAAAGATTTAACATTTTTCTTTGGTGTCATGATTATCATTTTTATTTGTTTCTTTCTCCCCCCCCCCCCACTCGGTCCCACTAAAAGTCATTAATGGAGAAGTACTTTTTAAAAGAATAAAAAGGTAGAAAAAAAAAGAAGACTAGGCTTTGGCAAATTAAAGATGTGTACTTAAAATAGGAAGAATAACAGAATTTTGAAAAATATGTAAATAAATAAAATCAAAAGAAATAAAATTAAAAAAATAATAATTAAAAATGATTAATTTGGAAGTATTCTTAACATACATAAATTTTCTTTTGTAAATAAAAAAAAGGATCCTGCGTAGAACCACGTCCACGTCATGGGATCTGGTAACATTCACCTTATGTGAATGGCTAAGAGTTCTACAATTTGCATAGACTATTGAATGTCTTTGCTTTATCCATACACAAAGTTACTCGCATTTTCATGCATTGTAAATTCATTCTTATAACTCATTATCATTGTACCAAATTAACAATACCATACAAAGTATTCAGATTGATATGTGATAAAACCATAGATTTATGTTCAATAATTCAAAGATGTTTGTACTTGCATGGCTCAGTCTTTAAGGTGCCAGGCTAGTGATAGAAAAGTCCTAATTTCAAGCTAAGTAACTGGGCTAATACAAGCGTCTTGTCTTTAGGATAATACAGTTTTAACAGAGTCTCTGGTCTAAGGTTGACTGGCATAAAAGCGATGCTCACTACTTTGGGTGTGTTGTAAAGGTAGAAGTACTACTTGGTTAGGGTCACTTTGATCAGATAGATGCCGTTACCATATCTGAAGGGCGGACAGGGGGTACAACTCTCCCACCTCCCGCCCCAGGCCTCCCCACCGTCATCCCTACCTCCCTCCCTGTGCGATTATTTCTTGTGGTTTCGGTTCCCCCACTGAATATTTTCTCCCTCCCTCCCATCTCCCGCCCAATGGCTCCTTTCTCCCACTCCCTACCTCCCTCTCACACTGTCCACCCTTCACATCTCATATTTACGTGAAGAACAATCAATAATACATGTAAAACCTTAGGTCCCTAGTGATGGTAATTAGTAAATCATAACATATAACTCTAATCTGCAATTAAATATACGGACTTGAAATCGCTAATATTCTTCATAAAATAGTGAGGTCTCTGAGTCTTATAATTCTCAGTTACTTATTAACCCCACCCCACCCCTTTTTCCATCATTTCAATGTAAATATCTTTTTATAATGATATTTTGTTGTGATTTATGGCATATCTAACTAATTTTTAACTCAATACAACCTCTTGAAGCACTACAGTACTCTTTATAAACACACCAGAGTTCTCTAGAGTTCTCGATTATATGTTTGCCTTGGTACCCCCATTTTCTCAAAGAAGTATATGTTACCCCTAAAAAAATCACGATTTACTATATCAGATAATAATATCAATGTAAAGATGATGGATAAATCCAAACCAGAAGTCCAAAAATCATGAAACCATAGGACATACAAAATCAGTGAAAATGAAAAACAAATGGAAAATAACAAAATATGTCTACTTGAAGTGCATATGTGAACCCCTGTGATGGAGTGAGATCAGGTGCCCGGGGAGAGTGAGCATCTCCTGCTTGCTAGCAACACCCGTCACATATACCCCGTAGAAAGAGTCAAATCGTGTGAATTCCATATGTATATATATGGAGAAGTCGAAGTAGGTAACCTTCTAGTATAGAAGGTGTCAAATCTGTGTAAAGTGATCGGAATCGGTCTCAGTCCAGAATATCATTTAAAAGTCTGGATAACGAGATATCATATGGAGTAATAAGAGTCTCGTAACGACCGTAGAACTTCCTCAGTGACGATGCTAGTCTAGCACATATATAACCCTGGTTGAGCAGCTTAACTGAAAGTCGCCTAGCCCTCAGAACAAAGTCATTGTAATATGAACATGCTCTGGAATAACGTATTAACTGAGATATGAATACGCCGTATGCGGGCGAGGATGGAATGTTGCTACTTATGAAAGGAAAGTTTGTGATAGCGAAACTGAAATCGTCACGTTTGTCATAGAGTGAGGTGTTCAATTGACCATTAATGTCGAAAGACAACATAATATCTAAATACGAAGTAGAATTACTATTTTCTGTGGTTTCTTTGATCTCCAGTTCACTTGGATAGATGATGCTAAGGTAATCGGCGAATGAAGGATTATTAATTGAAAGCAAGTCATCTATATATCTGTAAGTAAAATTGAAGCCAGGAGCCAATTGTTTTTTCCTTGTATCTCATGTATAATCTCATGTATCTAAAACTTTGACCGATACACTTCATTATTGCAGAGTACAGTACTGTAGAGTACCAACGCACAGAAGAGTTCTTTACATTTTTACGGATTCACCCCCCCCCCTTTTCAATACCCCCTTTTTCGCTCCAATTGAATGTATAACGCCTTAAAACTTATGAATTATGTTAGATAACGGCAAATTATACGAATTTATTGTCAAACATAATCACATTGGCCGCTACAATTGATAAAAAAGCTAGAGTTCTCTAGGTTTCTCTAGGGTTCTCTATTTAGTAGGAACCAGTACAAACTTTATTATCTTGGTTCACCAAGGGTTTAATCGCATTCCGCTAAACGCTTCATTGCAGGTCAAAGCATAGTAATTCCATTTCCCATAGGGTCCCATGTTAAATTACCGAACTTCCAGCAAGATTTACACAACATCCTACATTTTAGCTATATATAATCCACATATCAAAATGTTTGTCAGAACCTCCTCTATCAGAATTTTAACAGTTTACCATAGGTTATCCACCTTAATTTCGAGAAAATCATGCTGGAAGGGGGATACCCCCCAAAATTGGCCAAAATTCAAATGTAAACAACCACCCCTTTTTAGGTCATTAAATCTTTACATTAGCGAAATGAGATAAAAATTCATGATTTTACAGGAGAATCAATCTTTATTTATACATAGATCAAATAATTTCATCCAATCACAGCTCCTGATACATTGAAATAGTAGTCCCTCTCTCCCTACACCACATCAACCAATCACGGCTCTCGTTAATTACCTTTCTTTGACCTGCAATACATGTATCTCATATTGAGAGTGGAGCATAGCGGAAGGAACCTATGACGTTGCGTTGCAAGACGAAACTTTATAGTGCAATATGACGTAAGATCTCGCAAAACGCGACTTTGCATTCGTAACTCTTCAGCAGCTGACATATTTTTGGAAAGAAAAACACGATGCAATCTCGTCACGAATGCTTGTGCACCTGACATTGCAAGGAATCATGGGTCAAGGCTGTGTTCCAATTTCGTAGACATGTTGAAATTGGAGTGCTTGTAAAGCGGTAGGATTTGAAAGTACGAAGCCGTTTTCGTGCCATTTTAAAGAAGAAAACTCCTTTTTTATCTCGTTCGAACGAGAAACTTTCTCGTTCGAACGAAAAATTATCTCGTTCGAACGAGAAAAACTCTCGTTCGAACAAGAAACTTTTATATATGAATTAAGGTGTTTTGTTATTTAGATAAGTATGATTAGGAAATATTTCATTTGATACATACAATGATACATTTACATATGCATAATTGCATATATTTCAACTACACACTTACAACACAACGTACATATGCATAGTTATTCTAAAACACACAGCTTTTCAATAGAAAGAAAATACTTAAAATTTAAAGTATAATTTATTATATTGCGAAGAAGATGAATGCGTAGGGAAAAAAGAAAAAAAGGGGGGGGGGGTTATTATGCCATTAGAGATATTCTGCCCTCCTCTTGTAATTAAAAGTATTATAATAGTTGTTAATTATGATTTATACATTTCAGAATTGAAATATAAACTGAATGGTACTTACTGATATACAGTAAAACACTTATTATTATGCATTATTATTTCATTAATGATTAATGTTAACTGGTGAGGTCACTGAGCCAAGTTAGTTTGATTCCAGTGGCTTAAAACAGGAGATGAGGCTCCAAATCAAATGTTACAAACATACTTTAGATCTGCCATTTGATAGACTGAAATAATACGTATAATGTATTTCAACTAAATTCAGGCCAAACACGGCCAAATGCTCCTGCCTATGTAGTTATTTTAAATGATCAAACATCCGCTACTAAAGAAATTGTTAGAAAATATCAAAAGATTTATTGATGGACGATATCCCATTTCTTTCTGTCGGTTAATAACACTTATCACTGTAGACTATGGTATATGATATCAGTTTCTCGTTCGAACGAGAAATTATCTCGTTCGAACGAGATTTTTTCTCGTTCGAACGAGATAAAAAAATATTTTTTCTTCTTTAAAATGGCACGAAAACGGCTTCGTATGAAAAACGGTACAACGAAAGAATCGATATCACAAGTAAGTAAATTTTGTTAGTTTTCCGATCGATTTGTCATACTGTATGTACTGTATTTATTTAAAAAAAAGGAACTAAACTCTCCTTAATCTCTTTTGATTTTCGCACGTGGCCGCCGTCCAAGGAAGGCTCAAGTGAGCTACTGAGTATTGTCATTGCATGTCGTCCAGCGTCGATCTGTCTGTTGTCTTTCGTCGTAAAGATTTCATATTTTCAACTTCTTCTTCAGAACCACAAATTTTGATGAAAATTTGTAGACATGAAGTACTTATTGTAACCCTACAAGTACAAGTGGTGTTGTTTTGATATTTTTCCCCACATTTATATATTGTTTTTGTCAATTTTCTTCTTCTTCATCCAAATTTTGTCCAGGCCGTAACTTGAATACCCTTTTAGGTAAGAACTTGAAACTCGGAATATAGAAAGGTGACAGTGAGGAAAGGTGCACATCATAATTTTTTTTTACCTTAACTTACATTTACAATCTCAAGGTCAAAATTTTAAAAAATTGTCCAGGCCATAACTAGAATACCCTTGACCTTGACCTTGAAGTTTGACTTGGTTTTTAAGTTTTTACTGACACAGGTGATACATGGGGCATTAGTATTTCACAAATACAGCTTGTTCTCATTTGCATCCAAGGAGGCTAGGCTAGGGACACTAAGGTTGTAATCGTTGATCATGATTAAAAATCGAAAAATCAAATCATTATCATTATTATACTAAGAATTAACATTAAAGCAATGGAAGTACATTGATAGAGAAGTTTCCATCAAGGATCATGCACAAAGTTTATTTTAAGACTTCTTTATGTTCACATCCTTCCCTGTTGGAGGTTTTGATCCATGAAGCAGTTAAGATTTTCTGTACCCCACAAATACTCTACCAACTCATGCACAGATACAGACCAAACCGTTGGGGCTGACAACCAAACTTGGTACCTTTACTCTTATGCCAAGGCAAAGACACCTATTGCTTTTCAAGGTCAAAGGTCAAGGTTGTGGTACTACTTGATAGGAAACCATTGCAGACAGGATACAGATTAAACTGTTGGGGCTAGGACTGTCAAACTTGGTACATTTACAATGTACTCCTCATGCCAAGACGAATACGCCTATTCTTGTTCAAGGTCAGAGATAAGGGGTCAAGATTCTAGTACTACTTGGAAGGAAACCCTTCTTACACATTGCATGGATCTGAATAATATTTCACAAAATTGTTGTCCAGGACCTGAGGGTTATTCATGACCTGACTCAAAGGTCATATCTGCAAGGCCAAGGTCACAATGCATATGATCTATAAATCTTTGTTTGGGCCATAACTGTTTTACCCCTGACATGGATTTGAATATTTCACAGAATTGTTGCCGAGGACCCAAGGCTGTGTCGTTATTTTGAACCAAGGTCATATCTGCAGGGACAAGGTCACAGTGCATAGGATGGATAAATCCATAACTTTTACCCATCGCACGGATTTGAATGATATTTCACAGAATTGTTGGCAAAGGGGGGATGTTGTTTCAATACTTTCAAACTTCATCCCATCAAACTAAGAGATGGGTGTATTGATTGAGTATAATAAAATCCCAAACTTGTACCATTTCTCTCTTTTAATGTGTATGCATTTTTTTCATGAAGTTCTCATGTCTGTTGGGAGATATTCATACCCCTTCACATCCGCCAGACAAAGTTTGGGGGATATATAGGAATCACCCTATTGGTCTGTCTGTCCATCTGTCCATCAACCTTGTCATCTTTATGCTGTTTCGTAAACCAAGAATGTTTCATGCAATTGTTGTCCATGACTCAAGGATGTGTCATGACCTTGAATGAAGGTTACATCTACAAGGCCAGGGTCACAGTGTACACAGCCAAAATTCTTGTCCGGGCCATAATTTCTTCATTCTACATTGTGGATTAATATTATTTAAGGACCACACAATATTTCATTTGTTTTACTACATTGCGGACATTATATGAGGATTTTGATGAAGGGAGATAATCATGGTTCTTTTAAATTTTCATTCAACTTGCTGCAGGGGGTATATGTTCCATTAGGACAGCTCTAGTGGTAACATGTGTTTATTTCTTGGATTATTTCATACTGCACAGAAATTCAGACATGTATGTAAGGTAACCATCACACCAGCTACGGATTTCTTAATCCAGTGAAAAATGAGATTGATTGATTGATTATTGTTTTACGTCACTACACGATTATTTCATGTATATGGTGATGGCATCTGTCTGATGCATTGCATACAAATTTAGACCTTTGCAAGGGACCCACCGAAGCAGTGATGGATCTTGGTATGCTATCCTTCAAAAGCAGTGCATTGAAAGTTTCTTTAACTTGGCAAGTTCTAAGGTTCTGCAAGTTGTAGCCCTATATGAATGATAGGCTAGGCAAGTTCTTGACTTGAAACGAAAAGGTTTTAGGTTTCATACGATGGACCGAAAACCAGTGAGACCCTAACAGGATTCAATCCAAGGACCTTCTTGTCTTTTCAACACTTTATACAATGTAATCACCTAGTGTAAGCCATTGACATGTAACTCCATGGTTAGGAATTTGTACCCAAGTACTTTTGTATTTTGCATTAAGTACATGTATCATTTGTAAATTTGCCTAGAGCAATTTTGCAACTGCAGATCTTGATCTTTGAATATTCCTCAAGTCACTACAACTTGTATAACTTGCAGATAGTCGATCTGTGATAAGAGCAATATACATTGTATGTTATCAATGTATTGCCCATGTGCTACTAGATCTCATTTGTCATCACATTATGACTAAATTTATCGTAATAATAAACTTGAACTAATAGACATTTTTTTTATTTCATTTTAATTATTGATAAACACATTATACAATATTCAATACAGTCAAAGATATCAAATCACATGTGCATAATTTCATTTATTCCAAAAGTTAAAAAACATTTTCAAAATGTGATGTTAAATTTAAATTTGTACAAAAAAATTGTCTAGATAGATTTATATCATCTGCTCTGTGTTGGTTATACTGATATTTATACATCCATCATAGACAGGACGTACTATGGTTTGTCTGCTATGGGGTGCAATAACTTTAGTAACATCACTGGGTTTTCATAAATCTTATACATAGTGCTTACATAACATACAGGAAGAACCCTTTTGATTTAATTTCCTGTCGTTACCGAGTCATGAGACTTTGATTTTTTTCATGGAGAGAATAATGGCAGTTTCTATGGGAGACTACATCTGTAGTAATTGTAAATGGATTTTCATAAAACTTGTGCAGAATACTCTGAACAAATAAAAGAAGATGCCTTTTGATTTTCAAAATATCCTTTTTGTCCGCACAGAGTTATGGGTCTTTGATATTTTGTTTTCAGAAATTATGAGAAATTCATCTCTCCCTCCAACTCTCTTAAATTTGAATTGGTGGTAAAATTATGTATGAATTTTGAATATTATTTACAGAGATGCTGAAATCTTGAAAAAGATGCATGTTATTCGAACTTGCATCCTAATCATTTTTGCAGGTCCGAATGAAAGTTTGCCAGTCTGAAGTATGTGAGAAGTTAGGAAATTTGCAATTTTACGATATCTGTTAAATAAGAAATATAATTTGTTTACTTTGAACAATTTTAATTCATTAGAATGTACATGGTTGAATTTAGTTAAATTCCATCTCAATTTCATGCATAATTTCTTTCAACAAACTCTCATTCTCCATTTCATCTTGCTCGCACTCAGACTTGTCCTCTCTTCCACTTTCTGACTCATCCTCTATCTCTCACTCTTTCTCACTCCCTATGTCTTGTTTATTCACTGTCTCTTTGTTCTGCACAGACTCCTCCCTGTCCTCTTTGTTTTGCACAGACTACTCCATGTTCCCTTCGTTTTGCACACACTTCTCCCTGTCCTCTACGTTTTGCAATGTCTCCTCCTTCTCTTTGTTCTGTATTTCCTCTGTTGCCCCAGATTGTGTTAAATCAACAACTTCCCCAGCAATGTGCTTTGATGACTGTGGTCTTGTTCTCTTCTTGTACATGGTCCTCCTCCTCTGTCCAGTAGGAGAAATCTAAAACAAATAAATGTTTACCACATTTTAGTACTGTACACAAATATTTCTGTATTTATCAGGGATAAAAATAAGCGCTCGCCCTCTCGCCAATGCGACCAAATTTTGTCTGTGGGCTCGTGAAAATCTAATTGTTATCGCCCACTTGGCGACCGTGAAATTCCAACTGTAAGTTTTTTCTCGGTTTCGTCTTGTTCTATTTGATCAATGTCATTGAGATGCTCTTACTGCTGTTAAAAGTTTAGTCAGCTAAAGGCATTCTCTTGACCTCGTCATTAGACTGGAGTTACCTGCTATCGCTGTGCGAAGATATTTTAAGATCTCGACATGCATTGTCAGTCTATTTCATTATCAATCGCAACTCCTCACCTGCCTACCAACTGTTTGTTGAGTAAACACACGAGAAGTTTCATATTGACTGATAACGGACGAAATGTGGAGACACGACCAAGGTTTCTCCAAACCGCTGCTCCAAACCAAGGGTTCTAGAGCGCTTATACGATGGTCGAAATTCGCACTTCAAAGAGTATGATAAGAAGAGGAATGGAGTGGTGATTTAGAGTGAGGAGTGAATATGAGGATGAAAGTGATGAGAGTCTGAGTGAGATGACTGAGGATGAAGAACATGTGTTGTATGAAAGGTCGAGAGAGGTCGAGCATGAATTGAAATTCTAACAACTCTGGTATGTTAATTTAATAAATTGGTGTAACAAATGAAAAAGAAAATGTCATTTTGGATGAAAACTAATTGTTTTCAATGTGGGTGCCTAAAATTTTTGACTTGGGGGCCCACTTGGCCCCTTAAGATTTCAGCAAATTTTCATCCCTGTTTATGTTTCAAATACATTTTACTGACCAACTGAAGTCTGAAGACATTGAGATACTGAAAATTGTTATAAACAGCATATATTGACATGTTGCCTGCAGCGAGTTTCATAGAAATGTCCCCTAGGGGTGTGACAGACATACAGATAGTCAGACATAACAGACAATCAGACAATAGACCAATTTGACAACACCTACTTACCATCCATCTGTCAACTGATGGAGTTGGATCAAAGTCTGCTATAGATGGTGACTGTAGTCTGATGAGCATGGTGTCATTTATTTGCTGCTCTGACAGTATTTTTGGCGTCTATCAGTCTTAATCAGTTTCATCTGATTAAACCCCGTCTCATTTCCAACATTTGTTTGGGATAGACTGTGCAGCAGGTCAGTGACACGTAAAATATTGTCTACACCACTATCTGTAAATTGTCTGTGAATATCCTCCCAAGATGATGGTTTTCCACCAAATCTGAAATGGAAACAATTTTCAAACTTATGTATTGCACTGAGTACTTGACTTCAAAAGAGAAAGAAAGACTAAGCAGTATGTCAAACACCTCCATACACACAGCATATCGACAAAAAATCATACACAATAGATGCAGATCGACTTTGTACAATTTTACAAGAAATCATAGTAGATTTACCTCCTGTATGGCAAGGCTTTCCAGTGTTTGCCACTCTTCTTTAATTTCTGTAACATCAACTCCAACCTTCTGTAGTGTGCCCTTGTAATGATTGATAATTGTCTCTACCTGTCTAATGCCATAATCTGTGAAATGTATATAATCTCAATGAATACCAATTGATGTTAGTTGTAAATGTTTCTACAACATTACTTGATAATTCTATTATGAAATTTGAATATGGTCATGCTCGAACAATATTTTTCAGCTACAAAGTGATGGACATGTAGAAAAAGTAGATAATAATAATTATATGTATGGGATTGATGAACGTTTATCTCACTATCTGCTGATATATTAAGAATTGCTTCTACACATGAGACTTCTATTTAACTTGTCAACTTAAAACATATTTTGTCATTACCTGTCATTACTTTGTCACATTACCTCTGAAAATATGAAGAAGCGATTTTCAAGCAATTTAACAGTTAACAATTAATTAATTACCAATGCTGTTATTGTTGCAATAAGCATTGAAATTTATAAATGAAATGATGAAACAAGACATGCAAAAACAATAATTCATACCAATCATGAATTGTAAATAACACATGCCTTTAAATTCAAACTGTGCCCGCCACTTAATTGAATATCGCATTATTGAATATTTCGTTTTATTGAATAAGATGCTGAAATCCAAAACCATTTTCTATCAAATCTATTGAAAATCCGCTACTTACTACATTAGAATAAAGAAGCGACTTTGTTCATTTGTATAGCGGGATTATCCTACCAAGCATGCCTTTGTTAAAACTTCACTGTATAACGCCCGAGGTCATGTTGTTTATTATGTAGCGAGTGACGTATTGATTAGAGATAAATGGTTTCACACCTGTCCGGGTGAATGTTGTTGACCAAATAACACGTTTATTGTCTAATAGATCGTGGCGATAAAGATCAATTACCAATGTAGCTATTTAATAGCATTTGGTTAGTTTCAAAATTATAAAAAATGTGGTCTGTTGACTTTCATTTAGCTCAAGCAAACAAGAAAGGGATTTTAAGAGAGATAACTCTAGTGTATCTATATATAGAAACATGTACACTGTTTCCATTACGCATAGGGCAAAAGTTCTAACGCATGCAATTCTTGCATAATCTGTCGATCTTCTGGTCTTTGAAACTGCATTTGTTTATCATGCCGTGCAATTGAATATTCGTTTATTTGAATAATAAAGTCCTGACAAATAGCTTATTCAAAAAAGTGTTGTTGGTCGGAATTGCGTAGCAATTCCAGACCCTAGTCGTTACAATATGCTGTGGGGAACGCGTGGAACGCAGAAAATACCTCCTCGTGTATAAATAGTGCGTTGATATGTAGAAAAATGCGTGATTAGATTTACTTTTAGTACTTATAATTCATATTGTACGAGTCAATACAAGATAAGTTTGATCAGATGAGAAAATAGATGTGCCGTTACTCCATGGAGGACATGCAGTCTTTCCGAATACTCGACGGAAAGTCCCGAAAAAGTACGATTGACATTATTGTGTAGCTGTGCCGTAATTTAAGAAGTACACTACTAGTCCGTACTAGTATCCGTTGTATTATAATTAATAAAACTTGAGAATATCGCTTCTTTTTATAGCAGTGGAATTCAAAGTACTCTACAATCTTCTCGTCACAACGATAAACAAACGTCTTGGTAGTTGTTGATGTGTAATGCTACTAAAAATAGCCAGTTATTTATAGATCTACATGTGTAAACGTGGTTTTCCCCAAATGTACATGTACAGCGGGAGACTGTCCAGATTGCTAATTTCACACTACTGTCAAGATCAAAAGTGATGAGAGAGAATGAAATAACTATATAGTACGAGACGGAAATGTACAGGGGCGGAGCCGTTGTTTATATGAAAACGAGCACCTGTGCGCAGACCGTGTTTTTGTCAATACTGATCCTAAACATTACACGATTGGTGTGTGATCTCTTGGTGGATCACGACTTTATTACCTTTGATGTACTTGACCATGCAATTCCGACCTTGAGGACTTTCAAGTCCTTTCATTTTTTATTCTGGTCTGAAATAAAATTTGACATATTTTCAACATTTGACTTAGTCACAGTAATGCAAAAATAAATGAATTCTTCCTTCCTGCATGACTGATCATCTAGGTACTCAGGTGAGCGATATAGGCCCACTTGTTTTACGGTCCCGCGGATGCCCTATAGTAATCACTCTGTCCATCCGTCTGTCTTTCTGTCAGCAAAAAAACATTGGCCATACCTTAAACAGGGTATAAACTCTACTGAAATTTTTACGAGCCATGTGAGACTGAAAATTCAGGGGCCCACAATATAGTATTGATGGATATTGTGAATTCGATGCATTTCTGCAGAAGAAATGACAGCTCTGATGTAGTATAATAACATACACAAATTTCAGCAAAAAGGAAGCAGTGGGAATATTTGCAATGATTTTTTAAATTACAAAGGAAACAACAGAAAAAAATAGGAGTATATGGTATTCTACTCGTAACTCATAATGGGTAGAGTGAAGTAAAATGTTTTTATCAACAAAATCGGTAGGAGAAACAAAGAGCCATATCTACCTAGATCAATAAAGGCTGTATCAACTAAGAAGGAAAAACACATTTTTGGTCGACTCACAACAAGATTTACTTGTCTTGGAAGGGGGGGGGGGGAGAAGCGTTAAATATATTCCCTGTTTCACAATGATCGTAATTATTTAACCGTCAGAAGAAGGGCTTTCAAATTTGACATCTGCATGAAATTCCTTATGACAAGACTTTTCTGTTTGTACCAAATTAAGGTCATAATGACAGGTATCCTGTGGGCCCTTCTGATTGTCAGTTTTCTAGTTTCTTCTGTAATCTTACATTTTTGACATAGAAGAAAAAAGGACGAGGAGGGGGTTAAATTCTTCTCTCTACCACAACTTATTACCGCATTCATGGAATTCCATGGTATTTCACAGGTTTGTTGCCTAGGCCAAAGCATGTGTTACCTTTACACTAGGCTTCGTTCTTGTTAATTTTATGTCACCTGCTTTAGTTTAACTATATAATGCCAAAAACTGTTTACATTTACTATAGCATTTGTCTTTTACACTTGTCAGGTATATTTCATACACTACAGATCTGCAATATATATTTACTTTGCATTTACACCCTTTTCAACTTTCGTAGTAGCCACATACTTCTATGATCCGTCGCTTCCGTCCCTCTGTCCGTCGTTAGCTTTTCTACATTTTCGACTTCTTCTCCAGAACCGCTGCACAGAATTTCACCAAACCTCTTACGAAGTAAGTCTTCTACCAAGTTTCTGTTTTTTCGTGTCAATCCGTTATCCAAAATGGCCGCCACTGGCTCTGACTGGTTGACACATTTTGGATTTCTTCTCCAGAAGCGCTGCACAGAATTTCACCAAACCTCATAGGAAGTAAGTATTTGAGATACTCTACAAAGTTTGTATTTTTCGTGCCGATCCGTTATCCAAGGTGGCCGCCATTGGCTCTGATTGGTTGACACATTTTTGACTTCTTCTCCAGAAGCGCTGCATAGAATTTCACCAAATTTCATAGGAAATAAGTACTCAAGGTCTTCTACGAAGTTTGTGTTTTTGTGGCCCATCCGTAATCCAAGATGGCTGCCATTGGCTCTGATTGGTTGACACATTTTGGACATCTTCTCCAGAACCGCTTCACAGAATTTCACGAAATCTCATAGGAAATAGGCACTTAAGGTCCTCTACCAAGTTTGTGTTTTTCGTGCCGATCCGTTATCCAAGATGGCCGCCATTGGCTCTGATTGGTTGACACATTTTGGACATCTTTTCCAGAGGTGCTGCACAGAATTTCATCAAACCTCTTAGGAAGTAAGTACTGAAGGTCTTCTAGAAAGCTTGTGTTTTTCGTGCCGATCCTTAATCCAAGATGGCTGCCATTGGCTCTGATTGGTTGACACATTTTGGACATCTTTTCCAGAGGTGCTGCACAGAATTTCATCAAACCTCTTAGGAAGTAAGTACTGAAGGTCTTCTAGAAAGCTTGTATTTTTCGTGCCGATCCTTAATCCAAGATGGCTGCCATTGGGTCCGATTGGTTGACACATTTTCGACTTCTTCTCCAGAAGCGCTGCATAGAATTTCACCAAACTTTATAGGAAGTAACTACTCAGTGTTCTCTACCAAGTTTGTCTTTTTTCGTGTCAATCCGTTATCAAAGATGGCTGCCATTGGATCTGATTGTTTGACACATTTTGGACTTCTCCTCCAGAAACGCTGCACAGATTTTCACCAAACCTCATAGGAAGTAAGTACTCAAGGTTCTCTAACAAGATTTTGTTTTTTCGTGTCAATTTGTTATCCAAGATGGCCGCCATTGGCTCTGATTGGTTGACACATTTTGGACTTCTTCTCCAGAAGCGCTGCACAGAATTTCACCAAACCTCATAAGAAGTAAGTACTTGAGGCACTCTACAAAGTTTGTATTTTTCGTGCCGATCCTTTATCGAAGGTGGCCGCCATTGGCTCTGATTGGTTGACACATTTTCGACTTGTTCTCCAGAAGTTCTGCACAGAATTTCACCTAACCTCATAGGAAGTAAGTACTTGAGGTACTCTACAAAGTTTGTGTTTTTCGTGCCGATCCGTTATCCAAGATGGCCGACATTGGCTCCGATTGGTCGACACATTTTCGACTTCTTCTCCAGAAGCGCTACACAGAATTTCACCAAACCTCTTAGGAAGTAAGTACTCGAGGTCTTCTACAAAGTTTGTGTTTTTCATGCCAATCCGTAATCCAAAATGGCCCCCATTGGTTCTGGTTGACGCATTTTGGTCTTCTTCTAAAGAACGCTCCACAGAATTTCACCAAACCTCTTAGGAAGTAACCACTTGAGGTCCTCTACAAAGTTTCTGTTCTTTGTGCCCATCCGTAATCTAAGAAGGCCGTCATTGGCTCTGACTGGTTGACACACTTTGGACTTCTTCTCCAGAAGCGCTGCACAGAATTTCAATAAACCTCATAGGAAGTAGGTACTTAAAGTCCTCTACCAAGTTTGTGTTTTTCGTGCCGATCCTTTATCCAAGATGGCCGCCATTGGCTCTGATTGGTTGACACATTTTGAACTTCTTCTCAAGAATCGCTGCACAGAATTTCACAAAACCTATTTGGAAGTAAGTACTCAAGGTCCTCTACCAAGTTTGTGTTTTTCGTGCAGATCCGTTATCCAAGATGGCCACTATTGGCTCTGAATGGTTGACACATTTTGGAATTCTTTTCCAGAAGCGCTGCACAGAAATTCATGAAACCTCTTAGGAACTAAGTACTGGAGGTCCTCTACAAAGTTTGTATTTTTCGTGCCGATCTGTTCTCGAAGATAGCTGCAATTGGCTCTGATTGGTTGATACATTTTCGACTTGTTCTCCTGATGCGCCGCACAGAATTTCACCAAAACTCACAGGAAGTAAGTCCATCTGTTGATGGCCAAGGTCAGGTCCAATCCTGCCTGCCCACCTGGGCTGTGTGTCCTCTTATCAAGTCCATCTTTTGGTGGGCAAGGTCAGGTCCTCTCTGCATACCTGGGATGTGTGTCCTCTCCTCCTTGGCGGCAGCTGGAATAACTAAGACAGTAGACGGGTTAGCACTGAACAACAACGGTACATAAGTCATTGAAAATTGATATAGATCTATAATTGAAAAGAGGGACTTGATTTTAAACTGAACATCAACTGTATTTACGATCTTTACTTAGAATGAATGATAGTGTATGGGAACTTTAGTTTCAACGCCCTACAATTGTCATTAAAACACAATACACGGATCACATACATACGCCCAGGCCTAGGGATCCATCCTTTCATCTGTCTCCACCACTGCAATAGACGTAGAAAAAAAAATTTCACTTCCCTTTCTTTCCCTGCATGTCCATCTGTTGCTGGGCAAGGCCAGGTCCAGTCCTGCCTGCCCACCTGGGTTGTGCCCTCTTCTCAAGTCCATCTGTTGGTGGGCTAGGTCAGATCCCGTCCTGTCTGCCTACCTGCGCTTTGTGTCCTCTCCTCCTTGGCGGCAACTGGAATAACTGAGACAGTAGACGGGTTAGCACCGAACAACAAAGGTACAGAAGTCATAGAAAATTGATATAGATCTATAATTGAAAAGAGGGACTTAATTTTAAACTGAACATTAACTGTATTTACGATCTTTAATTAAAATGAATGATGGTGTATGGGAGCTTTACTTTGAACGCCCTACAATTGTCATTAAAACACAATACACGCATCACATACACGCATCGCATACATACGCCTGGGCCTAGGGACCCATCCTTTCATCTGTCTCCACCACTGCAATAGACGTAGAAAAAAAAATTCACTTCCCTTTGCGTGCAAGTTCATCTGTTGCTGCGCAAGGCTAGGGCCTATCCTGCCTGCCCACCTGGGCTGTATGTCCTCTTCTCAAGTCCATCTATTGGTGGGCAAGGTCAGGTCCCGTCCTGTCCGCCCACCTGGGCTGTGTGTCCTCTCCTCCTTGGCGGTAACTGGAATAACTAAGACAGTAGACGGGTTAGCACTGAACAACAAAGGTACACAAGTCATTGAAAATTGTTATAAATCTATACTTGAGAAAAGGGAATTAATTTTAAACTGAACCTTAACTGTTTTTACGATCTTTACTTAGAATGAATGATAGTGTATGAGAAATTTAGTTTGAACGCCTTACAATTCTCATTAAAAGACATTACACGCATCACATACATATGCCCAGGCCTACGGATCCATCCATTCCTCTGTCTCAACCACTGCAATGGATGTAGAAAAAAAATTTCACTTCCCTTTATTTGCGTGCAAGTCCATCTGTGGCTGGGCAAGGCCAGGTCCAGTCCTGCCTGCCCACCTGGGCTGTATGTCCTCTTCTCAAGTCCATCTGTTGGTGGGCAAGGTCAGGTCCCGTCCTGCCTGCCCACCTGGGCTGTGTGTCCTCTCCTCCTTGGCGGCAACTGGAATAACTAAGACAGTAGACGGGTTAGCACTGAACAAAAAGGTACACAAATCATTGAAAATAGATATAGATCTATCATTGAAAAGAGGGACTTGATTTTAAACTGAACATTTACTGTATTTACGATCTTTACTTAGAATGAATGATAGTGTATGGGAACTTTAATTTGAACGCCCTACAATTGTCATAAAAACACGATACATGCATCACATACATACGCCCAGGCCTAGGGATCCATACATTCATCTGTCTCCACAACTGCAATCGGCACAGAAAAAAATTTCACTTCCCTTTGTTTGCGTGCAAGTCCATCTGCTGCTGGGCAAGGCTAGGTCCAGACCTGCCTGCCCACCTGGGCTGTGTCCTCTTCTCAAATCCATCTGTTCGTGGGCAAGGTCAGGTCCCGTCCTGCCTGCCCAACTGGGCTGTGTTTCCTCTCCTCCTTGGCGGCAACTGGAATAACTAAGACAGTAGACGGGATAGCACTGAACAAAAAAGGTACACAAATGATTGAATATTGATATAGATCTATAATTTAAAAGAGGGAATTGATTTTAAACTGAACCTTTACTGTATTTACGATCTTTACTTAGAATGAATGATAGTGTATAGGAACTTTAGTTTTAACGCCCTACAATTGTCATTAAAAAACAATACACGCATCACATACATACGCCCAGGCCTAGGGATCCATACATTCATCTGTCTCCACTACTGTAATAGACGTAGAAAAAAATTTCACTTCCCTTTGTTTGCGTGCAAGTCCATCTGTTGCTGGGCAAGGCCAGGTCCAGTCCTGCCGGCCCACCTGGGCTGTATGTCCTCTTCTCAAGTCCATCTGGTGGTGGGTAAGGTCAGGTCCCGTTCTGCCTGCCCACCTGGGCGGTGTTTCCTCTCCTGCTTGGTGGCAACTGGAATACCTAAGACAGTAGACGGGTTAGCACTGAACAACAAAGGTACACAAGTCATTGAAAATTTCTATAAATATATAATTGAAAAGAGGGACTTGATTTTAAACTCAACATTAACTCTATTTACGATCTTTACTTAGAATGAATGATAGTGTATGGGAACTTACGTTGAACGCCCTA
This sequence comes from Pteria penguin, assembly GCA_035048485.1. Lineage (NCBI taxonomy): Eukaryota > Metazoa > Mollusca > Bivalvia > Pterioida > Pteriidae > Pteria > Pteria penguin. Next base: position 28,077,631 of record CM068582.1, on the reverse strand, counting down.
CAATTGTCATTAAAACACGATACATGCATCACATACATACGCCCAGGCCTAGGGATCCATACATTCATCTGTCTCCACCACTGCAATAGACGTAGAAAAATATTTCACTTCCCTTTGTTTGCGTGCAAGTCCATCTGTTGCTGGGCAAGGCCAGGTCTAGTCCTTACGGCCCACCTGGGCGGTATGTCCTCTTCTCAAGTCCATCTATGGGTGGGCAAGGTCAGGTCCCGTCCTACCTGCCCACCTGGGCTGTGTTTCCTCTCCTCCTTGGCGGCAACTGGAATAACTAAGACAGTAGACGGGTTAGCACTAAACAAAAAAGGTACGCAAATGATTGAAAATTAATATAGATCAATAATTTAAAAGAGGGAATTGATTTGAAACTGAACATTTACTGTATTTACGATCTTTACTTAGAATGAATGATAGTGTATGAGAACTTTAATTTGAACGCCCTACAATTGTCATTAAAAACAATACACGCATCACATACATACGCCCAGGCCTAGGGATCCATGCATTCATCTGTCTCCACCACTGCAACAGACATAGAAAAAAAATTCACTTCCTTTTGTTTGCGTGCAAGTCCATCTGTTGGTCATCAAGGCCAGGTCCAGTCCTCCCAGCCCACCTGGGCTCTATGTCCTCTTCTCAAGTCCATCTGTTGTTGGGCAAAGTCAAATCCCGTCCTGTGTGCCGACCTGGGCTGTGCTTCCTCTCCTCCTTGGCGGCAACTGGAATAACTAAGACAGTAGATGGGTTAGCACTGATCAAAAAAGGTACACAAATCATTGAAAATTGATATACATCTATAATTGAAAAGAGGGACTTGATTTTAAACTGAACATTTACTGTATTTACGATCTTTACTTAGAATGAATGATAGTGTATAAGAACTGTAGTTTCAACGCCCTACAATTGTCATTAAAACACAATACATGCATCACATACATACGCCCAGGCCTAGCGATCCATACATTCATCTGTCTCCACCACTACAATGCGCGGAGAAAAAAATATTTCACTTCCCTTTGTTTGCCTGCCAGTCCATCTGTTGCTGGGTTAGGCCAGGTCCAGTCCTGCCGGCCCACCTGGGCTGTGTCCTCTTCTCAAGTCCATCTGTTGGTGGGCAAGGTCAGCTCCCGTCCTGCATGCCCACCTGGGCTGTGTTTCCTCTTCTGTTTTGCGGCAACTGCAATAACTAAGACAGTAGACGGGTTAGCACTGAACAACACAGGTACACAAGTCATTGGCAAAACATATAAATCTATAATTGAAAAGAGGGAATTCATTTGAAACTGAACATTAACTGTAATTACGATCTTTACTTAGAATGAATGATAGTGTATGAGATCTCTAGTTTGAACGCCCTACAATTGTCATTAAAACACAATACATGCATCACATACATACGCCCAGGCCTAGCGATCCATACATTCATCTCTCTCCACCACTACAATGCACGGAGAAAAAATATTTCACTTCCCTGTGTTTGCCTGCCAGTCCATCTGTTGCTGGGTTAGGCCAGGTCCAGGCCTGCCGGCCCACCTGGGCTGTATGTCCTCTTCTCAAGTCCATCTGTTGGTGGGCAAGGTCAGGTCCCGTCCTGCCTGCCCACCTGGGCTTTTTGTCCTCTCCTCCTTGGCGGCAACTGGAATAACTAAGACAGTAGACGGGTTAGCACTGAACAAAAAAGGTACACAAGTCATTGAAAATTTCTATAAATATATAATTGAAAAGAGGGACTTGATTGTATACCTAACATTAACTCTATTTACGATCTTTACTTAGAATGAATGATAGTGTATGGGAACTTTACTTTCAACGCCCTACAATTGTCATTAAAACACGATACATGCATCACATACATACGCCCAGGCCTAGGGATCCATAAATTTATCTGTCTCCACCACTGCAATAGATGTAGAAAACAATTTCACTTTCCGTTGTTTGCGTGCAAATCCATCTGTTGCTGGGCAAGGCCATGTTCAGTCCTGCCGGCCCACCTGCGCTATATGTCCTCTTCTGAAGTCCATCTGTTGGTGAGCAAAGTCAGGTCCCGTCCTGCCTTCCCACCTGGGCTGTGTTTCCTCTCCTCCTTGGCGGCAACTGGAATAACTAAGACAGTAGGCGGGTTAGCCCTGAACAACAAAGGTACACAAGTCATTGAAAATTTCTGTAAATATATAATTGAAAAGAGGGACTTGATTTTAAACTGAACATTAACTCTATTTACGATCTTTACTTAGAATGAATGATAGTGTATGGGAACTTTAGTTTGAACGCCCTACAATTGTCATTAAAACACGATACATGCATCACATACATACGCCCAGGCCTAGGGATCCATACATTCATCTGTCTCCACCACTGCAATAGACGTAGAAAAAAAATTCACTTCCCTTTGTTGGCGTGCAAGTCCATCTGTTGGTGGGCAAGGCCAGGTCCAGTCCTTACTGCCCACCTGGGCTGTATATCCTCTTCTAAAATCGATCTGTTGTTGGGAAGGTCAGGTCCGTTCTGTCTGCCTACCTGGGCTGTGTTTCCTCTCCTCCTTGGCGGCAGCTGGAATAACTAAGACAGTAGACGGCTTAGCACTGAACAACAAAGGTACACAAGTCATTGAAAATTTATATAAATCTATAATTGAAAAGAGGGACTTGATTGTATACTGAACATTAACTCTATTTACGTTCTTTACTTAGAATGAATGATAGTGTATAGGAACTTTAGTTTGAACGCCCTACAATTGTCATTAAAACACGATACATGCATAACATACATACGCCCAGGCCTAGGGATCCATCCATCCATCTGTCTCCATTGCAATAGACGTAGAAAAAATTGACTTCCTTTTCTTGGCGTGCAAGTCCATCTGTTGCTGGGAAAGGCAAGGTCCAGCCCTGCCTGCCCACCTGGGCTGTATGTCCTCTTCTCAAGTCCATCTGTTGGTGGGCAAGGTCAGGTCCCGTCCTGCCTGCCCACCTGAGCTGTCTGTCCTCTCCTCCTTCGCGGCAGCTCGAATAACTAAGACAATAGACGGGTTAACACTGAACAAAAAAGGTACACAAATCATTGAAAATTGATATTGATCTATAATTGAAAAGAGGGACTTGATTTGAAACTGAACATTAACTGTATTTACGATCTTTACTTAAAATGAATGATAGTGTATGGGAACTTTAGTCTGAACACCCTACAATTGTCATTAAAACACAATACACGCATCACATACATATGCCCAGGCCTAGGGATCCATCCATTCATTTGTCTCCACCACTGCAATAGACGTAGAAAAAAATTTCACTTCCCTTTGCTTGCCTGCAAGTCCATCTGTTGCTGGGCAAGGCCAGGTCCAGCCCTGCCGGCCCATCTGGGCTGTATCCTCTTCTCAAGTCCATCTGTTGGTCGGCAAGTTCAGGTCCCGTCTGCCTGCCCACCTGGGCTGTGTGTCCTCTCCTCTTTGGCGGCAACTGGAATAAATAAGGCAGCAGACGGGTTAGCACTGAACAACAAAGGTACACAGGTCATTGGAAATTTTTATAAATCTATAATTGAAAAGAGGGACTTGCTTTGAAACTAAACATTTCCTGTATTTACGATCTTTACTTAGAATGAATGATAGTGTACGAGAACTTTAGTTTGAACGCCCTACAATTATCATTAAATTACAATACACGCATCACATACATACGCCCAATCCTAGGGATCCATCCATTCATCTGTCTCCACCAATGCAACAGACGTAGACAAAAATTCCCTTCCCTCTGTGTGCAAGTCCATCTGTGGCTGGGCAAGGCCAGGTCCAGTCCTGCCTACCCACCTTTGCTGTGCCCTCTTCTCAAGTCCATCTGTTGTTGGGAAGGTCAGGTCCGTTCTGTCTGCCTACCTGGGCTGTGTGTCCTCTCCTGCTTGGCGGCAACTGCAATAACTAAGACAGTAGACGGGTTAGCACTGAACAAAAAAGGTACACAAATCATTGAAAAGTGATATAGATCTATAATTGAAAAGAGAACTTGATTTTAAACTGAACATTTCCTTTATTTACGATCTTTACTTAGAATGAATGATAGTGTATGGGAACTTTATTTTGAACGCCCTACAATTGTCATTAAAACAGAATACACGCATCACATACATACGCCCAGGCCTAGGGATCCATACATTCATCTGTCTCCACCACTGCAATAGACGTAGAAAAAAAAATTCACTTCCCTTTATTTGCGTGCAAGTCCATCTGTTGCTGGGCAAGGGCATGTCCAGTCCTCCCGGCCCACCTGGGCTGTATGTCCCCTTCTCAAGTCCATCTGTTGGTGGGCAAGGTCAGGTCCCGTCCTGCCTCCCAACCTGGGCTGTGTTTCTTCTCCTCCTTGGTGGCAACTGGAATACCTAAGACAGTAGACGGGTTAGCACTTAATAACAAAGGTACACAGGTCATTGAAAATTGATATAAATCTATAATTGAAAAGAAAAGAGAGACTTGCTTTGAAACTGAACATTTAGCGTATTTACGATCTTTACTTAGAATGAATGATATTGTATCGGAACTTCACTTTGAACTCCCTACAATTGTCATTAAAACACAATACACGCATCACATACATACGCCCAGGCCTAGGGATCCATCCATTCATCTGTCTCCACCACTGCAATAGACGTAGCAAAAAAATTCACTTCCCTTTGTATGCCTACAAGTCCATCTGTTGCTGGGCAAGGGCATGTCCAGTCCTGCCGGTCCACCTGGGCTGTATGTCCCCTTCTCAAGTCCATCTGTGGCTGGGCAAGGCCAGGTCCAGTCCTGCCTACCCACCTTTGCTGTGTCCTCTTCTCAAGTCCATCTGTTGTTGGGAAGGTCAGGTCCGTTCTGTCTGCCTACCTGGGCTGTGTGTCCTCTCCTGCTTGGCGGCAACTGGAATAACTAAGACAGTAGACGGGTTAGCACTGAACAAAAAATGTACACAAATCATTGAAAAGTGATATAGATCTATAATTGAAAAGAGAACTTGATTTTAAACTGAACATTTCCTTTATTTAAGATCTTTACTTAGAATGAATGATTGTGTATGGGAACTTTATTTTGTACGCCCTACAATTGTCATTAAAACAGAATACATGCATCACATACATACGCCCAGGCCTTGGGATCCATCCATTCATCTGTCTCCACCACTGCAATAGACGTAGAAAAAAAAAATTCACTTCCCTTTATTTGGGTGCAAGTCCATCTGTTGCTGGGCAAGGGCATGTCCAGTCCTCCCGGCCCACCTGGGCTGTATGTCCCCTTCTCAAGTCCATCTGTTGGTGGGCAAGGTCAGGTCCCGTCCTGCCTCCCAACCTGGGCTGTGTTTCTTCTCCTCCTTGGTGGCAACTGGAATAACTAAGACAGTAGACGGGTTAGCACTTAATAACAAAGGTACACAAGTCATTGAAAATTGATATAAATCTATAATTGAAAAGAAAATATAGACTTGCTTTGAAACTGAACATTTACTGTATTTACGATCTTTACTTAGCATGAATGATATTGTATCGGAACTTTACTTTGAACTCCCTACAATTGTCATTAAAACACAATACACGCATCACATACATACGCCCACGCCTACGGATCCAACCATTCATCTGTCTCCACCACTGCAATAGACGCAGCAAAAAAATTCACTTCCCTTTGTATGCCTACAAGTCCATCTGTTGCTGGGCAAGGGCATGTCCAGTCCTGCCTACCCACCTGGGCTGTATGTCCTCTCCTCCTTGGCGGTAACTGGAATAACTAAGACAGTAGACGGGTTAGCACTGAACAAAAAAGGTACACAAATCATTGAAAATTAATATAGATCCATAATTGAAAAGAGGGACTTGATTTTAAAGTGAACATTTACTGTATTTACGATCTGTACTTAGAATGAATGTTAGTGCATGAGAACTTTAGTTTAAACGCCCTAAAATTGTCATTAAAACACAATACACGCATCACATACATAAGCCCAAGCCTAGTGATCCATCCATTCATCTGTCTCCACCACTGCAATAGACGTAGAAAATAATTTCGCTTCCCTTTTGTTTGCCTGCAAGTCCATCTGTTGCTGGGCAAGGGCATGTCCAGTCCTCAGGGCCCACCTGGGCTGTATGTCCCCTTCTCATGTCCATCTGTTGGTGGGCAAGGTCAGGTCCCGTCCTGCCTGCCCACCTGGGCTGTGTTTCCTCTCCTCCTTGGCGGCAACGGAAATAACTAAGACAGTAGACGGGTTACCCCTAAACAACAAAGGTACACAAGTCATTGAAAATTGATGTATATCTATAATTGAAAAGAAAAGAGGGACTTGCTTTGAAACTGCACATTAACTCTATTTACGATCTTTACTTAGAATGAATGATAGTGTATGGGAACTTTACTTTCAACGCCCTACAATTGTCATTAAAACACGATACATGCATCACATACATACGCCCAGGCCTAGGGATCCATACATTCATCTGTCTCCACCACTGCAATAGACGTAGAAAAAAATTTCACTTCCCTTTTTTTGCGTACAACTCTATCTGTTGCTGGGCAAGGCCAGGTCCAGTCCTTACTGCCCACATGGGCTGTATGTCCTCTTCTCAAGTCCATCTGTTGGTGGGCAAGGTCAGGTCCCGTCCTGCCTGCCTACCTGGGTTGTGTTTCCTCTCCTGCTTGGCGGCAATTGCAATAACTAAGACAGTAGACGGGTTAGCACTGAACAACAAAGGTACACAAGTCATTGAAAATTTATATAAATCTATAATTGAAAAGAGGGACTTGATTGTATACTGAACATTAACTCTATTTACGATCTTTACTTAGAATGAATGATAGGGTAATGGAACTTTACTTTCAACGCCCTACAATTGTCATTAAAACACGATACATGCATCACATACATACGCCCAGGCCTAGGGATCCATACATTCATCTGTCTCCACCACTGCAATAGACGTAGAAAAACATTTCACTTCCCTTTGTTTGCGTGCAAGTCCATCTCTTGGTGGGCAAGGCCAGGTCCAGTCCTTACTGCCCACCTGGGCTGTATGTCCTCTTCTAAAATCCATCTGTTGGTGGGCAAGGTCAGGTCCCGTCCTGCCTGCCCACCTGAGCTGTGTTTCCTCTCCTCGTTGGTGGCAACTGCAAAAACTAAGACAGTAGACGGGTTAGCACTGAACAACATAGGTACACAACTCATTGAAAATTTCTATAAATATATAATTGAAAAGAGGTACTGGATTTTAAACTGAACATTAACTGTATTTACGATCTTTACTTAGAATGAATGATAGTGTATGGCAACTTTAGTTTGAACGCCCTACAATTGTCATTAAAACACGATACATGCATCACATACATACGCCCAGGCCTAGGGATCCATACATTTATCTGTCCACCACTGCAATAGACGTAGAAAAAAATTTCACTTCCCTTTGTTTGCGTGCAAGTCCATCTGTTGCTGGGCAAGGCCAGGTCCAGTCCTGCCGGCCCACATGGGCTGTATGTCCTCTTCTCAATTCATCTGTTGGTGGGCAAGGTCAGGTCCCATTCTGCCTGCCCACCTGGGCTGTGTTTCCTCTCCTGCTTGGCGGCAACTGCAATAACTAAGACAGTAGACGGGTTAGCACTGAACAACAAAGGTACACAACTCATTGAAAATTTCTATAAATCTATAATTGAAAAGAGGGACTTGATTGTATACTGAACATTAACTCTATTTACGATCTTTACCTAGAATGAATGATAGTGTATGGGAACTCTACTTTCAACGCCCTACAATTGTCATTAAAACACGATACATGCATCACATACAAACGCCCAGGCCTAGGGATCCATACATTCATCTGTCTCCACCACTGCAATAGACGTAGAAAAACATTTCACTTCCCTTTGTTTGCGTGCAAGTCGATCTCTTGGTGGGCAAGGCCAGGGCCAGTCCTTACTGCCCACCTGGGCTGTATGTCCTCTTCTAAAATCCATCTGTTGGTGGGCAAGGTCAGGCCCCATCCTGCCTGCCCACCTGAGCTGAGTTTCCTCTCCTCCTTGGTGGCAACTGCAAAAACTAAGACAGTAGACGGGTTAGCACTAAAGAACATAGGTACACAACTCATTGAAAATTTCTATAAATATATAATTGAAAAGAGGGACTGGATTTTAAACTGAACATTAACTGTATTTACGATCTTTACTTAGAATGAATGATAGTGTATGGGAACTTTAGTTTGAACGCCCTACAATTGTCATTAAAACACGATACATGCATCACATACATACGCCCAGGCCTAGGGATCCATACATTTATCTGTCCACCACTGCAATAGACGTAGAAAAAAATTTCACTTCCCTTTGTTTGCTTGCAAGTCCATCTGTTGCTGGGCAAGGCCAGGTCCAGTCCTGCCGGCCGACATGGGCTGTATGTCCTCTTCTCAATTCATCTGTTGGTGGGCAAGGTCAGGTCCCATTCTGCCTGCTAACCTGGGCTGTGTTTCCTCTCCTGCTTGGCGGCAACTGCAATAACTAAGACAGTAGACGGGTTAGCACTGAACAACAAAGGTACACAAGTCATTGAAAATTTATATAAATCTATAATTGAAAAGAGGGACTTGATTGTATACTGAACATTAACTCTATTTACGATCTTTACTTAGAATAAATGATAGTGTATGGGAACGTTACTTTGAACGCCCTACAATTGTCATTAAAACACGATACATGCATCACATACATACGCCCAGGACTAGGGATCCATACATTCATCTGTCTCCACCACTGCAATAGACGTAGAAAAAAAATTCACTTCCCTTTGTTTGCGTGCAAGTCTATCTGTTGCTGGGCAAGGCCAGGTCCAGTCCTTACTGCAAACCTGGGTTGTATGTCCTCTTCTCAAGTCCATCTGTTGGTGGGCAAGGTCAGGTCCCGTCCTGCCTGCCCACCTGGGCTGTGTTTCCTCTCCTCCTTGGTGGCAACTGCAAAAACTAAGACAGTAGACGGGTTAGCACTGAACAACAAAGGTACACAAGTCATTGAAAATTTCTATAAATATATGATTGAAAAGAGGGACTTGATTTTAAACTGAACATTAACTCTATTTACGATCTTTACTTAGAATGAATGATAGTGTATGGGAAATTTAGTTTGAACGCCCTACAATTGTCATTAAAACACGATACATGCATCACATACATACGCCCAGGCCTACGGATCCATACATTCATCTGTCTCCACCACTGCAATAGACGTAGAAAAAAATTTCACTTCCCTTTGTTTGCGTGCAAGTCCATCTGTTGCTGGGCAAGGCCAGGTCCAGTCCTTACTGCCCACATGGGCTGTATGTCCTCTTCTCAAGTCCATCTGTTGGTGGGCAAGCTCAGGTCCCGTCCTGCCTGCCATTCTGTTGCTGGGCAAGGCCAGGTCCAGAGCTGCCGGCCCACCTGGGCTGTATGTCCTCTTCTCAATTCATCTGTTGGTGGGCAAGGTCAGGTCCCGTCCTGCATGCCCACCTGGGCTGTGTTTCCTCTCCTGCTTGGCGGCAACTGCAATAACTAAGACAGTAGACGGGTTAGCACTGAACAACAAAGGTACACAAGTCATTGAAAATTTCTATAAATATATGATTGAAAAGAGGGACTTGATTTTAAACTGAACATTAACTCTATTTACGATCTTTACTTAGAATGAATGATAGTGTATGGGAACTTTAGTTTGAACGCCCTACAATTGTCATTAAAACACGATACATGCATCACATACATACGCCCAGGCCTAGGGATCCATACATTCATCTGTCTCCACCACTGCAATAGACGTAGAAAAAAATTTCACTTCCCTTTGTTTGCGTGCAAGTCCATCTGTTGCTGGGCAAGGCCAGGTCCAGTCCTGCCGGCCCACCTGGGCTGTATGTCCTCTTCTCAATTCATCTGTTGGTGGGCAAGGTCAGGTCCCATTCTGCCTGCCCACCTGGGCTGTGTTTCCTCTCCTGCTTGGCGGCAACTGCAATAACTAAGACAGTAGACGGGTTAGCACTGAACAACAAAGGTACACAAGTCATTGAAAATTTATATAAATCTATAATTGAAAAGAGGGACTTGATTGTATACTGAACATTAACTCTATTTACGATCTTTACTTAGAATGAATGATAGTGTATGGGAACGTTACTTTGAACGCCCTACAATTGTCATTAAAACACGATACATGCATCACATACATACGCCCAGGCCTAGGGATCCATACATTCATCTGTCTCCACCACTGCAATAGACGTAGAAAAAAAATCACTTCCCTTTGTTTTCGTGCAAGTCTATCTGTTGCTGGGCAAGGCCAGGTCCAGTCCTTACTGCCCACCTGGGCTGTATGGCCTCTTCTCAAGTCCATATGTTGGTAAGCAAGGTCAGGTCCCGTCCTGCCTGCCCACCTGGGCTGTGTTTCCTCTCCTCCTTGGCGGCAACTGCAATAACTAAGACAGTAGACGGGTTAGCACTGAACAACAAAGGTACACAAGTCATTGAAAATTTCTATAAATATATAATTGAAAAGAGGGACTTGATTTTAAACTGAACATTAACTGTATTTACGATCTTTACTTAGAATTAATGATAGTGTATGGGAACTTTCCTTTCAACGCCCTACAATTGTCATTAAAACACGATACATGCATCACATACATACGCCCAGGCCTAGGGATCCATACATTCATCTGTCTCCACCACTGCAATAGACGTAGAAAAAAATTTCACTTCCCTTTGTTTTCGTGCAAGTCCATCTCTTGGTGGGCAAGGCCAGGTCCAGTCCTTACTGCCCACCTGGGCTGTATGTCCTCTTCTAAAATCCATCTGTTGGTGGGCAAGGTCAGGTCCCGTCCTGCCTGCCCACCTGGGCTGTGTTTCCTCTCCTGCTTGGCGGCAACTGCAATAACTAAGACAGTAGACAGGTTAGCACTGAACAACAAAGGTACACAAGTCATTGAAAATTTATATAAATATATAATTGAAAAGAGGGACTTGATTTTAAACTGAATATTAACTGTATTTACGATCTTTACTTAGAATGAATGATAGTGTATGGGAACTCTACTTTCAACGCCCTACAATTGTCATTAAAACCCGATACATGCATCACATACATACGCCCAGGCCTAGGGATCCATACATTCATCTGTCTCCACCACTGCAATAGACATAGAAAAAAATTTCACTTCCCTTTGTTTGTGTGCAAGTCCATCTCTTGGTGGGCAAGGCCAGGTCCAGTCCTTACTGCCCACCTGGGCTGTATGTCCTCTTCTAAAATCCATCTGTTGGTGGGCAAGGCCAGGTCCCGTCCTGCCTGCCCACCTGAGCTGTGTTTTCTCTCCTCCTTGGTGGCAACTGCAAAAACTAAGACAGTAGACGGGTTAGCACTCAACAACATAGGTACACAAGTCATTGAAAATTTCTATAAATATATAATTGAAAAGAGGGACTTGATTTTAAACTGAACATTAACTCTATTTACGATCTTTACTTAGAATGAATGATAGTGTATAGGAACTTTAGTTTGAACGCCCTACAATTGTCATTAAAACACTATACATGCATCACATACATACGCCCAGGCCTAGGGATCCATACATTCATCTGTCTCCACCACTGCAATAGACGTAGAAAAAAATTTCACTTCCCTTTGTTTGCGTGCAAGTCCATCTGTTGCTGGGCAAGGCCAGGTCCAGTCCTGCCGGCCCACCTGGGCTGTATGTCCTCTTCTCAATTCATCTGTTGTTGTGCAAGGTCAGGTCCCATTCTGCCTGCCCACCTGGGCTGTGTTTCCTCTCCTGCTTGGCGGCAACTGCAATAACTAAGACAGTAGACGGGTTAGCACTGAACAACAAAGGTACACAACTTATTGAAAATTTCTACACATCTATAATTGAAAAGAGGGACTTGATTGTATACTGAATATTAACTCTATTTACGATCTTTACTTAGAATAAAGGATAGTGTATGGGAACGTTACTTTGAACGCCCTACAATTGTCATTAAAACACGATACATGCATCACATACATACGCCCAGGCCTAGGGATCCATACATTCATCTGTCTCCACCACTGCAATAGACGTAGAAAAAAATTTTACTTCCCTTTGTTTGTGTGCAAGTCCATCTCTTGGTGGGCAAGGCCAGGTCCAGTGTTTACTGCCCACCTGGGCTGTATGTCCTCTTCTAAAATCCATCTGTTGGTGGGCAAGGTCAGGTCCCGTCCTGCCTGCCCACCTGAGCTGTGTTTCCTCTCCTCTTTGGTGGCAACTGCAAAAACTAAGACAGTAGACGAGTTAGCACTGAACAACATAGGTACACAAGTCATTGAAAATTTCTATAAATATATAATTGAAAAGAGGGACTTGATTTTAAACTGAACATTAACTCTATTTACGATCTTTATTTAGAATCAATGATAGTGTATGGGAACTTTAGTTTGAACGCCCTACAATTGTCATTAAAACACGATACATGCATCACATACATACGCCCAGGCCTAGGGATCCATACATTCATCTGTCTCCACCACTGCAATAGACGTAGAAAAAAATTTCACTTCCCTTTGCGTGCAAGTCCGTCTGTTGCTGGGCAAGGCCAGGTCCAGTCCTGCCGGCCCACCTGGGCTGTATGTCCTCTTCTCAATTCATCTGTTGTTGTGCAAGGTCAGGTCCCATTCTGTCTGCCCACCTGGGCTGTGTTTCCTCTCATGCTTGGCGGCAACTGCAATAACTAAGACAGTAGACGGGTTAGCACTGAACAACATAGGTACACAAGTCATTGAAAATTGATATAAATCTATAATTCAAAAGAAAATATAGACTTGCTTTGAAACTGAACATTTACTGTATTTACGATCTTTACTTAGCATGAATGATATTGTATCGGAACTTTACTTTGAACTCCCTACAATTGTCATTAAAACACAATACACGCATCACATACATACGCCCACGCCTACGGATCCAACCATTCATCTGTCTCCACCACTGCAATAGACGCAGCAAAAAAATTCACTTCCCTTTGTATGCCTACAAGTCCATCTGTTGCTGGGCAAGGGCATGTCCAGTCCTGCCTACCCACCTGGGCTGTATGTCCTCTCCTCCTTGGCGGCAACTGGAATAACTAAGACAGTAGACGGGTTAGCACTGAACAAAAAAGGTACACAAATCATTCAAAATTAATATAGATCCATAATTGAAAAGAGGGACTTGATTTTAAAGTGAACATTTACTGTATTTACGATCTGTACTTAGAATGAATGTTAGTGCATGAGAACTTTAGTTTAAACGCCCTAAAATTGTCATTAAAACACAATACACGCATCACATACATAAGCCCAAGCCTAGTGATCCATCCATTCATCTGTCTCCACCACTGCAATAGACGCAGAAAATAATTTCGCTTCCCTTTTGTTTGCCTGCAAGTCCATCTGTTGCTGGGCAAGGGCATGTCCAGTCCTCAGGGCCCACCTGGGCTGTATGTCCCCTTCTCATGTCCATCTGTTGGTGGGCAAGGTCAGGCCCCGTCCTGCCTGCCCACCTGGGCTGTGTTTCCTCTCCTCCTTGGCGGCAACGGAAATAACTAAGACAGTAGACGGGTTACCCCTAAACAACAAAGGTACACAAGTCATTGAAAATTGATGTATATCTATAATTGAAAAGAAAAGAGGGACCTGCTTTGAAACTGCACATTAACTCTATTTACGATCTTTACTTAGAATGAATGATAGTGTATGGGAACTCTACTTTCAACGCCCTACAATTGTCATTAAAACACGATACATGCATCACATACAAACGCTCAGGCCTAGGGATCCATACATTCATCTGTCTCCACCACTGCAATAGACGTAGAAAAAAATTTCACTTCCCTTTGTTTCCGTGCAAGTCGATCTCTTGGTGGGCAAGGCCAGGGCCAGTCCTTACTGCCCACCTGGGCTGTATGTCCTCTTCTAAAATCCATCTGTTGGTGGGCAAGGTCAGGCCCCGTCCTGCCTGCCCACCTGAGCTGTGTTTCCTCTCCTCCTTGGTGGCAACTGCAAAAACTAAGACAGTAGACGGGTTAGCACTAAAGAACATAGGTACACAACTCATTGAAAATTTCTATAAATATATAATTGAAAAGAGGGACTGGATTTTAAACTGAACATTAACTGTATTTACGATCTTTACTTAGAATGAATGATAGTGTATGGGAACTTTAGTTTGAACGCCCTACAATTGTCATTAAAACACGATACATGCATCACATACATACGCCCAGGCCTAGGGATCCATACATTTATCTGTCCACCACTGCAATAGAGGTAGAAAAAAATTTCACTTCCCTTTGTTTGCTTGCAAGTCCATCTGTTGCTGGGCAAGGCCAGGTCCAGTCCTGCCGGCCGACATGGGCTGTATGTCCTCTTCTCAATTCATCTGTTGGTGGGCAAGGTCAGGTCCCATTCTGCCTGCCCACCTGGGCTGTGTTTCCTCTCCTGCTTGGCGGCAACTGCAATAACTAAGACAGTAGACGGGTTAGCCCTGAACAACAAAGGTACACAAGTCATTGAAAATTTATATAAATCTATAATTGAAAACAGGGACTTGATTGTATACTGAACATTAACTCTATTTACCATCTTTACTTAGAATAAATGATAGTGTATGGGAATGTTACTTTGAACGCCCTACAATTGTCATTAAAACACGATACATGCATCACATACATACGCCCAGGCCTAGGGATCCATACATTCATCTGTCTCCACCACTGCAATAGACGTAGATAAAAAATTCACTTCCCTTTGTTTGCGTGCAAGTCTATCTGTTGCTGGGCAAGGCCAGGTCCAGTCCTTACTGCCCACCTGGGTTGTATGTCCTCTTCTCAAGTCCATCTGTTGGTGGGCAAGGTCAGGCCCCGTCCTGCCTGCCCACCTGAGCTGTGTTTCCTCTCCTCCTTGGTGGCAACTCCAAAAACTAAGACAGTAGACGGGTTAGCACTGAACAACATAGGTACACAAGTCATTGAAAATTTCTATAAATATATAATTGAAAAGAGGGACTTGATTTTAAACTGAACATTAACTCTATTTACGATCTTTATTTAGAATCAATGATAGTGTATGGGAACTTTAGTTTGAACGCCCTACAATTGTCATTAAAACACGATACATGCATCACATACATACGCCCAGGCCTAGGGATCCATACATTCATCTGTCTCCACCACTGCAATAGACGTAGAAAAAAATTTCACTTCCCTTTGCGTGCAAGTCCATCTGTTGCTGGGCAAGGCCAGGTCCAGTCCTGCCGGCCCACCTGGGCTGTATGTCCTCTTCTCAATTCATCTGTTGTTGTGCAAGGTCAGGTCCCATTCTGTCTGCCCACCTGGGCTGTGTTTCCTCTCATGCTTGGCGGCAACTGCAAAAACTAAGACAGTAGACGGGTTAGCACTGAACAACATAGGTACACAAGTCATTGAAAATTGATATAAATCTATAATTGAAAGGAGGGACTTGATTTTAAACTGAACATTAACTCTATTTACGATCTTTACTTAGAATGAATGATAGTGTATGGGAAATTTAGTTTGAACGCCCTACAATTGTCATTAAAACACGATACATGCATCACATACATACGCCCAGGCCTAGGGATCCATACATTCATCTGTCTCCACCACTGCAATAGACGTAAGAAAAAATTTCACTTCCCTTTGTTTGCGTGCAAGTCCATCTCTTGGTGGCCAAGGCCAGGTCCAGTCCTTACTGCCCACATGGGCTGTATGTCCTCTTCTAAAGTCCATCTGTTGGTGGGCAAGCTCAGGTCCCGTCCTGCCTGCCCACCTGGGCTGTGTTTCCTCTCCTGCTTGGCGGCAACTGCAATAACTAAGACAGTAGACGGGTTAGCACTGAGCAACAAAGGTACACAAGTCATTGAAAATTTATATAAATCTATAATTGAAAAGACGGACTTGATTGTATACTGAACATTAACTCTATTTACGATCTTTACTTAGAATGAATGATAGTGTATGGGAACTCTACTTTCAACGCCCTACAATTGTCATTAAAACCCGATACATGCATCACATACATACGCCCAGGCCTAGGGATCCATACATTGATCTGTCTCCACCACTGCAATAGACATAGAAAAAAATTTCACTTCCCTTTGTTTGTGTGCAAGTCCATCTCTTGGTGGGCAAGGCCAGGTCCAGTACTGACTGCCCACCTGGGCTGTATGTCCTCTTCTAAAATCCATCTGTTGGTGGGCAAGGCCAGGTCCCGTCCTGCCTGCCCACCTGAGCTGTGTTTTCTCTCCTCCTTGGTGGCAACTGCAAAAACTAAGACAGTAGACGGGTTAGCACTGAACAACATAGGTACACAAGTCATTGAAAATTTCTATAAATATATAATTGAAAAGAGGGACTTGATTTTAAACTGAACATTAACTCTATTTACGATCTTTGCTTAGAATGAATGATAGTGTATAGGAACTTTAGTTTGAACGCCCTACAATTGTCATTAAAACACTATACATGCATCACATACATACGCCCAGGCCTAGGGATCCATACATTCATCTGTCTCCACCACTGCAATAGACGTAGAAAAAAATTTCACTTCCCTTTGTTTGCGTCCAAGTCCATCTGTTGCTGGGCAAGGCCAGGTCCAGTCCTACCGGCCCACCTGGGCTGTATGTCCTCTTCTCAATTCATCTGTTGTTGTGCAAGGTCAGGTCCCATTCTGCCTGCCCACCTGGGCTGTGTTTCCTCTCCTGCTTGGCGGCAACTGCAATAACTAAGACAGTAGACGGGTTAGCACTGAACAACAAAGGTACACAACTTATTGAAAATTTATATAAATCTATAATTGAAAAGAGGGACTTGATTGTATACTGAACATTAACTCTATTTACGATCTTTACTTAGAATGAATGATAGTGTATGGGAACTTTACTTTCAACGCCCTACAATTGTCATTAAAACACGATACATGCATCACATACATACGCCCAGGCCTAGGGATCCATACATTCATCTGTCTCCACCACTGCAATAGACGTAGAAAAAAATTCACTTCCCTTTGTTTGCGTGCAAGTCTATCTGTTGCTGGGCAAGGCCACGTCCAGTCCTTACTGCCCACCTGGGCTGTATGTCCTCTTCTCAAATCCATCTGTTGGTGGGCAAGGTCAGGTCCCGTCCTGCCTTTCCACCTGGGCTGTGTTTTCTCTCCTGCTTGGCGGCAACTGCAATAACTAAGACAGTAGACGGGTTAGCACTGAACAACATAGGTACACAAGTCATTGAAAATTTCTATAAATATATAATTGAAAAGAGGGACTTGATTTTAAACTGAACATTAACTGTATTTACGATCTTTACTTAGAATGAATGATAGTGTATGGGAACTTTAGTTTGAACGCCCTACAATTGTCATTAAAACACGATACATGCATCACATACATACGCCCAGGCCTAGGGATCCATACATTCATCTGTCTCCACCACTGCAATAGACGTAGAAAAAAATTTCACTTCCCTTTGTTTGCGTGCAAGTCCATCTGTTGCTGGGCAAGGCCAGGCCCAGTCCTGCCGGCCCACATGGGCTGTATGTCCTCTTCTCAATTCATCTGTTGTTGTGCAAGGTCAGGTCCCATTCTGCCTGCCCACCTGGGCTGTGTTTCCTCTCCTGCTTGGCGGCAACTGCAATAACTAAGACAGTAGACGGGTTAGCACTGAACAACAAAGGTACACAACTTATTGAAAATTTCTATACATCTATAATTTAAAAGAGGGAATTGATTGTATACTGAACATTAAGTCTATTTACGATCTTTACTTAAAATAAATGATAGTGTATGGGAACGTTACTTTGAACGCCCTACAATTGTCATTAAAACACGATACATGCATCACATACATACGCCCAGGCCTAGGAATCCATACATTCATCTGTCTCCACCACTGCAATAGACGTAGAAAAAAAATTCACTTCCCTTTCTTTGCGTGCAAGTCTATCTGTTGCTGGGCAAGGCCACGTCCAGTCCTTACTGCCCACATGGGCTGTATGTCCTCTTCTCAAGTCCATCTGTTGGTGGGCAAGCTCAGGTCCCGTCCTGCCTGCCCACCTGGGCTGTGTTTCCTCTCCTGCTTGGCGGCAACTGCAATAACTAAGACAGTAGACGGGTTAGCACTGAACAACAAAGGTACACAAGTCATTGAAAATTTCTATAAATATATAATTGAAAAGAGGGACTTGATTTTAAACTGAACATTAACTCTATTTACGATCTTTACTTAGAATGAATGATAGTGTATGGGAACTTTAGTTTGAACGCCCTACAATTGTCATTAAAACACGATACATGCATCACATACATACGCCCAGGCCTAGGGATCCATACATTCATCTGTCTCCACCACTGCAATAGACGTAGAAAAAAATTTCACTTCCCTTTGTTTGCGTGCAAGTCCATCTGTTGCTGGGCAAGGCCAGGTCCGGTCCTGCCGGCCCACATGGGCTGTATGTCCTCTTCTCAATTCATCTGTTGTTGTGCAAGGTCAGGTCCCATTCTGCCTGCCCACCTGGGCTGTGTTTCCTCTCCTGCTTGGCGGCAACTGCAATAACTAAGACAGTAGACGGGTTAGCACTGAACAACAAAGGTACACAACTTATTGAAAATTTCTACACATCTATAATTGAAAAGAGGGACTTGATTGTATACTGAATATTAACTCTATTTACGATCTTTACTTAGAATAAAGGATAGTGTATGGGAACGTTACTTTGAACGCCCTACAATTGTCATTAAAACACGATACATGCATCACATACATACGCCCAGGCCTAGGGATCCATACATTCATCTGTCTCCACCACTGCAATAGACGTAGAAAAAAATTCACTTCCCTTTCTTTGCGTGCAAGTCTATCTGTTGCTGGGCAAGGCCACGTCCAGTCCTTACTGCCCACATGGGCTGTATGTCCTCTTCTCCAGTCCATCTGTTGGTGGGCGAGCTCAGGTCCCGTCCTGCCTGCCCACCTGGGCTGTGTTTTCTCTCCTGCTTGGCGGCAACTGCAATAACTAAGACAGTAGACCGGTTAGCAATGAACAACAAATATACACAAGTCATTGAAAATTTATATGAATATATAATTGAAAAGAGGGACTTGATTGTGTACTGAACATTAACTCTATTTACGATCTTTACTTAGAATAAATGATAGTGTATGGGAACGTTACTTTGAACGCCCTACAATTGTCATTAAAACACGATACATGCATCACATACATACGCCCAGGCCTAGGGATCCATACATTCATCTGTCTCCACCACTGCAATAGACGTAGAAAAAAATTCACTTCCCTTTTTTTCGTGCAAGTCTATCTGTTGCTGGGCAAGGCCAGGTCCAGTCCTTACTGCCCACCTGGGCTGTATGTCCTCTTCTCAAGTCCATCTGTTGGTGGGCAAGGTCAGGTCCCGTCCTGCCTGCCCACCTGGGCTGTGTTTCCTCTCCTCCTTGGCGGCAACTGCAATAACTGAGACAGTAGACGGGTTAGCACTGAACAACAAAGTACACAAGTCATTGAAAATTTATATAAATATATAATTGAAAAGAGGGACTTGATTTTAAACTGAACATTAACTGTATTTACGATCTTTACTTAGAATGAATGATAGTGTATGGGAACTTTACTTTCAACGCCCTACAATTGTCATTAAAACACGATACATGCATCACATACATACGCCCAGGCCTAGGGATCCATACATTCATCTGTCTCCACCACTGCAATAGACGTAGAAAAAAATTTCACTTCCCTTTGTTTGCGTGCAAGTCCATCTCTTGGTGGGCAAGGCCAGGTCCAGTCCTTACTGCCCACCTGGGCTGTATGTCCTCTTCTAAAATCCATCTGTTGGTGGGCAAGGTCAGGTCCCGTCCTGCCTGCCCAATTGAGCTGTGTTTCCTCTCCTCCTTGGTGGCAACTGCAAAAACTAAGACAGTAAACAGGTTAGCACTGAACAACAAAGGTACACAACTTATTGAAAATTTCTATACATCTATAATTGAAAAGAGGGAATTGATTGTATACTGAACATTAAGTCTATTTACGATCTTTACTTAGAATGAATGATACTGTATGGGAACGTTACTTTGAACGCCCTACAATTGTCATTAAAACACGATACATGCATCACATACATACGCCCAGGCCTAGGAATCCATACATTCATCTGTCTCCACCACTGCAATAGACGTAGAAAAAAAATTCACTTCCCTTTCTTTGCGTGCAAGTCTATCTGTTGCTGGGCAAGGCCACGTCCAGTCCTTACTGCCCACATGGGCTGTATGTCCTCTTCTCAAGTCCATCTGTTGGTGGGCAAGCTCAGGTCCCGTCCTGCCTGCCCACCTGGGCTGTGTTTCCTCTCCTGCTTGGCGGCAACTGCAATAACTAAGACAGTAGACGGGTTAGCACTGAACAACAAAGGTACACAAGTCATTGAAAATTTATATGAATATATAATTGAAAGGAGGGACTTGATTTTAAACTGAACATTAACTGTATTTACGATCTTTACTTAGAATGAATAATAGTGTATGGGAACTTAAGTTTGAACGCCCTACAATTGTCATTAAAACACGATACATCCATCACATACATACACCCAGGCCTAGGGATCCATACATTCATCTGTCTCCACCACTGCAATAGACGTAGAAAAAAATTCACTTCCCTTTTTTTTCGTGCAAGTCTATCTGTTGCTGGGCAAGGCCAGGTCCAATCCTTACTGCCCACCTGAGCTGTATGTCCTCTTCTCAAGTCCATCTGTTGGTGGGCAAGGTCAGATCCCGTCCTGCCTGCCCACCTGGGCTGTGTTTCCTCTCCTCCTTGGCGGCAACTGCAATAACTAAGACAGTAGACGGGTTAGCACTGAACAACAAAGTACACAATTCATTGAAAATTTATATAAATATATAATTGAAAAGAGGGACTTGATTTTAAACTGAACATTAACTGTATTTACGATCTTTACTTAGAATGAATGATAGTGTATGGGAACTCTACTTTCAACGCCCTACAATTGTAATTAAAACACGATACATGCATCACATACATACGCCCAGGCCTAGGGATCCATACATTCATCTGTCTCCACCACTGCAATAGACGTAGAAAAAAAAATCACTTCCCTTTGTTTGTGTGCAAGTTCATCTCTTGGTGGGCAAGGCCAGGTCCAGTCCTTACTGCCCACCTGGGCTGTATGTCCTCTTCTAAAATCCATCTGTTGGTGGGCAAGGTCAGGTCCCGTCCTGCCTGCCCAATTGAGCTGTGTTTCCTCTCCTCCTTGGTGGCAACTGCAAAAACTAAGACAGTAGACGGGTTAGCACTGAACAACATAGGTACACAAGTCATTGAAAATTTCTATAAATATATAATTGAAAAGAGGGACTTGATTTTAAACTGAACATTAACTCTATTTACGATCTTTACTTAGAATGAATGATAGTGTATGGGAACTCTACTTTCAACGCCCTACAATTGTCATTAAAACACGATACATGCATCACATACATACGCCCAGGCCTAGGGATCCATACATTCATCTCTCTCCACCACTGCAATAGACGTAGAAAAAAATTCACTTCCCTTTTTTTTCGTGCAAGTCTATCTGTTGCTGGGCAAGGCCAGGTCCAGTCCTTACTGCCCACCTGGGCTGTATGTCCTCTTCTCAAGTCCATCTGTTGGTGGGCAAGGTCAGGTCCCGTCCTGCCTGCCCACCTGGGCTGTGTTTCCTCTCCTCCTTGGCGGCAACTGCAATAACTAAGACAGTAGACGGGTTAGCACTGAACAACAAAGTACACAAGTCATTGAAAATTTATATAAATATATAATTGAAAAGAGGGACTTGATTTTAAACTGAACATTAACTGTATTTACGATCTTTACTTAGAATGAATGATAGTGTATGGGAACTCTACTTTCAACGCCCTACAATTGTCATTAAAACACGTTACATGCATCACATACATACGCCCAGGCCTAGGGATCCATACATTCATCTGTCTCCACCACTGCAATAGACGTAGAAAAAAATTTCACTTCCCTTTGTTTGCGTGCAAGTCCATCTCTTGGTGGGCAAGGCCAGGTCCAGTCCTTACTGCCCACCTGGGCTGTATGTCCTCTTCTAAAATCCATCTGTTGGTGGGCAAGGTCAGGTCCCGTCCTGCCTGCCCAATTGAGCTGTGTTTCCTCTCCTCCTTGGTGGCAACTGCAAAAACTAAGACAGTAGACGGGTTAGCACTGAACAACATAGGTTACACAAGTCATTGAAAATTTCTATCAATATATCATTGAAAAGAGGGACTTGATTTTAAACTGAACATTAACTCTATTTACGATCTTTACTTAGAATGAATGATAGTGTATGGGAACTTTAGTTTGAACGCCCTACAATTGTCATTAAAACACGATACATGCATCACATACATACGCCCAGGCCTAGGGATCCATACATTCATCTGTCTCCACCACTGCAATAGACGTAGAAAAAAATTTCACTTCCCTTTGTTTGCGTGCAAGTCCATCTGTTGCTGGGCAAGGCCAGGTCCAGTCCTGCCGGCCCACATGGGCTGTATGTCCTCTTCTCAATTCATCTGTTGTTGTGCAAGGTCAGGTCCCATTCTGCCTGCCCACCTGGGCTGTGTTTCCTCTCCTGCTTGGCGGCAACTGCAATAACTAAGACAGTAGACGGGTTAGCACTGAACAACAAAGGTACACAACTTATTGAAAATTTCTATACATCTATAATTGAAAAGAGGGAATTGATTGTATACTGAACATTAAGTCTATTTACGATCTTTACTTAGAATAAATGATAGTGTATGGGAACGTTACTTTGAACGCCCTACAATTGTCATTAAAACACGATACATGCATCACATACATACGCCCAGGCCTAGGAATCCATACATTCATCTGTCTCCACCACTGCAATAGACGTAGAAAAAAAATTCACTTCCCTTTCTTTGCGTGCAAGTCTATCTGTTGCTGGGCAAGGCCACGTCCAGTCCTTACTGCCAACCTGGGCTGTATTTCCTCTTCTCATGTCCATCTGTTGGTGGGCAAGCTCAGGTCCCGTCCTGCCTTCCCACCTGGGCTGTGTTTCCTCTCCTCCTTGGCGGCAACTGCAATAACTAAGACAGTAGACGGGTTAGCACTGAACAACAAAGGTACACAAGTCATTGAAAATTTCTATAAATATATAATTCAAAAGAGGGACTTGATTTTAAACTGAATATTAACTCTATTTACGATCTTTACTTAGAATGAATGATAGTGTATGGGAACTTTAGTTTGAACGCCCTACAATTGTCATTAAAACACGATACATGCATCACATACATACGCCCAGACCTAGGGATCCATACATTCATCTGTCTCCACCACTGCAATAGACGTAGAAAAAAATTTCACTTCCCTTTGTTTGCGTGCAAGTCCATCTCTTGGTGGGCAAGGCCAGGTCCAGTCCTTACTGCCCACCTGGGCTGTATGTCCTCTTCTAAAATCCATCTGTTGGTGGGCAAGGTCAGGTCCCGTCCTGCCTGCCCACCTGGGCTGTGTTTCCTCTCCTGCTTGGCGGCAACTGCAATAACTAAGACAGTAGACGGGTTAGCACTGAACAACAAAGGTACACAACTCATTGAAAATTTCTATAAATCTATAATTGAAAAGAGGGACTTGATTTTAAACTGAACATTAACTGTATTTACGATCTTTACTTAGAATGAATGATAGTGTATGGGAACTTTAGTTTGAACGCCCTACAATTCTCATTAAAACACGATACATGCATCACATACATACGCCCAGGCCTAGGGATCCATACATTCATCTGTCTCCACCACTGCAATAGACGTAGAAAAAAATTTCACTTCCCTTTGTTTGCGTGCAAGTCCATCTCTTGGTGGGCAAGGCCAGGTCCAGTCCTTACTGCCCACCTGGGCTGTATGTCCTCTTCTAAAATCCATCTGTTGGTGGGCAAGGTCAGGTCCCGTCCTGCCTGCCCAATTGAGCTGTGTTTCCTCTCCTCCTTGGTGGCAACTGCAAAAACTAAGACAGTAGACGGGTTAGCACTGAACAACATAGGTTACACAAGTCATTGAAAATTTCTATAAATATATCATTGAAAAGAGGGACTTGATTTTAAACTGAACATTAACTCTATTTACGATCTTTACTTAGAATGAATGATAGTGTATGGGAACTTTAGTTTGAACGCCCTACAATTCTCATTAAAACACGATACATGCATCACATACATACGCCCAGGCCTAGGGATCCATACATTCATCTGTCTCCACCACTGCAATAGACGTAGAAAAAAATTTCACTTCCCTTTGTTTGCGTGCAAGTCCATCTGTTGCTGGGCAAGGCCAGGTCCAGTCCTGCCGGCCCACATGGGCTGTATGTCCTCTTCTCAATTCATCTGTTGTTGTGCAAGGTCAGGTCCCATTCTGCCTGCCCACCTGGGCTGTGTTTCCTCTCCTGCTTGGCGGCAACTGCAATAACTAAGACAGTAGACGGGTTAGCACTGAACAACAAAGGTACACAACTTATTGAAAATTTCTATACATCTATAATTGAAAAGAGGGAATTGATTGTATACTGAACATTAAGTCTATTTACGATCTTTACTTAGAATAAATGATAGTGTATGGGAACGTTACTTTGAACGCCCTACAATTGTCATTAAAACACGATACATGCATCACATACATACGCCCAGGCCTAGGAATCCATACATTCATCTGTCTCCACCACTGCAATAGACGTAGAAAAAAAATTCCCTTCCCTTTCTTTGCGTGCAAGTCTATCTGTTGCTGGGCAAGGCCACGTCCAGTCCTTACTGCCAACCTGGGCTGTATTTCCTCTTCTCATGTCCATCTGTTGGTGGGCAAGCTCAGGTCCCGTCCTGCCTGCCCACCTGGGCTGTGTTTCCTCTCCTCCTTGGCGGCAACTGCAATAACTAAGACAGTAGACGGGTTAGCACTGAACAACAAAGGTACACAAGTCATTGAAAATTTCTATAAATATATAATTCAAAAGAGAGACTTGATTTTAAACTGAATATTAACTCTATTTACGATCTTTACTTAGAATGAATGATAGTGTATGGGAACTTTAGTTTGAACGCCCTACAATTGTCATTAAAACACGATACATGCATCACATACATACGCCCAGACCTAGGGATCCATACATTCATCTGTCTCCACCACTGCAATAGACGTAGAAAAAAATTTCACTTCCCTTTGTTTGCGTGCAAGTCCATCTCTTGGTGGCCAAGGCCAGGTCCAGTCCTTACTGCCCACCTGGGCTGTATGTCCTCTTCTAAAATCGATCTGTTGGTGGGCAAAGTCAGGTCCCGTCCTGCCTGCCCACCTGGGCTGTGTTTCCTCTCCTGCTTGGCGGCAACTGCAATAACTAAGACAGTAGACGGGTTAGCACTGAACAACAAAGGTACACAAGTCATTGAAAATTTCTATAAATATATACTTGAAAAGAGGGACTTGATTTTAAACTGAACATTAACTGTATTTACGATCTTTACTTAGAATGAATGATAGTGTATGGGAACTTTAGTTTGAACGCCCTACAATTCTCATTAAAACACGATACATGCATCACATACATACGCCCAGGCCTAGGGATCCATACATTCATCTGTCTCCACCACTGCAATAGACGTAGAAAAAAATTTCACTTCCCTTTGTTTGCGTGCAAGTCCATCTGTTGGTGGCCAAGGCCAGGTCCAGTCCTTACTGCCGATATGGGCTGTATGTCGTCCATCTGTTGGTGGGAAAGCTCAGGTCCCGTCCTGCCTGCCCACCTGGGCTGTGTTTCCTCTCCTGCTTGGCGGCAACTGCAATAACTAAGACAGTAGACGGGTTAGCACTGAACAACATAGGTACACAAGTCATTGAAAATTTCTATAAATATATAATTGAAAAGAGGGACTTGATTTTAAACTGAACATTAACTCTATTTACGATCTTTACTTAGAATGAATGATAGTGTATGGGAACTTTAGTTTGAACGCCCTACAATTGTCATTAAAACACGATACATGCATCACATACATACGCCCAGGCCTAGGGATCCATACATTCATCTGTCTCCACCACTGCAATAGACGTAGAAAAAAATTTCACTTCCCTTTGTTTGCGTGCAAGTCCATCTGTTGCTGGGCAAGGCCAGGTCCAGTCCTGCCGGCCCACATGGGCTGTATGTCCTCTTCTCAATTCATCTGTTGTTGTGCAAGGTCAGGTCCCATTCTGCCTGCCCACCTGGGCTGTGTTTCCTCTCCTCCTTGGCGGCAACTGCAATAACTAAGACAGTAGACGGGTTAGCACTGAACAACAAAGGTACACAACTTATTGAAAATTTCTATACATCTATAATTGAAAAGAGGGAATTGATTGTATACTGAACATTAAGTCTATTTACGATCTTTACTTAGAATAAATGATAGTGTATGGGAACGTTACTTTGAACGCCCTACAATTGTCATTAAAACACGATACATGCATCACATACATACGCCCAGGCCTAGGAATCCATACATTCATCTGTCTCCACCACTGCAATAGACGTAGAAAAAAAATTCACTTCCCTTTCTTTGCGTGCAAGTCTATCTGTTGCTGGGCAAGGCCACGTCCAGTCCTTACTGCCCACCTGGGCAGGTGGGCAGGCAGGACGGGACCTGACTTTGCCCACCAACAGATCGATTTTAGAAGAGGACATACAGCCCAGGTGGGCCGACAGGACTGGACCTGGCCTTGCCCAGCAACAGATGGACTTGCAAGCAAACAAAGGGAAGTGAATTTTTTTCTACGTCTATTGCAGTGGTGGAGACAGATGAATGTATGGATCCCTCGGCCTGGGCGTATGTATGTGATGCATGTATCGTGTTTTAATGACAATTGTAGGGCGTTCAAACTAAAGTTCCCATACACTATCATTCATTCTAAGTAAAGATCGTAAATACAGTTAATGTTCAGTTTAAAATCAAGTCCCTCTTTTCAATTATATATTTATATAAATTTTCAATGACTTGTTTACCTATGTTGTTCAGTGCTAACCCGTATACTGTCTTAGTTTTTGCAGAGCCACCAAGGAGGAGAGGAAACACAGCTGAGGTGGGCAGGCAGGACGGGACCTGACCTTGCCCACCAACAGATGGATTTTAGAATAGGAGATACAGCCCAGGTGGGCAGTAAGGACTGGACCTGGCCTTGCCCACCAAGAGATGGACTTGCACGCAAACAAAGGGAAGTGAAATTTTTTTCTACGTCTATTTTTTCCTCTTCTCATGTCCATCTGTTGGTGGGCAAGCTCAGGTCCCGTCCTGCCTGCCCACCTGGGCTGTGTTTCCTCTCCTGCTTGGCGGCAACTGCAATAACTAAGACAGTAGACGGGTTAGCACTGAACAACAAAGGTACACAAGTCATTGAAAATTTCTATAAATATATACTTGAAAAGAGGGACTTGATTTTAAACTGAACATTAACTGTATTTACGATCTTTACTTAGAATGAATGATAGTGTATGGGAACTTTAGTTTGAACGCCCTACAATTCTCATTAAAACACGATACATGCATCACATACATACGCCCAGGCCTAGGGACCCATACATTCATCTGTCTCCACCACTGCAATAGACGTAGAAAAAAATTTCACTTCCCTTTGTTTGCGTGCAAGTCCATCTGTTGCTGGGCAAGGCCAGGTCCAGTCCTTACTGCCCACATGGGCTGTATGTCCTCTTCTCAATTCATCTGTTGTTGTGCAAGGTCAGGTCCCATTCTGCCTGCCCACCTGGGCTGTGTTTCCTCTCCTGCTTGGCGGAAACTGCAATAACTAAGACAGTAGACGGGTTAGCACTGAACAACAAAGGTACACAACTTATTGAAAATTTATATAAATCTATAATTGAAAAGAGGGACTTGATTTTAAACTGAACATTAACTGTATTTATGATCTTTACTTAGAATGAATGATAGTGTATGGGAACTTTAGTTTGAACGCCCTACAATTGTCATTAAAACACGATACATGCATCACATACATACGCCCAGGCCTAGGGATCCATACATTCATCTGTCTCCACCACTGCAATAGACGTAGAAAAAAATTTCACTTCCCTTTGTTTGCGTGCAAGTCCATCTGTTGCTGGGCAAGGCCAGGTCCAGTCCTGCCGGCCCACATGGGCTGTATGTCCTCTTCTCAATTCATCTGTTGTTGTGCAAGGTCAGGTCCCATTCTGCCTGCCCACCTGGGCTGTGTTTCCTCTCCTCCTTGGCGGCAACTGCAATAACTAAGACAGTAGACGGGTTAGCACTGAACAACAAAGGTACACAACTTATTGAAAATTTCTATACATCTATAATTGAAAAGAGGGAATTGATTGTATACTGAACATTAAGTCTATTTACGATCTTTACTTAGAATAAATGATAGTGTATGGGAACGTTACTTTGAACGCCCTACAATTGTCATTAAAACACGATACATGCATCACATACATACGCCCAGCCCTAGGAATCCATACATTCATCTGTCTCCACCACTGCAATAGACGTAGAAAAAAAATTCACTTCCCTTTCTTTGCGTGCAAGTCTATCTGTTGCTGGGCAAGGCCACGTCCAGTCCTTACTGCCCACCTGGGCTGTATTTCCTCTTCTCATGTCCATCTGTTGGTGGGCAAGCTCAGGTCCCGTCCTGCCTGCCCACCTGGGCTGTGTTTCCTCTCCTCCTTGGTGGCAACTGCAATAACTAAGACAGTAGACGGGTTAGCACTGAACAACAAAGGTACACAAGTCATTGAAAATTTCTATAAATATATAATTGAAAAGAGGGACTTGATTTTAAACTGAACATTAACTCTATTTACGATCTTTACTTAGAATGAATGATAGTGTATGGGAACTTTAGTTTGAACGCCCTACAATTGTCATTAAAACATGATACATGCATCACATACATACGCCCAGGCCTACGGATCCATACATTCATCTGTCTCCACCACTGCAATAGACGTAGAAAAAAATTTCACTTCCCTTTGTTTGCGTGCAAGTCCATCTGTTGGTGGCCAAGGCCAGGTCCAGTCCTTACTGCCCACATGGGCTGTATGTCCTCTTCTCAAGTCCATCTGTTGGTGGGCAAGCTCAGGTCCCGTCCTGCCTGCCCACCTGGGCTGTGTTTCCTCTCCTGCTTGGCGGCAACTGCAATAACTAAGACAGTAGACGGGTTAGCACTGAACAACAAAGGTACACAAGTCATTGAAAATTTCTATAAATATATAATTGAAAAGAGGGACTTGATTTTAAACCGAACATTAACTGTATTTACGATCTTTACTTAGAATGAATGATAGTGTATGGGAACTTTAGTTTGAACACCCTACAATTGTCATTAAAACACGATACATGCATCACATACATACGCCCAGGCCGAGGGATCCATACATTCATCTGTCTCCACCACTGCAATAGACGTAGAAAAAAATTTCACTTCCCTTTGTTTGCGTGCAAGTCCATCTGTTGCTGGGCAAGGCCAGGTCCAGTCCTTACTGCCCACATGGGCTGTATGTCCTCTTCTCAATTCATCTGTTGTTGTGCAAGGTCAGGTCCCATTCTGCCTGCCCACCTGGGCTGTGTTTCCTCTCCTGCTTGGCGGAAACTGCAATAACTAAGACAGTAGACGGGTTAGCACTGAACAACAAAGGTACACAACTTATTGAAAATTTATATAAATCTATAATTGAAAAGAGGGATTTGATTTTAAACTGAACATTAACTGTATTTATGATCTTTACTTAGAATGAATGATAGTGTATGGGAACTTTACTTTCAATGCCCTACAATTGTCATTAAAACACGATACATGCATCACATACATACGCCCAGGCCTAGGGATCCATACATTCATCTGTCTCCACCACTGCAATAGACGTAGAAAAAAATTTCACTTCCCTTTGTTTGCGTGCAAGTCCATCTCTTGGTGGGCAAGGCCAGGTCCAGTCCTTACTGCCCACCTGGGCTGTATCTCCTATTCTAAAATCCATCTGTTGGTGGGCAAGGTCAGGTCCCGTCCTGCCTGCCCACCTCAGCTGTGTTTCCTCTCCTCCTTGGTGGCTCTGCAAAAACTAAGACAGTATACGGGTTAGCACTGAACAACATAGGTAAACAAGTCATTGAAAATTTATATAAATATATAATTGAAAAGAGGGACTTGATTTTAAACTGAACATTAACTGTATTTACGATCTTTACTTAGAATGAATGATAGTGTATGGGAACTTTAGTTTGAACGCCCTACAATTGTCATTAAAACACGATACATGCATCACATACATACGCCCAGGCCGAGGGATCCATACATTCATCTGTCTCCACCACTGCAATAGACGTAGAAAAAAATTCACTTCCCTTTGTTTGCTTGCAAGTCCATCTGTTGCTGGGCAAGGCCAGGTCCAGTCCTGTCGGCCCACCTGGGCTGTATGTCCTCTTCTCAATTCATCTGTTGGTGGTCAAGGTCAGGTCCCATTCTGCCTGCCCACCTGGGCTGTGTTTCCTCTCCTGCTTGGTGGCAACTGCAATAACTAAGACAGTAGACGGGTTAGCACTGAACAACAAAGGTACACAAGTCATTGAAAATTTATATAAATCTATAGTTGAAAAGAGGGACTTGATTTTAAACTGAACATTAACTGTATTTATGATCTTTACTTAGAATGAATGATAGTTTATGGGAACTTTACTTTCAACGCCCTACAATTGTCATTAAAACACGATACATGCATCACATACATAGGCCCAAGCCTAGGAATCCATACATTCATCTGTCTCCACCACTGCAATAGACATAGAAAAAAAATTCACTTCCCTTTGTTTGCGTGCAAGTCCATCTGTTGCTGGGCAAGGCCAGGTCCAGTCCTGGCTGCCCACCTGGGCTGTGTTTTCTCTCCTGCTTGGCGGCAACTGCAATAACTAAGACAGTAGACGGGTTAGCACTGAAGAACAAAGGTACACAAGTCATTGAAAATTTCTATAAATATATAATTGAAAAGAGGGACTTGATTTTAAACTGAACATTAACTGTATTTATGATCTTTACTTAGAATGAATGATAGTGTATGGGAACTTTACTTTCAATGCCCTACAATTGTCATTAAAACACGATACATGCATCACATACATACGCCCAGGCCTAGGGATCCATACATTCATCTGTCTCCACCACTGCAATAGACGTAGAAAAAAATTTCACTTCCCTTTGTTTGCGTGCAAGTCCATCTCTTGGTGGGCAAGGCCAGGTCCAGTCCTTACTGCCCACCTGGGCTGTATGTCCTCTTCTAAAATCCATCTGTTGGTGGGCAAGGTCAGGTCCCGTCCTACCTGCCCACCTCAGCTGTGTTTCCTCTCCTCCTTGGTGGCTCTGCAAAAACTAAGACAGTATACGGGTTAGCACTGAACAACATAGGTAAACAAGTCATTGAAAATTTCTATAAATATGTAATTGAAAAGAGGGACTTGATTTTAAACTGAACATTAACTGTATTTACGATCTTTACTTAGAATGAATGATAGTGTATGGGAACTTTAGTTTGAACGCCCTACAATTCTCATTAAAACACGATACATGCATCACATACATACGCCCAGGCCGAGGGATCCATACATTCATCTGTCTCCACCACTGCAATAGACGTAGAAAAAAATTCACTTCCCTTTGTTTGCTTGCAAGTCCATCTGTTGCTGGGCAAGGCCAGGTCCAGTCCTGTCGGCCCACCTGGGCTGTATGTCCTCTTCTCAATTCATCTGTTGGTGGTCAAGGTCAGGTCCCATTCTGCCTGCCCACCTGGGCTGTGTTTCCTCTCCTGCTTGGTGGCAACTGCAATAACTAAGACAGTAGACGGGTTAATACTGAACAACAAAGGTACACAAGTCATTGAAAATTTATATAAATCTATAATTGAAAAGAGGGACTTGATTGTATACTGAACATTAACTGTATTTACGATCTTTACTTAGAATGAATGATAGTGTATGGGAACTTTAGTTTGAACGCCCTACAATTGTCATTAAAACACGATACATGCATCACATACATACGCCCAGGCCTAGGAATCCATACATTCATCTGTCTCCACCACTGCAATAGACGTAGAAAAAAATTTCACTTCCCTTTGTTTGCGTGCAAGTCCATCTGTTGCTGGGCAAGGCCAGGTCCAGTCCTGCCGGCCCACCTGGGCTGTATGTCCTCTTCTCAATTCATCTGATGGTGGGCAAGGTCAGGTCCTATTTTGCCTGCCCACCTGGGCTGTGTTTCCTCTCCTGCTTGGTGGCAACTGCAATAACTAAGACAGTAGACGGGTTAGCACTGAACAACAAAGGTACACAAGTCATTGAAAATTTATATAAATATATAATTGAAAAGAGGGACTTGATTTTAAACTGAACATTAACTGTATTTACGATCTTTACTTAGAATGAATGATAGTGTATGGGAACTCTACTTTCAACGCCCTACAATTGTCATTAAAACCCGATACATGCATCACATACATACGCCCAGGCCTAGGGATCCATACATTCATCTGTCTCCACCACTGCAATAGACGTAGAAAAAAATTTCACTTCCCTTTGTTTGTGTGCAAGTCCATCTCTTGGTGGGTAAGGCCAGGTCCAGTCCTTACTGCCCACATGGGCTGTATGTCCTCTTCTAAAATCCATCTGTTGGTGGGCAAGGTCAGGTCCCGTCCTGCCTGCCCACCTGAGCTGTGTTTCCTCTCCTCCTTGGTGGCAACTGCAAAAACTAAGACAGTAGACGGGTTAGCACTGAACAACATAGGTACACAAGTCATTGAAAATTTCTATAAATATATAATTGAAAAGAGGGACTTGATTTTAAACTGAACATTAACTGTATTTACGATCTTTACTTAGAATGAATGATAGTGTATGGGAACTTTAGTTTGAACGCCCTACAATTGTCATTAAAACACGATACATGCATCAAATACATACGCCCAGGCCTAGGGATCCATACATTCATCTGTCTCCACCACTGCAATAGACGTAGAAAAAAATTTCACTTCCCTTTGTTTGCTTGCAAGTCCATCTGTTGCTGGGCAAGGCCAGGTACAGTCCTGCCGGCCCACCTGGGCTGTATGTCCTCTTCTCAATTCATCTGTTGTTGTGCAAGGTCAGGTCCCATTCTGCCTGCCCACCTGGGCTGTGTTTCCTCTCCTGCTTGGCGGCAACTGCAATAACTAAGACAGTAGACAGGTTAGCACTGAACAACAAAGGTACACAACTCATTGAAAATTTCTATAAATCTATAATTGAAAAGAGGGACTTGATTGTATACTGAACATTAATTCTATTTACGATCTTTACCTAGAATAAATGATAGTGTATGGGAACGTTACTTTGAACGCCCTACAATTGTCATTAAAACACGATACATGCATCACATACATACGCCCAGGCCTAGGGATCCATACACTCATCTGTCTCCACCACTGCAATAGACGTAGAAAAAAATTTCACTTCCCTTTGTTTGCGTGCAAGTCTATCTGTTGCTGGGCAAGGCTACGTCCAGTCCTTACTGCCCACATGGGCTGTATTTCCTCTTCTCAAGTCCATCTGTTGGTGGGCAAGGTCAGGTCCCGTCCTCCCTGCCCACCTGGGCTGTGTTTCCTCTCCTCCTTGGTGGCAACTGCAAAAACTAAGACAGTAGACGGGTTAGCACTGAAAAACATAGATACACAAGTCATTGAAAATTTCTATAAATATATAATTGAAAGGAGGGACTTGATTTTAAACTGAACATTAACTGTATTTACGATCTTTACTTAGAATGAATGATAGTGTAGGGGAACTTTAGTTTGAACGCCCTACAATTGTCATTAAAACACGATACATGCATCACATACATACGCCCAGGCCTAGGGATCCATACATTCATCTGTCTCCACCACTGCAATAGACGTAGAAAAAAATTTCACTTCCCTTTGTTTGCGTGCAAGTCCATCTCTTGGTGGCCAAGGCCAGGTCCAGTCCTTACTGCCCACATGGGCTGTATGTCCTCTTCTCAAGTCCATCTGTTGGTGGGCAAGCTCAGGTCCCGTCCTGCCTGCCCACCTGGGCTGTGTTTCCTCTCCTGCTTGGCGGCAACTGCAATAACTAAGACAGTAGACGGGTTAGCACTGAACAACAAAGGTACACAACTCATTGAAAATTTCTATAAATCTATAATTGAAAAGAGGGACTTGATTGTGTACTGAACATTAACTCTATTTACGATCTTTACTTAGAATAAATGATAGTGTATGGGAACGTTACTTTCAACGCCCTACAATTGTCATTAAAACACGATACCTGCATCACATATAGACGCCCAGGATTAGGGATCCATACATTCATCTCTCTCCACCACTGCAATAGACGTAGAAAAAAATTTCACTTCCCTTTGTTTGCGTGCAAGTCCATCTCTTGGTGGGCAAGGCCAGGTCCAGTCCCTACTGCCCACCTGGGCTGTATCTCCTCTTCTAAAATCCATCTGTTGGTGGGCAAGGTCAGGTCCCGTCCTGCCTGCCCACCTCAGCTGTGTTTCCTCTCCTCCTTGGTGGCTCTGCAAAAAGTAAGACAGTATACGGGTTAGCACTGAACAACATAGGTAAACAAGTCATTGAAAATTTCTATAAATATATAATTGAAAAGAGGGACTTGATTTTAAACTGAACATTAACTGTATTTACGATCTTTACTTCGAATGAATGATAGTGTATGGGAACTTTAGTTTGAACGCCCTACAATTGTCATTAAAACACGATACATGCATCACATGCATACGCCCAGGCCGAGGGATCCATACATTCATCTGTCTCCACCACTGCAATAGACGTAGAAAAAAATTCACTTCCCTTTGTTTGCGTGCCAGTCCATCTGTTGCTGGGCAAGGCCAGGTCCAGTCCTGCCGGCCCACCTGGGCTGTATGTCCTCTTCTCAATTCATCTGTTGGTGGTCAAGGTGAGGTCCCATTCTGCCTGCCCACCTGGGCTGTGTTTCCTCTCCTGCTTGGTGGCAACTGCAATAACTAAGACAGTACACGGGTTAGCACTGAACAACAAAGGTACACAAGTCATTGAAAATTTATATAAATCTATAATTGAAAAGAGGGACTTGATTGTATACTGAACATTAACTGTATTTACGATCTTTACTTAGAATGAATGATAGTGTATGGGAACTTTAGTTTGAACGCCCTACAATTGTTATTAAAACACGATACATGCATCACATACATACGCCCAGGCCTAGGGATCCATACATTCATCTGTCTCCACCACTGCAATAGACGTAGAAAAAAATTTCACTTCCCTTTGTTTGCGTGCAAGTCCATCTGTTGCTGGGCAAGGCCAGGTCCAGTCCTGCCGGCCCACCTGCGCTGTATCTCCTCTTCTCAATTCATCTTTTGGTGGGCGAGGTCAGGTCCCATTCTGCCTGCCCACCTGGGCTGTGTTTCCTCTCCTGCTTGGCGGCAACTGCAATAACTAAGACAGTAGACGGGTTAGCACTGAACAACAAAGGTACACAAGTCATTGAAAATTTCTATAAATATATCATTGAAAAGAGGGACTTGATTTTAAACTGAACATTAACTGTATTTACGATCTTTACTTAGAATGAATGATAGTGTATGGGAACTTTAGTTTGAACGCCCTACAATTGTCATTAAAACACGATATATGCATCACATACATACGCCCAGGCCTAGGGATCCATACATTCATCTGTCTCCACCACTGCAATAGACATAAAAAAAATTTCACTTCCCCTTGTTTGCGTGCAAGTCCATCTGTTGGTGGCCAACGCCAGGTCTAGACCTTACTGCCAACCTGGGCTGTATGTCCTCTTCTCAAGTCCATCTGTTGGTGGGCAAGCTCAGGTCCCGTCCTGCCTGCCCACCTGGGCTGTGTTTCCTCTCCTCCTTGGTGGCAACTGGAAATACTAAGACAGTAGACGGGTTAGCACTGAACAACAAAGGTACACAAGTCATTGAAAATTTCTATAAATATATAATTCAAAAGAGGGACTTGATTTTAAACTGAATATTAACTGTATTTCCGATCTTTACTTAGAATGAATGATAGTGTATGGGAACTTTAGTTTGAACGCCCTACAATTGTCATTAAAACACGATACATGCATCACATACATACGCCCAGGCCTAGGGATCCATACATTCATCTGTCTCCACCACTGCAATAGACGTAGAAAAAAAATTTCACTTCCCTTTGTTTGCGTGCTAGTCCATCTCTTGGTGGGCAAGGCCTGGTCCAGTCCTTATTGCCCACCTGGGCTGTATGTCCTCTTCTAAAATCGATCTGTTGGTGGGCAAGGTCAGGTCCCGTCCTGCCTGCCCACCTGGGCTGTGTTTCCTCTCTTCCTTGGTGGCAACTGCAATAACTAAGACAGTAGACGGGTTAGCACTGAACAACATAGGTACACAAGTCATTGAAAATTTCTATAAATATATACCTGAAAAGAGGGACTTGATTTTAAACTGAACATTAACTGTATTTACGATCTTTACTTAGAATGAATGATAGTGTATGGGAACTTTAGTTTGAACGCCCTACAATTGTCATTAAAACACGATATATGCATCACATACATACGCCCAGGCCTGCGGATCCATACATTCATCTGTCTCCACCACTGCAATAGACATAAAAAAAATTTCACTTCCCCTTGTTTGCGTGCAAGTCCATCTGTTGGTGGCCAACGCCAGGTCTAGACCTTACTGCCAACCTGGGCTGTATGTCCTCTTCTCAAGTCCATCTGTTGGTGGGCAAGCTCAGGTCCCGTCCTGCCTGCCCACCTGGGCTGTGTTTCCTCTCCTCCTTGGTGGCAACTGGAAAAACTAAGACAGTAGACGGGTTAGCACTGAACAACAAAGGTACACAAGTCATTGAAAATTTCTATAAATATATAATTCAAAAGAGGGACTTGATTTTAAACTGAATATTAACTGTATTTCCGATCTTTACTTAGAATGAATGATAGTGTATGGGAACTTTACTTTCAACGCCCTACAATTGTCATTAAAACACGATACATGCATCACATACATACGCCCAGGCCTAGGGATCCATACATTCATCTGTCTCCACCACTGCAATAGACGTAGAAAAAAAATTTCACTTCCCTTTGTTTGCGTGCTAGTCCATCTCTTGGTGGGCAAGGCCTGGTCCAGTCCTTATTGCCCACCTGGGCTGTATGTCCTCTTCTAAAATCGATCTGTTGGTGGGCAAGGTCAGGTCCCGTCCTGCCTGCCCACCTGGGCTGTGTTTCCTCTCTTCCTTGGTGGCAACTGCAATAACTAAGACAGTAGACGGGTTAGCACTGAACAACATAGGTACACAAGTCATTGAAAATTTCTATAAATATATACTTGAAAAGAGGGACTTGATTTTAAACTGAACATTAACTGTATTTACGATCTTTACTCAGAAAGAATGATAGTGTATGGGAACTTTAGTTTGAACGCCCTACAATTGTCATTAAAACACGATACATGCATCACATACATACGCCCAGGCCTAGGGATCCATACATTCATCTGTCTCCACCACTGCAATAGATGTAGAAAAAAATTTCACTTCCCTTTGTTTGCGTGCAAGTCCATCTGTTGGTGGCCAAGGCCAGGTCCAGTCCTTACTGCCGATATGGGCTGTATGTCGTCCATCTGTTGGTGGGAAAGCTCAGGTCCCGTCCTGCCTGCCCACCTGGGCTGTGTTTCCTCTCCTGCTTGGCGGCAACTGCAATAACTAAGACAGTAGACGGGTTAGCACTGAACAACAAAGGTACACAAGTCATTGAAAATTTCTATAAATATATAATTGAAAAGAGGGACTTGATTTTAAACTGAACATTAACTGTATTTACGATCTTTACTTAGAATGAATGATAGTGTATGGGAACTTTAGTTTGAACGCCCTACAATTGTCATTAAAACACGATACATGCATCACATACATACACCCAGGCCTAGGGATCCATACATTCGTCTGTCTCCACCACTGCAATAGACGTAGAAAAAAATTTCACTTCCCTTTGTTTGCGTGCAAGTCCATCTGTTGCTGGCCAAGGCCAGGTCTAGTTCTTACTGCCCACATGGGCTGTATGTCCTCTTCTCAAGTCCATCTGTTGGTGGGCAAGCTCAGGTCCCGTCCTGCCTGCCCACCTGGGCTGTGTTTCCTCTCCTGCTTGGCGGCAACTGCAAAAACTAAGACAGTAGACGGGTTAGCACTGAACAACAAAGTTACACAAGTCATTGAAAATTTCTATAAATATATAATTGAAAAGAGGGACTTGATTTTAAACTGAACATTAACTCTATTTAGGATCTTTACTTAGAATGAATGATAGTGTATGGGAACTTTACTTTCAACGCCCTACAATTGTCATTAAAACACGATACATGCATCACATACATACGCCCAGGCCTAGGGATCCATACATTCATCTGTCTCCACCACTGCAATAGACGTAGAAAAAAATTTCACTTCCCTTTATTTGCGTGCAAGTGCATCTGTTCCTGGGCAAGGCCAGGTCCAGTCCCTACTGCCCACCTGGGCTGTATGTCCTCTTCTAAAATCCATCTGTTGGTGGGCAAGGTCAGGTCCCGTCCTGCCTGCCCACCTGAGCTGTGTTTCCTCTCCTGCTTGGCGGCAACTGCAAAAACTAAGACAGTAGACGGGTTAGCACTGAACAACATAGGTAAACAAGTCATTGAAAATTTCTATAAATATATAATTGAAAAGAGGGACTTGATTTTAAACTGAACATTAACTGTATTTACGATCTTTACTTAGAATGAATGATAGTGTATGGGAACTTTAGTTTGAACGCCCTACAATTGTCATTAAAACACGATACATGCATCACATACATACGCCCAGGCCGAGGGATCCATACATTCATCTGTCTCCACCACTGCAATAGACGTAGAAAAAAATTTCACTTCCCTTTGTTTGCGTGCAAGTCCATCTGTTGCTGGGCAAGGCCAGGTCCAGTCCTGCCGGCCCACTTGGGCTGTATGTCCTCTTCTCAATTCATCTGTTGGTGGGCAAGGTCAG
This sequence comes from Pteria penguin, assembly GCA_035048485.1. Taxonomy (NCBI): domain Eukaryota; kingdom Metazoa; phylum Mollusca; class Bivalvia; order Pterioida; family Pteriidae; genus Pteria; species Pteria penguin. The sequence goes on along the minus strand of CM068582.1, from coordinate 28,038,417 downwards.
GTCCCTTTCTGCCTGCCCACCTGGGCTGTGTTTCCTCTCCTGCTTGGTGGCAACTGCAATAACTAAGACAGTAGACGGGTTAACACTGAACAACAAAGGTACACAAGTCATTGAAAATTTATATAAATCTATAATTGAAAAGAGGGACTTGATTGTATACTGAACATTAACTGTATTTACGATCTTTACTTAGAATGAATGATAGTGTATGGGAACTTTACTTTCAACGCCCTACAATTGTCATTAAAACATGTTACATGCATCACATACATACGCCCAGGCCTAGGGATCCATACATTCATCTGTCTCCACCACTGCAATAGACGTAGAAAAAAATTTCACTTCCCTTTGTTTGCGTGCAAGTCCATCTCTTGGTGGGCAAGGCCAGGTCCAGTCCTTACTGCCCACCTGGGCTGTATGTCCTCTTCTAAAATCCATCTGTTGGTGGGCAAGGTCAGGTCCCATCCTGCCTGCCCACCTGGGCTGTGTTTCCTCTCCTCCTTGGCGGCAACTGCAAAAACTAAGACAGTAGGCAGGTTAGCACTGAACAACAAAGGTAAACAAGTCATTGAAAATTTCTATAAATATATAATTGAAAAGAGGGACTTGATTTTAAACTGAACATTAACTGTATTTACGATCTTTACTTAGAATGAATGATAGTGTATGGGAACTTTAATTTGAACGTCCTACAATTGTCATTAAAACACGATACATGCATCACATACATACGCCCAGGCCGAGGGATCCATACATTCATCTGTCTCCACCACTGCAATAGACGTAGAAAAAAATTTCACTTCCCTTTGTTTGCGTGCAAGTCCATCTGTTGCTGGGCAAGGCTACGTCCAGTCCTGCCGGCCCACTTGGGCTGTGTGTCCTCTTCTCAATTCATCTGTTGGTGGGCAAGGTCAGGTCCCTTTCTGCCTGCCCACCTGGGCTGTGTTTCCTCTCCTGCTTGGCGGAAACTGGAATAACTAAGACAGTAGACGGGTTAGCACTGAACAACAAAGGTACACAAGTCATTGAAAATTTATATAAATCTGTAATTGAAAAGAGGGACTTGATTGTATACTGAACATTAACTCTATTTAGGATCTTTACTTAGAATGAATGATAGTGTATGGGAACTTTACTTTCAACGCCTTACAATTGTCATCAAAACACGATACATGCATCACATACATACGCCCAGGCCTAGGGATCCATACATTCATCTGTCTCCACCACTGCAATAGACGTAGAAAAAAAATTCACTTCCTTTTGTTTGCGTGCAAGTCCATCTGTTGCTGGGCAAGGCCAGGTCCAGTCCTGCTGGCCCACCTGGGCTGTTTGTCCTCTTGTCAATTCATATGTTGGTGGGCAAGGTCAGGTCCCATTCTGCTTGCCCACCTGGGCTGTGTTTCCTCTCCTGCTTGGCGGCAACTGCAATAACTAAGACAGTAGACGGGTTAGCACTGAACAACAAAGGTACACAAGTCATTGAAAATTTCTATAAATATATAATTGAAAAGAGGGACTTGATTTTAAACTGAACATTAACTGTATTTACGATCTTTGCTTAGAATGAATGATAGTGTATGGGAACTCTAGTTTGAACGCAATACAATTGTAATTAAAACACGATACATGCATCACATACATACGCCCAGGCCTAGGGATCCATACATTCATCTGTCTCCACCACTGCAATAGACGTAGAAAAATATTTCACTTCCCTTTGTTTGCGTGCAAGTCCATCTGTTGGTGGCCAAGGCCAGGTCCAGTCCTTACTGCCCACATGGGCTGTATGTCCTCCTCTCAAGTCCATCTGTTGGTGGGCAAGCTCAGGTCCCCTCCTGCCTGCCCACCTGGGCTGTGTTTCCTCTCCTCCTTGGCGGCAACTGCAATGACTAAGACAGTAGACGGGTTAGCACTGAACAACAAAGGTAAACAAGTCATTGAAAATTTCTATAAATCTATAATTGAAAAGAGGTACTTGATTTTAAACTGAACATTAACTGTATTTACGATCTTTGCTTAGAATGAATGATACTGTATGGGAACTTTAGTTTGAACGCCCTACAATTGTCATTAAAACACGATACATGCATCACATACATACGCCCAGGCCTACGGATCCATACATTCATCTTTCTCCACCACTGCGATAGACCTAGAAGAAAATTTCACTTCCCTTTGTTTGCGTGCAAGTCCATCTGTTGCTGGGCAAGGCCAGGTCCAGTCCTGCCGGCCCACTTGGGCTGTATGTCCTCTTCTCAATTCATCTGTTGGTGGGCAAGGTCAGGTCCCTTTCTGCCTGCCCACCTGGGCTGTGTTTCCTCTCCTGCTTGGTGGCAACTGCAATAACTAAGACAGTAGACGGGTTAACACTGAACAACAAAGGTACACAAGTCATTGAAAATTTATATAAATCTATAATTGAAAAGAGGGACTTGATTGTATACTGAACATTAACTGTATTTACGATCTTTACTTAGAATGAATGATAGTGTATGGGAACTTTACTTTCAACGCCCTACAATTGTCATTAAAACATGTTACATGCATCACATACATACGCCCAGGCCTAGGGATCCATACATTCATCTGTCTCCACCACTGCAATAGACGTAGAAAAAAATTTCACTTCCCTTTGTTTGCGTGCAAGTCCATCTCTTGGTGGGCAAGGCCAGGTCCAGTCCTTACTGCCCACCTGGGCTGTATGTCCTCTTCTAAAATCCATCTGTTGGTGGGCAAGGTCAGGTCCCATCCTGCCTGCCCACCTGGGCTGTGTTTCCTCTCCTCCTTGGCGGCAACTGCAAAAACTAAGACAGTAGGCAGGTTAGCACTGAACAACAAAGGTAAACAAGTCATTGAAAATTTCTATAAATATATAATTGAAAAGAGGGACTTGATTTTAAACTGAACATTAACTGTATTTACGATCTTTACTTAGAATGAATGATAGTGTATGGGAACTTTAATTTGAACGTCCTACAATTGTCATTAAAACACGATACATGCATCACATACATACGCCCAGGCCGAGGGATCCATACATTCATCTGTCTCCACCACTGCAATAGACGTAGAAAAAAATTTCACTTCCCTTTGTTTGCGTGCAAGTCCATCTGTTGCTGGGCAAGGCCAGGTCCAGTCCTGCCGGCCCACTTGGGCTGTGTGTCCTCTTCTCAATTCATCTGTTGGTGGGCAAGGTCAGGTCCCTTTCTGCCTGCCCACCTGGGCTGTGTTTCCTCTCCTGCTTGGCGGAAACTGGAATAACTAAGACAGTAGACGGGTTAGCACTGAACAACAAAGGTACACAAGTCATTGAAAATTTATATAAATCTGTAATTGAAAAGAGGGACTTGATTGTATACTGAACATTAACTCTATTTAGGATCTTTACTTAGAATGAATGATAGTGTATGGGAACTTTACTTTCAACGCCTTACAATTGTCATCAAAACACGATACATGCATCACATACATACGCCCAGGCCTAGGGATCCATACATTCATCTGTCTCCACCACTGCAATAGACGTAGAAAAAAAATTCACTTCCTTTTGTTTGCGTGCAAGTCCATCTGTTGCTGGGCAAGGCCAGGTCCAGTCCTGCTGGCCCACCTGGGCTGTTTGTCCTCTTGTCAATTCATATGTTGGTGGGCAAGGTCAGGTCCCATTCTGCTTGCCCACCTGGGCTGTGTTTCCTCTCCTGCTTGGCGGCAACTGCAATAACTAAGACAGTAGACGGGTTAGCACTGAACAACAAAGGTACACAAGTCATTGAAAATTTCTATAAATATATAATTGAAAAGAGGGACTTGATTTTAAACTGAACATTAACTGTATTTACGATCTTTGCTTAGAATGAATGATAGTGTATGGGAACTCTAGTTTGAACGCAATACAATTGTAATTAAAACACGATACATGCATCACATACATACGCCCAGGCCTAGGGATCCATACATTCATCTGTCTCCACCACTGCAATAGACGTAGAAAAATATTTCACTTCCCTTTGTTTGCGTGCAAGTCCATCTGTTGGTGGCCAAGGCCAGGTCCAGTCCTTACTGCCCACATGGGCTGTATGTCCTCCTCTCAAGTCCATCTGTTGGTGGGCAAGCTCAGGTCCCCTCCTGCCTGCCCACCTGGGCTGTGTTTCCTCTCCTCCTTGGCGGCAACTGCAATGACTAAGACAGTAGACGGGTTAGCACTGAACAACAAAGGTAAACAAGTCATTGAAAATTTCTATAAATCTATAATTGAAAAGAGGTACTTGATTTTAAACTGAACATTAACTGTATTTACGATCTTTGCTTAGAATGAATGATACTGTATGGGAACTTTAGTTTGAACGCCCTACAATTGTCATTAAAACACGATACATGCATCACATACATACGCCCAGGCCTACGGATCCATACATTCATCTTTCTCCACCACTGCGATAGACCTAGAAGAAAATTTCACTTCCCTTTGTTTGCGTGCAAGTCCATCTGTTGCTGGGCAAGGCCAGGTCCAGTCCTGCCGGCCCACTTGGGCTGTATGTCCTCTTCTCAATTCATCTGTTGGTGGGCAAGGTCAGGTCCCTTTCTGCCTGCCCACCTGGGCTGTGTTTCCTCTCCTGCTTGGTGGCAACTGCAATAACTAAGACAGTAGACGGGTTAACACTGAACAACAAAGGTACACAAGTCATTGAAAATTTATATAAATCTATAATTGAAAAGAGGGACTTGATTGTATACTGAACATTAACTGTATTTACGATCTTTACTTAGAATGAATGATAGTGTATGGGAACTTTACTTTCAACGCCCTACAATTGTCATTAAAACATGTTACATGCATCACATACATACGCCCAGGCCTAGGGATCCATACATTCATCTGTCTCCACCACTGCAATAGACGTAGAAAAAAATTTCACTTCCCTTTGTTTGCGTGCAAGTCCATCTCTTGGTGGGCAAGGCCAGGTCCAGTCCTTACTGCCCACCTGGGCTGTATGTCCTCTTCTAAAATCCATCTGTTGGTGGGCAAGGTCAGGTCCCATCCTGCCTGCCCACCTGGGCTGTGTTTCCTCTCCTCCTTGGCGGCAACTGCAAAAACTAAGACAGTAGGCAGGTTAGCACTGAACAACAAAGGTAAACAAGTCATTGAAAATTTCTATAAATATATAATTGAAAAGAGGGACTTGATTTTAAACTGAACATTAACTGTATTTACGATCTTTACTTAGAATGAATGATAGTGTATGGGAACTTTAATTTGAACGTCCTACAATTGTCATTAAAACACGATACATGCATCACATACATACGCCCAGGCCGAGGGATCCATACATTCATCTGTCTCCACCACTGCAATAGACGTAGAAAAAAATTTCACTTCCCTTTGTTTGCGTGCAAGTCCATCTGTTGCTGGGCAAGGCCAGGTCCAGTCCTGCCGGCCCACTTGGGCTGTGTGTCCTCTTCTCAATTCATCTGTTGGTGGGCAAGGTCAGGTCCCTTTCTGCCTGCCCACCTAGGCTGTGTTTCCTCTCCTGCTTGGCGGAAACTGGAATAACTAAGACAGTAGACGGGTTAGCACTGAACAACAAAGGTACACAAGTCATTGAAAATTTATATAAATCTGTAATTGAAAAGAGGGACTTGATTGTATACTGAACATTAACTCTATTTAGGATCTTTACTTAGAATGAATGATAGTGTATGGGAACTTTACTTTCAACGCCTTACAATTGTCATCAAAACACGATACATGCATCACATACATACGCCCAGGCCTAGGGATCCATACATTCATCTGTCTCCACCACTGCAATAGACGTAGAAAAAAAATTCACTTCCTTTTGTTTGCGTGCAAGTCCATCTGTTGCTGGGCAAGGCCAGGTCCAGTCCTGCTGGCCCACCTGGGCTGTTTGTCCTCTTGTCAATTCATATGTTGGTGGGCAAGGTCAGGTCCCATTCTGCTTGCCCACCTGGGCTGTGTTTCCTCTCCTGCTTGGCGGCAACTGCAATAACTAAGACAGTAGACGGGTTAGCACTGAACAACAAAGGTACACAAGTCATTGAAAATTTCTATAAATATATAATTGAAAAGAGGGACTTGATTGTATACTGAACATTAACTGTATTTACGATCTTTACTTAGAATGAATGATAGTGTATGGGAACTTTACTTTCAACGCCCTACAATTGTCATTAAAACATGTTACATGCATCACATACATACGCCCAGGCCTAGGGATCCATACATTCATCTGTCTCCACCACTGCAATAGACGTAGAAAAAAATTTCACTTCCCTTTGTTTGCGTGCAAGTCCATCTCTTGGTGGGCAAGGCCAGGTCCAGTCCTTACTGCCCACCTGGGTTGTATGTCCTCTTCTAAAATCCATCTGTTGGTGGGCAAGGTCAGGTCCCATCCTGCCTGCCCACCTGGGCTGTGTTTCCTCTCCTCCTTGGCGGCAACTGCAAAAACTAAGACAGTAGGCAGGTTAGCACTGAACAACAAAGGTAAACAAGTCATTGAAAATTTCTATAAATATATAATTGAAAAGAGGGACTTGATTTTAAACTGAACATTAACTGTATTTACGATCTTTACTTAGAATGAATGATAGTGTATGGGAACTTTAATTTGAACGTCCTACAATTGTCATTAAAACACGATACATGCATCACATACATACGCCCAGGCCGAGGGATCCATACATTCATCTGTCTCCACCACTGCAATAGACGTAGAAAAAAATTTCACTTCCCTTTGTTTGCGTGCAAGTCCATCTGTTGCTGGGCAAGGCCAGGTCCAGTCCTGCCGGCCCACTTGGGCTGTGTGTCCTCTTCTCAATTCATCTGTTGGTGGGCAAGGTCAGGTCCCTTTCTGCCTGCCCACCTAGGCTGTGTTTCCTCTCCTGCTTGGCGGAAACTGGAATAACTAAGACAGTAGACGGGTTAGCACTGAACAACAAAGGTACACAAGTCATTGAAAATTTATATAAATCTGTAATTGAAAAGAGGGACTTGATTGTGTACTGAACATTAACTCTATTTAGGATCTTTACTTAGAATGAATGATAGTGTATGGGAACTTTACTTTCAACGCCTTACAATTGTCATCAAAACACGATACATGCATCACATACATACATACGCCCAGGCCTAGGGATCCATACATTCATCTGTCTCCACCACTGCAATAGACGTAGAAAAAAAATTCACTTCCTTTTGTTTGCGTGCAAGTCCATCTGTTGCTGGGCAAGGCCAGGTCCAGTCCTGCTGGCCCACCTGGGCTGTTTGTCCTCTTGTCAATTCATATGTTGGTGGGCAAGGTCAGGTCCCATTCTGCTTGCCCACCTGGGCTGTGTTTCCTCTCCTGCTTGGCGGCAACTGCAATAACTAAGACAGTAGACGGGTTAGCACTGAACAACAAAGGTACACAAGTCATTGAAAATTTCTATAAATATATAATTGAAAAGAGGGACTTGATTTTAAACTGAACATTAACTGTATTTACGATCTTTGCTTAGAATGAATGATAGTGTATGGGAACTCTAGTTTGAACGCAATACAATTGTAATTAAAACACGATACATGCATCACATACATACGCCCAGGCCTAGGGATCCATACATTCATCTGTCTCCACCACTGCAATAGACGTAGAAAAATATTTCACTTCCCTTTGTTTGCGTGCAAGTCCATCTGTTGGTGGCCAAGGCCAGGTCCAGTCCTTACTGCCCACATGGACTGTATGTCCTCCTCTCAAGTCCATCTGTTGGTGGGCAAGCTCAGGTCCCCTCCTGCCTGCCCACCTGGGCTGTGTTTCCTCTCCTCCTTGGCGGCAACTGCAATGACTAAGACAGTAGACGGGTTAGCACTGAACAACAAAGGTAAACAAGTCATTGAAAATTTCTATAAATCTATAATTGAAAAGAGGTACTTGATTTTAAACTGAACATTAACTGTATTTACGATCTTTGCTTAGAATGAATGATACTGTATGGGAACTTTAGTTTGAACGCCCTACAATTGTCATTAAAACACGATACATGCATCACATACATACGCCCAGGCCTACGGATCCATACATTCATCTTTCTCCACCACTGCGATAGACCTAGAAGAAAATTTCACTTCCCTTTGTTTGCGTGCAAGTCCATCTGTTGCTGGGCAAGGCCAGGTCCAGTCCTGCCGGCCCACCTGGGCTGTATGTCCTCTTCTCATGTCATCTGTTGTTGGGCAAGGTCAGGTCCCATTCTGCCTGCCCATCTGGGCTGTGTTTCCTCTCCTGCTTGGCGGCAACTGGAATAACTAAGACAGTAGACGGGTTAGCACTGAACAACAAAGGTCCACAAGTCATTGAAAATTTATATAAATCTATAATTGAAAAGAGGGACTTGATTTTAAACTGAATATTAACTGTATTTACGATCTTTGCTTAGAATGAATGATAGTGTATGGGAACTTTACTTTCAACGCCCTACAATTGTCATTAGAACACGATACATGCTTCACATACATACGCCCAGGCCTAGGGATCCATACATTCATCTGTCTCCACCACTGCAATAGACATAAAAAAAATTTCACTTCCCTTTGTTTGCATGCAAGTCCATCTGTTGCTGGGCAAGGCCAGGTCCAGTCCTGCCGGCCCACTTGGGCTGTATGTCCTCTTCTCAAGTCCATCTGTTGGTGGGCAAGGTCAGGTCTCATTCTGCCTGCCTACCTGGGCTGTGTTTCCTCTCCTGCTTGGCGGCAACTGGAATAACTAAGACAGTAGACGGGTTAGCACTCAACAACAAAGGTACACAAGTCATTGAAAATTTATATAAATCTATAATTGAAAAGAGGGACTTGATTGTATACTGAACATTAACTCTATTTACGATCTTTACTTAGAATAAATGATAGTGTATGGGAATGTTACTTTGAACGCCCTACAATTGTCATTAAAACACAATACATGCATCACATACATACGCCCAGGACTAGGGATCCATACATTCATCTGTCTCCACCACTGCAATAGACGTAGAAAAAAAATTCACTTCCCTTTGTTTGCGTGCAAGTCTATCTGTTGCTGGGCAAGGCCAGGTCCAGTCCTTACTGCCCACCTGGGCTGTATGTCCTCTTCTCAAGTCCATCTGTTGGTGGGCAAGGTCAGGTCCCGTCCTGCCTGCCCACCTGGGCTGTGTTTCCTCTCCTCCTTGGCGTGCAAGTCCATCTGTTGCTGGGCAAGGCCAGGTCCAGACTTGCCGGCCCACCTGGGCTGTATGTCCTCTTCTCAAGTCCATCTATTGGTGGGCAAGGTCAGGTCCCATACTGCCTGTCCACCTGGGCTGTGTTTCCTCTCCTGCTTGGCGCAACTGGAATAACTAAGACAGTAGACGGGTTAGCACTGAACAACAAAGGTAAACAAGTCATTGAAAATTTCTATAAATCTATAATTGAAAAGAGGGACTTGATTTTAAACTGAACATTAACTGTATTTACGATCTTTGCTTAGAATGAATGATACTGTATGGGAACTTTAGTTTGAACGCCCTACAATTGTCATTAAAACACGATACATGCATCACATACATACGCCCAGGCCTAGGGATCCATACATTCATCTGTCTCCACCACTGCAATAGAGGTAGAAAGAAAATTCACTTCCCTTTGTTTGCATGCAAGTCTATATGTTGCTGGGCAAGACCAGGTCCAGTCCTTACTGCCCACATGGGCTGTATGTCCTCTTCTCAAGTCCATCTGTTGGTGGGCAAGCTCAGGTCTCCTCCTGCCTGCCCACCTGGGCTGTGTTTCCTCTCCTGCTTGGCGGCAACTGCAATAACTAAGACAGTAGACGGGTTAGCACTGAACAACAAAGGTAAACAAGTCATTGAAAATTTCTATAAATCTATAATTGAAAAGAGGGACTTGATTTTAAACTGAACATTAACTGTATTTACGATCTTTACTTAGAATGAATGATAGTGTATGGGAACTTTAGTTTGAACGCCCTACAATTGTCATTAAAACACGATACATGCATCACATACATACGCCCAGGCCTAGGGATCCATACATTCATCTTTCTCCACCACTGCGATAGACCTAGAACAAAATTTCACTTCCCTTTGTTTGCATGCAAGTCCATCTGTTGCTGGGCAAGGCCAGGTCCAGTCCTGCCGGCCCACCTGGGCTGTATGTCCTCTTCTCAAGTCATCTGTTGTTGGGCAAGGTCAGGTCCCATTCTGCCTGCCCACCTGGGCTGTGTTTCCTCTCCTGCTTGGCGGCAACTGGAATAACTAAGACAGTAGACGGGTTAGCACTGAACAACAAAGGTACACAACTCATTGAAAATTTCTATAAATCTATAATTGAAAAGAGGGACTTGATTGTATACTGAACATTAACTCTATTTAGGATCTTTACTTAGAATGAATGATAGTGTATGGGAACTTTACTTTCAACGCCCTACAATTGTCATTAAAACACGATACATGCATCACATACATACGCCCAGGCTTAGGGATCCATACATTCATCTGTCTCCACCACTGCAATAGACGTAGAAAAAAATTTCACTTCCATTTGTTTGCGTGCAAGTCCATCTCTTGGTGGGCAAGGCCAGGTCCAGTCCTTACTGCCCACATGTGCTGTATGTCCTCTTCTAAAATCCATCTGTTGGTGGGCAAGGTCAGGTCCTGTCCTGCCTGCCCACCTGGGCTGTGTTTCCTCTCCTCCTTGGCGGCAACTGGAATAACTAAGACAGTAGACGGGTTATCACTGAACAGCAAAGGTACACAATTCACTGAAAATTTCTATAAATATATAATTGAAAAGAGAGACTTGATTTTAAACTGAACCTTAACTGTATTTACGATCTTTACTTAGATTGAATGATAGTGTACGGGAACTTTACTTTCAACGCCCTACAATTGTCATTAGAACACGATACATGCTTCACATACATACGCCCAGGCCTAGGGATCCATACATTCATCTGTCTCCACCACTGCAATAGACATAGAAAAAAAATTTCACTTCCCTTTGTTTGCGTGCAAGTCCATCTGTTGCTGGGCAAGGCAAGGTCCAGTCCTGCCGGCCCACTTGGGCTGTATGTCCTCTTCTCAAGTCCATCTGTTGGTTGGCAGGGTCAGGTCTCAATCTGCCTGCCCACTTGGGCTGTGTTTCCTCTCCTGCTTGGCGGCAACTGGAATAACTAAGACAGTAGACGGGTTAGCACTGAACAACAAAGGTACACAACTCATTGAAAATTTCTATAAATCTATAATTGAAAAGAGGGACTTGATTGTATACTGAACATTAACTCTATTTACGATCTTTACTTAGAATAAATGATAGTGTATGGGAACGTTACTTTGAACGCCCTACAATTGTCATTAAAACACAATACATGCATCACATACATACGCCCAGGCCTACGGATCCATACATTCATCTGTCTCCACCACTGCAATAGACGTAGAAAAAAAATTCACTTCCCTTTGTTTGCGTGCAAGTCTATCTGTTGCTGGGCAAGGCCAGGTCCAATCCTTACTGCCCACATGGGCTGTATGTCCTCTTCTCAAGTCCATCTGTTGGTGGGCAAGGTCAGGTCCCGTCCTACCTGCCCATCTGGGCTGTGTTTCCTCTCCTCCTTGGCGTGCAAGTCCATCTGTTGCTGGGCAAGGCCAGGTCCAGTCTTGCCGGCCCACCTGGGCTGTATGTCCTCTTCTCAAGTCCATCTATTGGTGGGCAAGGCCAGGTCCCATACTGCCTGCCCACCTGGGCTGTGTTTCCTCTCCTGCTTGGCGCAACTGGAATAACTAAGACAGTAGACGGGTTAGCACTGAACAACAAAGGTACACAAGTCATTGAATATTTATATTAATCTATAATTGAAAAGAGGGACTTGATTGTATACTGAACATTAACTGTATTTACGATCTTTACTTAGAATGAATGATAGTGTATGGGAACTTTAGTTTGAACGCCCTACAATTGTCCTTAAAACACGATACATGCATGACATACATACGCCCAGGCCTAGGGATCCATACATTCATCTGTCTCCACCACTGCAATAGAGGTAGAAAGAAAATTCACTTCCCTTTGTTTGCATGCAAGTCTATATGTTGCTGGGCAAGACCAGGTCCAATCCTTACTGCCCACATGGGCTGTATGTCCTCTTCTCAAGTCCATCTGTTGGTGGGCAAGCTCAGGTCCACTCCTGCCTGCCCACCTGGGCTGTGTTTCCTCTCCTGCTTGGCGGCAACTGCAATAACTAAGACAGTAGACGGGTTAGCACTGAACAACAAAGGTAAACAAGTCATTGAAAATTTCTATAAATCTATAATTGAAAAGAGGGACTTGATTTTAAACTGAACATTAACTGTATTTACGATCTTTACTTAGAATGAATGATAGTGTATGGGAACTTTAGTTTGAACGCCCTACAATTGTCATTAAAACACGATACATGCATCACATACATACGCCCAGGCCTAGGGATCCATACATTCATCTTTCTCCACCACTGCGATAGACCTAGAACAAAATTTCACTTCCCTTTGTTTGCATGCAAGTCCATCTGTTGCTGGGCAAGGCCAGGTCCAGTCCTGCCGGCCCACCTGGGCTGTATGTCCTCTTCTCAAGTCATCTGTTGTTGGGCAAGGTCAGGTCCCATTCTGCCTGCCCACCTGGGCTGTGTTTCCTCTCCTGCTTGGCGGCAACTGGAATAACTAAGACAGTAGACGGGTTAGCACTGAACAACAAAGGTACACAAGTCATTGAAAATTTATATAAATCTATAATTGAAAAGAGGGACTTGATTGTATACTGAACATTAACTCTATTTAGGATCTTTACTTAGAATGAATGATAGTGTATGGGAACTTTACTTTCAACGCCCTACAATTGTCATTAAAACACGATACATGCATCACATACATACGCCCAGGCTTAGGGATCCATACATTCATCTGTCTCCACCACTGCAATAGACGTAGAAAAAAATTTCACTTCCCTTTGTTTGCGTGCAAGTCCATCTCTTGGTGGGCAAGGCCAGGTCCAGTCCTTACTGCCCACATGTGCTGTATGTCCTCTTCTAAAATCCATCTGTTGGTGGGCAAGGTCAGGTCCTGTCCTGCCTGCCCACCTGGGCTGTGTTTCCTCTCCTCCTTGGCGGCAACTGGAATAACTAAGACAGTAGACGGGTTATCACTGAACAGCAAAGGTACACAATTCACTGAAAATTTCTATAAATATATAATTGAAAAGAGGGACTTGATTTTAAACTGAACCTTAACTGTATTTACGATCTTTACTTAGATTGAATGATAGTGTACGGGAACTTTACTTTCAACGCCCTACAATTGTCATTAGAACACGATACATGCTTCACATACATACGCCCAGGCCTAGGGATCCATACATTCATCTGTCTCCACCACTGCAATAGACATAGAAAAAAAATTTCACTTCCCTTTGTTTGCGTGCAAGTCCATCTGTTGCTGGGCAAGGCAAGGTCCAGTCCTGCCGGCCCACTTGGGCTGTATGTCCTCTTCTCAAGTCCATCTGTTGGTTGGCAGGGTCAGGTCTCAATCTGCCTGCCCACTTGGGCTGTGTTTCCTCTCCTGCTTGGCGGCAACTGGAATAACTAAGACAGTAGACGGGTTAGCACTGAACAACAAAGGTACACAACTCATTGAAAATTTCTATAAATCTATAATTGAAAAGAGGGACTTGATTGTATACTGAACATTAACTCTATTTACGATCTTTACTTAGAATAAATGATAGTGTATGGGAACGTTACTTTGAACGCCCTACAATTGTCATTAAAACACAATACATGCATCACATACATACGCCCAGGCCTAGGGATCCATACATTCATCTGTCTCCACCACTGCAATAGACGTAGAAAAAAAATTCACTTCCCTTTGTTTGCGTGCAAGTCTATCTGTTGCTGGGCAAGGCCAGGTCCAATCCTTACTGCCCACATGGGCTGTATGTCCTCTTCTCAAGTCCATCTGTTGGTGGGCAAGGTCAGGTCCCGTCCTACCTGCCCATCTGGGCTGTGTTTCCTCTCCTCCTTGGCGTGCAAGTCCATCTGTTGCTGGCAAGGCCAGGTCCAGTCTTGCCGGCCCACCTGGGCTGTATGTCCTCTTCTCAAGTCCATCTATTGGTGGGCAAGGCCAGGTCCCATACTGCCTGCCCACCTGGGCTGTGTTTCCTCTCCTGCTTGGCGCAACTGGAATAACTAAGACAGTAGACGGGTTAGCACTGAACAACAAAGGTACACAAGTCATTGAATATTTATATTAATCTATAATTGAAAAGAGGGACTTGATTGTATACTGAACATTAACTGTATTTACGATCTTTACTTAGAATGAATGATAGTGTATGGGAACTTTAGTTTGAACGCCCTACAATTGTCCTTAAAACACGATACATGCATGACATACATACGCCCAGGCCTAGGGATCCATACATTCATCTGTCTCCACCACTGCAATAGAGGTAGAAAAAAAATTCACTTCCCTTTGTTTGCATGCAAGTCCATATGTTGCTGGGCAAGACCAGGTCCAGTCCTTACTGCCCACATGGGCTGTATGTCCTCTTCTCAAGTCCATCTGTTGCTTGGCAAGGTCAGGTCCCGTCCTGCCTGCCCACCTGGGCTGTGTTTCCTCTCCTTCTTGGTGGCAACTGCAATAACTAAGACAGTAGACGGGTTAGCACTGAACAACAAAGGTACACAAGTCAGTGAAAATTTCTAAATATATAATTGAAAAGAGGGACTTGATTTTAAACTGAACATTAACTGTATTTACGATCTTTACTTAGAATGAATGATAGTGTATGGGAACTTTAGTTTGAACGCCCTACAATTGTCATTAAAACATGATACATGCATCACATACATACGCCCAGGCCTAGGGATCCATACATTCATCTGTCTCCACCACTGTAATAGACGTAGAAAAAATATTCACTTCCCTTTGTTTGCGTGCAAGTCCATCTGTTGCTGGGCAAGGCCAGGTCCAGTCCTGCCGGCCCACCTGGGCTGTATGTCCTCTTCTCAAGTCCATCTGGTGGTGGGTAAGGTCAGGTCCCGTTCTGCCTGCCCACCTGGGCTGTGTTTCCTCTCCTGCTTGGTGGCAACTGGAATAACTAAGACAGTAGACGGGTTAGCACTGAACAACAAAGGTACACAAGTCATTGAAAATTTCTATAAATATATAATTGAAAAGAGGGACTTGATTTTAAACTGAACATTAACTCTATTTACGATCTTTACTTAGAATGAATGATAGTGTATGGGAACTTTAGTTTGAACGCCCTACAATTGTCATTAAAACACGATACATGCATCACATACATACGCCCAGGCCTAGGGATCCATACATTCATCTGTCTCCACCACTGCAATAGACGTAGAAAAATATTTCACTTCCCTTTGTTTGCGTGCAAGTCCATATGTTGGTGGGTAAGGTCAGGCCCAGTCCTGCCGGCCCACCTGGGTTGTGTGTACTCTTCTCAAGTTCATCTGTTGGTGGGCAAGTTCAGGTCCCGTCCTATCTGCCTACCTGGGCTGTGTGTCCTCTCCTCCTTGGCGGCAACTGGAATAACTAAGACAGTAGACGGGTTAGCACTGAACAACAAAGGTACATAAGTCATTGAAAATTGATATAGATCCACCACTGCAATAGAAATAGAAAAAAAAATTTTCACTTCCCTTTGTTTGCGTGCAAGTCCATCTGCTGGTGGGCAATGTCAGGTCCAGTCCTGCCTGCACACCTGGGCTGTATGTCCTCTTCTCAAGTCCATGTGCTGGTTTACAAGGTCAGGTCCCGTCGTGTCTGCCCACCTGGGCTGTGTGTCCTCTCCTTCTTGGCGGCAACTGGAATAAATAAGACAGTAGGTGGGTTAGCACTGAACAACAAAGGTTGGTTGATTAGTGTTTTATGTTGCTTTCAGCAATAATTCAGTTATATCGCGACATGGAAGCAGGAGGTAACCAACCTCTTAAACGTAACAACATATATACATACGCCCATACATCTATATTATATTACTTTAAACGCCCTACAATTGTCATTAAAACACGATACACGCATCACATACATACGCCCAAGCCTAGGCCTAGGGATCCATCAATTCATCTGTCTCCACCACTGCAATAGACGTAGAAAAAAAAACTAGAACACTCCTTAGAGGACAAATTCCCCCGCGGCATCAAATTCAAAGTAGGGCATAGGCGAAGGACAAAAGACGAAGGTCAAAAGGTAAAAAATGTTGGTATCGACAGAAAGGTCTTGCCACAAGAAATGCACTTGTGTAGAATGAAGGTCCCATCTCTTTTCTTTCAAAAGTTATGACTACGGTTAAAGTTTTTAAAAAGTAAGTAAAATGTGAAGACCAAGGTCACAAGGTCAAAAATTTGGTAACAAAAGAAAGGTTTTACCACAAGGAATATACATGTTTAGTATGAATAGCCAGTCTCTTTTGATTCAAAAGTTATGGCTAAGGTTAAAGTTTTTAAAAAGTCAGATGTCAAGGCCAAGGTCAGAAGGTCAAAAATTTTGATACCAAAAGAAAGGTCTTGCCACAAGGGATATACATGTGTAGTATGAATACCCAGTCTTTTTTGGCTCAAAAGTTATGACTAAGGTTAAAGTTTTTTAAAAGTAGGTCAAACGTCAAGGCCAAGGTCACAAGGTCAAAAATTTTGGTACCAAAAGAAAGGTCTTGCCACAAGAAATATACATGTGTAGTATGAATACCCAGTCTTTTTTGGTTCAAAAGTTATGGCTATGGTTAAAGTTTAAATACGCCTGCATTTAAAAATATGGGCGTATTATGCTATACCGCTGTCGTCTGTCCGTCCGTCCGTCCGTCCGTCCATCCTTTTCCGGGCTTCCCCTCCTTAACTAAAGGATGAACAAAACTTTTGATGGTGTCATAATAAAGAGTGTGGCTTATAGTTGTGCATGTATGTTTGAAAGTTGGGGTCAGATCCCTAGGGTGGGGGAAAATGGGTGGGGTCAGAAAAGCTTGTCTGGGCTTCTCCTCCTTAACTAAACGGGAAAAAAACATTTTGATGGTGTGATATAAAAGGATGTGGCTTGTAGTTGTGCATTTGGGTTTCAAAGTTAGTGTCAGGCCCCTGGGGTGGGGGAAAATGGGTGGGGTCAGAAAAGATTTCCGGGCTTCTACTCTGTAACTAAAGGACGAAAAAAACTTTTGATGCTGTCATATGAAAGGATGAGGCTTGTAGTTGTGCATGTGGGTTTCAAGGTTTGGGTCAGGCCCCTGGGGTAGGGGAAAATGGGCGGGGTTTGAAAAGTTTGTCCGGGCTTCTCTCCTTATATAAAGAAGTAACAAGACTTTTGATGGTATCATATGAAAGGATGTGGCTTGTAGTTGTGCATGTGGGTTTCAAAGTTGGGTCAGGCCCCTGGAGGGGGAGGGAAATGGGTGGGGTTGGAAATGTTTTCTGAGATTCTACTCTGTAACTAAAGGTAGAACAAAACTTTTGATTGTGTCATATGAAAGGATGTGGCTTGTAGTTGTGCATGTGAGTTTCAAAGTTGGGGTCAGGCCCCTTGGGTGGGGGAAAATGGGTGGGGTCGGAAAAGCTTGTCCAGGTTTCTCCTTAACTAAAGGGGGAATAAAGCTTTTGATGGTGTCATATGAAAGGATGTGGCTTGTAGTTGTGCATGTGGGTTTCAAAGTTGGGGTCAGGCCCCTGGGGTGGGGAAAATGGGTGGGGTCATAAAGCTTGTCCTGGCTACTACTCTGTAACTAAAGGGGGGACAAAACTTTTGATGGTGTCATATGAAAAGATGAGGCTTGTAGTTGTGCATGTGGGTTTCAAAGTTGGGGTCAGGCACCTGGGTTGGGGGAAATTGGGTGGGGTTGGAAAAGCTGTTTTTCGTGCCGATCCGTAATCCAAGATGGCTGCCATTGGCTCTGAGTGGTTGACACATTTCGGACTTCTTCTCCTGATTCGCTAAACAGAATTTTACCAAACCTCATAGGAAGTAAATACTTAAGGTCCTCTACCAAATTTGTGTTTTTCGTGCCGATCTGTAATCCAAGATGGCCTCCATTTGTTCTGATTGGTTCACACATTTTGGACTTCTTCTCCAGAATCGCTAAACAGAATTTCACCAAACCTCATAGGAAGTAAGTACTTAAGGTCTTTTACCAAGTTTGTGTTTTTCGTGCCGATCCGTAATCCAAGGTGGCCGCCATTTGCTCTGATTGGTTGACACGTTTTGGACTTCTTCTCCAGAACGGCTACACAGAATTTCACCAAACCGGCTAAACAGAATTTCACCAAACCTCATAGGAAGTAAGAACTCAGAGTCCTCTACCAAATTTGTGCTTTTCATGCCTATCCGTAATCCAAGATGGCCGTCATTGGCTCTGATTGGTTCACACATTTTGAACTTCTCCAGAACCGCTACACAGAATTTCACCAAACCTCATAGGAAGTAAGTACGCGAGATCCTCTAAAAGTTTGTGTTTTTCGTGCCGATCCGTCATCCAAGATGGCCGCCATTGGCTCTGATTCGTTGACACATTTTCGATTTCTTCTCCAGAACGGCTGCACAGAATTTCACCAAACTTCATAGGCAGTAAGTACTCAAGATCTTCTACGAAGTTTGTGTTTTTCGTTCCCATCCGTAATCCAAGATGGCCGCCATTTGCTCTGATTTGTTGACACATTTTCGACTTCTTCTCCAGAACCGCTACACAGAATTTCACAAAACCTTATAGGAAGTAAGTACTCGAGGTCCCCTACCAAATTTGTGTTTTTCGTGCCGATCTGTAATCCAAGATGGCTGCCATTTGGCTGATTGGTTGACACATTTTGGACTTCTACAAAATGACTGCACAAAATATCGCCAAACCTTAAAGAAAATCTTGCAGAAAAAAGCAAATTTTTCTAATGAAATGAGCTGTCACTTTATTGCAAATAAGCAATTTGTGCTCAGGTGAGCGATATAGGCCCATTTGGGCCTCTTGGGGTTTTTTAGGGGGGCGGGGTGGCGTTGGTGTGGGTTTTTTTTATCATAACTGCGACCTTTGACTTACTTCAATGTACCTTTTTAAGCACTGATCAGCCGTAAGACATAGGGCCTTCATATTTCTCTTTTTCGGCAACGTGGCGTATCAGGCCATGAGTCTACTTGAGAATAATGCCCGGTGTTACACCATGGGAGATATAGGGTGAAATTCTCAATCATGATAGAATATTGTACTTTTACCAGTATTCATAGTACACATAGACGAGGATATTTACCAGTATATATATAGTATACATGGTCGAGGACATTTACCAGGATTTATAGTATTCATAGACGATGATATTCGTAGTACACCTACTCGAGGTCGAGGACATTTACTAGTATTTATAGTACACGTAGATGAGGATATTTACCAGTATTTATAGTAAACATACACGGGGGCATTTACCAGTATTTATAGTACACATAGATGGAAGCATTTACCAGTATTTATAGTACACATAGACGGGGGCATTTATCAGTATTTATAGTACACATAGACGAGGACATATACCAGTATTTATAGTACACATAGACGAGGACTTTTACCAGTATTTATGGTACACTAGACGAGGACATATACCAGTATTTATAGTACACATAGACGAGGACATTTACACTACTGGGTCCAAAAACCCCTGAGAATCCCGTTTTTCACTGCAAAACTCTGCAACACCCTGAAAAACTCTGAAAAACACTGAAGTCTGCCTGAAAAACACTGAAAAACTCTGACAGCCCTGATAAACACTGAAAAACTCTGAAGTCTACCCTGAAAAACTCTGAAAAACACTGACGACCCTGAAAAACTCTGCAAAACTCTGAAAAACTCTGACGCCACTGAAAAACTCTGCAAAACTCTGAAAAACCCTGAAAAACACTGACACCCGCTGCGATGCCCTCCGGCCGTGCGATCGCGGCCTCGCGTACTTCTATACGGTCCCTTCTATAAGCCTTATTAGCATTAATGTATATAAAATGTGATGAGTTGTGACTTAGAAAAAAAGAAAGGGAAGAGAAAATAAATAAAGCATATCTTGCATTTTTGTACGGTGTTTTGAAGTGAAATTATTTTTAACGAATCTCTAAATTTAATTTTACTGATGCATTATTCAAAACCAAACAAACCCAGCATAGGCGTACTACAATACAAAGGCTTTTCTTACCGAGATTTATATATACATTTGTATTTCCAAATGAAAATGTATGTACATATATTCCTGGTAAATATCACTGTTTCATAAATGTGTATTCAAATAGTGAAGAAAAAATAAAATATATATATATATATATAAAAAGAAGCTCCGGAACTATAAATTAGTGAATAAATAATTAATTATTGAATAATGAATAAAAAAGTGAATAAATAAATAAATAAATAAATAAATAATATTTGAAAGTGACCAGTACCTATAAATTTTATTCGAAAAGCGAATTTAATACACCAGTACTGACAGCAAATCGACCACAAAGAAAATCGCTTGTCATTGATTTTAAATAACACAATGCATTCTATTCCAATTCTGTTGCAACATTTATAGAGTCTATACCCATAGATTTTCATGTGACGACCTTTAGGTTTAAACATTCCCCACCCCTTCTCACACATACACACACACGCAATACTTTTTTTCTCTATCAATACTTTTCACACAAAATTAAGATATACAAATTTAACCTTTGTTCTTATTATAACAGCGTAATATAACTAAGTTCAGAGGACAATAACTTTCTTTACCTGAAAATTTTACGTGTCTACGTGTTGCTCTTTCATTCGAATGACATACGTAAATTTTGTCCTGTAAAATATTTCAGTGATTAAATATTCTCTCGGTATTCAATAATGTTGCTAGAAATAGCATTAAATAAGTTTCAATATATCAGTGTAACAACGTATCTGCCGTTTGTTATATCACTACCTATGTAACTCTATACAATAAAAAGATTTTATCTAACAGCACCCCCCCCCGCCCTTTTCAATGGGAGACTGTGCCCACCACCCCCCCCCCCCCCTCCCCCCTTTTTCTTTCAAAAAATTTCTAGATCCGCCCGCCTATTACGTATTGTAACAATGTATCCAGTAAGGGTCATGTATAGCAATGGCGAATACAAGGGCGCTCGCCTAACAGCACCCCCCCCCCCTTTTCAATGGGAGACTATGCCCTCCCCCTCCCCTTTTTTTCTTTCAAAAATTTCTAGATCCGCCTATGAACAGTATCTCCCTTATTACGTATTGTAACAATGTATCCAGTAAGGGTCATGTATAGCAATGGCGGATACAAGGGCACTCGCCCTGTTGACTGGGATATAGAAGTCTTACATAAAAAAAACCCTGTCCTGTCAAAACTAGCAAAGTATTTGACCTTTATTTTCAAAATGACATATAAATTCAAGTAAACGGTGTCATATTTAGAGCAGATACCTCGATCTGCCCCAACCTATGGATCCAAATCGTAAATTGTCGAGTAGGATGTTTAAATCATATAGTATATTTAAATTGAGACCATACACTCACACCCCGTAATTGAGACCATACACTCACACCTCATAAACCGTGCTGCGGCTTCGCCTAGCCTACAAAGCATGCCGCATATAACGTCGCGCCACGGAGACAACCCTAAAAAGGTTGTTCCAATGACGTACATATATTACGGCATGCTTAGCAGACACCGGAAATGGAAGTTATGATTTGAAACTGGTTGCACGTGGCTCTGTTCCGAGGTGGGGATATCACACCCAAATATCGTTATGTTACGACCTTAGGGCCGCTCCCTACTCTCTTTCGAGTTTAAAGGCATTCATGATTAAATTGATAAATACATACGTTTCTATATAGATATATATATATATATATATATAGATATTGATACTATTATTAGTATATATGTATTATACTAGAATATCTTCATTAGAAAGTAACGGCACACGCATGGAATCTGAAATTGCTTTATTTTAATCCGACATGTCTTTGTTTTCTTTTTACCTTTATTCTACATGTCATCAGTACTTTATTACGTAATAAACATCCGGTTGTTTAACCCGGTAAATATCGCCCGTAATCTCATATAGTTTGTTACCTATCATGCTGTAAATTGGGAATCGTAATTAACAGTACCTTCGTATGTATGAGGGGACAAAACATATTTAGTAACAGGTTGAAACATATCCAGTTGGTACATTTCAATGTTAATTTTGTGTTATTGGCAAAATTAAAGTGTCATTTTAACAGTGACTTATAAAGTTTAGGACAAAAACTGATTTTCAATCTTCAAAAGTGAAATAATTTGTTTTACACACGATCATTTATTTATTTTTATGTCATTAACTAAACTACATCAATTATTTAAGTTCAATTTCTTCCGCATTTCCTCTGATAATAGCAATATTATAGAATACATGCGAAATGTGAGATTTGTAAAGCTGTGATATAAAGTGCTATTCTGTTCCATTAATTTACAAACGGATTAAATAAGTAGCTGCGTTACGGCCTGTAGCGAGAAGGAAATACGCATACCCAAAGCCATGCTCGTTCACTCAAGTTGGACACTGTTTAAAAAAAAAGGGGGGGGGAGGGTTGGTAGAATTAGATTAACGCAATTTCACAGCGTTTTATCGGTGAATGGCCGGTAATTTATGAAGAATGCAATATTGATTTATCAATATTAATCATGAATGCCTTTAAACTCGAAAGAGAGTGGGGAGCGGCCCTAAGGTCGTAACATAACGATATTTGGGTGGATTCTTTACACAGATTGGAAAAGATGTAAAAATAAACATCAATCATTATGTGTTATTAAAATGATTGATAGGGATATATAGAATTAATTATTTCTTTTTTTCTGTATTTATTTATCTATTTACAATTAAAACCATGCGTTTTCTGTAAACTTCGTCTATCGATTTTTTAAAATCTTATTATTTTTATTAAATTTATTTTGATGTATTTTTTTCGTACGGAAAAGTTTAATGTTATTATAAATAAATACATGTAGATGAATTAATAATTAAATAAATAGATAAATAATAAATAAATAAGAAAATAAATAAATAAATAAATTAAGTCCGCCGAGGAAGGCCGCTGGCCGAAATGTTACAGTACGGAAAAATAGTGCTTTTATTATAAATAAATAAATAAATAAATAAATAAATAAATAAATAAATAAATAAATAAATAAATAAATAAATAAATTTTAAAATGTCTTGTTCTATATTTTGTACTTATTTCCCCCTCCCTTAATGCACCTCTATGAAACAATGATGTTAAGTAACATGCTACTGCTGTAGTTAGATTATTTGTTCGTTCGTTTGTTTGTTTGTTTCATTCTTCTTTCTTTCTTTAAGTCGATCAATAAAACAAGTGACATCGCGCTGGAAAGTCCTGTGTCAATAAAATTGTTTTTGCTAAGTACCTAATTCATGTGATTTATTAATCTGCAAATGTAAAGATCATCTTACAAACGTAAGTCAGAATAGGAACAATATCTTAGTAATTTTATCTATAAAATCGTTAAAATAAGTCCTTGACAAATGGTACAAAAATACGTTTTTTTTCTTATACCCCGCTTATAAATGCATCACATTTAATACTTATTAAAGGTCATATATTGACAACAGCGAACCATTTTAAGTGCTTATATTATGAAAGGGACCGTATAGAAGTACGCGAGGCCGCGATCGCACGGCCGGAGGGCATCGCAGCGGGTGTCAGTGTTTTTCAGGGTTTTTCAGAGTTTTGCAGAGTTTTTCAGTGGCGTCAGAGTTTTTCAGAGTTTTGCAGAGTTTTTCAGGGTCGTCAGTGTTTTTCAGAGTTTTTCAGGGTAGACTTCAGAGTTTTTCAGTGTTTATCAGGGCTGTCAGAGTTTTTCAGTGTTTTTCAGGCAGACTTCAGTGTTTTTCAGAGTTTTTCAGGGTGTTGCAGAGTTTTGCAGTGAAAAACGGGATTCTCAGGGGTTTTTGGACCCAGTAGTGTTACGAGTATTGATAGTACACATAGACGAGGACATTAACCAGTATTTATAGTACACATAGACGAGGACATGTACCAGTATTTATATTACACATAGACGGGGACATTTACCAGTATTTATAGTAAACATAGACGGGGACATTTACCAGTATTTATAGTACACATAGACGAGGACATGTACCAGTATTTATAGTACATATAGACGAGGTCATTTACCAGTATTTATAGTACATACGAGGACATGTACCAGTACATTTATTTACAGTACACATAGACGGGGGCATTTACCAGTATTTATAGTACACATAGACGGTTGCATTTACCAGTATTTATAGTACACATAGACAGGGCCATTTACCAGTATTTATAGTACACATAGGCGGGGACATTTACCAGTATTTATAGTACACATAGACGAGGACATTTACCAGTATTTATAGTACACATAGACGGGGACATTTACCGGTATTTATTGTACACATAGACGGGGGCATTTACCAGTATTTATAGTAAACATAGACGAGGATATTTACCAGTATTTATAGTACACATAGACGGGAAGATTTACCAGTATTGATAGTACACATAGACGGTTGCATTTACCAGTATTTATAGTACACATAGACGGGGGCATTTACCAGTATTTATAGTACACGTAGACGAGGACATTTACCAGTTTTTATAGTACGCATAGACAGGGACATTTACCAGTATTTATAGTACACATAGACGGGGGCATTTATCAGTATTTATAGTACACATAGACGAGGACATATACCAGTATTTATAGTACACGTAGACGAGGACATCTACCAGTATTTATAGTAAACATAAACAAGCACATCTCCCAGTATTGATAGTACAGATAGACGAAGACATTTACCAGTATTTATAGTAAACATAAACAAGCACATCTCCCAGTATTGATAGTACACATAGACGAGGACATTTACCAGTATTTATAGTATACATACACGAGGACATGTACCGGTATTTATAGTACACATAGACGGGGACATTTACCAGTATTTATAGTACACATAGACGGGGGCATTTACCAGTATTTATAGTGAACATAGACGGGGGCATTTACCAATATTTCTGGTACACTAGACGAGGACATTTACCAGTATTTATAGTACACTTAGACGGGGGCATTTACCAGTATTTATAGTACACATGGACGGGGGCATTTACCAGCATTTATAGTACACATAGACGAGGACATGTACCAGTACATGTATTTATAGTACACATAGACAGGGGCATTTACCAGTATTTATAGTACACATAGACGAGGACATTTACCAGTATTTATAGTAAACATAGACGGGGACATGTACCAGTACATGTAATTATAGTACACATTAACGGGGACATTCATCAGTATTTATAGTACACATAGACGGGGGCATTTACCAGTATTTATAGTACACATAGACGAGGACATGTACCAGTATTTATAGTACACATAGACGAGGACATTTACCAGTATGTATAGTACACGTAGACGAAGACATTTCCCAGTATTTATAATACTCATAGACGAGGACATGTACCAGTACATGTATTTATAGTACACATAGACAAGGACATTAACCAGTATTTATAGTACTCATAGACGAGGTTATTTCCCAGTATTTATAGTAAACATAGACGGGGACATTTACCAGTATTTATAGTACACATAGACGAGGATATTTACCAGTATTTATAGTACACATAGACGAGGACATATACCGGTATTTATAGTACACATAGACGGGGTCATTTACCAGTATTTATAGTACACATAGACGAGGACATGTACCAGTATTTATAGTACACATAGACGATGACATTTACCAGTATTTATAGTACACATACACGAGGACATTTACCGGTATTTATAGTACACATAGACGAGGATATTTACCAGTATTTATAGTACACATAGACGAGGACATATACCGGTATTTATAGTACACATAGACGAGGACATTTACCAGTATTTATAGTACACATAGACGGGGGCATTTACCAGTATTTATAGTACACATAGACGAGGACATGTACCAGTATTTATAGTACACATAGACGAGGACATTTACCAGTATTTATGGTACACATACACGAGGACATTTACCAGTATTTATAGTACAAATAGACGAGGATATTTACCAGTATTTATAGTACACATAGACGAGGACATATTCCGGTATTTATAGTACACATAGACGGGGATATTTACCGGTATTTATAGTACACATAGACGGGGGCATTTACCAGTATTTATAGTACACTTAGACGGGGACATTTAGCAATATTTATAGTACACACAGACGGGGGCATTTACCAGTATCTATAGTACACATAGACGGGGGCATTTATCAGTATTTATAGTACATAGAGACGAGGACATATACCAGTATTTATAGTACACATAGACGAGGACATTTACCAGTATTTATGGTACACTAGACGAGGACATATACCAGTATTTATAGTACACATAGACGAGGACATTTACCAGTATTGATAGTACACATAGACGAGGATATTAACCAGAATTTATAGTACACATAGACGAGGACATGTACCAGTATTTATATTACACATAGACGGGGACATCTACCAGTATTTATACTAAACATAGTCGGGGACATTTACCAGTATTTATAGTACACATAGACGAGGACATTTACCTGTATTTATAGTACATATAGACGAGGTCATTTACCAGTATTTATAGTACATACGAGGACATGTACCAGTACATGTATTTACAGTACACATAGACGGGGGCATTTACCAGTATTTATAGTACACATAGACGGTTGCATTTACCAGTATTTATAGTACACATAGGCGGGGACATTTACCACTATTTATAGTACACATAGACGAGGACATTTACCAGTATTTATAGTACACATAGACGGGGACATTTACCAGTATTTATTGTACACATAGACGGGGGCATTTACCAGTATTTATAGTACACATAGACGAGGATATTTACCAGTATTTATAGTACACATAGACGGGAAGATTTACCAGTATTGATAGTACACATAGACGGTTGCATTTACCAGTATTTGTAGTACACATAGACGAGGACATGTACCAGTATTTATAGTACACATAGACGATGACATTTACCAGTATTTATAGTACACATACACGAGGACATTTACCGGTATTTATAGTACACATAGACGAGGATATTTACCAGTATTTATAGTACACATAGACGAGGACATATACCGGTATTTATAGTACACATAGACGAGGACATTTACCAGTATTTATAGTACACATAGACGGGGGCATTTACCAGTATTTATAGTACACATAGACGAGGACATGTACCAGTATTTATAGTACACATAGACGAGGACATTTACCAGTATTTATGGTACACATACACGAGGACATTTACCAGTATTTATAGTACAAATAGACGAGGATATTTACCAGTATTTATAGTACACATAGACGAGGACATATACCGGTATTTATAGTACACATAGACGGGGATATTTACCGGTATTTATAGTACACATAGACGGGGGCATTTACCATTATTTATAGTACATACGAGGACATGTACCAGTACATGTATTTACAGTACACATAGACGGGGGCATTTACCAGTATTTATAGTACACATAGACGGTTGCATTTACCAGTATTTATAGTACACATAGGCGGGGACATTTACCACTATTTATAGTACACATAGACGAGGACATTTACCAGTATTTATAGTACACATAGACGGGGACATTTACCAGTATTTATGGTACACATACACGAGGACATTTACCAGTATTTATAGTACAAATAGACGAGGATATTTACCAGTATTTATAGTACACATAGACGAGGACATATTCCGGTATTTATAGTACACATAGACGGGGATATTTACCGGTATTTATAGTACACATAGACGGGGGCATTTACCAGTATTTATAGTACACTTAGACGGGGACATTTAGCAATATTTATAGTACACACAGACGGGGGCATTTACCAGTATCTATAGTACACATAGACGGGGGCATTTATCAGTATTTATAGTACATAGAGACAAGGACATATACCAGTATTTATAGTACACATAGACGAGGACATTTACCAGTATTTATGGTACACTAGACGAGGACATATACCAGTATTTATAGTACACATAGACGAGGACATTTACCAGTATTGATAGTACACATAGACGAGGATATTAACCAGAATTTATAGTACACATAGACGAGGACATGTACCAGTATTTATATTACACATAGACGGGGACATCTACCAGTATTTATACTAAACATAGTCGGGGACATTTACCAGTATTTATAGTACACATAGACGAGGACATTTACCTGTATTTATAGTACATATAGACGAGGTCATTTACCAGTATTTATAGTACATACGAGGACATGTACCAGTACATGTATTTACAGTACACATAGACGGGGGCATTTACCAGTATTTATAGTACACATAGACGGTTGCATTTACCAGTATTTATAGTACACATAGGCGGGGACATTTACCACTATTTATAGTACACATAGACGAGGACATTTACCAGTATTTATAGTACACATAGACGGGGACATTTACCAGTATTTATTGTACACATAGACGGGGGCATTTACCAGTATTTATAGTACACATAGACGAGGATATTTACCAGTATTTATAGTACACATAGACGGGAAGATTTACCAGTATTGATAGTACACATAGACGGTTGCATTTACCAGTATTTATAGTACACATAGACGAGGACATGTACCAGTATTTATAGTACACATAGACGATGACATTTACCAGTATTTATAGTACACATACACGAGGACATTTACCGGTATTTATAGTACACATAGACGAGGATATTTACCAGTATTTATAGTACACATAGACGAGGACATATACCGGTGTTTATAGTACACATAGACGAGGACATTTACCAGTATTTATAGTACACATAGACGGGGGCATTTACCAGTATTTATAGTACACATAGACGAGGACATGTACCAGTATTTATAGTACACATAGACGAGGACATTTACCAGTATTTATGGTACACATACACGAGGACATTTACCAGTATTTATAGTACAAATAGACGAGGATATTTACCAGTATTTATAGTACACATAGACGAGGACATATACCGGTATTTATAGTACACATAGACGGGGATATTTACCGGTATTTATAGTACACATAGACGGGGGCATTTACCAGTATTTATAGTACACTTAGACGGGGACATTTAGCAATATTTATAGTACACACAGACGGGGGCATTTACCAGTATCTATAGTACACATAGACGGGGGCATTTATCAGTATTTATAGTACATAGAGACAAGGACATATACCAGTATTTATAGTACACATAGACGAGGACATTTACCAGTATTTATGGTACACTAGACGAGGACATATACCAGTATTTATAGTACACATAGACGAGGACATTTACCAGTATTGATAGTACACATAGACGAGGATATTAACCAGAATTTATAGTACACATAGACGAGGACATGTACCAGTATTTATATTACACATAGACGGGGACATCTACCAGTATTTATACTAAACATAGTCGGGGACATTTACCAGTATTTATAGTACACATAGACGAGGACATTTACCTGTATTTATAGTACATATAGACGAGGTCATTTACCAGTATTTATAGTACATACGAGGACATGTACCAGTACATGTATTTACAGTACACATAGACGGGGCATTTACCAGTATTTATAGTACACATAGACGGTTGCATTTACCAGTATTTATAGTACACATAGGCGGGGACATTTACCACTATTTATAGTACACATAGACGAGGACATTTACCAGTATTTATAGTACACATAGACGGGGACATTTACCAGTATTTATTGTACACATAGACGGGGGCATTTACCAGTATTTATAGTACACATAGACGAGGATATTTACCAGTATTTATAGTACACATAGACGGGAAGATTTACCAGTATTGATAGTACACATAGACGGTTGCATTTACCAGTATTTATAGTACACATAGACGAGGACATGTACCAGTATTTATAGTACACATAGACGATGACATTTACCAGTATTTATAGTACACATACACGAGGACATTTACCGGTATTTATAGTACACATAGACGAGGATATTTACCAGTATTTATAGTACACATAGACGAGGACATATACCGGTGTTTATAGTACACATAGACGAGGACATTTACCAGTATTTATAGTACACATAGACGGGGGCATTTACCAGTATTTATAGTACACATAGACGAGGACATGTACCAGTATTTATAGTACACATAGACGAGGACATTTACCAGTATTTATGGTACACATACACGAGGACATTTACCAGTATTTATAGTACAAATAGACGAGGATATTTACCAGTATTTATAGTACACATAGACGAGGACATATACCGGTATTTATAGTACACATAGACGGGGATATTTACCGGTATTTATAGTACACATAGACGGGGCATTTACCATTATTTATAGTACATACGAGGACATGTACCAGTACATGTATTTACAGTACACATAGACGGGGGCATTTACCAGTATTTATAGTACAGATAGACGGTTGCATTTACCAGTATTTATAGTACACATAGGCGGGGACATTTACCACTATTTATAGTACACATAGACGAGGACATTTACCAGTATTTATAGTACACATAGACGGGGACATTTACCAGTATTTATTGTACACATAGACGGGGGCATTTACCAGTATTTATAGTACACATAGACGAGGATATTTACCAGTATTTATAGTACACATAGACGGGAAGATTTACCAGTATTGATAGTACACATAGACGGTTGCATTTACCAGTATTTATAGTACACATAGACGAGGACATGTACCAGTATTTATAGTACACATAGACGATGACATTTACCAGTATTTATAGTACACATACACGAGGACATTTACCGGTATTTATAGTACACATAGACGAGGATATTTACCAGTATTTATAGTACACATAGACGAGGACATATACCGGTATTTATAGTACACATAGACGAGGACATTTACCAGTATTTATAGTACACATAGACGGGGGCATTTACCAGTATTTATAGTACACATAGACGAGGACATGTACCAGTATTTATAGTACACATAGACGAGGACATTTACCAGTATTTATGGTACACATACACGAGGACATTTACCAGTATTTATAGTACAAATAGACGAGGATATTTACCAGTATTTATAGTACACATAGACGAGGACATATACCGGTATTTATAGTACACATAGACGGGGATATTTACCGGTATTTATAGTACACATAGACTGGGGCATTTACCAGTATTTATAGTACACTTAGACGGGGATATTTAGCAATATTTATAGTACACACAGACGGGGGCATTTACCAGTATCTATAGTACACATAGACGGGGGCATTTATCAGTATTTATAGTACATAGAGACGAGGACATATACCAGTATTTATAGTACACATAGACGAGGACATTTACCAGTATTTATGGTACACTAGACGAGGACATATACCAGTATTTATAGTACACATAGACGAGGACATTTACCAGTATTGATAGTACACATAGACGAGGATATTAACCAGAATTTATAGTACACATAGACGAGGACATGTACCAGTATTTATATTACACATAGACGGGGACATCTACCAGTATTTATACTAAACATAGTCGGGGACATTTACCAGTATTTATAGTACACATAGACGAGGACATTTACCTGTATTTATAGTACATATAGACGAGGTCATTTACCAGTATTTATAGTACATACGAGGACATGTACCAGTACATGTATTTACAGCACACATAGACGGGGGCATTTACCAGTATTTATAGTACACATAGACGGTTGCATTTACCAGTATTTATAGTACACATAGGCGGGGACATTTACCACTATTTATAGTACACATAGACGAGGACATTTACCAGTATTTATAGTACACATAGACGGGGACATTTACCAGTATTTATTGTACACATAGACGGGGGCATTTACCAGTATTTATAGTACACATAGACGAGGATATTTACCAGTATTTATAGTACACATAGACGGGAAGATTTACCAGTATTGATAGTACACATAGACGGTTGCATTTACCAGTATTTATAGTACACATAGACGGGGGCATTTACCGTATTTATAGTACGCATAGACGGGGGCATTTACCAGTATTTATACTACACATAGACGGGGGCATTTATCAGTATTTATAGTACACATAGACGAGGACATATACCAGTATTTATAGTACACGTAGACGAGGACATTTACCAGTATTTATAGTAAACATAAACAAGCACATCTCCCAGTATTGATAGTGCACATAGACGAGGACATTTACCAGTATTTATAGTATACATACACGAGGACATGTACCAGTATTTATAGTACACATAGATGGGGACATTTACCAGTATTTATAGTACACATAGACGGGGGCATTTACCAGTATTTATAGTGAACATAGACGGGGACATTTACCAGTATTTCTGGTACACATAGACGGGGGCATTTACCAGGATTTATAGTGAACATAGACGGGGACATTTACCAGTATTTATAGTACACATGGACGGGGGCATTTACCAGCATTTATAGTACACATAGACGAGGACATATACCAGTACATGTATTTATAGTACACATAGACAGGGGCATTTACCAGTATTTATAGTACTCATAGACGAGGCCATTTACCAGTATTTATAGTAAACATAGACGGGGACATGTACCAGTACATGTAATTATAGTACACATTGACGGGGACATTTATCAGTATTTATAGTACACATACACGGGGGCATTTACCAGTATTTATAGTACACATAGACGACGACATGTACCAGTATTTATAGTACACATAGTCGAGGACATTTACCAGTATGTATAGTACACGTAGACGAGGACATTTACCATTATTTATAATACACATACACGAGGACATGTACCAGTACATGTATTTATAGTACACATAGACAAGGACATTTACCAGTATTTATAGTACACATAGACGGGGGCATTTACCAGTATTTATAGTACACATAGACGAGGACATGTACCAGTATTTATAGTACAAATAGACGAGGATATTTACCAGTATTTATAGTACACATAGACGAGGACATATACCGGTATTTATAGTACACATAGACGGGGATATTTACCGGTATTTATAGTACACATAGACGGGGGCATTTACCAGTATTTATAGTACACTTAGACGGGGACATTTACCAATATTTATAGTACACACAGACGGGGGCATTTACCAGTATCTATAGTACACATAGACGGGGGCATTTATCAGTATTTATAGTACATAGAGACGAGGACATATACCAGTATTTATAGTACACATAGACGAGGACATTTACCAGTATTTATGGTACACTAGACGAGGACATATACCAGTATTTATAGTACACATAGACGAGGACATTTACGAGTATTGATAGTACACATAGACGAGGACATTAACCAGTATTTATAGTACACATAGACGAGGACATGTACCAGTATTTATATTACACATAGACGGGGACATTTACCAGTATTTATAGTAAACATAGACGGGGACATTTACCAGTATTTATAGTACACATAGACGAGGACATTTACCTGTATTTATAGTACATATAGACGAGGTCATTTACCAGTATTTATAGTACATACGAGGACATGTACCAGTACATGTATTTACAGTACACATAGACGGGGGCATTTACTAGTATTTATAGTACACATAGACGGTTGCATTTACCAGTATTTATAGTACACATAGACGGGGACATTTACCAGTATTTATAGTACACATAGACGAGGACATTTACCAGTATTTATAGTACACATAGACGGGGACATTTACCAGTATTTATTGTACACATAGACGGGGGCATTTACCAGTATTTATAGTACACATAGACGAGGATATTTACCAGTATTTATACTACACATAGACGGGAAGATTTACCAGTATTCATAGTACACATAGACGGTTGCATTTACCAGTATTTATAGTACACATAGACGGGGGCATTTACCAGTATTTATAGTACACGTAGACGAGGACATTTACCAGTTTTTATAGTACGCATACCCGGGGGCATTTACCAGTATTTATAAAACACATAGACGGGGGCATTTATCAGTATTTATAGTACACATAGACGAGGACATATACCAGTATTTATAGTACACGTAGACGAGGACATCTACCAGTATTTATAGTAAACATAAACAAGCATATCTCCCAGTATTGATAGTACAGATAGACGAGGACATTTACCAGTATTTATAGTAAACATAAACAAGCACATCTCCCAGTATTGATGGTACACATAGACGAGGACATTTACCAGTATTTATAGTATACATACACGAGGACATGTACCAGTATTTATAGTACACATAGACGAGGTCATTTACCAGTATTTATAGTACATACGAGGACATGTACCAGTACATGTATTTACAGTACACATAGACGGGGATATTTACCAGTATTTCTGGTACACTAGACGAGGACATTTACCAGTATTTATAGTACACTTAGACGGGGGCATTTACCAGTATTTATAGTACACATCGACGGGGGCATTTACCAGCATTTATAGTACACATAGACGAGGACATGTACCAGTACATGTATTTATAGTACACATAGACAGGGGCATTTACCAGTATTTATAATACTTATAGACGAGGACATTTACCAGTATTTATAGTAAACATAGACGGGGACATGTACCAGTACATGTAATTATAGTACACATTGACGGGGACATTTATCAGTATTTATAGTACACATAGACGGGGGCATTTACCAGTATTTATAGTACACATAGACGAGGACATGTACCAGTATTTATAGTACACATAGACGAGGACATATACCAGTATTTATAGTACACGTAGACGAGGACATCTACCAGTATTTATAGTAAACATAAACAAGCACATCTCCCAGTATTGATAGTACACATAGACGAGGACATTTACCAGTATTTATAGTAAACATAAACAAGCACATCTCCCAATATTGATAGTACACATAGACGAGGACATTTACCAGTATTTATAGTATACATACACGAGGACATGTACCAGTATTTATAGTACACATAGACGGGGACATTTACCAGTATTTATAGTACACATAGACGGGGGCATTTACCAGTATTTATAGTGAACATAGACGGGGAGATTTACCAGTATTTCTGGTACACTAGACGAGGACATTTACCAGTATTTATAGTACACTTAGACGGGGGCATTTACCAGTGTTTATAGTACACATGGACGGGGGCATTTACCAGCATTTATAGTACACATAGACGAGGACATGTACCAGTACATGTATTTATAGTACACATAGACAGGGGCATTTACCAGTATTTATAGTACTTATAGACGAGGACATTTACCAGTATTTATAGTAAACATAGACGGGGACATGTACCAGTACATGTAATTATAGTACACATAGACGGGGACATTTATCAGTATTTATAGTACACATAGACGGGGGCATTTACCAGTATTTATAGTACACATAGACGAGGACATGTACCAGTATTTATAGTACACATAGACGAGGACATTTACCAGTATGTATAGTACACGTAGACGAGGACATTTACCAGTATTTATAATACACATAGACGAGGACATGTACCAGTACATGTAATTATAGTACACATAGACGGGGACATTTATCAGTATTTATAGTACACATAGACGGGGGCATTTACCAGTATTTATAGTACACATAGACGAGGACATGTACCAGTATTTATAGTACACATAGACGAGGACATTTACCAGTATGTATAGTACAACTAGACGAGGACATTTACCAGTATTTATTATACACATAGACGAGGACATGTACCAGTACATGTATTTATAGTACACATAGACAAGGACATTTACCAGTATTTATAGTACTCATAGACGAGGACATTTACCAGTATTTATAGTACACATAGACGGGGACATTTACCAGTATTTATAGTACACATAGACGAGGATATTTACCAGTATTTATAGTACACATAGACGAGGACATATACCGGTATTTATAGTACACATAGACGGGGTCATTTACCAGTATTTATAGTACACATAGACGAGGACATGTACCAGTATTTATAGTACACATAAACGATGACATTTACCAGTATTTATAGTACACATACACGAGGACATTTACCGGTATTTATAGTACACATAGACGAGGATATTTACCAGTATTTATAGTACACATAGACGAGGACATATACCGGTATTTATAGTACACATAGGCGAGGACATTTACCAGTATTAATAGTACACATAGACGAGGACATTTACCAGTATTTATAGTACACGTAGATGAGGATATTTACCAGTATTTATAGTACACATAGACGAGGACATTTACCAGTATTTATAGTACACGTAGATGAGGATATTTACCAGTATTTATAGTACACATAGACGAGGACATTTACCAGTATTTATAGTACACATACACGGGGGCATTTACCAGTATTTATAGTACACATAGACGGGGGCATTTACCAGTATTTATAGTACACTTAGACGGGGACATTTACCAATATTTATAGTACACACAGACGGGGGCATTTACCAGTATTTATAGTACACATAGACGTGGGCATTTATCAGTATTTATAGTACATAGAGACGAGGACATATACCAGTATTTATAGTACACATAGACGAGGACATTTACCAGTATTTATGGTACACTAGACGAGGACATATACCAGTATTTATAGTTCACATAGACGAGGACATTTACCAGTATTGATAGTACACATAGACGAGGACATTAACCAGTATTTATAGTACACATAGACGAGGACATGTACCAGTATTTATATAACACCTAGACGGGGACATTTACCAGTATTTATAGTAAACATAGACGGGGACATTTACCAGTATTTATAGTACACATAGACGAGGACATTTACCTGTATTTATAGTACATATAGACGAGGTCATTTACCAGTATTTATAGTACATACGAGGACATGTACCAGTACATGTATTTACAGTACACATAGACGGGGGCATTTACCAGTATTTATAGTACACATAGACGGGGCCATTTACCAGTATTTATAGTACACATAGACGAGGACATATACCAGTATTTATAGTACACATAGACGAGGACATTTACCAGTATTTATAGTACACATAGACGAGGACATTTACCAGTATTTATAGTACACATAGACGAGGACATGTACCAGTATTTATAGTGAACATAGACGGGGGCATTTACCAGTATTTATAGTAAACATAGGCGGGGACATTTATCAGTATTGGTCTAAGTTTAAATTAATTAATGTTTTAGTGTATCAAATGTCATCATATCTATCGTAAAATATCAGGGTCTCTTGTTGATTTAATTCTTGATGACATTGTCAGACACAAAGGTACCTCAGACCCGTTAACTTAAAGCTGGCCTCTCAACATAAAAACACCGAGATGTTTCGAAAAAAATTTGACGGGAGCGAAGTTGACCTAGATCAACCTCACTCCTGTATGTTTTATGAATATTAAATGAACGTCTGACCCAAATGCTCGAACGGAGCCTTCGCCCACGGTATAAAAGAAACAGGAGATGTTATGCAACCGTGACATTTGATCGAAGACACGACAAAGGCAACTTGGCGTCGCAAACAGAAGTACATGTAATTATCTCTATATATTTCCTTTTTTGTTTCGTTTTTTTCTGAACATACATGTACATAATTGATACAAAGTTAGTTGAAACAAAAGATCACATGATACTGTAATGGTGTATGCATTTTGCCACTAAAAGGCCACCCATCCAACCGTGCGTAGCTTAAATAAACAAAGGACTAGGGCCAGTAAGGGATTGATTTTTGCCCTACTTTGAAAACAAAGTTTTTGTTGTTTTTTTTTCTGGTAGAAAATGCTGAATTTAGGTATTTGGGGAAGTTTTCATGCTTTATTTATCATATTTTATAAATCTGAGGGCAAAAATTTGAATTTGAATTGAAAAGCATAGATTTTTGGAATCCGATCAAGGTAACATTTTGTTTGAGGCATAGTTTCTATATTCCTTGTTAGATTAACTTCATAGTTGGTAGAAATGGTCATAATGGGAAGACGGTGTGCTATGACCTTGATCCAATTTTATACCTCCAAGCCCAAGGTCAGGGTCACAATATATTAGATGGATAGAAATTGTCTGGGCCATAACTTTTTACAGCCTTCATCGATCCGACTAATATCTCAGAATTTTTGTTGCCCTTGTCTTAATGTTATGACATGACCTTGACGAAGGTCATATCTCCAATGTCAAGGTCACAGTGCATTTGATTGATTAAATCTTTTAAAGATATGTACATTTAGATATTTGTTGCGTTTGAAATAATATATGATTAACGTATTATGCTATGTTGATGTTGTTCTTGTTAATGGAAAATCATGGATTTCTGGAAATAATCACAAAAAAGTAAAAGAGTGAGGTCATAGGGGTCAAAATATATATTGATAGATATTCTGAGTTTAATGTATGCAATTTTTACTTGCAGAAGAATAAATGACAGTTCATATGTAATATAACAATATGCATAAATCTCAGGGGAAAAAATATGCAGATTGGCAATGATTTTTTTTTAATCTACGAAGGAAACAACGGGAATGAGATCAACACCAAGCGTGTCATTCCCTCATACGGCAGCAAAATTCATGGTACTACATTGACCCTGACCTTTGACCTGTTGACTCCCAAGTAAATAGGGACGTTCTTTAAGCCATATGTGAAGTATGAACCCAATAGGGCCAAAACTGTGACTTCTAGGGGGTCTACATGGTTTTTATGATGCTTTCTACCGACCTTAACCTTTGACCTTTTAACCCCAAAATCGATAGTGATCTTTTATTATATTTACGTATCATTCCAATGGGGCCAAAACGGTGACGTCTATGGTGTCTGCGAGGTTTTGTTTCAGACACATGCACCCATGCAAGCACTCACATACGACGGTATCATTACAACAATCACCATTGCAAGGGGATAAAAAATAACTATATTCTATATTCTTGTATATATGTAGGTTTAAATGGTAATTAACGAGACGTGTGATTGGCTAATCTGCAGTAAGGAGAGATGGACTAATATTTCATTGTATCAGGCGCTCTGATTGGATGAGATTATTTGTGGCTCAATCTATAAATAAAGACCGATTGTGCGGTAAAATCACAAATTTTAACATTTCGCTAAGATTTTATGACCTACAAATGTTCTTTACATTTGAAATTTGGCATTTTTATACGCCCGTCATAAGACACGGGACATATTATGTTATGGCGCTGTCCGTACGTGGTCATGTTTTCCGGACTTTTTTTGACGTCTTTCAACATATTGAGTTGAAATTTAGTATATAGCGTTATTTCAAGCGGCGTCAGTACCAGTTCGAGTTTTGTTATCATTGACTTACTTTTGACGGATTTATGGCCCTTGGACTTGGAATTTCAAGATTTTTTCAGAAATTCATTTAAAATCTATTTTTTGTCAAAACATTATGAAATTTATCATGAAACAAGTAAAATGTACCAACTATCACATATACATGTATTACGGGTTTTAATATCTTTTTCCTCATTTTTGAGAAAATTATGATTTTAGGAGGGGGAGGGGGGTTGACCATCTGTCCAAGGTCATGTTTTCCGGACTTTTTTCGCCGTCTTTCAAGATATTGAATTGAAATTTGGCATATTGCTTTATATCAAGCGGCGTCAGTACCAGTTCGAGTTTAGTTACGATTTGACGGATTTATGGCCCTTGGACTTATAAATTTCAAGATTTTTTTGAAAATTCATTAAAAGTCTAATTTTTGTAAAAACATTATGAAATTTAGCATGAAACAAGTAAAATGTACCAACTATCACATAGTTTTACAGGTATTGATATCTTCTTTTTTTTTTTTTTTTTTTTGAGAAATTTATAATTCTAGGAGGGGGTGTTAGGGGGGCTTGGAATAAAAAATTTCAAGATCTTTTTTTGCAGGTCAATTTCGAAGATGGGTTTGATAGGACCAATTTTTGCAGGAGTTATTGCCCTTGGACTTATTCCTATGATAAAATGCTATGAAACGCAATTACTTTTAGTAAACGTCAGATGTTTTTCATGAAACTCATGCCAAATGCGAATTGATCCCGTCCGAATTAAGCGACGGGCGTATTATGCCACGCTAGGCGTTGCTCTTGTTTTATTTTATTATTATTATTGAAGGGAGGGGGACCCCTTTCCAGGAAGATTTTCTTGAAATCAAGGTCAATAAGCTATAGTAAACTGTTACAATTCTGATAGAGGAGGGTCTGACAAACGTTTTGATATATGGGTTATACAAAGGTAAGATACAGAAAGTTGTGTAAATATTCCTTGCAGTTTGGTAATTTATCATGGGACCCTATGAGAAAAGGAATTATTATGCTTTGATCTTCATCTGCTACGCTGGAAATATTAAGGTGAAAAATATTGTGAAACTCGATTCCGGAGAATACGGAAACTTTATAAGCGATATTTTGGCCCCACAAGTGTTCATTCAAAATATTTTGTAGTACGATTTGATTCATTTCTCACAAATATGCGAAATTTTATCAATGAACATTCATGGGGCCAATTCTAATTTTCTTTGTAAAACTAAAAATCTCGTTGATTTTTTACATTTTCTGCTATCATGTGCTACTTCATCGTCCTGTAGCACATGAATATCAATGGGTTTTTTACTATTCCTTGTTAGCACATGAAAATATGTCTTATTTTAAGTAAATTAAGAACATAAAACCATAAATTTTTATTTTGAAAAATCCCTTAAATTCGAGGCGGTCGCACTACTGTTACTGACCCTAGCCCTTTTAAAGTTGAACGAACAAATTATATTTACTAGTTATTTAGACCAAGTGTGACATATATATCACAATGTGCAAATAGTATCGTGTGTTCAGTTGTACTTGTATCGAACCAACCTTCCCCATGCAAATATGAAAATGTCAGTAAGATATGGGTAATTTGAAAACTTACGATATTCAGGTAATACTATCCTTTCTCCAAATTACAAGTCAAATTCCAATACTCCACAACAGACCACACATTTGGAAAGCATAATATTATTTATACATGTATACTTTACTGTAAAGCAAATACACATCAGTTTACACATCCGTTTGTTGACACATCTTTTGGAATGTACGAATAAGTAACATACAAACAGAAAATAGTATAGATTGAAGACGAAATCTTCAAAATTATGCAAAAGATTCTGGTCATGATCCTACATAGAGAATGCATATTGAATAATGTTATTTGTAAAGTATAGGACTCTTCTGATGTCTGGATTCACAAAGGTAATGTTTTATT
Organism: Pteria penguin; assembly: GCA_035048485.1. NCBI lineage: Eukaryota > Metazoa > Mollusca > Bivalvia > Pterioida > Pteriidae > Pteria > Pteria penguin. The sequence continues at coordinate 27,996,896 of CM068582.1, read as the reverse complement.
TTATTTTATTTTATTTCGAGTACAAACGTTATCATCAATAATAGTACGGAAACAGAAAACTATATGACACTTTTGTGATAATTCATATTGTTATTGACAGGCTAGTACGATGTTCATACAAATTCAAGAACTAGTAACATTTTTAGCTAAACAACATGCGTGTTTGAAACACGAATGCCCCAGCTGCAAATAAAACATAGCTGTCAATGTCCTACCCCGGGGTCACATGAAGACGCTTAGGGGATACACTTACTGTTGAATTTTGGTAACTGAAACAACATTCTATTGAAAGTTATCAGGCACTGCAGAATTACGGAATTACGTACAGACGAACGGAACGACCGAACGCTGTTTTGCCGAAGATCTCTTAGACATGTGCAAAAAAAAACCGGAAGGGGGAGGCGCAGGTGAACGAAAAAAGAAAATGTTTAAAATCATATATTAAGTAGAATTAAAATTAATGATGTTCCTTAACAACTATTAGACTTGACATGGATAAAATTATAAATTCTTAAAATTATACAAAAGCGTGGGGAACTTCTTACCCATCCACCACTGCTGAACACCCCCCCCCCCCTTTTCTTCCCGGATGAATAGATAAAAAGAACATATGCTGTTTGAAGAACAAACGGTTTTTTTCTTCTCTCCATCATTTCTGTCTCTGTTAATGTAAAAATACTTATAATCGAACACTCTGAATTCAAGAAAGTGTCCTTGGGAATGCTGTATACTAATTTCGAATTTCATTTTATTTTTGAGGTGAGGTGGGAAGGAGAAATGAGGGAAAGGGTGGGATGCAGGGAAAATGTAAATTTGAGAGCAGTGAACTTGGGCGAACGCCACCCGGCTACAATATGGAAGATGGGTTGAAAGGATAAGGCAAGACGCGGTAATGTTTAGCCAGACAAAACCCCTGCGTCTCCTATCTGTGGTGGATCATGTTATGAAATGCAAAAACATATGCATGAATTTTTTTTTTTTTTTTTTGGAAATTCAAAAGGGCACATGTTTACAACATACTGAATATAGTTTACAAAACAAGTTGACATTTTTAACTTACTGTTTTGGATTTTATAGCTGCACAAATGTTGCAGCTATAAACTCCAAAATGGTAAGCTGAAAAGGTCAACTTCTTTTGTATTTTATGTGCAGTATATTATGAAGATTGATCAACATATTTTGGTTCCCAAGAACCACTTTTTAAAACCAACGAAGTTGATAAATCTAAGTATCACACATCAGGGACTGAAAATGCATTTTTCAGTATTGTGAGATTTATACAGGCTCGCATTAATACTTCTACATTCTATGACAAAATAAAATAGGCATGATACTAGCCAAACTGATCGTCCGACCTGCGTGGTAAATATCGGAATTCGAACCTTTATCGCCTAGATCAGAATTCAAGCGCTCTACAACTCCCGAGTAATCAACATATAAAGACAGTGCCTTGCAACCCAAACTGTCCATAAAACATTCCGATGTGTCTGGGATGTTCATAATTAACTCTGGTAAACTAAATTTCTTCCGAAATTACCAATCGTATATATACCGGTGATCATTATACTAAAATATATATTAGATAACTCACCATGCCTCTTATTGCAATATTCCAAAACATTCAGAATATCCCATGTTTTCAACCACAAACACCGACATTGAACACTTACACAAAAATGAGAACAGTCCGTGCGCGCGGGAAAAAATCATAGCCAATCAGTATAACTTGATAGGGATCACTTGACCAATGGCTAACAAGGGCACATTTGATGTATGGGAGTGCATCCACATTGTAAAACTATGGGGTATTTATCAAAATTTGTTTAACTTTTTTGGGGTGGAGAGGGGGGGTGTGTTAATTCAAGATTTATAAATGAGAAATGAGGCAGTTACGAGAAGTCCAAGGGGGGGGGGGGGGGGGGGGGGGGGGGGGGGGGGCAAACCCGATGAAGACAAATTGTATGTTGCATTACGATAGACTAAACGTCTCTGGAAATCTCCGACTGAAATTTAAGAATACTGAAACGGAAGACGACTCTGACAAGTTCAGTTGAACTCTGAACTTTGAGACAAAGTGACAATGCTATATTAAATGGACAACAGTCTTTATCATAACCCCCCCCCCAATTTTCTCTCTCATTTCCATCTAATATCCCACCCTCCATTACAACAGTTATATTTCACAGGAGAAATTATTCATTTTAATATGCATAATTATTTGTCGGCGCCAACAGTCCGCGTTCGATTCCCGGGTTGCGCCACTATGTTTAAGAGGTTGGCAACCTCCTGCTTCCATATCGCGATATAACTGAAATATTGTTGAAAGCGACGTAAAACCCCCAATCAAACAACATAATAATTTGTAGATTTACACTACTTGTATCTTAATATAACGACCGACACCCCCGTAATGACATGACAGTGGGTTCGCGTTGTAGCCGATCCAACAGAGTGTTCGATTCAGGGCTAGTGTCCTTTCTAACTTTTAAGTTTTTGTAATATAAAGTGAGCACATGACTATTAATGACACTAGTTTTTAACTGGTATTCTTTCTAATTTGCTACCGTGTAGCTATATGATTACAGTTGATAAAAACGACACAAACTCTCATTAAGGCAAACTAATATATACCAATGGCGACCAAGAATTGTTAGAGAGATGGATATTGCGGAGGCGAGTTCGATGTCTGCTTTTCCCTATTGTATGAGAGGTCAGCAACATCCGGGTTCTACCCCAGCTGGACTGAAATTGGTGAAAGCGACGTAAAATCTGTATACACCAAACCATATCAATAATTAATGTTAGTGATTACTATATACATATATTGCAACATGGACAAAACAAATATACGCAAATAAATACATGATTGAATAATTAAATAAGCCTTCGTCTCGTACTTATTTAAACTCTCCCGTGGTTCCGGTAATGTCGTTATGGCTGTCAATCAGTTTGTCAGATTGAATATCGGTTAGGGATTCAGAATTCTGAGTGGTCCGTCATAAAGTTCCCAACAGGGGATTCAACCATGTCGTGTGGCGCAAGTGTTACGACCAAAAGAACAGAGTTCAATTTGCAAGATCTCTGGACGAGTCCGGTCTCTTGGTCCCCATCCTTAAGCATGCATATAGGGGAGTTTGGTTTTGGTCTGTTTGTTTACCGGTTGGGAACGTTAAACTTCGTCATATCTTCTACGTGATTTGGAACACAAGATGTGTACATTCTCCGCTTAAAAAGAAACATTTTGTTCTCTATTGAATTATAAGTGTTACACTAAAGTTCAAAACATTTCATTTATTATGCTTATACTTAATTATTACAATCTTGAATAGTTAATTTTTGTAACTTTTCTGGCAAGCTGTCTGATAGGTCGAAGTTGCCATACTGGATTCGAACCTCGGTGGAATGCGAAATAGCAAATTTACTTTCATATGTATCCTTTGATAATAAAATTGTAAATCTTCGGAATCTTCTCTTTTTTCCCAATAACAAGTAAACTTGTAAAACACACTTTTAATTATCTATTTAATATTTAAGATTAATACTATTACAATTACTATTTTTATACTTGGGGGGGGGGGGGGGGGGTTAAAGCTTAAGAAAAATGGTTGATTGCTCAGACATGCAGTTTAGAGGTAGCCAGAGTTACCAACTACACAACGTCAGAACAAATTTACTGCATATGTCGTGAGGTTGCACTATTGGAAGGGGGGGGGGGGGGTATACAATATACATGTACAGTTCTCGTCGCGCGGACGGATACATGTATTAAAATCGGAATAAAAATATTGAATTCGATGAATTTTGCAAGACTGCAGATTATTTTTGTTACAATCTTAACACGTACTAAATTAGTTACATTGTAGTGCCATACATATCTTGGGCTACCACAGTTGCATTCTTGGGAATCTTTCAAGAGATATTGGTTGTTTAAATTCGCATCAGATTCTAGTATTGATATATGTATATGTGCCTATCACTTCCTTATTTTTAGGGTTTATTACATAGGACGTTTCTGAAGGTACACAAGAGGTACAGCATTTATTTTTAAGCTCCCGTTTGTGACTGAATACTTTGAAGGCAAAGGTCGCGCTTCTGTTCGGTTATGTTGGAGCCTGATCAAATCAAAGGAATGAAAGTCCTGAGAGATGGTCGTTAAAGTAAAAAAGCTTTTTAGGAGTTCTACATTGACATACACGTTAATTTGGAACGAAAACGACGTAGCTGTTCTCTTGCTGACTAGGGGTTTTTGTTGTTTAAACTGACAAATTGCCGGTAAATACCTTCTCTTGAATAAATCAAGACAATGACATAAAATTAAATGGAAAAAAATTTAGTCAGAAGTCTTTTTTTTTCCAATTTTTTCGCCTTAAATGACATACCGGTAGTCCATATTTTGAGTGCTGCAAAACCTAAATTGATACCCTTCAGAATACGAAAACTGGCATAAAACAAAATTTGAAAAAAAAGTCATTTTAATGAAGGAAATCAGATTTTGACACAATACTTTCAAATAGCCCTTGAAAAAGATATTTTCTAATGAAAATAAATAAATGTTTCATTGCTTATATATATATATATATATGTGTGTGTGTGTGTGTGTGTGTGTGTGTGTGTGTGTGTGTGTGTGTGTGTGTGAGGAATGACTACATCAGAAAAGCTAAAAAATAGATTTTAGAAAGGGTATGAAAAAAAGACCCATTAGATCACAGTAGTGCATTTGGTTTATCAAGTTATGCTACTGGTCCCAAAACAAATGAAGACTATTTGGCACTTAAACCCATATCACAAGGGTCATGAAATTTACAATGTTGCTGAAGATATTCACAAGCTTTCTCAACTTGCGCTGAGTGTTCACTGAAGATCAGCTTTAGTGTGAAATACTCTTTTACCTTTAAGACAATTACATGTACTCAAGATTTCTCATAATAGATACTTTGCAAAAAGAAAAAATATCTTGTTTATATTGTAAAAATATAGAAAAAACTAAAAGTTCAGTTACGAATCTAATTTTGATACGAAACATTAAAACTCTCTTCTTTGTACTAATATTGGTTTTTAATAGACTTAGCATTTCTTAATGTTAAGGAATCACTTTATGAAGCATGCTAAATAAAATTCCCAAAGCATATAGGTCAAAGACAAATACATGTATTTCAGCCATGTAAAACTTAAACAGATTTAATGTCTTACTGTACTTCATATAGATATCAAAACATAATTGACATGAATAACAATGGACATAAGAACTATACAGTCATAATACTGTAAACATACATACGATACACACACCCATCAATATCCCAGAAATCACAATACTACACACATACTTTCAATACGCATGTTCATCAATATCCCAGAAATAACCATATTACACACATACTTTCAATATGCACGTTCATCAATATCCCAGAAATAACCATATTACACACATACTTTCAATACGCACGTTCATCAATATCCCAGAAATAACCATATTACACACATACTTTCAATACGCACGTTCATCAGTATCCCAGTAATAATATTACACACATACTTACAAAAACACACTCATCAATATTAAAAAAAAAAAACCCCAATACTGCACACATACTCATGATACAAATACCCATAAATATCCTACAAATAACTGTATGTTTCATTCCTGGAGTATGCCATTGTATTATATAGGTTCGTTATCCTAGTTTGACTCCTTTAGTATGCCACTATGTTACATAAATTGGTTATTCTGGTTGGTTCCTGGAGTATGCCACTATGTTACATAGGTTGATTATCCTGGTTGGTTCCTGTAGTATGCCACTATGTTTAATAGATTGGTAATCCTAGTTGGTTCCTGGAGTATGCCACTATGTTACATAGGTTGGTTATCTTAGTTGGTTCCTGTAGTATGCCACAATGTTACATAGGTTGGTTATCCTGGTTGGTTTCTGGAGTGTGCCACTATGTTACATAGGTTAATTATTCTGGTTTGGTTCATGTAGTATACCACAATGTTATATAGGTTGGTTATCCTGGTTTGATTTCTGTAGTATACCACGATGTTACATAGGTTGGTTATCCTTGTTTGGTTCCTGAAGTATGCAACTATGTTACATAGGTTGGATATCCTGGTTTGGTTAATGTAGTATACCACTGTGTTACATAGGTTGGTTATCCTGGTTTGGTTCCTAAAATATGCCACTATGTTACATAGGTTGGTTATCCTGGTTTGGTTCCTAAAATATGCCACTATGTTACATAGGTTGGTTATTCTGGTTTGGTTCCTGTAGTATACCACTATGTTACATTGGTTGGTTATCCTGGTTGGTTCTTGGAGTATGCAACTATGTTACATAGGTTGGTTATCCTGGTTGGTTCCTGGAGTATGCAACTATGTTACATAGGTTGGTTATCCTGGTTTGGTTCCTGTAGTATACCACTATGCTGCATAGGTTGGTTACCCTGGTTTGATTCCTGTAGTATGCCACTATGTTACATAGGTTGGTTATACTGGTTGGTTCCTGGAGTATGCCACTATGTTGCATAGGTTGGTTATCCTAGTTTGATTTCTGGGATATGCCACTATGTTACATAGGTTGGTTATTCTGGTTTAGTTCCTGTAGTATACAACTGTGTTATATAGGTTGGTTATTCTGGTTTGGTTCTTGTATTATGCCAATATGTTACATAGGTTGGTTATTCTGGTTTGGTTCCTATAGTATGACACTATGTCACATAGATTAGTTATCCTGGTTTGTCTCCTGTAGTATGCCATTATGTCACATAGATTGGTTATTCTGGTTTGGTCCTGCAGTATGCCACTATGTTACATAGATTGGTTATCCTGCTTTGGTTATTGTAGTATACCACTATGTTACATAAATTAGTTATTCTGGTTTGGTTCTTGTAGTATGCCACTATGTTACATAGGTTGGTTAATCTGGTTTGGTTCCTGTAGTATCCCACTATGTTACATAGGTTGGTTATTCTGGTTTGGTACTTGCAGTATGCCACTATGTTACACAGGTTGTTATCTCCTATGTCCCTAGTTGACTGAACAAACAAATGTTGAATGTCACTTAACTTTAATCAACTAACTTTTACTTATAGGTACAATTTAAACAACAAGGGTGACTTCTTCTGATGACCTTAAAAGTAGGTACACGAGGGTGCTTTCCTCTGATGACCTTAAAAGTAGGTACACGAGGGTGCTTTCCTCTGATGACATTAAAAGTAGGTACATGAGGGTGCTTTCCTCTGATGAACTTATAAGTAGGTACAGGAAGGTGCCTTCCTCTGATGAGCAGGTTCAGGAGGATACATTTCTCTGATGACCATATAAATAGGTACAGAACAGTACCTTCTTCTGACAACTTTATTAATGGGTACAGGACGGTATCTTCTTCTGATGTGGTCTACCTTTTCCTCCTTCCCTTGACAAATTGAGTATCACATCCACATCTTTTATGTATTCTTCCTTCTCCTCCTTCCTTTAACAGTTTGAGTATCACATCCACATTTCTGATGTATTCTTGGCCTTCTCCTCCTTCCTTTAACAGTCAGAGTATCACATCCACATCTCTGATGTATTCTTCCTTCTCCTCCTTCCTTTAACAGTTGGAGTATCACATCCACATCTCTGATGTATTATTCCTTCTCCACCTTCCCTTGACAGCAGGTGAAGCGTCTACCTGGTGAATCAAGTTAAAATTAGTACAATGTATAACAGAGACACATTTGGCACTATCATGACACTCCTGTATATCTGATATGCTATGAAGTCATCATTCAATTGTTCAGTACAGTCATTTCAATAGTATCCATATAGTGATTCACCCATTCAGATGTACATGTATAAGTTTAATTACTAGATTTGTCTCTCGTTGACACACAAGTTATGCCAACAGAACAGAATAGAATTGTCACAGTGATGCAATTGCAATTAATTGTAACATTGACAAAACAAAAACACAGTACTGAATAGGTGCATACCTCATGCAGTCTGTAATGTAAAGGAAATAAGCACTAAATGTTCCTGATTAATAAATCTGTTGTTCACTGTATTTACATAACTTATATCGTTATCTTTCCCCTTCATCAAACTATGCAGAAAAGTGTACAGAGATTGAGAACATAAACATCCAAATGCTGGAATAGAGTAACCTAAATTGATTTCTCTTACTCTAAAAGTTAATAAGAGGTCCAAATGGGCCTATATTGCTCACCTGAGCACAAATTGCTTATTTACAATAAAATGACAGCTCATTTCAGTAGAAAATTTTACTTTTTTTCTACAAGACTTTCTATAAGGTTTGGTGATATTTTGTGCAGTCATTTTGTAGTGTCCAAAATGTGTCAATTAATCAGAGCCAATGGCAGCCATCTTGGATTACGAATCGGCACGAAAAAAACCCCACAAACTTGGTAGAGGACCTCAAGTGCTTACTTCCAATGAGGTTTGGTGAAATTCTGTGCAGCGCTTCTGGAGAAGAAGTCGAAAATGTGTCAACCAATCAGAGCCAATGGCGGCCACCTTGGATTACGGATGGGCACGAAAAGCACAAACTTGGTACAGGACCTTGAGTACTTACTTCCTATGAGGTTTGGTTAAATTCTGTGCAGCAGTTCTGGAGAAGAAGTCCAAAATGTGTCAACCAATCAGAGCCAATGGTGGCCATCTTGGATTATGGATGGGCACGAAAAAACACAAACTTTGTAGAGGACCTCGAGTAGTTACTTCTTATGAGGTTTGGTGAAATTCTGTGCAGCCGTTCTGGAGAAGAAGTCGAAAATGCGTCAACCAATCAGAGCCAATGGTGGCCATCTTGGATTACGGATGGGCAAGAAAAACACAAACTTTGTAGATGACCTCAAGTAGTTACTTCCTATGAGGTTTGGTGAAATTCTGTGCAGTGCTTCTGGAGAAGAAGTCCAAAATGTTCAATTAATCAGAGCCAAAGGCGGCCATCTTGGATTACGGATGGGCAAGAAAAACACAAACTTTGTAAAGGACCTCAAGTAGTTACTTCCTATGAGGTTTGGTGAAATTCTGTGCAGCGCTTCTGAATCAGAGCCTATGGCGGCCACCTTGGATTATGGAGGGGCACGAAAAACACAAACTTGGTAGAGGATTTTGAGTACTTACTTCCTATGAGGTTTGGTGGAATTTTGTGCAGCCGTTCTGGAGAAAAAGTCCAAAATGTGTCAACCAATCAGAGCCAATGGCGGCCATCTTGGATAACGGATCGGCACGAAAAACATAAACTTGGTAGAGGACCTTGAGTACTTACTTCCTATGAGGTTTGGTCAAATTCTGTGTAGCGGTTCTGGAGAAGAAGTCAAAAATGTGTCAATCAATCAGAGCCAAAGGCGGCCATCTTGGATTACGGATGGGCACAAAAAACACTAACTTGGTACAGGACCTTGAGTACTTACTTCCTTTGAGGTTTGGTGAAATTCTGTGAGGCGGTTCTGGAGAAGAAGTCAAAAATGGTTCAACCAATCGGAGCCAATGGCGGCCATCTTGGATAACAGATCGGCACGAAAAACACAAACTTGGCAGAAGACTTTGAGTACTTACTTCCTATGAGGTTTGATGGAAGTCTGTGTAGCCGTTCTGGAGAAGAAGTCGAAAATGTGTCAACCAATCAGGGCCAATGGCAGCCATCTTGGATTACGGATGGGCACGAAAAACACAAACTTGGTAGAGGACCTTAAGTACTTACTTTCTATTAAGTTTGGTGAAATTCTGTGCAGCGGTTCTGGAGAAGTCAAAAATGTAGAAAAGTATATGACAGACGGACGACAGACGATGGACGACGATTGATCACAATAGCTCACTTGAGCCTTCGGCTCAGGTGAGCTAAAAAGCTCAAGAGATTGGAAAATACCAGATAGCATTAGATAAAAGCAGCATGTAACATACTGTGTATTTGTTTTCACAAAGAGTTCTTACCATGTCAAAATTAATTATAATTTCATTCAATAACTTCATGCATTCCATGTTGTTTATATTTGAAGTATCTTGTTGATAAAGCTGCATGGCATTAAGAATGTAAGCAAACCTAACACACCCACTGCTGTATTTCCCACTTTATATATTGTTTTTCTTCCTTGAAGCTTATAAGAAATACTCTGCTACATGGAAAGGAAGAATGTTCTCTAGAAGTCTTCACTTAAATCTGCCACATTCTTTACTTCCAATGTTTCATTCTCAATTCCTGTCTTCACAGAATGTCAATCCTGTCATTGAATTCCATCTAAAAATATTAAATTGTAACATTGAAATGTTGCATCATACATTCTGTATGATTCATATAAGAGGTACATTTACATCATATTCAATTTTGACTACATGAGGAAATATTTAATAAAACTGTATAAGAGTATTTATCTATGACATTATATCAAGCTTGTGTAACAATGCTGATTGTACTACTAAGTGCAGAATCTATTCAGTATGACTGACATGCAACTTACATACTAATGTACTTATTTAAAGTAAGTAATTTTCAAGATAGTAGAGCCTTAGTCAACCAGCCATATCCTCCTTTAGGATTCAGTAGATATACTATCACACATGATAATAATTTACAAATTCATCAAAGTGATAAATTGTTAAACCTAAAATTATTTACTTTTGTATTCAATTTACAATGTACATCAAAATACAGAGTTGTCTCAACTTTGATCATCAGTGCTAGTTTTCTTAATTCCTTTTATAGTCAATAGTTGATAAAGGTTTTCCCTAGAATGAGTAGATAAAACATGCACAGTGCTAAATAATAATTTTTTTAAGTATGGACATAAATACCATTGTTATTTGATGAACTATTTCAAATCAAATTCTAGAATATAAATTCCAATCTTTAACATACATTGTAAGAGTTATCTTTCTTGCACCACAATTTACAATTTCTTACTCTTTTAATATCTGAATGTGATGTAGAATGCCTGCAGGGATGATGTCAAAGCTGTTAAAAGGTGAACAGGATAAAAAATTCTCTGTAAAGATATATTAGAAAACCTTCATAAGCTTGTCTAACCATGTATTTTTTTATATTAGTTTGTTTGAACTTTATTTTGTTTACAACACTCATGACTTCTCTTATCTGTATCATTGGAATCAGTGATTAGCACTGGAGGACACTTTATCCAGAGAAAACAAATGACTTTAGACAAGTTCATCTACACGCTTTTATAATAAGAATTGAACACAGATTTAACAGCAGTGAAAGAATATAAATAATTCTAAACTACTGCAAAGCCAGATTAGCAATATCCACTGAAGCCCTTCATTCTATATGTACATATTGTACATTACACATGCACAATGAAATATTTTAAACAATCATGGATTTAACAGTCATCATTATGCAACATATTATTATTTTCTTATTGCATTTCTTTTTTGTCTGGTTGGTTGGCGTATTACATTACTTTTTTGTCTGGTTGGTTAGTGTATTACAGTACTTTTTTGTGTGGTTGGTTGGCGTATTACATTACATTACTTTTTTGTCTAGTTGATTGGTGTATTACATTACTTTTTTATCTGGTTGGTTGGTGTATTACATTACATTACTTTTTTGTCTGGTTGGTTGGTGTATTACATTACTTTTTTGTCTGGTTGATTGGTGTATTACATTTCTTTTTTGTCTGGTTGATTGGTGTATTACATTACTTTTTTGTCTGGTTGGATGGTGTATTACATTACTTTTTTGTCTGATTGATTGGTGTATTACATAACTTTTTTGCCTGGTTGATTGGTGTATTACATTACTTTTTTGTCTGGTTGGTTAGTGTATTACAGTACTTTTTTGTCTGGTTGGTTGGTGTATTACATTACATTACTTTTTGTCTAGTTGATTGGTGTATTACATTACTTTTTTGTCTGGTTGGTTGGTGTATTACATTACATTACTTTTTTGTCTGGTTGGTTGGTGTATTACATTACATTACTTTTTTGTCTGGTTGATTGGTGTATTACATTTCTTTTTTGTCTGGTTGATTGGTGTATTACATTACTTTTTTGTCTGGTTGGATGGTGTATTACATTACTTTTTTGTCTGATTGATTGGTGTATTACATAACTTTTTTGCCTGGTTGATTGGTGTATTACATTACATTACTTTTTGTCTAGTTGATTGGTGTATTACATTACTTTTTTGTCTGGTTGGTTGGTGTATTACATTACATTACTTTTTTGTCTGGTTGGTTGGTGTATTACATTACATTACTTTTTTGTCTGGTTGATTGGTGTATTACATTTCTTTTTTGTCTGGTTGATTGGTGTATTACATTACTTTTTTGTCTGGTTGGATGGTGTATTACATTACTTTTTTGTCTGATTGATTGGTGTATTACATAACTTTTTTGCCTGGTTGATTGGTGTATTACATTACTTTTTTTGTCTGGTTGGTTGGTGTATTACATAACTTTTTTGTCTGGTTGTTTGGTGTAGTACATTACTTTTTTGTCTGGTTGGTTGGTGTATTACATTACATTACTTTTTTGTCTAGTTGATTGGTGTATTACATTTCTTTTTTGTCTGGTTGATTGGTGTATTACATTACTTTTTTGTCTGGTTGATTAGTGTATTACATTACTTTTTTGTCTGGTTGATTGGTGTATTACATTACTTTTTTGTACTTTTTTGTCTGGTTGATTGGTGTATTACATTACTTTTTTGTCTGCTTGATTGGTATATTACATTAATTTTTTGTCTGGTTGGTTGGTGTATTAAATTACTTTTTGTCTGGTTGGTTGATGTATTACATTACATTAATTTTTGTCTGGTTGGATGGTGTATTACATTACTTTTTGTCTGGTTGGTTGGTGTATTACATTACATTACTTTTTGTCTGGTTGGATGGTGTATTACATTAATTTTTTGTCTGGTTGATTGGTGTATTACATTACTTTTTGTCTGGTTGGTTGGTGTATTACATTACATTACTTTTTGTCTGGTTGGATGGTGTATTACATTACTTTTTTGTCTGGTTGATTGGTGTATTACATCACTTTTTTGTCTGGTTGGTTGGTGTATTACATTACTTTTTTGTCTGGTTGGTTGGTGTATTACATTACTTTTTTGTCTGGTTGATTGGTGTATTACATTACTTTTTTGTCTGGTTGGTTGGTGTATTACATTACTTTTTTGTCTGGTTGATTGGTGTATTACATTACTTTCAACAATTTTCAGTCATATTGTAACATGGAAACAGGAGGTAACCAACATCTTCAACTTAGTGGCGCAATCAAGGAATCGAAACTAGATGTCTAAGATGAGTAAGAATGGGAGACACTAATTACAGAGTAATAATATACAGAACTACTTACACATTTTTTGATCAGATATACCTTTAAAACAAGCTGTAGTCAATTTTTATTGATTGTATAAGAAAGTATTTACTGTCATAACAATTTACAAAGTTTAAAAGAAGGATGATCTGGTATATTATTACAATATTTTTTACATAAAAAGTTATAAATAACAAATATTAGAACATATATGTGTTTTAATTTTGTGCACCAAATGTGCATTTCGAGTTTTAGAGTGATTTACAAAATTTCAAGACTGAAAATTTTTAAGTATATATTTCACGTCAGTACAAAAGTACTAGAAACTAACCACATAAAAATGTGTTGTACTCATGGATGAGTCCAGTTTGTTAAAAGCATTTACATTTTTATGTTGTTTTTACTGAAATTTTCCCTTCCTGTTTTTCTGATTTTTCAAAACATTTTTCCAATAACTAATGAAAAAATAGGGCACTGCTAACAGGTGCATGATACCCCCTCATCATGTTTAAATGTGGTCTACAAGCCACATCCTTTCATATGACACTATCAAAAGTTTTGTTTCCCCTTTAGTTAAGGAGGAGAAGCCCGGACAATCTTTTCCGACCCCACCCATTTTCCCCCACCCCAGGGGCCTGACCCCAACTTTGAAACCCACATGCACAACTACAAGCCACATCCTTTCATATGACACCATCAAAACTTTTGTTTCCCTATAGTTAAGGAGGAGAAGCCCGGACAAGCTTTTCCGACCCCACCCATTTTCCCCCACCCCAACTTTGAAACCCACATGCACAACTACAAGCCACATCCTTTCATATGACACCATCCAAACTTTGGTTCCTCCTTTAGTTAAGGAGGAGAAGACCGGACAAACTTTTCCGACCCCACCCATTTTCCTCCAATCCAGGGGCCTGACCCCAACTTTGAAACCCACATGCACAACTACAAGCCACACTCTTTCATATGATACCATCAAAAGTTTTGTTCCCCCTTTAATTAGGAGGAGAAGCCCGGACAAGGATGGATGGACAGACGGCCCGACAGACGGATGGACAGACGACAGCAGTATAGCATAATACGCCCACATTTTTAAATGCGGGCGTATAAAAAGGATAATTACATGGACATAATTGTATTTCCTTGCATGGAGTGAGTTTTATTTAGCAGAACAAAGTACCAGTAGGTCAAGAAGAACACTGTGACTCAGGCTTTAAATTGTTCTCAGACTTAGTTTTCTAAAGGTAAATCTCCATTGTTCTGTGAATACATAAGATATACTGTTACCCATGAGACAAAAAGCTTTTGATGAAGTGATTTAACCACATTTTAACGCATTTTCACTCTTCAGGAAATTTCATGTCCAAGTAGTCATTTGTAAATGAGAATCAGTTGTACATAATAGCAGAACTGCAATTTTAAAACACATATTAGCCCCAAAATAATTGTCTGGAGCATTTGGCTCTAATTTTGTAGACTTAAACCATTCCAGTATTTTTGTTATGCTAGAGACTTACCATCGTTTCTCTGCATGATCTAATGCAGATGAAGTAAACAATCTGATTAAAACCATATCTTTATTCTGCTTCTCTATTTGTCTCATTGCAGATAAAGATCTGGTGAAACCCTGTAAAGGGTCATGTTCTGGTGAACTCTGATGACGTTTCGGTCACCGAAACCGTTATTTCCCATAGCCAATCAATGACTCGGCTAGGCACGTGATAGTGACGCAATATGTTACAAAACACTGTTCAAAAACTACCTTGTGAGTCACACACGCTGGGGATCATTGGGATTTTAATTTCATTCCTAGGAATTTGTAGCTGATCCACTGATTGGCTGAAAATCAGAGTTCACCAGAACATATAACCCTTTACGGAGTTTCACCAGATCTTTATCCGCAGTGGGACAAATAGAGAAGCAGAATAAAGATATGGTTTAAATCAATTTGATGAAGTAAAGAGAGGTTTTCAAGTCAAATGATTAATTCTTCTATATAAAGAAATCCACTAACTCTCAAGTCAATTTGTCCTTATCTCAGCAAATTTCCACATGAACATGTATATATTATATTATGTTATATATTAAAATGATTCACTGAACACACTTACATTATTCACTTGTTATATACCCATGCTACAGACCTTACCCACAGCATGTATACTATAACTGACACAGTGTGGTATTTACTTGAGGATATTCACCTTCATCTAAAATACCTACAGTTAAAAGAAAATATCAAGAAAAACTGAAATCTTGTGTATATATTATACAGGATTTTATAAACTTGAGTTAGTGAGCAGGTGTTAAATTCAGGTGTGCCAATTAAAGTAATTTAAAAATAAGGTATATAATCTTATATTAATTCATTTGTATCAGCAGTAGCAAGGTCAGACATTTCATCAGAGTGGATGGATCAGGATATAACGATTAACATAATTATCAAGATATACAACTTGGTGAGTTGTCTACACAGATGTATCAACTAACATCATTATCTGGATATACAACTTGGTGTGTTGTCTACACAGACGTATCAATTAATATAATCATCTAATGTTATGTCCCCTATAGGTTATCAGTGGGTATTAAATCACCCATTGTTGTCTGCATTATCAATCGTTTCCCGGCAAGAGACCTTAGAAATCAAGACTCATGTCATTCATTTCTGTACAGTGAACTTCCTCGTTGTGATCAAAGCATGTGGGAAAGTCCAACAATCATACAAATATGGAAGTTCTCATGCAAAACTTTTATTGAGAGACAAGAAACTGTGTTAGATTCTAGATATAAAGCACACCTATCAAAATCTATGACAAAAAAGTGAGCATTATATTCAAGAGATTATGTAGGAGGTTTCACAAGTTAATATGTAATAATGTGAAATGTTCTTAATGTCATTGTTGTGTTTATACAGCCTTTAACATTTAATCTAATAAACTAAAATAAAAATGTGTTGTCAGAAATTATTTAATGTTTTAAAAAACTGCATCTTTCATTCAGAGAAAAGTGTATCAAAGCTATATTGACAACACCCATCCTCTCCCACTTACACCTATAATCAAGAGTGTGAATCAAAAGATTATAGGGAAATACAAAAAGTTCAAAGATCTCGGTGATCATTTTTATATTATTAATTATGTTATGGCAATGTACATTGATATATACTCTTTGAACTTTTTGTATTTAGTTAGCAATCTTATGATTCACATTCTATCTGCTGCAATAGTGTATGTCTCATAATCATCTTGGTTGCACTTACCACATGATTACCGTATATGCATCAATTATAAAGGGCCACATTTTAATCACTGATCAAATTTGCATTTCCTGAAAAAGAATTGAGCAGAGTACATTACTAGTATCTGTACATTATAACATCTTTCATACGTTGAACCCTTTACAACATTCTTAAAAAAATTCCAAACATATGAATATACTAAATAGACTAGAATATATAGTGTTAACCAGAGAGCAGTGTTCCTCAAAGAGTGTATGCGACATTTCACAAAATCATGCAGTTCAACCAAAATCTGACATGTCAAATATAGATGAAGAATGTGATGCACAGATGAGCAAACAACAATAATCTCTGAGAGCCACTTCAATTCACAAACAACAATGACCTCTGAGAGCTGCTTCACTTCATAAGGGACAAATTCTCTGTCATTATACTTCATGTTTCTTTCTTACATTATCATTACATTATGCGATATCAGGTCTCAGGATTCCCTTATATAGTGTGAAGGATTTACTACATCACAATATACATGTGAACAATTTATTATAACACATCTGGAGATTTTTCATCTGGAAATTTAAGTCTTTAATCAGAGGTTTTAATCAGTCAGCAACATACCACTATTCTTTTTATAATCAAAGAGAAAGAACATATTTGTAATGATATACTTTCACCATCATATATTGGAGCATAATACTTGATTTATTAATGTTATTTGAGATGATTGTATGTTTGATTAGTATTGACAGATATTTATAATACATATAGTATGAATTTATTTGGTAATAAATACAAGCCTTTCTGGATGAATTACAAGTATCTTTAGGAGATTATAAGTTAGTAGTCCTCAGTATTGTTTCTGTTGACTACTGTACCAAAATTGAAATTTGATATAAATTAGTGAAAACGATTATGAGAGTCCACCTTCACTCTAAAACAAAATGGTCCATTAAAACAGGTGGTCTCAAAATGAAGGTTTCAGGTTTTTATAGTTTTAGTTTCTTGTCAGTTATACCTCATGTGTTTGCCAGACAACACATGTATAACCCATTACAGCTGTGTGTTTATATTATTTCTATTAGAGTTATCCTTCTTTGACTATATCTCCTATCAGGTAAAGGTGATTAGTGTTGGTAGTTAAATTCTATAAATCTAACTGAACTGTCAAGATCTATTGATCTATTTACAAAATGTAAACAAACTTTGCCCTAGACATAGACTGCATACAGCCTCAGATACATACTTATTAGGTACCCAGTGAGTGTCAACAACTTTCATGATATCACAACCAAAACAGAAAGTGAAATGAAAATGGAAGAAGAATTCATTGATGAACATAAAATCCCAATACCATATTACTGAATTATTCCATATTTAATGTTCAACACACATAAATCCGGATCTTCATGAACATGTTACATATGCAGGATTCAGTTAATCCAATTAATGTTTACCACTGCTAATACTATATTTTATGTATAAAGAATGGTCTGTCCTTGTCAGGACATTTAACCAATCATTATTGGCTACAGAGAAATGGTGAGGGTGTCATAATTATAATTGTAATTTTATGAATAAGAAGCAGTTTTGGAATAAAAGCTTGAAGGCTGAAAAGCTACTTACAACAGCTTTAAATTGTAGGGCTGCTAGTGGTTGATGTGAAGCTTGTATAAAGATACACACCTTTGTAAAACGAGGCTGTGTGTAGAATTCTGTTTCTTTCTTTATCCTGGTAGTTAGTTTGTAAATATCAAGGGAATTGAGAAGATTTTCCTGCACCAATTTAAATGCTACCATCATCCAATTCTAGGCAAGAATCTTGCATATTTTATAAATTTGGTGATATATATTGGATGTGCACTTATTTTATTACTTTGATTGCTGAAATGATATCTAAACATGAAGTGACTTTTATCATTAAGGATATCTATTTAATTGTAATAATGCAACTGGTAGGAAGCTGCCCTATTTTGACCGACTTTCAATTTAATAATTCAAACTCTGGCCACTAAATGTGGATGGTAAAGGATTTGCACTCACCCAGTTTTTTTAACTGTATCCTAAATATCCTATTTCAACACTAATAACAGTTTATATTTAATAAAACTATACAGATCCCTTCACTAAACTATTAAGATGGTTATATGTGATTGATGATGCATTGTGCGCAGGGAGCTTCCTGAATGGAAACTGTACATGTTACAATTCACAGTTGTCATTTATTTCTTCCAAATAAGAGTAATAAAGGTCATCACATTTTATTTGTGACCTCTGTGGATGTAAAGTGAGTAAAAGTGGTTCATATTGTCCTTAAGATAATTGACCATGATTCAAAATTGAGACTGACTTCACCACTGTCAATAAATTTCTGCCTGCACAGAATCAATGTCATGATACATGCAGTAAAACATTGGCCTAACTTAGCATGACAGCTTATATAATCAATAATCATTGATAAAGCTGATAGGAATGAAATCTTAATGATATGCCACACAATTATCACATTTAGTTTGATATTTTTATGCATTAATGATTTCTTTTCTAATCAATACTCCTGCTCTCTTATTTTCTCCTTTTTATCCATAATTCAAAATTCTTTCTGTTTTTATTTTTCTGAGTATTTTAAGATTCATTTCTATTGTTTTTAAATTTAACAGTTTTTGGGTTATTTTTTTTAATACGTATCTAATTACCTTAAACTGACATGAGCCTCCCTGACTAAGTCTTCAGTAAGTACAAAATATTCTTTATTGTTAATTTTTTATATAAACTTCTAAAACATATAATCATCATAAATAAATGGTTTGCTTTAGCTAGCGTTATCCCTATTTTCAAAACCATCTAGAGAGCTTTTGTTGGAGTTATTCCTCTTTTACCACACTTTTTCAAAATACATGAATTTTAAACAAATATAAATGTGTTTATTTGAGTGATTCTTAATAATGTTATACTATATTATTGAATTCTATGATGACAACACCTGCCTGATGCAATACACAGAGATGTAAATCTTTGTAACAGGCTCATCTGAATCTGTGGGGATTTTTAATGTGCCTTTTCACCACATAACACGGTTCCAGTTCTTAATTATTTAACAAAAAAATGGGACACGAATGAGCTATCAATGGATCATGAACCCCAGACCTCTCTGTCTCAAGCCAAGCACCTAACCACTGGATCTAAACCCCAGACCTCTCTGTCTAAAGCCAAGCACCTAAACACTGGATCTAAACCCAAGACCTCTCTGTCTCAAGCCAAGCACCTAAACACTGGATCTAAACCCCAGACCTCTGTCTCAAGCCAAGCACCTAAACACTGGATCTAAACCCAAGACCTCTCTGTCTCAAGCCAAGCACCTAAATACTGGATCTAAACCCCAGACCTCTCTGTCTCAAGCCAAGCACCTAAACACTGGATCTAAACCCCAGACCTCTCTGTCTCAAGCCAAGCACCTAAACACTGGATCTAATCCCCAGACCTCTCTGTCTCAAGCCAAGCACCTAAACACTGGATCTAACCCAAGACCTCTCTGTCTCAAGCCAAACACCTAAACACTGGATCTAAACCCCAGACCTATACGTCTCAAACCAAGCACCTAAACACTGGATCTAACCCATAACTTCTCTGTCTCAAGCCAAGCACCTAAACACTGGATCTAAGCCCCAGACCTCTGTGTCTCAAGCCAAGCACCTAAACACTGGATCTAAACCCCAGACCTCTGTGTCTCAAGCCAAGCACCTAAACACTGGATCTAAACCTCAGACCTCTCTGTCTCAAACCAAGCACCTAAACACTGGATCTAAACCCCAGACCTCTCTGTCTCAAACCAACACCTAAACACTGGATCTAAACCCCAGACCTCTCTGTCTCAAACCAAGCACCTAAACACTGGATCTAAACCCCAGACCTCTCTGTCTCAAGCCAAGCACCTAAACACTGGATCTAAATCCCAGACCTCTCTGTCTCAAGCCAAGCACCCAAACACTGGATCTAAGCCCTAGACCTCTCTGTCTCAAGCCAAGCACCTAAACACTGGATCTAAACCCCAGACCTCTCTGTCTCAAGCCAAGCACCTAAACACTGGATCTAAACCCCAGACCTCTCTGTCTCAAGCCAAGCACCTAAATACTGGATCTAAACCCCAGACCTCTCTGTCTCAAGCCAAGCACCTAAATACTGGATCTAAACCCCAGACCTCTCTGTCTCAAGCCAAGCAAGTGACCTAAACACTGGATCTAAACCCCAGACCTCTCTGTCTCAAGCCAAGCACCTAAACACTGGATCTAAGCCCCAGACCTCTCTGTCTCAAGCCAAGCACCTAAACACTGGATCTAAACCCCAGACCTCTCTGTCTCAAGCCAAGCACCTAAACACTGGATCTAAACCCCAGACCTCTCTGTCTCAAGCCAAGCACCTAAACACTGGATCTATATCCAAGACCTCTCTGTCTCAAGCCAAGCACCTAAACACTGGATCTAAAGCCAAGCACCTAAACACTGGATCTAAACCCAAGACCTCTCTGTCTCAAGCCAAGCACCTAAACACTGGATCTAAGCCAGCTCTATATAAATGTGTACTTTAAACGGGATTCTGAAACTTTTTTGAATTTAACTCCCAGACAGAAATTCTCCTTGAAATCTTTTAGACTTAATAAGATACAATTATGTTCTTATGACCTCGTCTGAAACTCCAAAGTTCTCAAAATTTTTGTTTACTATCACTGTGCTTCACAGGTGACAAAAAATAATAAAGAGCATGATTCATCTACAGTGTATCTGTATTATTATATACCTGGTCAATCTAACTGCTACTGATGAAATGACATAAAAGTTGTAATACAAAGTCCTTGGTAATGCTGTGTGGTTTGTCACCTGATTATGCTGACAGCTAGGTAAACTGATGTGTAGGAGGACATCAAGGTGTAAGAATGCAAACATCCATAGAACTCAGCTGAGGTCAGTCAGGAGCAGCACTCTTCTTACAAACTGAAATATAAAAGAGAATTTTGAATTAGTCTATATTAGACTATATCAATTGAGTATTTAATTATTCTCATATAGATAAATGTGAAACACTAATGCATACATTATGTGTTATACACTGATGTATACATTATATATTATATACTAATGTATATGATATATATTATACACTAATGCATATATTATGTTATAGTCACTGATGTATACATTATATATTATACACTATTATGTATACATTATATATTACACACTAATGTATATATCATATATTATACACTTATGTATACATTATATATTATAAAGTGATGTATACATTATACATTGATGTATACATTATATATTATACACTGATGTATACATTATAATTATTATACACTGATGTATATATTATATATTATACACTGATGTATACATTATATATTATACACTAATGTATACATTATATCTTACACACTAATGTATATATCATATATTATACACTTATGGATACATTATATATTATAAAGTGATGTATACATTATACATTGATGTATACATTATATATTATACACTGATGTATACATTATAATTATTATACATTGATGTATATATTATATATTATACACTGATGTATACATTATATATTATACACTAATGTATACATTATATCTTACACACTAATGTATATATCATATATTATACACTTATGTATACATTATATATTATACATCAATGAATATGCTTTATTTTTTGGAGAGAAGCAGAAGTCTAGTAATAAGCATTGTCTTGATTTATAAAACAATCTTTTGAAATTTTGTTTTCTTTATAGAATAAGTGTCTTATTTTGTGTTTTCATGCAGGAATAAATTACAATGTGATTCATTCCTGCATGAAAACACAAATAAGACATTTATTCTATATATAATGCACTTTTAACACCAAAATATCATACAGGAAACTTCCATCTTCTATTTATAAAACACATGAACAAATCATTTCAGAGGGAAATTATGAATTGAAAGAAACAGCTGGTGTCCCATGACAATGTAACATTTATCCAGAATGACATACTTTTGTCGAATGTCAAGCACTTTTAGCACAAAATACGACTTTGATGACATTACGCAAGGTTGAAAATGTTGAACATTTCATTATGACGTCATAAGCATAAACATTGCTTTCTGTACTGATAAGTGGATCAAATATGGGGCGTTATGACGTCACCGATCAATGACGTTCATACAGAAATAAACAATATATGTCTTGAAAGCTTTATCTCAGGCAATTACTGTAGTTGTGCATATATTTTGAAATATGCATGTCTAAAAATTTGATTTGGTTTGACTGACATGTAGTTTGATTTCACTTATATGGTGAAATTTTGTTTGTTTCTTGTCTTACACCACACCTGTAAAGATCATTCCACTTATATGGTGATTGATGCCATCTGTTTTATAGGGTGATTGATGCCATCTACGTGGTGAATCACACAGAAATTTAGACCAGTATACATGGACCCACCTGAAGCAGAGAGGGAACTTTTATGTGCCACGTCTACCACGACACAAAACCTGATTGAGTTTTTAGTTTCTCATCCAGAAAACAGGACACTAAATTAAGTTACCGGTGGGACATGAACTTAGCTGGACCTGATGGTCACAAGCCAAGTATCTTGTCAATGGAGCTAAACCAACTCTATATGTTATGAGTTACAAAAGTGGAGAAACTGAAGATAATATTTCACCTCTTAGCAAATACACCGGCATTAGCTTGCCCACTTAACCTCTTCCAATACTAAACTTACTTATAATTGTATCTACTGTCAATAAATGTTAAATAATTAGACATACTACCAAACTGATGTTACCAAAACCTATAATTCATCTCTGACTAACATTGGTTCTCCATTTCATTTTAAATTGCTTCCATATTTCCTGCTCCTGTAATGAAAACTGACAATGCACCACATTTGAATTAATATTTCAAAAATACATACTTTAAAACAGAGATAACAGATTTTAATCAATAAATGGATATTGTTTACGGTGCTACATGTATAACTATTCAAAGTTTTGAAATCAATATAGTGAACAAAATAGTCAAGGAAGAAAAATGAGAATGCCATGATAATACAAGTTTTAGGCGGCCTAGCTGGCAAGATTATGACAATATATCATGCATGGCTACAAAATGTGTTTTTAACGTTGGATATTTTCTGTAAATTTTAAATAAAACAAATATTTAACAATCTCTCAAAGACATGCAGGGTTCAATACACCCACGAATAAAACAGTTCAATACTGTACTGTATTAATCTGAAATGATACAGTTAAATATAACAATATATGTACATTACTTACACTGTATAAACAAATTTAGACATACAATTAAATTCATTTGTTTTAAAACCAATGTTTTTATTATAATTATTTACATGTGTTTATGGTTAAGATATTTTCCACTTATATAATGTACAAAGTTTCTCCCTTGAGGGTTTTGCATAAGGTTCAATTCTGATCTTTGATAACATTCAAATATGCAGGTATGAAAAATCTTTCGGAAACCAGTATGATATACATTTATAACTGGAATAGACCAGGTATCCTGGAGATTGTGACTGAGTATGGTATAGTATCAGTACAACATACCAAATAGTCCAACCCTGTCTCACAAAACATCATGAAACATAATGAAGTCCTGAACTGAATATCATATTGATTTGTATATAAAACTATACCATAATATTTTTGCAGAGTGTTTCAAGTTTTACTACTGTGACCAATAATAAGAAAGGACCAGATACAGAGCAATGGATAAAAAAGAAAGACACTTGCCTTATAGTCATATATACTACCTGAGCACACAAACGAAACGAAATCTTCAAACAAGCTGTGTTAAGCCTGGTGATCTACAATGTATCTGAGGTTCAATTGCAGAAAATGTCATACTTTTGATTTACCCATGTCCTTTGTTACAAAAAACTCATGCCAGTGTGTGTTACCTGATATAGTCTCTAAAATCACATGACAAGCATCAAGTACTTAACACAACAAGATCTGCTAGAATATATAAACTTCCATGGCAGTAAAGTATATATTTGTGCAAATTATCTAATTTTATCCATTTAATCCTCCATTGGGGAATCGTTTATAATATGATAACATAAACACTCTGTATCCAAATATTTTCAGGATCCTGGCCTTTATCTTGTGTGGTAAAGAAAATGTACAAAGGTATATATGAGTATCAATTACTGCTGCTACAAGCATAAATAACAAAGTACAAAAGTAAAACCACTACATACAGGTCAGGTGGCTCATAATGTGTCAAAACAGAGTGTTTTATCATATCTAATAGTGACATTTAAACTAGTAATATGGTTATAATTTATGATAACTTATTTAATGACTTTTTTTCATTAACATAGATTTCAACAGACACATATTATTCACTATGTTACTTTTGCTTATGTTATGTGTGAATATGGACAACTATTAGAGATTTAATTGCCTATGGAATCAGATAACAAAAATTTAGATTTTTAACAATTTAATGTTTAGAAAAGAATTATAATTTACTTCACCGTTACACTAATTCTGACTTTAGACAAAATTTATTTCATTCTGAAAAACACAAATAAATTCCAAAATGTTTACCCCACACAATTTATATTTATACGTACAGTTATCCAAAACATATTTTTCTGAAACTGTTGTGATAAGAAGTGTATTTACACAGCCTTTCTCTAATCGTCAATTATTTCCCATGTAATCATCTTTTGATATAAAAAGAAATTGTACTGTACTGATTTAGCAGGTGTTAATATTACATATCTAACCTTAAAGATTTTCATCAGATTAATTCATTTTATTCGTGTCAATGTTGTAAATTTTTATACCGAAATCAAAAAATTTATTACGACAATCAACAGAAATAGATAAATTTTAAGGTGCCCACTGCATAATTGTAAAGTTATGTTTTATTACTATAAGATTCTATTTGTATATGTTAAATTAAGAATATGAATACAATAGGACCTGTTTATTACCATTTGCTCTTCATTTGTTATACTAATAAGTGATAAGTTCACTATACAATACGGCCATGCCTGCATGGTGCATTTGTACGGTCTAAAGTATAATACCCCATTTCAGGATTATGTGTCCAAGTTTAATTATACCTGCATTAGAGTTGTCTCTCTTTTTGAATGTGAATCTGCGTACAGTGTTGGGATGTCAGTTCTATTGGGCGCTATAAAGTTGCCAAGATAAGACAAATTCATAGAGAACCTGCAGTAAACAATGTACAAGCCAAAAACCAGGATGAATACAAAAACCCTAAAGTTTATTTTGCGAATAATTTATCAATCATCAAATACCCTGTATGCACTGCATTTATTAAAGAACTGCTGCATAATATAAACCTACAACCCTTTTGTTTTTTAATTCAATCCAAGCTGAAAAGGACATCATCACCTTAATTGGATTGATTAAGTTTTCATTTAACAAACAATAAGATATCCCCAATGAGTTTAGTGTATAATGTGGCATGCTATTAAATCTGTTCCACTGCAGTTGATCAATTCATTTCATTATTGATTTTGATTTCATTTACAAGCTCTGCCCATTTTTTATTGTGCATACACTATGAAATTGTGGCACCTGTGTAGTGGTGTCACCTTTATAGTGGGGTCACCTGTAAATTGGTGATACCTGTATAGTGGTGGTACCTGTATGGTGGTGGTACCTGTATAGTGGTGGTACCTGTATGGTGGTGGTACCTGTATAGTAGTGGTACCTGTATAGTGGTGGTACCTGTATAGTGGTGGTACCTGTATGGTAGTGGTACCTGTATAGTGGTGGTACCTGTATAGTGGTGGTACCTGTATAGTGGTGTGACCTGTATGGTAGTGGTACCTGTATGGTGGTGGCACCTGTATGGTGGTGGTACCTGTATAGTAGTGGTACCTGTATAGTGGTGGTACCTGTATAGTGGTGGTACCTGTATGGTGGTGGTACCTGTATAGTAGCAGTACCTGTATAGTGGTGGTACCTGTTTAGTGGTGGGACCTGTATGGTAGTTGTACCTGTATGGTGGTGGCACCTGTCAGGTATAGTTTTAATATCAAGTATTGTATTAACACTGTTCAATTGATTACCTCATTAATTACTTATTAAATCTAACCAACATAGTCCTGTATTTTACTGCTCTTGCAAACTGGTAAAGATCTGTCAAAGATAGCAATCATCGTCTTTCTTCTTTAAATTACACCTCACATGGGATACACAAACTGAAATATAAACAAATCAAGTAATAATTGTATACACCTAAGTGCAAACAATTTTAATGACATCACTTTCAGTTAACATACTTTCACATAAGTATATAACTACATAAATCTTTAGTTAAGCATTAAATCCCCTAATTGAAGCAGTTAGGGTTTGTTTTACATGCCCGTGTCTGACATGAAAACCTAAGTTTTTGTTACCTTATTCAAAGAATAGAAAACTATAATGAGATTTTGGAAGACTTCAAGTCAAGAGCCAAGAATCCTATGCTGAGCTGAACACCCGAATTACCTAGCTCTTAAACAGCAATATGAGACATGTTACGACAAACAATTCCAAGAATGAAAATCAGTAAACTATATGCAATGTAGAACCAGTATGTGCCGCTGTGAATTTATATATTCTTTTAAAATTATTGCTGATCATCATGTCTAACAGCTGTATATGGAAACACTCACTGTGTACACATTACATTTACCACCCACTTAACTCGGTCAAGTACTTGATAATTTAAAACTCTAACATCATGCTCATGTTCTTTACTATTGCTGATCAGATAATCCGTATAATGCTGGTCTATAATAGCATTCTTCTTCTGTACTCATGACATTGTGATATACACACTGAAATATAAACAACATGACTTGAGAAGTTTCCCCTATTTGTCCCATAGAGTTTCACCGTGCTTTATTCTCCGATATATTCACGGTCAGAATCACTACGCCTACTAAGCAGTCAGGAGTTTAAAAGCCCCGCCCCCACCCATCGGTGTTACTGATTCAATGTGAATAATATAAATTTCCAGAAAACCGATTTAGGCCATGCTATTTAGGTTTTCTGAAAATCAAATTATTGATTTTTACGTACTTTCAGTATACAAAACTGTCGTCTGCATCCACTTTCTATACATACAAAGTACATGCACAATGGACAAAGCGTATATCACTTAAATTTATTGTTGTTAAAATAAAATATTAATATCAAAGTACTTATTGTCACACTTTTTTCTACAGTTCATGTCAGAATAGAAATAATGATGTCCTAGTCGTTATCCAATGTCCAGTAACCGCCCCTCGTCGCATTAACCAATCAAATTATCTATTACCGGTATCTATTAACTAGGACGTCATTATTTCTTGAATCATTACACCTATGAATACACTCACAAAACACATTTTGATAGCTGATACACATTATGTTGTAAGATGATTTTTGTAAACATGCTGATTTCATTGAGCACATAGAGTATTTAACTGCACATGAGAAAGTGGCATCTTAAAAATACAAATAACTGTTTGACCTCATCCCTACATAATTTGTTTGTTGTATGCATCACATGCTGCCACAAATGGTCTGTTATTTTCAGTCTCATAACAAACAGCACAGGTAACTTCCTGTTGAATTTACATTTATTCCATTATCCATTACAACTCAATTTCTTTCATCCTTTATTTTTCAATAGAGATGATAGTGAAACCAGATTTTAAAAGTTTTTCATTTATAATATCATTTGATTTTCTAGGAGGAAGATGGTTAAAGAAATACTATACTCACAATTTATTTCCTATCATCTCTTTTCAACAGAAACATATTTCATGGAAGTTCACCACTGAAATTGTCCAACAGAAAGCAGTTTTACATTTCCAAGTAAAGTGCCACATAGTAAAATACAAATCTACAGTCAATCAGAACTTTTGGCTTTATTCCTAGATTTTGAAATTGAATGTGTAAGAACTGAAGGAATAGGATGTTGGATTAATGTTCCCAATTAACAGATAAGCTGACATTTATTTTAGAGTTAAACATTTGCTTACAGTCATAAATGTAAGGACATGAACTTACCGAGTTCACTTTTTTATTCTTCTAGATATATTAAGACTCAGGTATATACATATTAACTTGATCATTTCATATCTGCAGTAATTCACACACAACATACACAGTGGAGTCATCTCAGCTAATGACACACAACATACACAGTGGAGTCATCTCAACTAGTGACATACAACATACACAGTGGAGTCATTTCCGCTAATCGCACACAACAGACACAGTGGAGTCATCTCCGCTAATCACACACAACCTACACAGTGGAGTCATCTCCGCTAATCACACATAACACACACAGTGGAGTCATCTCAGCTAATCACACACAACATACACAGTGGAGTCATCTCCACTAATCACCAACAACATACACAGTGGAGTCATCTCTACTAATCACCAACAACATGCACAGTGGAGTCATCTCAGCTAATCACCAACAACATGCACAGTGGAGTCATCTCAGATAATCGCACACAACATACACAGTGGAGTCATCTCGGCTAATCACACACAACATACACAGTGGAGTCATCTCAGCTAATCACACACAACATACACAGTGGAGTCATCTCAGCTAATCACACACAACATACACAGTGGAGTCATCTGTGATGTCACATATATATTCCACTTATCCAGTTCCTGTGATGTCACGTGTATATTCCACTTGTCCAGTTCCTGTGATGTCACGTGTATATCCCACTTGTCCAGTTCCTGTGATGTCACGTGTATATCCCACTTGTCCAGTTCCTGTGATGTCACATATATATTCCACTTCTCCAGTTCCTGTGATAGGAGTGTTCGGATTGTTCGAGCTGCATATTTACTGATCAGCGAGCCTACAAGTCACATGACATATAGATAGGGCACAATGTATTATGAATATTATTTTACATATCATACCTAAAACAGAATATGAGAGTCACCACCTCAGCAACAGTCACTTCCCATACACAATCCCTCCATGGAATAGTCTTCCCAAACACATCAAACAAGATACACACTGCAATCCTATCACTGATTCCATGAGAATCATGTGTAATTCACTGGCTCTCGTAAAAGTCAAATATAACATACGGGATCACGCATGAACAACAGTACACTAAATCATCGTTTATTCTTAAAGAATCTTGTCCCAGGGCCGCTAAAACAAAGACAAAAAAAATTATCATGTTTACTGTAAAGACTATATAATTCCATTTATATTCTGATTGATTAACATAACACGTCAGCCAATTCACCGTTATTTGGCAACGTTTATCTACCTTAAAATTCAAAAAAAATTCAAATCTTACTATTAACACAAAACGATTTGACAAAATAGATTTCATTGCAATAGACCCCCCCCCTCCACACACACACATACACACCCCAGTGTGGTAATTTGATTTACATTTGTTTCTTTTGCTAATTTTCCAGTTTGTATTTAACTAAATCATATTTCATGTTAGTGTTTACATTATACATACAAATGTATATTGGAGACACGACAGAAAGCAAGTATACACAAAGAAACATGGGTATAAACATTCTTGACGGTAATCAGTGAATTCTCAATAGCCAAGGTGCATTACATGTTCTTATTTTCTATTTAAGTATATATGTAGTAATTTATTTAGATCGCTACAAGCTAGACGCATATTACAGACAAAAACATCTTTCGACTTTACAACTCTTTATACTGTCATTCCTGGTCAAAAACTGAAGAACAGAATAACAGCAATTATTCGAACGCCTTTTATCACAAAAAAGGAAATTGCAGGTATAAGTATCTCGTTTTAAACCGCAACGATACATATTTTGTACAGGGACAGTCTGATTCCAGGAGCAAGTTTTCAGAAAACAAGATAATCCAAATGTTAGAATTTCTTATAGATAATAGTTGTGATTTTTGGCGGGAAAATCTTCCAGCAAATTGTTGGCATTCCTCTGGACGACATTTTTGAAACAGGATTCATACAGTCTCTGCTCTCGAATGCAATAAACAATCCGCATTTTGGTTCAACTCTATGCACATATACATCGATGACGTTTTGTAGAGGAACAGCCCTGTATTTGAAGATCACTTCAATATTATATATCTAAAGGAACTTGAGGTTTAAGCGATACAACTAAGAGCGCATCTTCTGCTTCATACTTCGATAGTGATGATGGTTCGTTTTTCATGACAAATGTGACGATTTCATTTTCATTATTACCAACTTCCATCTCCTGACTAGCAACATACCTTCCTCTCCTGCATGTGGCATCTTTATTTCACAACTTAAATGCTATCCCAGGACATGTTCTAAATATGAGGATTTGGTCCTGAGAGTGAGGCCTCTTGCCACAAAATTACTGTCAAGTATATACATGTATTTAGAAACATTTGATACTGTCACCGAAGAAGTTCTCTGATCGATATAGGGATCATGTGCAATTTGAGATCCCCCTTTCAAGAATGTTAACCGACATTTTGGGGTCTGATCATACAAACTAACCATCTTTAACTTCTTTATTGTACTGGATTTGACATTATATGTATACATGTACATTTCCAATGATAGAATTTCAGTTCAACGGCATTTTATACTGTAAATGGGATATGGTTTTATAGCTCATTGGTTCGGGTGTTAAACTTGCTTACATGTTTCAGTATTCAATATAATATTGCAGGGAGTGTCCATAATGGACGTCAACAGAACAAGTCCAGAGGGAGCACGTCACTGAAGCTGGTATTAGTACAAATCCAAGGTGTTGTTCCGAAATCCACAACTCGAAATCGAAGAAACACGACAATACATATGTAAATATAATATAAACAATCACGAACCTCTGTCAAAACAGAGGTGGGATCAGGTGCCATGGAGGAGTAAGCATCTCTTATTAGTAAGAAACCTGGCTGATTCACGAGACATGATCCACAATCCAAACCATACCGCAAAGCAGAGAGTAAAATGCAACTTTGATTATGTTTAAAAAATTAAGAATAGCCTAGCCTTGGTTGTTTGTACAGGTACACATTGTATTTTTTACGAACTTATTCACTGTTAGGTATTTTAAGGGGTGGCACTCCAAGCTCCGCAAAAATTAAGTGCATTTTTTTTTGTCTTACATGAACACCCTGTGTGTGACGCAAAGTGGATGATCTATCTATTCAAGTGCGGTTCTCATTGGATTATTATATTCAAAGCAGCCCCTGGGTGGGGTTGTAGATGAACTAATGAGCTCCTCAGAAGAAGTGACAGAACTGTGAGAAAACAGGTGTTTTATCATGAACGCTCGTAAAGGATTATGGAAATAAAATGAAAAAATATGGAATGCTTACAAAGAGTTATCTCTCTTTGTCCAACCGTACAGTAAACGTATCTACATGTAATGGAACGACAATCCATCACTCGTAGTGATTATTCGTCGGCGATTTTAAAAAAACCGCAGAATATGTAAACAAGTACAAATAAAATAATTATGTACAAGCGAATTTGAATGACTGAAATTGTGTAACTTCGGGCCAGGGTTTTAATTAAACTAGTCCAAGGAGATTCCCGCTACAACTGAGACTGTATTATAAATAGATTCTATTATACAAGAATAATGCAAATATCACAGTCACAATTGGTATACAACTGCCAAACAGAAACAAACCAAATATATGTACAATTTTTTCCGTTTCATTTACAAAGTTACGAAAGCCGGAAGGTTTATACACACTTTGTACTATGAGCAGCTAAACTGCTATGCTTATATGCTTCATGCTTATTGCTTTGTACTTCTTTTATGTGCTTTCATATGTATGTATCTGCATAAAAATGCTACAACACTTCTTCAATTATTGCTTTAACTGTAATTTGCATAAAGTTAAAATATTGTGCTATGGTCTACTTTTATGTGCTTTTATATGATATGTGTGTGTTTGCATGACGCTTTTGTATTGTTTTATATTTTACTGTTCTAATTAACATGTAGTCGGTTAAAGAGCTCCCGCGAGCTCATGTTTAGTGTTTATAATGTACAAAATGCCGACCTTAAATAAAGCTTACTTACTTACTTTGTTTTTATTCACAATTATTCTTCCCTACTATCCAGAATATTCTCAAATCTGGAACACCCATATTCTCATAGTCGGGCGCGCCTGACCCGGATTTCCGCTACGCGCCCGACTAAGATTCTCATTAAATATTAATTAAGCAATCCCAACGGAGAACTACGATCCTTAATCTCCCTTTTTGTGTGGACATGGGATGAATAGGAACCAGATCTACAACTATAGTTGGTTTGAGATAAAATACTAAAACTATGTGAATGTATACAGGAAACCTAACGTACCACGTGACCACATCAGATTAAGAATCAAATATTCCAGAGTTGTGCCAGACGCCCAGAGACAAAAAGTGACAAACAATTGTATTCATTTTATATATACATGTATGAATAATTATCAAACATACATGCATATTTTATATATAAGAAACTTTCACTATATTGACTCTGTCATAAGATTACTGGAACCGCAGCTGCAAAATCAGCCAACTTACCTCATGGACAGGAAATAAAAATAACACAGTAGAAACTAAAAGGAGTATCCGTATAAGAAAATCCGGATCGTTATAACATCACTAGACAAGCATTTATATTTTAATACCCAACATCGATTATATCAGTATATAAGAGCATACTGAAAACAGTACTTAAAAGGTAAATATCGGACAACCATACATTTGGGAGGTGCAACGAGATGAAAAAAACCCAAAGATTCTAAGGAATCCTCCAAAGGGAAGTCCGGTACTTTTAAAAATATAAAGGACCACAAACACTCTCTATATTAAACATCTTAATAGTCCTCCGAAGGGAAGCGTCATAAAACAAAGAACAATTAAATCAGTATTCACAATATTTCGGTCTCCTGACCTTCCTCTGGTGAATTTTGTTGGTATTTAGTGGCTTAAGCTATGTAATATCCATCATATTTCATAACCGATATATGAAAAATTACAATTAACAAAGAATTATGTCACAGCGTATACACGTATAACATTTAGCGCGTTCCGCTAAAATAACATATTCAATATATAGCGTTATTACAAATATAACTATAAGACATTTAAGATAATAAATATATAATACGTATATTAATTACTGTCCGCGCCACTCACTCTGGAAACTGGAAAACCTGGATTTTCAGTTATTCATCTTCAGAATAATTTCAAAAAGGCAAAACCATTCGATAGATCTTGTTTAGTCGTAACTTTTGGTGTATGCTATATGTTTGTATGAAGAAGCTTTCATATTTTATAGAAAAAATTCAATTTTAGATAGGGCGATTTCCATGCTAAACTTTGACGTAACGTCGCCAAGTATCCCATAGACTCAATGTTTAACATCGGCGACGTCACGTCAAAATTAACATAGAAAACGCCCCATCTAAAATGATTTTTCCCTTTAAAATACGAATGTTTCTTCGTAGAAACATATAACATACACCAAAAGTTACGACTAAACAAGATCTGTCGATTGATATTAATTTTGTAAAACTATTTTAAAGATAAATAAGTGAAAATCCAGATTTTTCGGTTTACAAAGTGGGTGGCGCGGACAGTAACAAAGATGTTATATATGAGGTGTCGGCTAGGGTGAGAGGACAGAGGAGGTAGGGGACGAGAAAAAAAGGGGTGGGTGGGGGAGCGGGAAAGGAAAATTATGTAGTAGGGGGTGGGGGTCTTACACTGATTTAAAAACGACAAAAATAATCACATAAGATGTTCTCAAATAAGTGGGAGGGAGGAGGTAGGGTGGAGGGAATGTAACATTAAGATAATATATGTAAAACAGGATAATAAATATAAAATACATATAAACCTTTCTCTGCCAAAAACAGCTGGAATAAATGTTTTTGTTATAATCAGTTTTCGACGTCACAGTCACAATGCCGTCACAGTAACAGCATTGATCCTTGACAAGCTGGTGCTTGTGTACGAATTCTCATAGAGTGCTAAAATTAGCTTATTGAAATGAAAGGTGGTAGCTGCAATTTGCCAACTTAGATACTTCTATCAATATGGAATATCGCAACTAAAATAACGTCAACATACACGCGCATTTTGTAATTGTTATGACGTCATATAATTGTGATGTAAGTTGCCCACATAAAAGAGCCCACATCGCGAATAATAGATTTGGTAAGTTACTAAATGCAAACCGTGACGGATTTTAGTAGTTGCGATACTCCGTATTAATTCAATAAAATTCATAAAAAAGCTAAAACATCTCGTAGATATGACTTTTCCATTCTTTCGTCATATCAGCTATTCAAGTTGGGATTTTTTCTTGAAATGTTCACAGGAGATGCCAAATATCCCATGTATTCATATCTATTTATTTATTTGTTTATGCGATAAGACAGTGTATTGACAAAATGGGGCCTTGAAGGCATGACGCACACACCCTCACACACACATGTGTATATGCGTGTGTGTGTGTGTGTGTGTGTGTGTGTGTGTGTGTGTGTTTTGTGTGCGAATACACATAAAAGTGTATAAGGTCGTATCTGTTACGATATTTACGACCATTTCTTCAGAGTCGAAGTGTGAAAATTGCGAACATATTATCTCTACATCTACTTAGTATATTTCTTAATAGGATTTTACTGGATTTTTTAAAGAATTACATGAAATTCACATAACATTTACACAACATGAGATGATTATACAAGACGTGCTAGATACCGACAACTGAATTGGAATATTAGGTGCTACAGAACACCCATTTTTTATTTTAAAAGTTTTACGGTAATATACTAAGTCTTAACATTGTTCGATGCCCTTATATTTTATAGACTGCAATAAGAACATCACCATGTCGCATACAAATCGATTCATACACGTTCGGTCTCGCATTTTTATTGTAAGTGGTACCTAGCTCTCTGTTTTGGCATAGAGTACCAGTTACCGTGAGATAAAAGTCTCCTGGCCAAATCGAGGCTACAGAAAGTTGTAAAGCTACGAAGTTACGATGTGAAGCAGCGAAGTTACGATGCTAAGGGACAAAGAAATTCACTTCACAATTTCGCTTTTTAGCAACACATATTCTCAGCGTAGATTCACAATTTCGCTTCTTAAGTTCGCATCATAATTTCGCAACGTAATTTTGTAACTTTGCAAAGTCGCTTGATAGCGTATGGATTTTGTAGGGCGAAGTTGCGATGTCTCCATAGGAATTCCGTAGATTAGACTGAAAATTTCGGTACTGAACAATTATATCAATGGATTGACCGCCAATGCATGTAGCAAGCTTCACCTATAGTCAAGTGAGGACTGTTTCTTCAATGAATGGTTGCGTTATTCACCAAATGAAAAAAAAAAGACTCAAGAAACAACTGGAATCATGTCCATAGGAACCGGGGCAGGGAGCCCCCCCCCCCCTTATTTTGACCGATCATAATTGTTTTATAGGTTGTTATCTAATTCTTTAACTAAATTGTTTTCATTTAATTATTCTTAACATGCAATTGATTTGCAATCTAATAAGTTATATTGCAGCTGTATGTATTTTGTTCTTTTATTTCTGAATGTTAATACTACAAGTTATTTTCATCATGCAAAGATAAAAAAATTTTCGGGCTCTTGGAAAACATTTACTCATCCAAACGCAGTCGCAATTTTCCATTCCTCTTAGTGCCTCTTAAGTTGAAAAGACAGGCCCTGAACACCGTTTATCCATATTTCGGAGGTGGAAATGAGTTTATCATTAAATGTCAGCATTAGCAAATTTTGAGGGGGATTTCAACACCCATATTTCTACAAAACCCATAGGTTTCCACCTCATATTCTTGCTCTTCGGCCCAGGGTGGATACTCTTGCAATCTAATTTTCGAAAGAAAAAAGAGCGCATGGGAGTATTTTGCATTGCTGTAAT
Organism: Pteria penguin; assembly: GCA_035048485.1. Classification (NCBI taxonomy): domain Eukaryota; kingdom Metazoa; phylum Mollusca; class Bivalvia; order Pterioida; family Pteriidae; genus Pteria; species Pteria penguin. The sequence continues at coordinate 27,960,411 of CM068582.1, read as the reverse complement.
CTGGTTAATCACAGCATAAATTGGTAATTGGTCGTCCAAAGACGGTTCGGTCCGCTCAATAGACTCGATATGTTTTTGTATCAGTACTGCAGTATAAGTACGTCGTAGAAATCAAAATATTGTTTTATGCAACGGACGTTTATGCATCGTTTTATGTATTTTTGTAAACGTTGTAATTATGTATTATTGTCCCTTCGCTATACATGTATTTTTATTTGAGAGAGAGAGAGAGAGCTTCTAATATATGGAATATAGTACTAGTAAGACTCAGAAGAATTCAGGTGAATTTTCGCCTTTTCATGCTTTCAAAATTACTTATCCCTAATATCGTTTTCCTTTTTCATTGAATCCCTTCGCTTGCTATATGCAGTCCAATATAAGTTTTCGAAATACAAATCGCATGGATAATGTTCTGACTGATACGTTATACTAAACCTAAAGTTGCGGATAGCCTAGCAGTTACGATTCTGAAAGAACCCAGGTGTCCGCAAGAAGCATGTATTTTCTGCTGACAGACATGATACGCCTTTCATAGAAACACGGATAAACGACTCTGAGCAAGTAGCTGAATGCTGCTGACAAATGGGCTGTTTCGTGGGTTTTTCTTTCTTTTTTCATTCAATTTCAGACTCAGACTTAGAGTCATATTTTCTGAAAAACACTCTACTGGTACTTACCTACTTGTTTCTCGGACAATATGACGTAACAGATTCATCGTAAAAAATAACAAGAAGTACTGTGCAAGCCGAGAATTTTGAGGATGCATATGTTTTGGTCCTGGATTCTTCCTAAAATGCCTATTTGTTATTACTCAGTCTCTGGAGGCAATACTCGTATCCATATACCGCCAATATCGGTATGCTGGTTGTGACGTCACTATTTAGAACATAACGTCAGTTTACGTTGACGTTTGAATGAAAGGAAAAGACGATTTTTCGCGGATTTTTCCTCATGTTACTCATGAAATTAGACACTTTTTAGACATCTTTTATATTGCACGTAATACTTATTTCACTCTTTTACAAACACAACAAGGAAGTTTGAATATTTGTTCAAACGTATTTAACTCATCTTGATGTATATTTTACAGGGAAGAAATATGAATTTCAGCGGGATTTTAAGTGGCCCAAAAGTGACCAATTGGCACATAGATACTATTATTCTGACCCTGACGTATTATTCACAATTAAACGTATGTCTAAGTGTAAGACTTGAGACCTATAATAACGTGTGTCTTAATTCTAAGGATAAGTCAACGGTTTCTCTGTAAATAGTATATCAGGCATACTATTCACAGAGAAGCTTTCAACTCATTCTTAGAATTACGACACATGATATTGTAGGTCTCAAGTCTTACACTTATACTTAAGTTTCTGTGTGATAACATGTGCAGCTGGACCTCATAACTCATTTTAGGTGGTTGTCTATTATAAATGACCAAGGTTAAAAACTCTCGTAGCATTATTGCAGAGTATATACTAGCCGCAAGAAGTGGCCCTATAGGGCCAGTACTTGCGGCTAAGTATATACATGTAGTTTTGATGCTGTTGGTGTGTGTCCAAAAGACCATAGCGCAATATCTGCATAATCTGGTCATATCCAAGATCTGAAAGTTATGAAACAAAATATAAAATACCCCGGTACATTAAAATCTTACAACAGACTGTAATAAAAAATCTTTTTATATTAATTATATCCACAGGGACGTCTCTGTTAAATAAATAAATATATATCAAGCTCTCTTCACACTATCTTTGGGTGGTTGGTTGGTTGATTGATGTTTTACGTCGCTTTCAACAATTTTTCAGTTATATTGCGACATGGAAGCAGGAGGTGACCAACCTCTTAAACATAGTGGCGCAACTCGGGAATCGAACCCGGATCGTCGGCTCCACAATCCAAGCACTTTTAAAACCACTAAGCCTGCCCCCCCCCACCCCCCTTATCTCTGGGAGCTCTAGCCTCCTCCACCACTGAGCACTGACACCACGGTATAGGTGATATCGTCCTCTGTTGGTACTGTCTCGATTTTCAGATACATATCTAAAGAAAGCTATATACCATTAACCCTCTGACTGCGACATTTGTGTATTGAAAAAGTATGGGAAGTTTCCATTTTCATCAATATGATGGTAGTTTGCTTTAAGTGATTGCTTACCAATGGAGGGAGCCAATGGGGAAAAAAAAACCCAAATCATAACCTGGCATGTTCAATAGTAGATTTTCCCACAAAACTAGCTTCAGATTTAATGAAAGATTCCACGAAATTAAAGTTAGGCACTAGTACAGTGTCTCTAGAAAACCCAGCAAGAGTATGATAATTTTCATGAAAGATAAGGAGGCATTTATCAGATGTTAAGTAGATAGGAGTCCACCTCCTCAGGATGGAGCAGAAGTCCACTGCATGTGAACTTCCCAGCTAATGCTGTTACTCCTGGTGACGAGAATGAAGCTTCATTATATTGTAGAGCTTCATTATATTGTTAGAAGAACACAACATCAAGAAACAGAAATTTAACGATTATGAGCTTTACTTATAAATCAATGAGACATTCATTCCACCTTGCAAAAGTAAAGTTACTCTTAACTTATTTACAACCCAGTAAAATTACTAACAATGTTAGAGATTTATTTTTACTTTAATCTCTACAACAATAACTTATGATTTAACAGCAATAAATACATATATGATTATCATACACTAATCACAAAATACAAATTCATATTAAAACAAAGTTAAAATTTCTCAAATCTGCAAATTTAAAACTGCATCAATCTACACTGATGTCTCTGCTTATATGAATTTATTCTCCGTCTCTGTATGGCACACAACTTTTCCTTCGATCACTTTGCGTAGAGAGATATAGCTATCTGCGTTGTATGGGAATCTTCTCCTTAATGTACTGAAAATGGAATAAATATCAGTGAATGATATTTCAAAATTACTAGACTGTAGTGTTCTAAGACAGACATGTCAATTACAAAGATGGTGAACACAAATGCAACACAGACTATGGTTAAAATGACATTTCATAAGTGTCTCTATACTTAGCTGGTGACACTAGAAACATTATGTTTCTGTTTTTATTATAAGTTATGTAACAATTACGAGAAAAAAACAAAGATTTATTGAAAATGTACAGATATTAACCAAATAATGTACTGTCAACTCTGGAGAACTCAGATCCAGAGGGTCCATTGTAAAACAGCTTGAGTTAGTGGAGTTGGAATTAGCAATATATATATATATATATATATATATATATATATATATATATATATATATATATATATATATATATATATATATATATATGCACAACCACTGTAATTGCCTGAAATAAAGCTTTCAAGACCTATGTATTTTATTTCTGTATAAAGTACATTGATCGGTGACATCATAAAGCCCCATATTTGACCCACTTTTCAACACAGAAAGCGATGTTTGGCAGACTTTTGATTGTTATGCTAATGACGTCATAATGAAATGTTTGACATTTCCAACCTTTGCTTGACGTCATTAAAGTCATATTTTGCGCTGAAGTGCTCGACATTCAACAAAAGTATGTCATTCTGGATAAACATTACGTTGTCATGGGACACCGGCTGTTCTTTCAATTTATAACTTCCCTCCGGAATGATTTAATGATGCAGTTTATAAATAGGAAATGGAAGTTTCCAGTATGATATTTTGGCGTCAAAAGTGCATATATATAGAATAAGTGTCTTATTTTGTGTTTTCATGCAAGAATAAAGTACAATGTCTGATGCATTTATGAGACATAATGTGCTAACGCGCATTATATCTAATAAATGCATCAGCCATTGTACTTTATTCCTGCATAAAAACACATAATAAGACACTTATTCTATAGCACATTATGTCTCATAAATGCATCAGACATTGCACTTTATTCCTGCATGAAAACACAAAGACAACAAGAACATCAATAAAACTGATATGATGTGTGCTCACTAACTATATCAATCACAAGGGTGGCTCCAAATGAAATAAATCAGAATTTAGACACATTTAAATGAAGTTGAATTAAATTTAATTTAAAATTGAATTAGATAATATTTAATTCAATTTAAATTGTTTGTGTCTGAAGTTAGAAATATCCAAGGAAAGGAAAGATCACCATTGCAACCCTGTTCATAAATTTGATCAATTTCTGATGAAAGGTATTGAACATGGTCAGACAAATGGACCAAAAAACCAACAGACAGACAAAATGCCATTATAAATACTCAGAAATTTATCAGGGAGAATAAAAAATAGAGGTTCATAAATTTAATAAATTTCTCATGAAAGGTCTTGAAGGTGGTGGGAAAATGGCCGGAAAGACTAACAAATACACAGGATCAAAAGCCATTACATATGCTCAGAAATTTATCTGGGAGCGCGAGAAGTATTTTAACATTTGAAATCTAGTTGCTGAGTGACTTTTACTTTTCAGAATTGAATAAGTTCAGATTCAAACAGAACATATGTAAATTCTAAAAGAAAAATCGAAATCCTTGAAATATCTTGTTATTAATGCATTTAGTAGTAAAATGACTAAGGCAGATAACAGCTAAGAGCATACCTGCATCAATCTTTTCCTGTAATGTGCATCTTTTTCATTCGGTTTCTTCTGTAACACTTCTTTCTCATCTCTCTCAATTAATCTACATAACTCCTCGATGGTCATAACATGGACTGGATCTAGATGATTCTTGTTGATCAAATAAACTAAGTATTCTTTGTAATGGATTCTGTGAGATACAATTGAAATCTACATGAATTATATATTTTTCTTCTAATGTGCCTAACCATTCGAAAAATGATTTTGATAATAATTTCTAAGAGGATTTCAACATGTTTAAGTACAAGCAGAACATTTTTACTTTAAGATATACCTTTACAGGCATTTATTATATCTATTCTAATTTGGCGATGTGACATGATAGATTTGGTATGACCCAAATTTTGGTTCATTGTACTGGTATATGAGAAGGTGACTAAAAATATCAGTTTTACGGTAATGGAGTTCAAAGAGTTTACAACCAAATGGAACTAAAGCACTCCTAACAACAGTCAGCATTCTAACTACCAAGGCTAAACACTTGTCACTGAATTGTGAAAATGTTGGTCATGTGCATATCTGAAGCATGTAAATGTGTCATGTATTATGTACTTTGTCCTTAGATGAATCTACCATATGTGTAAGAGTGTGGGTCCAAGCAGCTCAGAGCAGAGTTTAGAAATCTAGTATAATCTAAGCCATAAAAGAATAAAATGTTGGTCAGATAAAGCCTACAAATTACTTATTACATGGTTTGCCTTAAGATGATCCTATCACGCAAAATTGGTTGGTAAACCCTTTATAGTAACCACAGCTCAGAAAACACTTCAGTGCTAGGCATAACTTAAGACAGACAGGAACTTCACTGTGAGAATATAAAACCACAGCTCCTGAAATTCCACTAACCGAAAGGGAAATGGACAAGTATTTCTATAAATTAGTGTTATTATCCCTGCATAGAGCAAAGCAGAGTAACACTATGTGTATTGAATACTTACAGGCAGAGTCCAGCATGTCCAACTTGAATCTCCTTCCCACAAGCTTCGTCTTGTTTGCCATCGTTGATCTCCTTCTGCTCCATGACAGGGCAATGATTTCTATCGCCTTGATGCTGAGGTATCTCTGTATTGTATACTATGTTCTTATCCTAGTAAAATAACACCATGGTAAGAGTTGGTCAATAACACCATGGTGAGAGTTGGTCAATAACACCATGGTGAGAGTTGGTCAATAACACCGTGGTAAGAGTTGGTCAATAATACCATGGTAAGATTTGGTCAAATGTAACAAATCTTATTGATGAGCACATTATAATATCAGAAAACAAGGAATCTGTTTGTTACCACACATCACTGTTTTTGTTTTAAAATCTAATGTACATTTCATAAAGAATTCATTAATTTGTCTTGACAAAATATGTGTAGACTTTCAAACTTTGTTAAAACAGCACATTTTCAAATTATATGGTTTGTGGCAGTTATTTCTACCATTACAGTTCATCCTGATATAAGATGATGGACACACACAAAATCTCTTTATTTGCATATAGATTACATAAATGAGAAGAATTAGCTATAATACTGGACAATCCCAAACACGGTTTTGGCTTTTCAAATTATCATGGATACACATGGGAAGGCTAGGAAAAGCCATGAAACAATTTATTATAAATTTGAATGATGTAAAGATGATACTTTTAATTTAAGAGTGGAAAATTCATAAAAGAGGAATAAACAACAAACAAATACATATCTTTAATAGCAGCTAAAGTTTTCTACATTTTAATGGAGTTGGTATTTACCTTTAACAGCTTTTGAAGCTCTGGTATATCCTTATCTCTGAGATAGTAGAAGCAGTCTCGTGGATGATGACAATGAAGCCCTTTACCTCTACAGCTATGATACTTTGTACACATCTGAAATTACCAAGAAATATGTAATGATAATAGAGAATGGAGTCCACTGCACTGGTAGTGTACCAGTTACCGACTACTACGCAATTTCGGCTTTTGAAATGTGAATTTATGAGATTTTTTCATGTGATTGTCTGCAATATATAGGATAGTAAATATTACATATGAAAATTTTGTCAATTCACCTTTTGAATACCCTTAATAACGTAGTAGCCGGTAAATGGTCCTTCGCCAGTAAACATTCAGTGTTCTATATCTGCTATGAATAGAGGTGGCTTGAAAAACAGGTTCACAAAAACAAAATCATTCTAATTCCTATAATTTTATCTGCAGAGTGAAAATATACTATATGATAAGTATTAATGCATATATTGTACTTTTTATACTTACACCTTGAGAGTCAAACATGTGCCCACAACCACTACAAAACTGGTGACCACACTGTGGACAGGTAAAATGCATACATCCTCCCTTGGCTAGGGAATACCTCATCTTACAGCTAGGACAATCTGAAATTTCGAAAAAAAAATCATGGTGAATTAATATGAAAATATTCAGCTCTTTACTATCAATGGGCAAGTTGTAAATTACATACTGCCTGTCACCTATATAAGCCAAGTAGGTAATTATAAAACAAATGATTAATCGAAGTCACATCAATAATATCTTTTTTTGGTCTATTTCATACTTTTTAAATAAATTGTTAATTTGCTACTTCTAAAACAGATGTACATTTACTCCAAGGTCACTGATCTGATGGTTTTTACCTATGCCATTAGCCTCAAGGTGAGCTGCCAATCCCATGGCCTGATTTTCTGGGTCATTGTCTATCTTCCATTGTTCAAACTGTTGACACGTAAGACCCTCGTGTTGGTCCTCCCACTAAAAGTATCAAAGAACACATTCTATTAAAAACTTCAATTATGTTACACATTGAAATACACATACACATACATTATATACTGACATGTTATATCAAAGTTATTGCTCAGAACATTAAAGAAATGGACTTACTTGTTTTTTGCACTTGAAGCAAGTCTTTTTCTGGCAATGAGGACAAGTCATTGCAAGATTATCTCCGGCACCATATATAAATCCACCACCACACTGAAATAATTCCTTTGAATTAATTTTTTCCTTAATTTTCTTCATTATCTAAAATTGCAGCAACTTACATACTGTATCGTGATAAATAACTCCGGTATTTCAATTTGGGATTTAAATGAACTTTTATCTTTGAAATGAAAATCTAAAAAAGATTTTTTTCATAATAGTATCAGACATTTCCATATGCATTAACATAAGTTTATATACATGAACAGATAACAGTCATTATCATATTACATGAGTACACCATCGGAAATTCGGGTCTTTCTGTAGATGCCAATCCCTCAGCTTGGAGTGGTAAAGATCCAGGATTTCTTTGGACACCATAGTGGACAACTGCAATATGTAAAGAAATATTAGTTTTCTTTACAGACATAAACAAACCCGGAAAAGATGGAAAAAGGAGTGGGAGAAAATGGGAATTAAACTAACTTCAACTCATTAAGAAACAAATACAGCTGAATCTTGATACTTCAGACTTGAAGATGTCTATCAGAAACAGTTCCACTTAAGCAAGTTTGAGTTTGCATTAGGAATGTACATTTATACATGTATTCAGAATTTGAATCAGGACTTTAAAAAAAAATAGTTTGAGTTAATGGGAAATTTGAGATACCTGCATTTCAGTAAAGGAGTTAACAGGAGTAATGTTGTACATGTTGTGGTACGCAGATAGTCAATTATGAATTGAGACATTAAAATCTTTGTAGGATAGAGTTATCATAAAAAACAATAGACTTGATACAGCCAGTGCGTTTGTTTTTCTCTAGGTTTATAAGGTCTGCATACTTACTAGCATTGTCAGGAATGTAAAGTAGTCCGAGGCTGCATTGACATTTTCCATGTCTGGAAGCTGGCACATAGGACAGCACAAGTTGCGTACATGTTTCTCTCGGATACTGATCTCAAAATAGTTCTTCATACAATCCACACAAATCTTACAGGGACAGTTTAGAGAACGGATCTGGAGAAAAAAATGGATGTTTGAATTAAAGCTACATTTTTTTATACATGTTGAATTATGGAAACTTCATTAGAATTTTTATTTTAAATTTCAAACAAGATACGCTTGTGAAACACTGATGCCCCTGATGAAAACTGGGTAAAATTTTATAGACATTTAAATGTTATAAAGAATAGCTTGTAAAAACTATATCCCCTATTCACAACTGTTAAATATTCCAAACTTTACTTGCCTTTCCCATTGGATAAAACGAGTAGCACAGTTGGCATTCTTGTTGGAGATAAGCCAAAGAGCTCTGCCTGTCTCCACAGTTTCTTACAGCTTCCACTACCTCCTCCAATGTTGCCTCTAAGTTATGTTTGGCCACATCCACATCCAGGATCTTGATAACTGTTTCTGCTCGACCCCAGCTTTGTAGTTTACCCTCCACCATGATCATTCTTTGCCGTCTCTGAAAAGCAATACAAAATGATTGTTATTACAGCTCCCAACTATTTTAAACTTTGCTTATTAAAACAGTCTGACAGGAAATATTTCACACCTAGAACTGCATCCAGTATTAAAGAGACACTGAAATTCCAAGGTGAATCATTGAATTCAGAAGTCAAACTACAGCAAGTCAAAGGTATAAAATTATAGTCAGTATAAATGCATTGCCCTTGTCTACTTAAGCCGGTGTGGCCTAGTGGTATCGCGCTGGACTCCTGATCAGGAGGCCGGGGTTCAAGTCCCGCTCTGGTCATGCCGGTGTCCTGTCTTTCGGATGAGACAGTAAAAACCGAGGCCCCATGTCGTGGTATGCATGGCACTTTAAAGATCCCCCACTGCTTCGGGTGGGTCCGTTGCTAAGGTCAAAATTTGTATGCCCCGCATAAGGCAGATGTCATCACCATATACGTGAAATATTCGTGGTGTGACGTTAAACAAAAACAATCAATCAATCTCTTGCCTACTCTGTCCTTACCACCCAATATCACGTATCAAAAAGAAGGCTCTTTCTGCAAACTTCATTGCATATGTATCAAGATTGCTTTTCTATAACTTTGAAAGAATTTTGTATCATATCTATTAAATCTTTACAAGAACTGGAATGTATAGTGAGTTTATTTCATTAAATCTAGTTACAAAATAGAATTTCTATATTCCAGAACATATTTAACATATAATTTATTACAATTTGAAAAACATAACTATAGTCCAGTAGCATATAATACAATCCCTGAAATAATATATAATGAATTTTCCAAACGGCAATTATATATGATTAATATGATATTATATTATAATACATGTATGATTATCAGAATTGACTCATATAACTTTTCAGCATGATTTATAATTCTTTTAAAACTCTTCATGATAAATCTTACATTGTACATTGTCAAGGCTTTAACACGCTGCAACTGTTGCCAAGACAACAATTTCTTAACATGAAACAAAGACTTACATCCATCTGAATTGCAGTGTTGGTAACAAGTCTCTTAAAATTCACGTGGCCTAATACACTATTAGTTATGCTATTACACACATCATTGGATAACTGCATAGCTTGGCCTGTATCACCGCCCCCTACGGCACCTGGTGGATTTCCTAGAAAAAATAAAAGAGTCTATGAATTTCTTTCACTACGTGTAATATTCCATATGTGTCCACTACACAGATGGTCATATTTTTTGCTTGATTATTGTTCATGTCCCATCAAGATTGCTGCACTCACATAAATATGAAGATGGCATCTTTGCCTGATGCCTTGCAGAGAAATTTACACCTATACATCAGAACATCATGAAGATGGTCATACCTGAGGTGTGACAGAAAGACAGATGATGGGAAAAGCAATTCTCAAGTGTTGCTTTACCTTGCACGTGACATAAATGAAACAAGAAAACCAAAACAAAGGGCCAAGTTATGTGCCATTTAACCTTGAAATCATTAGCCATGGTCCTCCCACCATTCTGTATTTGTATGTGTAATTCAAAATCTAAAGATTGAAAATTTTGAGTCATTGCATCACAGCAAATACTGATGGACAAAGATGTATATACATGTATAAGGAAATTATGAAATTCAGTGAAAGCTTTTCAAAATAAATATCAAACCTTCATCTGTAATCCAAAGTCTGTCCAGGTAACTCTCTAACACAGATACATGAAGCGCATCCTGGGCTTCTTCTACGTCACCCTGACTCTGATGCATGGCACGAAGAACATTTTCTCGGGGATACTGACTGTCACATGTTAGGTCTTTGTACTGAAAATCATGGAACATAATTTAAGAAATATTTAAAAAAACTTCATGCATATAAACAACCGCTAGTTTAGGACTGTAGAACTGGTCAAACCGTAAAGTAAAATTATAAACCACTTACTCATTATGAATTGTAAACCTACCTCACTTTAGATATTTTAAAATATATAAGTTCCTTATCTTCCTATAAATAATTTTCAAAAGTGAAATAAGTGCTACACAATATATAACAGGTAAAATCAGAGTTTGTTATAAATGGTGAAGAAGTGAAGAAAAGACATCTAACATGAAGAAATATGACTACAACTAAATTCCTTTATCTAATTAAATACTGAAAATCATAATCTGGAAGGGGTGAGATTTGTGCAAAAACTAAAACACTTACCAACTGCTGTCGCTTTGCCACACAAATTTTGACAGCTTGAGGGACATTGCCTTTAGTTTCCTTCAAAGCCTCTCGAGCCTCTGCAGACGACACTTCACCAACCTCATTTTGTTGCATGTTGGCACCTTCATTGGCAGCCATAGCTATAACAGTGTTGACCATCTGAAGCCATTTCTCTTTTAACCATGCTAAGGAAGATGTTGCTGTATCTTTTCTCTCTAGGGCTATCTGTGCCTCATCTACATCAAAACCAGCTTTCTCAGACATCTGTTAAAAATATCTGTATTACTGTGGTTTTCATCATAAAAAGCAATAGTCCATAAATTACACGGAGACATATGATACAGATAACTGGATATAAGGACAAACACTTCACCAAAACATACTACATGTATTATTTAAGTTAATATCATTTTTCATTATGGCAGAAATGCTTTGTTGTCAGGTTGTGGATGTATACAAAGTTCAATGAAAAATTTAATGACAATTTTGTATAAATACAGCAAAATATGAAACAAAATTATGAAATCCACAAGATGTTAAGTCAGGATCATGGAACTTTAGGTCACAAAACATTTTATATTTATCAACATAAATCTGTGTACGAAATTTTATGAAGATTTCTCAAATTGTATCTTCAAAAGAGTGTTAAAAGAATGGAAGGATTGATTGATTGATTATTGTTTTAAGTCGCTCCACGATTGTTTCACATATATGGTGACGGCATCTCCCTGATGCATTGCATAGAAATATGCATAAAAAAGACAGAACACCAGTGTACCCAGGGCAGGAGTCAAACCCGGGACCTCAATCACGAGCTGAGCACCTTATCCACTAGGCCACATTGGCTTAAGAATGGAAGGAAAAAGGGATAAAAGGAATAATGGTAGTGACAGCACTACAGTTTGACCGAAAATTACCTCCCTGACTAAAGGATTCATTGTAGCAATGAATTTCATATTCAAATACAAGCATAAGGAAATCTTACCTTTAGATACTGGACAAGTTCCTTGCCTTCAATCATCATCTGAGCTTGTTGTCTTTCCTTGTTGATTTTATCCATTGTTTCAGAGAAGCTAAGAGGAACTTTCCCTTGAGCTCTGGGTGACCCTCTATCTGTTGATCCTACCTGCTCGCTGGTCCTTTGTGCTGTTGCTTTGTCACTATTACCAGTGTTTTTTTCCATTGTTGCAGTAGACGGATTTGTTATATGATCATTTGTATGTTTGACTGATACACTGGTTATATTTTCTGCAATATTAGCATTCGCAACAGCAGCAGCTTGATCTTTCATTTTTGATTCAGCCATTCTTTGTTTTTCAAGGGCTTTATTTTCCGTTTCTCTTCGCAGTTTTTCATTGTACTTACGATGAGCCTCTTGTTTTTCAAAATAAATCTGCAAAAAGATCAATCCAACAATAAATACACAAGAGCACATTCTTTACGAAGGGAAGGGAGGGGGGAAAAGGAGGGGAAATCTTCTATATTTTTGTGAATTACACACAATTTTATACCAATACACAAAGGTAACCAAGTACTAACATTTATCAAGTGCTCCATAAAGCAGTGTTATCCTAACAAAATGATCTTGAATATTGATTTTTGGACCCCAGAAGGATTCCTTTTCTCACCAAGATCAACATATTAATATAGATACATGTACTGGAATGATGATCACAGATAACTGATAATACCCTTTATGTGAAGCTTTGTCAAGATCCATCACATAGTGACTTGCTTACAGCCCACACCAAAATTTAAGCAATTTCTCTGCAGTGACCCTGAAATAGGTCAAATGACCTAGTGTAAAGATCATTATATACCTACAGGTTCTGATGTATATTTAAGTGAAGTGTGGTCAAGATTTATATGAAGGGGAAGGACTAACAAGTGAATGAACAAACGAACAAATGAACAACACACACTTAGTCTGGAGACGGTACATCCTACATACCCCATCTTTAGAAAGATCCAGGTGTAAAAAATTTGTTGGCAACTGAATGAAAACTGAACTCTATATCTCATAAACAAAGAGTGTAAGTACCAAAGGTATCCTGCATACACACTAATGCACGAATCCCCAACACCCATCACGGTGAACCTATATCCCACCGCAATGGTGAAGTGAGGATAATGAAGATGTCCAGTGACAACATGAGCTGAGTAGTTAAGTTAGTACAATGAAATAATGTAATATGCAGTAAGAAATATTGTAACACAATAGTCAGAAGTACTTTGCACCTGATCATAATTTTGTTGAAGCAATTTTCCTGCATCTCTAGCCTTTTGAAGGAGTTTGGTTTCTTCTGACCTATCTACATCATCCTCAGGTACCTTTGCCTTCACTTCAGCTCCTAATGCTGGATTTACACCAGAAAATCCTGATGCCTGTTTCTCCATCTTTCCCAGTGACACACTTGGACTACCATCTGATTTGGGGGAAACAGATTTGGCCATATCTGTGCTAATAGAGGAACATTCCATATCTAGGAACGTAGGATTACTGCTAGTCTTAAAGCACATTTCACATACATTAGTCTGGGCAGGGTTGTGGTATGTACAATGTTGACATATCCAGTTGCTATGGTAACCCTCAGACTTCTTTCTAGTTCTTCCTTGTGGTTGCTTTGTTTTTTCAAGAGGTTTTCTATCAAGTATAGGAGGTGGAATGTCCTCCTCACGTGGATAGTTTTGATATACTGTTCCCTGACTGACCGGCATCTTCTTGAAATCTGGACTTTTCACAACTTGATTGATATCACACCCTGTCCTGCTAGCTGGAACTTTCTCCTTTGGTGTACTAGGTATATTTTGTACTGAAAATTTATTTCTATCAGGAAAATTGTGAATTTTCTGGTCTGCTGATGGTACAGGAGGGATATTGTAGTTCATGTTACCTTGATCTTGGTCAGAACAAACATTCTGTCGATTCTGACTGTATGTAGGACTATTCACATATCCACTTGAAGCAACACACTGCTTGCTGGCATCATGAGGTTGGGGTGGGGGTGTTATCCCAAAATTATGGTTATGACTATGTCGTTCAGCAACAAATCTTGGGTGACCTTGACCAGTATACATAGAAGGGCTCTGTATGTAACCATGGTGATGTGCCATATGAGGTTCCTGATAAGCTGGTATCCCTTGCACTGGTATGTGATATCCATAGCCTGCACCTTGAGCAGGACTTGAAGTAGGAGGAAAATATACCTGCTGTCTACCATGGGATGATATATATGGATAGGGGTACACAACTCCTGCTGGATTAACCATACTGTTAGGGCTTGTAGAAGATGGACCTATAGGCATACTAGTATATGGTGGAGGATAGAAAATAGGTTGATTAACTAAACTCTGATGGCCTACAGTAGGACTTCCGTGATGTTCAATATCAGCTTTCCCTTCTAGCACTGTATCAAGGTCTTTTTCATACTTCTGAAGTTCCATGACCTCTCTTTGATACCTTCCCTTTTTCTTGCATAGTTTATCATACTCTTCATCGTCATAGAATTCAGAATTATGTCTGATGACAGCTTGAATCTTTTCCTCCGTTTCGTCAATCTCCTCTTGCAGACTCATGATGCTGATCTCTAATTTAGATTTACGTCTGTTCAGGTCTGTGATCTGCATGATGTTTGGGAGGAGCTTAGAGGTGGGTGGACCACCTGGAGCAGGTCGAGGCAGACTCCCAGAGTAATGTAAGGATTGGTGTGTTGGGGTAGCTCTCTCAGGAGGAAGGGTGGCATAACCCTTAAAAATTAAGCAAATTACCAAACATTTTAATTAAAGGAAGGCAAATAAATTAATCTAGCTATTTCTAAAATAACTGAAAATTAAATCTCTAACTTTAAGTTGATTAATATTACATGTATTTACAAAATTCTTCTCTTAAAAAGATAAAACACCTGCAGTGTATATAGATTTTCAGTAAATATCTTATTAATGACCTTAAAAAGATCATTCAATGGTTGCAATTACTTCTTATATTGTGAAACTTACATAGCTATTTACATACACAGTACACACTTAAAATAGTGAAACTAATTTAAAGGAACTTGGCTGAGAAACAAACAAATCACGTGAACCTCGAAGCGGTTCCCGAATGATTTGTTTGTTTCTCGCCCAAGTTCATTCCCCATAAACCTAGAAAAAAAAGACAGTCATTCCTTATATTTACGAAACGTTTTAAAAGGTTCTTTTTTTGAAAACAAAATATCAAATTCCTTGTTATCAAACTGGCAAGGACCGAATTTTTCCTGAAGTGGAAAAGTACTTCCGCCACACAATATAGTGCATGTCTAGAATGCTAAAAGATGCATTAATTACGTTATTACAATTCTTATATTTACTTAATTCAATTATGCGAGAAAAGATAAATTAGTGCTGATGATAGCAAAGTAGGTCAGTACTGCACTGTGCAGTAGTAGTGACAAGCCCCGCCTCTTTTTATATTGCTATGCATGTGATTTGCCATACGCCAGGTACTACTTCCATGACCCAAGTTCATGGGCTGATGACCCGAGTCTGTTTAGCATGGTTCATCGAAGAAATTAGACTAGCATTGTAAATATTTAGTGATCAAAGGAGGCACTCTAGGTTACAAGTGTATCTAAACTATTCAATAAATTTCTAAACATCAATTTAATTAAATCTGGACTAACAAAAGGAAAATGTTAGACTTTTGCTGACCTTTGAATTTTCTATTTTCAAATAAACTAGAATAAATTTTACAATTCATAAAAATCAGAACTTACACATATATTACATGTATATGTATAAACAATATCATGTCACAAGTAATTTTACTTTGCATATATACATACCATATTTTGTGGTGATGTAGTATGTACAGATTGTTGAGTAAATGGAATATCGTATACATATCCACTGGAACTTGGCCTAAATAGGTATATAATATATACATAAATATACAATATATCTATCATCTACTTTTCCATATAAATCTTGAAAAGCAAAAAAGCAATCACTTTTTATGAATTTTCATACAAAAAATGTTGAAACTGTATGTATAATTATCTAAAAATACATCAGTAATAGACAAATAAATATAAAGAATATTTCCATTTTCAGGTCCTTAGTGTATTTATCGACTAGTATAATTCATTCAATATCAAATAGGGATTGAAATTTCCTGGACTTTTGCATTATTGTTATACTGCACTTGTTTCTTTCTTGTTTTACATTATTCTAAGATTGTAACACTGATAATGGCATTGACATCTACCTGATACAATGCACATAAAGTTAAGTCTATAAAATGGATGAACCAAAGCAATTTGGGATATTTCATGTGCCAAATTCTACAATGGCATGGGACCTCAGATTTTACTTTCTTATCTGAGTGACAGGTCACTAATGAGGCTTCAGTGGGACTCCAACTTGGAACCTCTTTGTCATGAACAAAGTGTGCTATTTACAGCATTTAATATTTTTGCCATTGGAACAGTGATGGTTACAGGCAATCAAGGCAAAAAAGCAAGATGACAGGGCATAAGAAAGAATGCAGCTCTATGGCTATTCCATTTCAATAACAACAATAAGTAATGACCTCATGTATGACCTCTACTTTTGTTTTGATAAAGGAATCTCTTTGACTGACTTTGGATCACAGATATAGGTCATAAGTATACAAAATTAAGTGGAATATAATCTAAATTTATACAATTGGCATGAAAGGACAAGACTTCAGCTTCCTTCAGATCCTACAAAAGTTTTAGGGGAGTGTGATAACAGTTTCGTCACTTAATTGTATTTACTATGAATATCATTCTCAGGGAGAATAAAGACACTCACTTTGCCCTATCCATCATTGCACTACTGTTCATATTGTCTTGATACTTCATATCTAGTGTTGTCCTCTGAAGTTCAGAGTTGTCTTCTCTTCTCTGGCCAACAGATGGCTCTGCTGCTGAATTAGGTATGTTGACATATCCTGAGTTAGACTGTGGAATGTGAGGAGGAGGGACATGATAGGTCCTGGAAGGAGGGGACACTGGAGACTTTGGATAGGTTCTCGGAGGAGGTATAATCTCCTCAGCACTGTGGTACTCTTCTCCTGAAACATCAGCTTTCCCTGATAGCGTTTGCCTGGTGTGATTCTTACGTTTTGGATGCTGGTGCCAACGTACATCACATGCTGGACAAAGCTGTTTACTGTCACATACCGAACATACCACTTCTGCTGTGGAATCGCCACAAATGTCACAAACTGCAAAGGTAAATGAACTTATAGACATTAGGGTAAATAGCATTGGTCATAATTTTGTGGTTAATTCTTGGGGCAATGTAGTAATTAGTTGATTGTAATAAAAACCCTCTGTTTCATAATGTTTCAGATTTAAAACTACAGAAGCTAAATATTGTTACTTGATGACAAGCACATATAATTATTGGTAAGGGTTATCAACACCTGGAACAAGGAAATCACAGATATATGTCAAGTATGTGTTTAAAAAACTTTAAGAGTCTATAGCACTCCAACTTGCTCCCATTTGGTTGTGTGACACATACACATTATTACATACAATCGTTCTCCATCTTCTGACTTGATTTGTCTAATCTATGTATGCATGGAAGATACAAAACTTGCACTTACTTCAGCAACTATTTAAAGATATTGCTTCGTTTATAGAAGATATAAATTCTGCTTGACATTTTTTTCCCGGGAGCTGGCTTGGTGTAGTAATTAAGTGTGTTAAGCCCTTGGCTTGCAGAGCAAACAATCAAGGTTCCATGCCCAAACCATGTTGAAGAAGTTACCTCCAGCTTCCATGTCACCGTAGAATTCGAAAATTCAAAGGGATGTAAATTACCAATCAACCAACCAACTGTAAATAATTTTTCTTTTACATCACAACATGCAAACAGAGGTTTACTAATTCCTCAAAAAGACAGGTACACTATAATTACATGTACCTATAACAAACAAAAACATAATGAATTTACATGTACCTATACTGTCTTCCCTTTCAGGGGATTCTCTTGTGCTGCCTTCTTGAACTGAGGAAAACTAAAAGCAAAGAATACATTAGAGAGTATTTTTTATGACGTAATTCATAAACATAGGTAAATATTTTACTAGTAAATGACAAGCATTTTTTTTTGTATCAAGATTTCATGTAAAATTTATTATTATCTTTAAAAAGAACATGTATTAAGGAAGTCTATTCTTTGATATTTTATCTTAATCCTTTTTTATTTCAACTCTCCTATTTTAACGATTACTTTTCAAATAATATTTTTTCCTCTCAATATATTCGCAAAATTATACATTTTCAATCCTTCATAACCATTTTGCAGGTTTTATCGATAAATATTGACAAGATCTCCGATGAATTACTGTTAAACTTTGACATTCTGCAGTTGAAAGGGCCACAGAGAATACTCAAATATATTGGTAGTTGGATATATCCATATATTGACTTTACATCCATTAATTGAATTTATATCCATTAATTGACTTTATATCCATTTACTGCTCATGAACACGTGTTAACATTTTTACTATATGAGACTCATCTACTAAACAATGTGAATACAGAACATATTATCAATGAAATAAGTAATCTAAGTCTAGTCACATCTTTTATTGATAAAAATCAAGAAATATCTTCAAAGGTACGAGGAATTGGTTTTGTTTGGGTTTGTTTGGGTTTTTTTTTTATTAAAATGGATGCAAAGTTCATATATATATGTATTGTTGATATTGCATTATTCTAATTTCAACAGCTTTCTGAGGTAAATTATTGATCATCATAAATTTCAATGACATACATATATAAGCAGCATTTGTAACTTCCAAGGACCAATACTGATTAATTCAAAATCATATTCATTTTCCTATCATAATTTGACACCAATTACCCGGTATTACAAATTATAAAATATGCAAAACTGCAGTGGCATCATGCATCATTATGCAAGTCCCACCATATCAGCTGACACTGTCAATTAATTTCAGCTACAATCAACAAAAAAGGGGGAACACCAATGAATATGTGAGTATTTGAGATAAACAAGATAAATTCAAGCTTTGTGATGTGAAAAAGTACTTGAGATAAGCATAGTATTTGACAGAAGTAAATCAAATCATGTTATTAAGGCAAAACTTTTGGAATATTTTTTAACTTCAAGATAGCAAGGGCATTCCTGATATCAAAGTCTGATTGAAAATTGTGTAATTCCTTAAAATCAATTTACACCATCAACTTTTGACATAATATTGTAAATGTATCTCACAAATCAGAATGTGGAATTCCAAGAAACATTTGTGTGTCTCTGGCAAAGTTAGGTAAATTAAATGTGCAATTAACACAAGGATGAACAGGTAAAATTTATCTCTCCAGATACATGAAACTAAAGAGCAGTGCATGGTCTAACCTGAGCATCCCTGTAATCTTTCTGTGCACTAGTGTTGACTGAGGCAGCACTAAGTGTGGTTTGTGAGGCATTACTTTGAATTGGTTGACTACCGCTATATTCCTGATAACCAGACACAGAAGAACTAGAGCTTCTTCGATCTTGAGCTATAATGGCAGTGCTGGATTTAGGCAAGGAGGGATTCTGTTGGTGACTAGCTTGATGTATCTATCAATTGAAGGCATGAAAGGAGTCAATACACAAGAGGAATAAAATACTTAAAAGGCTTACCGTACATTGTTAACCAATTTGTTTAATGTACATTTTAACGAGGCAGTGTCTAAAACTTATGCGCAACATGTCTGTGCAACATCATCCTAGGCTCAAGGTGAGTCTGATCTGATTTAATTCGAATTCACTGTTCCACAAAACATAATTTTCATAGAAATGACGTCATCTGAGATCTGACAACCCATCGATAATGACGTATCCCTAGAATAGGTATCCTATCACAAAGTGTATGGTTTCGGCCCTCAGATTGCAGATACGTTGTACTCTTAATGTTGTGAACCACATGCTTTTAAATACACAAAATTTAGTGGCAAGACAAGTGTGTACAACAATGGATTATGAATTTGAAAGAGAATTTTATTAAAATTTATCAAATTACTTGGATAGTAGAATATTCAGGCCAGTGAAGTTGGCTGGTTGGTTGATTGGTGTTTTACGTCACTTTCAACAATATTTCACTTATATTGCGACATGGAAGCAGGAGGCTACCAACCTCTTAAACATAGTGGCACAACCTGGGAATCGAACCCGGATCGTCGGCACCGCAAACCAAGCGCTTAACCACTACACCACACCTGCCCCCCAGGCCAGTGAAAGTTTGATCTGGACTACCTCTACTGGCAAGTGGTGTAAAAAGTTTTCTTGATAACAGATTGATGGGTACACCCCCTCCCCCTTTTTTAAAATTTTAATCTGAAATTGAAGATTTGTGCTTAATTTTCATATGCATTATTCAAATTTTCAAATTGACATTTTCTGGCAAATAAACCTGCTACAGTCTCCTTTAATATCTTTGTTGACTTGTTATTGGATGGTACTGAATTTGTTATGTATTAGTGTAGAAAAATTGTCACTGTTTCTTTTTTCAGATGACCTATAGCTAAAATATATTGTGAATTGAAAATGATTTTACATAAATTATTGATAAATGATGATGTTGATTTTATTTCATCTAGTAAACATTTCATATAATTGTCCACTTATGGAAAAAAATGCTGAATATTTATCTTACTCAAGTTTAAGAAAATCAATACAAATTTTGAGACAGTCCCCAGGTTAAAACATTTACCAATAGTTGTGAAGAGAAAATACATATTGATGCAATTGTTAATTCCAAACTATAAACCAACTCATAATTATTCATTTACAAGAAATTACATTCAATTTCAGACTTATTAGTGTAGACAGAGAGCAAACTTTGTGACAGTCCCGGCAGAATAATGTGATGACTTGACAATTGTATCCATTAATGACTGAATATTGATACAGTCTATAATTTCAAGCTATAATTGAAAACATCTGTCTTTCTATCAAAATATTATACACATGTACTAAATTTATTGCAACTTTCACATAAAAAAATGTGAAAATACAAACTTTGATATGGTCCCTTGATCATAATACGTCGGCATTTGCCCTTTTTATTTTATTAATAACATAATTCTACTCTAGTTTATTTCATATTAAATACAGATCAAAAACTCTTGAGTAGAAAGTATCTAAAATTGAAACATATGTTTTTCTTTGATTTTCTCTCTATATATACCTGTAGGTCCTATGTTAAAGAGACACGACACTTTGAGATGCTCCCAACGTTACACTAGATGGGCACTTTATTTTTTTATTTTTTTTTAAATCATAGGTAACCATTCCTTTATGGATGATATTAGTTTGATCAAAAACTCTTGGGCAGAAGTTAATCATTTTGAAATTGTAGGCAGTTGAGTTCAGGCAATACATAATTATATAATGTGGCAGAAAACCCGCCAAAACATAACATGACATCATTGTGACATCACTATGGCCCAGTGCATTATATGAAGCAGGATAAACTGCAACAATCAACATGCCAAGAAAAATGCTGTACTAGTGCAACCTTTTCCTCAACTCTGTTTGTTGTGTAATTTCACATAAAGACTGTTCTACATCTATGCATTTTACTGGGCCTAACTTTTAGATTTTAAAATATCATCAGAATTTCAATTTAATGGGGTTCGCCGCCTGTTATCATCCGTTAGACGGCACCTGTGTACTATGGGTTAGAAACGTCAATTTGAGTTGGCAACCTTATGATGTAACAGTAACATACCATTGTTCTTTATGTCATTTTGCGGGAATATGTTGTATTTCCTCCCTAAATATTAGGACCGCAGTTAATGGCGGCGAACCCCATTAGACAATTTCTTGTAAAACTACACCATTCAACAATTCTATCCCAGTATTTATACGCAATTACGCCTCTTATCAGTTGGGCAAAGCTATAAATATTATTGATAGGTATCCATTCATTGTTTACAACAAAATTTGCTTACCAAATTGGGGAATATACCATTGCACTTTTTGAATGTTTGTTAATACTACATGTGCTATATTTAGCAATCACGTGATTGCAAACTACTAGGGATAAAATTTAAATGTGTAAAAAATAAGACTTGTTAAACAATTTGCATTTTTACCATTTTTGCAGAAATAATCTTTACTCAATTTATAATGCAGTTTTCAATAAACGTCATGGAGTGCCTTAACGTCACTGCGTACTCGGCCTCATTAATGTCATTGTAAATTTTACTGACAGAAATCACAATCACTAGCTTGGACAATACATATTTAAACTGTTGATTTCAATCCATACTCACAATGTGTAACAACTAGAGGATTATATACCTAAGTAAAAATTTGTGTCTGCACCTAAACTCATTCAAATTGCAAAAAGTAAAGGGTATAAAACTGAATAAAAGAGTGTACCTGAGTTTGCACCTGTCTCCTTTCACTAGGCAGAACCAAAGGACTGGATTGGATAATCTGCTTGTGTAGCTGGTTGACTTCAATCCTGTAAGAAGAATGAAAGAGAATCGTAACAAATACACAATTTAATATTATATATACTTCAGTATTAACATTATTAATAACCAAGGAACACTTGATCTGAATTATAAAATATTCTCCAACTATCACTGAATCCAGGTTTGATTCTAGAAGTTTTACTGAAATCACAAAACATTCAGCGAAATTTCCTCGAACAATATGATGTAAGAAAGATCTCTGATCTGCAGAACATATGATTGAACGGGTAACCAAGAGTGGCATGACAACAACATATGACTGTAGACAAGGTTAATCTTAGTAAGAGAATTGGTAATAATGACCTTGGCCTTGGAGATATAACCTTCTGTCAGTCACAAAAGCCTGTCTACCATGAACAGATATGTTGTACACTAAATAAGTCATGACAATTTTGACCCTCAGCTTCTGACCATATTTAAAGGTTAAAACACATCTAAAAAATGACAAATCCATTGCTAGTGAGCTGCAATCTTTCTACATTTCATAAGATATGCTCTGAACAAGAATTTGAAGTAATGTACAAATGATCTTGACATTGTGGATATTAAACGTGTCAAGGTCATGACTTATATACATATTCTACAAAGAGTCTTTTCCAAATTTAAAAAACGGGTAAAAACATACTTCAAATCAAGTTACATGTATGTATCACACAATCACTGTAGATGATTACATTTATATAAAATGCTTTTGCTTTTTAAGTAAAATATGAATTTCATATTACAACTTACTGTGTCTTGTAGGGAAGGAGACATTCGACAATGCCTGGCCTCGGATGCTCCCCTAACAAATATGAATCTAATTCTCTCTTAGCACACAGAATATCTGCTAGGAGATAAATCAAACTGTCTGGGTCAGTGTGAGCACCTGGGGGAAAGGACAGGCCATCTTGTATATCTAGTGTATATCCCATCTTTCTCATGATGTCTCGACCGCCCTGAAAATCACCCAAAACTTTCAGTGAATACACAACGTCATGAAAGGCTTATTTTTCTCAAAGTAGGAATTCATGAACATTAAATATTCATGTAATGACTTTATAAATACATACAGCATAGTGTTGTGTATCACAAATTACGAAATCTACGATATTGAAATCAGTAGAGTCGGTTATCACTAGAGGTTATTACACATTGGTTGGTTGATTGGTAACAGCTATTTGATGTTTTAAGTCGCTTTCAACAATTTTTCAGTTACATGTATATCATGACATGGAAGCAGGAGGTAACCAACCTCTTAAACAAGTGGCGCAACCCAGGAATCAATCTTGGATCGTCAGCGCTGCAAAGCGCTTAACATATATAAATATTAAGTGAAACATCAATAGCAGACATTCAGTTCTCAAGCCATCCATGTTTAATCCAGACTTTTTAAAACATGTAGACCTCTTAGATTTTGTGAATTACAGCCACTTCGATTCCACGACCTTCCCTAATTCAAACCATCGAACTTGATGTCAGTATGAAACTTGATGTCAGTATGATGAAGATCACAAGAGATCACATTTTAAGATAATAAGCCATTAGGGGTTACCACGTTAGTGTTTTACACAGTTTAACAGGGTATCCGTGAATACCCTGTCAGGAATGCATTTTCACTGCGAGGCATTAACCGAGCAGTGAAACGGATATTCCTGACAGGGTATTCACAGATACCCTGTCAAATTGTGTAAAACACTAACGTGGTAACCCTATTCTAATGCATTTGACAGAAATAATTTCAACTAAAGGCATAGAGTTATGGTTTTCTTAGCCAAGTCGCTAATCACAGTCATATAAAAAATGTAGGGCATGGTGACGTCACAAATCAGAAACTGCAGGGTATCGTGAATATGTTTGTGACGTAATTTTATAACCTACGGGTATTGTGGAATACCTGCATGTCAACAACCAAACAAAGTACAGGATTTTATACGATGTGCATTAGAATGTATTATACAACTTTACCTTAATGATGTCAACACGATCCCTAAATATATTATTGGTGAACTTGACAAATCTCCACATCTGAGACCTCTGTTCTTCTGGCTTCATCAGGTGCCGACAATATTTCTCAAATATGTTGAAAGCCATTCCTACCTGCTTCAGGTTATCTAAAGACTAAATTCAATAAAAGAAGCATTAAAGATGTGTGATATTGAGTGTGCATGTTTTATAATAACCACTGTGCTTTCCATTGGAAGTCTAAGAATGCTTCCTTAAAGTTTAGGTACTCAGATACAACACTGGACAAAAAGTTAGTTGCATGAAAAGTAGTTAAATATTTATGGATTTTTACATTTTTTTTTTATTTAAAAAAAATGATGACCCTATGAATGAGCAGAAATATTGTATTCTTTGTTTCTTAAGTTTGAAATCATATTCCACATAGTTCAAGTTAAAGGTACAAAGTCTAAGCATTAGCATTTTAATACATGTACATTCAACAGCACATGATAAAGTGAAATCTTTCTCCATGCCTGAAAGTTTATTGAACACCAGTTTACATCTTACTTGAAAGATACTATGTAAATGAAAGTCAGACTCCACCTGAAAGAACACCAGTCTTGCTGGTTTACTTTCCAGCTGTCAAGCTGGTGCCCATTCATAATCATAGCTAAGTAGACAATGCAATGTAGATTATGTATAAAACTTAGGGCAAAAAACACTGGTTATGGCTTCGCCAGAACTAGTGACCTTCAAATTACAAAGTCATCATGCTTACCATTATGCCACTAACTACATGGTCATTGATATATAAAAATAGGAAACAATTTCTCATTTGGAGAACACTTCACAAGAATGAAATAACTATTATGATAATCACAATTGTAATATAGTAATAAAACATAAATTGTATTACAATACACACATATAAGATGTTAATTACCTCACTGTTATTTTGCAAGAGTTCATCCAAATGAAGAACATAGTATCGTTCTCTCAGGGAGCAATCCAGAGAAATGAGCTGGGAAAAGACAGGCAACAAGTTCTTCTCCTGTATAATGGCATGAATAAGGAGCTGTCTTTGCTCCACGATAGTATCTTGTATGCTTTGTACAGACATGGCTATTTTACAATTTAGAAGTACCAAATTCTGGAAAAAATACAACAGATACAATTCAGAGTTTTTCAATTTGACACAAAATCTTATAAATTTTTACTTGCTTTCATTTATATTTTGTAAAAAAAAAAATAAAGTGAAAAGATAAAGTGTTTTATCTTTTATTAAAAAAACATAAAGGGTAAATGTTTGTGATTGTTACCGGTATTTCCTTGTCAATGACAACTCCTGTGTTCCCTTTGTTGGGCACATCTTAATGATCATAACCGAAAATTATCAAAAAGTTTGAAGTAAGAATAAGGTGATCAGCATCAGGGAATGAGTCTGCACACCCCATTTCAATACAGTACTGGGCAGTGCTTCTAAAAAGGGTGACATGAACATTCTTCCTACAAATGTACTTTTATAGTTGTAATAGTGATTACTTGAGTATTAAGATCTTTATCTGATAGGACAAATAGAGATTGTAAGTAATGCATACCGCTAATTTAAAGGTTAATTTAAAATATTATTTGTATGAAGCAAAGAGGCTGACAGATACATAGCAACTTTCAATATATCTATTCCCGTCGAGATATCAACTTGCCTAGGAAAAAAATCAATCAATAACCATACACCAGGATTTTTTCACCCTCTTGGGTTAAGGGGGAGGTAACTGTCCAATGCTGTTACAATGGTGTATTAAATTCTGCAGACCCAGGTTCAATTTAGCTTTTAGCTCAGACTTATCTAAAGTGATTTATTACTTCTGTGTCTCCCTATCTGTCCTTTAGATGACCACACTAAAACAAAATCCTCAGAAATTGTTCTCCGATGTCTGCTTTCGTTTCTTTTAAAAATATCAAACTTGAATAAATACCACCTGAAATGGCAAATTCAACTTAATTGATAGATTATCATCCCCACCCGCCCCTCAAAAATCGGTCCAGGCCAATTTTTTCTATTTTGGAAAAATTTACGATTTCCAGAAATTTTTCATGCCTGAGACTGGTATTTATATACTTTCAATTCCATTTTGTTTTAACTTGGAATAGCCTTTTACCAATTTTACATGGTGTAAGGGGCAATACCTGACAAATGAAGTTTTGCCGCATAGATTTGCGTCATACTACTGTGATGTCATCATCCAAGCATTAACGTCATGATGAAAATTCCGCCAAAATGTGGTTAAAATTGTCCAGTACTAGAACTCTTACATCATTTAAAATTGGAAAAAGGTCTATTCATAGCTTGACATACATCTGTTTAAATACAAGCATTAATTGACACCCATCTGTTGACAAAAACACTTTTGTCATTAATGTTTTTTCTCAAGAAATAAAAATCAAAAAATAACATCCTCCCACCTGCCCCATATTTTTGGTGACCCTGGATGTCAATCTACTAATAAACTTATAAAGATGATATGGACAAATCTAAGCAAAACAAAAAGAGAAGGTGTGTCAAACTGTTAATACTTGCATATACTCTTAATTAACATTTAAAATATGCCAACAGATTAATCCATTTTTTAAATTTTGAACAAGGCCTTCAAAGTTCAAAAGGAAATTAACTGCTCTTTTGACTATTCTCCGTTTAATCTAGATTTAGTTATTCAGTTTTTTTAATACATATCAATTTTCAAACCTAATTATTACTGTCATGAGGTAGCAATCACGTCTTCAGTACAAGCCTCTTTCGCTTTCATTTTTCTATTTTTATGCGTGACTCATGAAACAGGAACTTTTCAGTTATTTTCCCCAATAATTCCCCTTGATGTGGAACTCTTCTGTACGCCATGGAAACTGTTTACAAATGGCGGGTTGTCTTCTTGGTAGAATTTTAAACTAAAACGTGTTTACATTTTTCTGTACCAACGTGTTGTCATATAATTTAAGATAAGGTAATGTTCTAAGAGACAGCTCAGTTGACAATCTGATAAAAGGAATACTACGATGTGAAACATGTTCGCTAAAATATCGGGAAAACTGCATGCAAATTGCAATCTGAATGCAAACGACAATGTTTACTGTAGACAAGCCAGACTTTTTAGTAAAAGCAATTTTATTGTTATATCTTACCTTTATGGACAATACATAAAACATAAAATGTGATAAAACAACATTTGAGATAGTATAACTACTGTACTGATGGCTCAAGTTTCTCTGGCCCAAACTTGCATTTTTGTAGCGCTCATATGTGGATTGGGGTCAGATAGCTCCAAAATTTACCTATCCACACCAGTATCAAAAAATTAATATTTCTTGGGTATAGGAGGGCTTGCAGCAGCGCCTCACACAGATTTGAATGTATTAATGTGAATCGCTGTTACACTAGCTGCGACAGACAGTGTCTACTATATTGATGATGTAGAGATGACTTTGTGCAGTATCTCTCTGTTAGTCCATGGCACACTTTCATTGGTGACACATACATGTATCATAAAAAAATGTATTCTATATATGTATAGTGATATTCTGTTAATCTGGGCCCCAGTTATCCAGAATTTCCTCTTATCCTAGTGATTATAGAAAGTAATGAAACAGTTTTCCAATCCAAAAGAAAATTTAGGGAATGAATTTCCAAATTTTAAGTAAGGTAAAATTCTATCCGTTAATCAGAACATATTTTCTACCTCTCAAGTATAATTTAGCATATTCACCTTTTTAATTTTAAAATGTATGAAGCCTTGTTGTTTACTGCACCTTTTGATTGTTTAAGGCATCTACACTACATTTATTTCATAACCAGAGTGTGTTATATTAATTACTTCACTGTCCATCTAACAGCTTGGGGATAGACAAATGTCATCTTAGCTGTCATCAATCATTGCTTTTTGATAGGTCAGCACATACTCACATAACAAATAAAAGTTATTTGCTCTTTTCATTTTGTACAATGATATAATCTATGCCAAAGTTTTAAATAAAAGTGAAACATCCAAAAATAAACTTAAAATCTATTTTGTTTTTTGGTTTGTTTTTGTTTTTACGTCATATTTATCCTTTATCTGATGACGGCATGTACTTTACATGTATGCATTACATGGAAATTTCAATCTGCGTATTAACGATACACTGGAGCACTGAGTATCTTCTATGTGTGAAAGTTCACTGAGACCCTTGGACCTTTTTTTAACTGTTTCATCAGGACTTCTATGAACTAGTGATGTGAATGAAAGCCAGGACCTTTTTGCCACAATACACCAGAACAAAAATTTAAATTAAATTTTAATCATTATTCCTACTGATCACAATGTCTGATATTTCTTTAATTTTTTTTAATCACCTGGTATTAGATAAATATTATGAGTTATAACCCTTATGTTACATACAAGGTGCTTCGTAGATGACTGTAAACACTGTAGGGCAAAAGGTAGCTAATTTGGACATATCAAACACATAAGAGTAGTTTGGAAGATAAACTTGCTTTAGTTTTTATTGATAGAAAACATGTTTACGACTGTGGTGCATAATATTAAATAAATAATAACACATGTACATGGGAAATGGATATGCCGATGACTATATTAGAAACATTCAATCTTTAAGAGGTAAGATTCTGGACAAATACATAGTTATGTATAATGATCCAGTAATCTAATATATATATATGTGTATTTTTTCCAGTTTAAAGGAGCTTTAGTCAATCAAAATGGCAAGCAATATTAGCAGTAGGATGAGTCAATTTCAAGGTGTAACCAGCAAAGAGGACCTGTTGCGAACACTTGGGAATCAGCTTAATATGGACTTTGCTGACTATGAAAGATGGACAAGAAGAACCAAAGTTACTCGACCCCCTCCTCCTCCTCAAAGAGAAGGTTAGTATGATAATCTAGTGGTCTTTACTGTCTTTTGCAAAAAAACACTACCAAGTCATTATTTAATAAATAACTCTTTGCTGGTTAAATCAGATTTATTATCTCAAGGGGTATTGGAGAAATATATATGAAATTAATCATAACAATTAACTTATGTAATTGTTTAATACTTTGTTGTACTAAAATTTTTCATACATTTTTATATAGCTGGAGCTACAACTAGCACCTCATTTCTAATTGGGCGTGTAAAATCAGGTGATTCATATCGCCATGGCAAAGCCCAAACATATAGGGAGAAAAAGGAGGCTGCTAAGCAACATGAAATTGACAAAGAAAGAAATGAAAGGATGAAAATTTTAGAGGTATAAATTTACATTTATAAGCAATTCTTCCAATTTTAAAATAATTTATTTCTTTTAGCATACCATGTTTAAATAAATATTTTTAATCACTGTTAATGTTATATCTATATGTATGAAGTTTTACTTTTCAGTTACGACTCAGAACAAGAAGGAAAACACTTCAAGAATATGAAAGAAGATCAAAAGAGCTGTATCCTTGTTAATGTCTTATACAATATTATCATAAAATGTCTATACCTAGAAGTTCATCAGTGTCTGACAGTCTGACACTGCAATTTTTCATTAAACTCTTTCTCATAACCATACCAATCATTCTAAGGGGAAGATCAATTATATCTTTCCTTAGTTCCTAATACCCAAAAATTTGACAGTTATTCAGTTGGACAGAATGTATACTTGTGTGAAAAAATGAATTTATCCTGATTCTACAAAGGATCAGGGATAAACTGCTCTTTATGACAATTGAAGACTTGCATAATCAACTTACTAACTGTGTAGACTAATCTTTCTTATGACTTATTTTGTGGTCCTTAATGGAAACTAAGATTAGAACAGAACATGGAAATGGCAGAGGCAATTACAACTGATGAACAAGCTACACTGAATTATGTTAAAGGGTTGCTACGGAGATATGAAAAATATAGAGTATGTACCATATATGGTATAGATAATTTATTATATGTAATATAGAGTATGTACTATATATGGTATAGATGATTTATTCTATGTTATACAGAGTGTGAACCAATGAATACAATATGGAATATGATTTTTATATGATATTGAGTATGTACTACAAATGTATATATATAATATAGTGTATGATTTACGTAATAAATAGGGTATATACCATATATAATGTAGAATATGTACTATAGTTGAAACCTAATATGTACTATATATAATATAAAGTATGTAAAATAAGTACATGTATATATTATTATTACATGTATTTTTATTATCTATTTAATGTTTTGGTGTTGTCACTTTTTTTGCTTTTACATTATCAATTATCTTTTTCGTAAAGTTATTACACAATTTATGGAAAATAGTTCAGTGACTAATTGTAGATATTCATTGATAATTATTGTACAGGTCAAATTTATTGTCTGAATATTTATCATTGGTAAGTTTGAAAAAGTTATGAGAGAAAGTTAAAAAAAACCTCACAGAAATGAATTAATATAACTGAATAGATTATAAAACATTATTCTCTTTCAGTTTAAATGAGATATTACCTTGCATGTATTAATATATCTTATTATGTATGTGTATGTGTTTGAATGTTCTGGAAATGTTTCTTAGTTTGATTCTTGTTTTGTGTCGTCGCATGATTATTTATGGTGATGGCATCTACTTGTTGTATCACATAGAAATTTCTCAGAAATAAAGTACATCTAACTACAAATAATGATTACATTTAGGGTGGAATAGCAACTTTGAATACAAATTTTACAAAGGAGCATGAGGCAGCTTCAAGAGACCTAGAGAGGACAAAAGAAAGGACCAGTGCAGTATTAGCAGGTTTATGTCCTATCTTGCATAATCTTGATCAATAGTAATATTTGATAATGATTCTCAATTTCCAGTTTACATGACACAAAATGATTAACTGAAAATCAGTTTTTATTCAAAAGATGTTAAGTGTACATATTTGGACAAGGGATCAAAAATATTATCTTCTCTGGTATTATTTATTACAGAAATACTCAAGAATCTCTAATGATATACAGATGTGCTTGTGATTATAATTTGGTTTTGCTCCTTAACATTTACCCTGCATCCTTCCTTTGATCCATTTTTTATTCCCCCCGGATCAATATATCTGAAGCATATTGTTTATGACCTGTCTGTCTGTTTGTTTGTTTGCCTGTCTGATGTAATCTTTAACCCTCATAGAGATAGAGACTTTGTATTTGGCATGAATACGGCACTAATAAAGTTGTTTCAAATTGTTTTAAGGTCATTGATCTAATGTCCTTGACCATGGCCTTTGACCTACATTTCAAAGTTTGCTTTATTTGGACTTGTTGCTGCCAGAGACATTCATCTGTTTATTTATTTTTTTTTTTGTTACTCTTCCTGATGGATAATTTCAAATAGAATATGACATATAAAGTGCTGAATCAAAATTATACCCACACTCATTAGAGATAAGAGGCAACTCTGTTGTAGCACAACACTGGAGCTTGTTCAGTCACTGAGGCACCTTAATTTGAAATGAAAAAAGACTGAAGGATTATCATTTATGTAGGTCTTAATGTAAGAATCATTGTAAACATACAGCACAGTTTATGTCATGTTACATGAGTACAAGTTTTCTTTTACAAAGTAATTTTTAGTTATTATGCCCCATTATGTAGGATATACATGGCTGGGGTATTTAGTGTTTGCCGAATCTGTCTTCTGGCCATTTGTCTTATTGTCCCTCTGTCCCATTTTGTGTTTAGGTCATTTATAAGGAAACCATGGTAGATAATTTCGTGCTACTTTATGCACTGGTACCTATTGGTAAGAGCATTTCAGCCATACCAGAATTATGTGACCTAATCTTCCTTTCTTTAATACTTTTAAGTACCCTTCATACCGATTTATAAATAGATACATCTTGGTGAGAGCATTTCAACCATATAGGAATTCTCTGACTTTGACCTCCCATTTTACCAAAAGAAACTTATTAAGAGAATGAAAATACCTTCATTATGAATATACATGTACATGGACTGGTATATCAGGATATAGCATTCATGTCATATGGACATATTTCTAGTTATATATATCATTTAAATAATTTCAGATTTAGAAAAAGAAGTTGCAATATTAGATGAGGCTTTGAAGAAGAAGCAGGATGAATTAAATGTTTTGATGAGTTACAAGGTAATACATGTACATTTACAAAATATAATTGATTATATTATTTAGATATCCATCAAATATTTTAAAATTGAATGTTTTTAGCTCATCTTGTCAGGTGAAAGAGGGATTGGAGAAGGATGATGAACTTATGCTATACATTACACATCTTTGATAATGTTATTTAATTACTGTACGTGTACTTATTTTAGCGGGATTCATATTTTAGCGCAATTAGCGCTGTCCAAAGTGCGCTAATTTATGACTACGCTAATATAAAGTATAAAGTGATAGAATTAAATGGGCACTTCAGTTTCAACTCTATAGATATGTCTATCAAATAAGTATCAGGAACAAATTCATCATTTATTTTGATAAAGCATAAAGAGGACACAAGTAACGATCGATTAAAGATGTTTGCATTACCGGACACTGTCGATATGATTATCACAAAACAAACGCAACAATTATAAAAACGTGGTTTGAAGTTTAGGAATTAACCCCCGCTGTGCATATCGCTTCTACAATACAGTCTATTACGTAATTATAGGCAAAGAGCAGTCAGCGATACGAGTGATTTATTTCATATCAACTTATGAAAACAATGGCTTCGTCCGTAAACATAAGAATGGTATTTTGTTTTCTATATGTCTTTCTTTAAAAAAAATTATTACTTATCATTATAACTAGATGTTGTGCTTTCAATGATATGGTAGGTTATTGGATAAACATGAATGAAATGAGGTTGTATTCGATTCACTGCATATACTGTGAGTAAGGTAATTGAACCGACGCTTGTCATCCAAGCCAATCAACGGTTTAACAACTCCAGGTACATGTACTCGTTAATTATCTCCAATGGCAAACGTGTCATACCAGCTGATTCGATAGTCGCACGTCTGGCATATATTTCAATTCCTTGTAAGTAAGATACTTAAACGCACTATTTTTTACCCAAAAACTGTTTTGAATGCACTGATTTAATGGATAATATGCGCTAATCGAACATGACAAATGCGCTAATTCATGACTATGCTAAAATATTGCCGACCCCTCTTTTGAGCATTTTGCGCTAAAATTTGATTGCGCTAATATATGTACACGTACAGTATGTATTGACCTACGGTATTACTATGATGAATATTTTAAACATTGAGTGTGATTTTCTTTAAATGTTTAAATACTGTATGGAACAACTTTGCACTTACAATGAAAAAATTATACTTATTATTGACTGTAATTTTTAACAGTTCAGTTACTTTTGAAATTTTAACTGAAACTAACATCGTTTTTAAAATCTAAATATCTAGATCCCATGTCTGTGGTAGATTTATTCTTCATTTTGTCATAGTTAGATTATCATTGTTTTCTAATTTAGGACAAAGAATACCCAGTCAAAGCCATGAGAATTGCCACTTTACAAAAAGAAATACAGAGCTTAAAGATAGCAAATGAGGTATGTTTTTCTATGTATTTATGTATGCAAGTACATTTCTGTATTTCCTTTGTATGGTGTTTGTGTCACTAGCAAAGCAATATGTCAAATAGAGATCACTGCCTGGTGTCCATCTGTCTGTCTTCTACCCATCTGTGTAATGGATACAAATTGTATTCCTCAAATACTTTAGTTTATAAAAGAGATATTCATCAAGAATGTTCGAAATTGATTTATTTACCGGTAATGTTACTGACTTATTTTCCAAAAACAGTATGTTTGTTATGTTGATATATACAAGACAAATTTATTTCATGTTTTCATCCATAATTCTATAATGTATATGTGCCATCCTGTGATATTTTTGCTGACATGCAGTAAACTAAACCTAAATGATTTAACAGAAGATATGATGTCTTTATTTGCTTGATTATATTTATTTTAATTACTCCACTATTAATAAAATAATTATACAGGAAGACCAGGAGGACCTGGAACATATAGTATACACAGAATTATCCAAGTATGATAAGGAGCGAGTACGCAATGCTAACCTCATTACCAAAGACATTACTGAAGTAAGTAGTACGCAATGCTAACCTCATTACCAAAGACATTACTGAAGTAAGTAGTACACAATGCTAACCTCATTACCAAAGGCATTACTGAAGTAAGTAGTACACAATGCTAACCTCATTACCAAAGACATTACTGAAGTAAGTAGTACACAATGCAAACGTCATTACCAAAAACATTACCGAAGTAAGTTATATTCTCTTCATTCAGTATGTCAGTTGTAAGTGCAATGGGATGGGCAAGGGGAAAGGGGGTGGGGGCTCATTTATCAAGTGGACTAAGGTGTTGCACTGAAAGGCAGTGCAGCCTCATAATTCTTTCAAGTCAGGGTTAAAATCCTGGAAAGGATGAGTAGAAAGGTCTGCTAGCATATCTGTTGAAGTTTGGTGGTAGTTTCCTTTGGATTTGCTCATTTCCTCCACATTAAACATGTATTGTCACCACATAGGTGGAATAATCTTGGAGCGGTGCAATATTTATAGCAATATAATTCATGGACCATTCTTACTTACACTTGCATCTCCTGAGAATTTAAGGAGCTTGTTTCAATACCAATATGTGTTCTAGTGATACACATTTAAATAAGAAAAAGCAATATATGTTTTAAACTAAGACATCATTAATTTGATTATTGTTTTGTGTAATGTTTTTTTGATATGCACTCTAGACTGTATACTTTTTATTATTTTCTTTCAGCAAGCAATAGCTGTGATGCATCCAAGTCTAAAAGATATGGCACTTCAAAATATGGTGATGAGGAAGGTACAGTAATTGAATAAGATGATATTGCCTATAGAGCATGACCCCAGTTTTGGAAAATTTATAGTTTTAAGTCTTATTATGCTAAAATAAGAATGATTAAGGAGCAATTGAGTCTTTTTGTTATACAGAGTTATTTCGAGCAGGTATCTGACGACAAAACATTGTGACGTCAACAAGTTCTACGGTCAAACTCCATCAGCATATGGCCATTAGTCACAGTCAAACTCCATCAGTGTATTGCCCTCAGTCATGGTCAAACTCCATCTGTGTATGGCCATTGGTCACAGTCAAACTCCATCAGTGTATTGCCCTCAGTCACGGTCAGACCCCATCACTGAGTGGTCCTTGGTTATAGTCAAACTCCATCAGTGTGTGTGGCCCTTGGTCACCGTCAAGCTCCATCAGTGTATGGCCATTGGTTACAGTCAGACTCAATCAGTGTGTGGTCCTTGGTCATAGTCAAACTCCATCAGTGTATGGCCATTGGTCACGTTCAAACTCCATCAGTGTGTGGCCCTTGGTCACGTTCAAACTCCATCAGTGTGTGGCCCTCAGTCACAGTCATACTCCATCAGTGTGTGGCCCTCAGTCAGTCAAACTCCATCAGTGTGTGGCCCTTGGTCACAGTCAAACTCCATCAGTGTGTGGCCCTTGGTCACAGTCAAACTCCATCAGTCCCTCAGACACAGTCATACTCCATCAGTGTGTGGTCCTTGGTCATAGTCATACTCCATCAGTGTGTGTTCCTTGGTCATAGTCAAACTCCATCAGTGTGTGGTCCTTGGTCATAGTCAAACTCCATCAGTGTGTGGTCCTTGGTCGTAGTCATACTCCATCAGTATGTGATCCTCATTCACAGTCAGACTACATCAGTGTGTGACCCTCAGTCAGTCAGACTACATCAGTGTGTAGCCCTCAGTCACATTTAAACTCCATCAGTGTATGGTTGTTTATATTTGCCCTCAGTCAGTCATACTCCATCAGTGTGTGCCCCTCAGTCAGTCATACTCCATCAGGGTGTGGCTGTTTATATGTGTAAATGACAGTCATACTCCATCAGTGTGTGGCCCTCAGTTGCAGTCATACTCCATCAGTGTGTGGCCCTCAGTCAGTCAAACTCCATCAGTGTGTGGCTGTTTATATGTGTCCTAAGTGACAGTCATACTCCATCAGTGTGTGGCCCTCAGTCACAGTCAAACTCCATCAGTGTGTGGCCCTCAGTCACAGTCAAACTCCATCAGTGTGTGGCCCTCAGTCACAGTCATACTCCATCAGTGTGTGGTTCTCAGTCACAGTCAAACTCCATCAGTGTGTGGCCCTCAGTCAGTCAAACTCCATCAGTGTGGAACTGTTTATTTGTGTCCTAAGTGACAGTCATACTCCATCAGTGTGTGGCCCTCAGTAACAGTCATACTCCATCAGTGTGTGGCCCTCAGTCAGTCAAACTCCATCAGTGTGTGGCCCTCAGTCACAGTCATACTCCATCAGTGTGTGGCCCTCAGTCAGTCAAACTCCATCAGTGTGTGGCCCTCAGTCAGTCAAACTCCATCAGTGTGTGGCCCTCAGTCACAGTCATACTCCATCAGTGTGTGGCCCTCAGTCAGTCAAACTCCATCAGTGTGTGGCCCTCATTCAGTCAAACTCCATCAGTGTGTGGCTGTTCACTCAGTGCCCTCAGTCAACTTGGAAGAACTGAAACATGTAGGTCTATATTATTGTTTACTTGCACTAGAAAAATAGAAAGGACAATTTTTTTTTGTGGATGAATGTTTCAAAGATGTCTATAGTCATGAAATGAATGTATGTTTTGGTGATCCACAGAATGGGTAGCCAGCATGTCGGGTATCTTTAATGAAATATTACTTTTTTTTCCTTAAAATCTTTACTGATTTTGAGTACTCAGTTGTATCTAAAAAGTCAGTTTTTTAGCTCACCTGAGCCAAAGGCTCAAGTGAGCTATAGTCATAGTGTGCTGTCCATCGTTGTCGTCGTGGTCCGTCAGTTGTTTACTTTTTCACATTTTCGACTTCTTTGGAACCGCATTGCAGATTTGGATCAAACTTTGTATATATGATGTACTCAAGGTCCCCTACTAAAATTGTGTTCGGGATCCAAATTTCCTCAGGGGTGGATCCAGGGTGGGCCAAAGGTGCCCAAAACGGTACCCCTCTTCAAAAATCTTCTCCTCCAGAACCAGTACATAAATGGGGAAACTAATTGCATTTCAACAATCTATAAGGATGGGTTATCAAAAATTGTGTCCAGGGTTAAGATCCGTTTAGTAGAAATTTACGCTTTTTTGACATGTTTATGGACTTAGTAATTTCAGTGCAGAAAAGTGTCATGTTTTTCAGTTAATTGATATTGATGAATTCTTAAGGACTATTTTGATCATAATTATAGTAAGGAATATTAATGTGAAAAAATTTTGTCAATATCTCAATTTTTGGATTTTTTATGAATTTTTTAAGACTTACAAAAAAAAAGTGGGGGTGGCCATTTTTCACATTTTCAACTTTTTTCTGCAAAACTGTTGGAAGGATTTTAATAAATCTTGGTAGAAATAAATCACTTATGATCCCCTTCAAATTCTGTTGTTTTCGTCCAGACCTCTTTGCAGGTGGCGCCACCGTAGTTAAAAGTAGATCACAAAAGAGTACCCTCCTTTGACAATATTCTTCTTCATACTGGCTGTACACAGAGACAAACAGAATGCATAGAAATAATCTAGAGGGATGAGTGAAGACTTATTGTCATTTTGGTTCCCTTCCAAATCAAATTTTTTTTTCGACATTTCTTTAGACTTGGCGATTTCAATACAGAAAAGTGTCATATTTCCTAGTTAATTGATAATGATGATTTCTTATGGGCTATTGTGATCATAATAATGGCAAGGAATGTTACTTTGAAAGAATTTTGTCAATATCTCAATTTTTTGGATTTTCTATGAATTTTTAAGACTTCCAAATGGGGGTGTATAGGGACAATTCTTAACATTTTTAACTACTGCTGTTATACCACATGAAAGATTTTAATGAAACATGGTATACATGAAGTACTATAGGTCCTTTATCAACTTTGTACATTTCATCCACATTGGTCAAAAGATAATGCCACCATGTCTAAAAACTAGATCTCACAATGGTACATATACCACTTGGCATTTAAATTATGGAAAGTAGCGGTTCAAATACAGCTGTGGGCAATTTTTTTTTTCATTTCTTTACACATCTAAATAAGTTTTTAGATGTTTCTCAACACTCAACATATGAAATTAGGCCATTTTAAGTTGGATCTGGACAATATTTGAAAATTTTTGTTCATCACCCAGACTTGAAATCAGTCAACAAAAGGCCCCACCTAAAGAAAATGACTAACTTGTTGCCCTGAATCACATCTTGCAGAGACAAAGCAAATGCTTAATATCAAAATCACCTGAATGGATGTGCAAAAAAAGTATTGTTTCTTATTCTGGTCTGAAATAAAATTGACTTATTTTCAACATTTGTGTTGACTTACTCACAGTAATGCAAAAATAAATGAATTCTTCCTGCCTGCATGGCTGATCATCTAGGTACTCAGGTGAGCGATATAGGCCCACCTGGGCCTCTTGTTTTCAATATAGAGAAAAGCAAGCTTTGACACCATGTTAGGCTGAGAGGCAAAGTTTCCTTATTTAGAAAGGGCCCAATATAACATGTATGGTGATTTTCACAAAAGTCATATCTTCAGTCAGTAACTGTTCATAATGCTCAATAACACTGAATGTGTACCTTAATTTCACGTTAGTTTATTGTATCTGTATATTTGGCAAAGGATCAAAAACATAATGTAAGAGTGACATATGTTTACGATATAGCAGACTATAACTAGAACTAAAGTAGTCACATCTGCTCTAGATTTTGTATTTTATCTTCCACCCCTCTAGGTGAGGAGGAAATTTTTCTCATTATAATTCTATGAAAATTAGTGAAAAAGAAATTTTTTTACCAAGTATAAATGAGAATTCACGAATGAAAATTTCATTCCTGTTTCGTTTGAAATCTGTGCTTACATTAAATCTACACTATAGTTACCATTTCAACACATTTTAATGCCTCTGGATTGATAAATCGGGAATACTTTGTTTTTGACCTGTTTGTTTGTGTGACACAGTGTGTTTGTCTGTCTGAATGTCAACTTTATTGTTCGCCATAACTTCTGAACTGTGAGAGATAGAGAGACTTAATATTTGGCATGCATACTCCACCAATCAAGCTCTTTCAAATTACACCATGGTCATGGATGTTGTAACTTTGACCATGACCTTTGACTTACATTTCAAAATTTGCTTTATTTTTTGCATGTTGACTTACACTTTGCTTTGTCTCTCTTAATCTGTGTGTCTTATATTTTCTCATCAGGTATAAGATATATGATATTTGTCGTATGAGTTTTTTTTTATTTGCTAAAATGCAAAAGTGTTAATTTCTGTTAACCAGGAAATAGAATGCCATATAAAGGAACAAGAAGAACTTATCAGAGTAAACAAAGAATTAGAGAAAGAAGTAGAACAGTTGTTAAAAGACCCTAAAACGAATGTTAGACTACAAATGTTCCCAGAGTTCTTTCCACAAAGAGAAAAGTAAGCATATAGAAGCTACATAACAATGTAATGACTTGAATTTCAGTATTCCTAATTATTTCTCTTACAAATATATTTATAAAGCGTTAATTTTACTTTTAAAAATTTCCTCAATTTTTGCAAGTCCTGTTTTGTATTTTTGTTTCTAGGCAAAAAAAAAAAAAAAAAAAAACCCAAAACAATACTTGCAAAAATTGAGGACATATTAAAATATTTGGATATACATGTATATAGATACTTACTAACAGAAGTCCTGTTTATAAGATTGTATAAGTATAAATGACCCTCTGGGTTTTTCAGATGTACACCAGATATGGATATTGTATTAGACATTCCTACACAAGAATGGTTACCAGTCTGAGAATTTAGCCTTGATGTCAGGAAAATAATAACTTTGTTTGTGCAGTGTAGAATATATGTTGAACCTCATTAACAATACAGAGTTGCTGGACACTATGAAGATTGGTCCGTGATGGACTGAGATATAAAACAAAAGCATTCATTTCCTGTACTAACTTCCATGATTGTGTACTCCAGTGTGTCGAAGACTTTGGAAATTTCTACCCTCTCTTTTGTTGAAATTTATTTGCTGGTATTTCCTGAAGTCCTCGTGCACAGTGTTTGATTTATAAGATAACTTTGGTCATGTGATCAGTATTTTACAACATGATTAGTTTATTTTTTAAAAATCCACAATTTATGTTGAGTTTTTACTTTCCATACGTTATGAAAATCCAAAATGATGATGTAGTCATTTTGATTTTCACGGTAGATTACAATTTATATTCTGAAATTACAGTCATTGTTGATTTTTATTTACTTTAAATTGAATTTCTAAGTCAGACTACAGTCATTTCTAAAGACCTGAGGTAAATGTGTACTGAAATGTTGAAAAGTTGAAGTCTTGGTAATCTGGACTATCTCTTGTGTCCCTAGAGAATTCACTTTTCAACAGTGAGTTGTACTCATACGTAAGTTAATTATTATAATTCATTTATTATTATATGTACTGGAGTGTAATGTAATACGTGTCTATTTCTATCCAAATTATGCTGCTTATCCAGGTCACTGTCAGTATCTCTCAGAATTTTTAATGATAGGGGGTGTAAGGTCATTACAAATTCACTTGAAATAAGCTGTCTTGTGATTTACTCGTAGATATTTATTCTCATTATATCGCCGTTATGACGTAGATGTATCCCGTTGGTAACCAGTTTGTACCTTGATTTTGTTTGAACAATACAAATGTAATTTTGTTGTTACATGTATTGTTTTTACGTCATAATGTATTAGTATTTAAAGTGGCCAAAAATAAACATTATACATACTACATACATATATTATAAAAGATATTAAAATTGATACATGTATGATACTTGAGTTTGAAGCAAAAACAAACATTTCCATAAATTATTATCCATTCTGAATTTAGTTATAACAATTCTTCAAATGGTTATCATAATATCAAAATATGTGGCAAAGAAACAATAAAAAAAGATTAAGGTTGAATGAAAACCCTATATGAATTTTTTCATTAATAAATTCAGTCTATCAAGAAATGAAATTTTGCATTTTCAAAAAACAACAAATTGCTTTCATTATGTGTTTGTATATTATTGCAACATGTGATGATAAATAGATATTGGCAAACATACAAAAACATAGTAAATCATTTGAAGTTGTGTATTTCAATTGCCTTTGAGTTCTTTTTATTCATAATTTCTGGTAAAAATGCCTCCTCTTTTCTGACTTTTACACATAAATTGTTAGCTTCTCTGTGGCACTTTCCCTGAGTTATTAGAATATTTTCTTTTTATTGTTAAAATTGAGAAATTTCTGTTGATATTTCTAATTAAGTGCTTTAAAGCAGCATCTTTGCCTTTGGCCTTCTCCAGATGGAAAGGCACGCATGTAACATCACATATTAGCCTTTATAAATCACCATCCGCTTTGTCAAGGTTTTTCTATTGTGACAATGGTTTTATATTCTGTTTCAAATACCATTATAAAGTAAATATTAAAATATTTGATAAATAGAAAATATATATGACTGAGATGAATTTCAAAGTTAGTGCCAGAACAGGACAGTCGGTGAGTTGCTTGGCTTGAGACCAAGAGGTCCTAGGTTCAAGCTCTACTGCGACCACACCAGTGTCCTGTCTCTGATGAGACAGTAAACACCGAGACACAAAGATCCTATGTCATGGTACATTTTGCACATTAAAAATCCCTCACTGCTTTAGTTGGGTCCGTTGCTTAGATCTACAGTGCTGCACACTGCATTAAGCTTATGCCATCACCATATATGTGCAATACTCTTGGTGTGACATAAAACAAGAATCAAACAAAGAAAACAAACAATAAGATTTTAATGTTTCATGGGATTCAATTAAGTAAAAAGACTTGAGTTACCTGATCAGTGAGA
This sequence comes from Pteria penguin, assembly GCA_035048485.1. Taxonomy (NCBI): domain Eukaryota; kingdom Metazoa; phylum Mollusca; class Bivalvia; order Pterioida; family Pteriidae; genus Pteria; species Pteria penguin. The sequence continues at coordinate 27,917,836 of CM068582.1, read as the reverse complement.
AACCGGTGAAAATTCCGTTTTAAGTAACATTAAGATACAATGTAAATGTATCCAGATCCAGTGTAACGCAGTTATTAGCGTTTTGGCTCGTGACTAAGGGGTCTCAGGTTTGAATTTCACCAGGGACTTGTTGGTGGTCTGTTTTTCATATCATCTGATGAAAACGCAAATATCGAGGCCCCGCACCAGGGTAAACGTTGGCTTGTAAAAACCACTTCATTGCTAGGGGTGGATTCGTTGCATACTTGTATGACTTGGTATACAATTTGCACATTATCCTCCTTTTATTAATTTGTGCTTTCGCTCAAAGACGCGCGTGAATATTTCAATTGAAAATAACGTGAATCCTTGCCTTTATGAACAGGAGAACGGGGTGTTATTATGTACTTGGTGAAAATGTACTTCATGGCACCACCAATATATGGCATAATATACACATTTCATGCCATAAGCCCAGAAAACGGGAATCCGATCCCTTTTAAAATCTTTTTATTTATTTATATTTGATAACAAGACTTCAATTGCTATATCATGTCCCGTAATTTTCCACCAGTTTTCATAGAACTGGTTGACGTCACAATAGTTTGGCGTCAGATACCAACGTTCATATGGGAAATAACTCTGTACAATGAACTCGTCTGCTCATGCCAGTGTATTTAAATAGGAGACTTTGTTTTAATCATTTGTAGGGGATCATGACAGTATACTTTGACCCCATCAACCTATACTGACCCTGTTAGTTTTTAAAATTTTACCATAACTGTTAAGTATTAACCACTGCTAAAGTGAGAAAACGTTTTACATACCGTTCGTTGGGAGCATTGCAATATTGTGCATCTGTAGCTAATTGACATGCGATTGAATTCCACTTAGCAAAAAAGTTACAAGATATACACATTAAAAACTGAGCTTCGTGATTATAAAAAATCTCCCATCAGGTTGTTATTATGCTCTAAAATACACTATCCCTGTCCTTTACAAGGATTGGTTGGTTGGTTGATTGGTGTTTTACGTCGCTTTCAACAATATTTCAGTTATATCGCGACATGGAAGCAGGAGGTTACCAACCTCTTAAACATAGTGGCGCAACCCGGGAATCGAACCCGGATCGTCGGCGCCGCAAGCCAAGCGCTTAACCACTACACCAAGCCTGCCCCTCCTTTACAAGGAAAAAAAATCTACAAATCAAGGAGTCCAGAGACCGATTGTGACACTATTTTTTTTTCCTCGTCTGTGCTAAAACACATACACTCAATCACATTGAGAATTCAGTTTATCATCTGGGTGTATTTTTCTGGACCCTTCGTTGTTTTAGGTCTATTAGATTCACTATAACGTTATTTATATATGGTTTGGAACCTCTTGGTCATGTGACATGGAAAGAGTGCAAGGCAATGTACGGTGAAAGTAAATGACCTATTTGTCTAAACAGATTCAACATTTGTCAATGTAAATGTGTAAATTTTAAACACCAAAGTGAGTTCGTGGGAAATTCATCATTAAGGAAAATGTGTATCCTGTGGAATAAACTATGTTAAAATATCTGCATATATCGACGTTATGAGCACTTGAACTATGTATAAAAACTTGAATGTGAACCATCAAAACTGAGCGATTCCTCGTGAAAAAGGAAATCAATTAGTACCCGGAAATCATTTACCTATTTGCTTAATCTTTGATCTTTTTGTCCTGATCGTCACGTGCGGATCATCATCATCCAGCGAGGAGTCTGTGCATACGGAGTTTGTTGCTCAAAAGGAAACAAATTGAAATTTGACCCGAATACTTGTATTCAAATTTGCTTGACACTTGGACGTTTGGCCCCAATATCGATAGAAAGCATCGTCATCTCATGGTGGAGAGACTGTGTGTAACGTTTGAGTGAAAAAACAAAAACAAACAAACAGTTGTATTGTACATGCAAAATGTATATGAAAGAATGCGTATCATACATGGTTAATGGAACGATAAAAGTCAACTATTAATATAAGAATCCGTATTGTTATTCGTTTATTTCATTTATTGCATCGAACAGTTCATTTCATGTCATGTTTTTCATGTTAACATCGTGAGATACATCTGTTATATCCTGAATCACAATCACGAAAACACCTAAATCTTATACGGCGACGCGAGCAAGATAAAACACAGTAGCCTCGCCCTGTGCCACAGATGCGTTCGCAAGTGTCCCCGGCAATGGTTGGTATTGGTTCCAACAGCAACACTATAATGCAGCATACCACCAATAACTTCAGTTTCGTGTACAATATTGCTGTAAAATAAGTCACGAAACAATTTTAATGTAAATGGAGGTGGGGGGGGGGTGTATTTGACCAAAACGCTGAACTTTTATGTTCGTTTGATTCGTTTATTGTTATATCACGTAGCCACAGTTTAGGCAGGGACGTATATATCGAAAAAATTTAGATATATACGTTCCTGGTTTAGGTAAATCGTGGCTACAGTTTATTAAATCGTTCCCACAGTTTAGCTAAATCGTGGCCACAGTTTACTAAATCATGGCCACAGTTTATTAAATCGTTCCCACAGTTTATTAAATCGTGGCCACAGTTTAGGTAAATCGTGGCCACAGTTGATTAAATCGTGGCCACAGTTTAGGTAAATCGTGGCCACAGTTTGCTAAACTGTGGTCACGATTTAGATCTATTGTAGGGCTAGCTATCTGGCGCGCGCGGCGTCTCACGAGTGTACGGTGGCTGTAAGCAAGTTTGATTTTATCGTACCCATCTACATGCCAAACGAAATGTAGTCCTGGTGTTGAATATGATCGTCTATACAAGCGCTGAGCTTTCCTGAAACAAAGTATAGATCTTTTATCAATTTTGTATCGTGTGTCTACGGTATTCTTTGGGGAATATCGCTTCACAGGCACATTTCTTGTGACGAGACCTTTCATTTGAGACCTTGACTTTTGACTTAGTGACCTTGACCTAGATTTTTTACCTACTTTTAGAAAACTTTAACCTTGGTCATATCTCTTAAACCGTAAGGGATAGGGCTTTGATATTTCACATGCACATTCCTTGTGACAAGACTTTTATTTGAATACCATGACCTTGACCCTGTGACCTTGACCCTTGACAGAGTTTCAAGAAAATGGTACGGAAATTGTTGCCAACAGGGACATTCGTGTTTCACAAACACAACTTGTTTCCATGTGTTCTATTATTGTGAACCCAAGTCACCCTGCACATTATACCATGTTTGGACTAATGTGCTATATTAAGATCCCTTTATCAAGTACTAATATTCATTGAATCATGAAGCCGGTGTGGCCTAGTGGATAGGGTGCTCGGCTCGTGATCGAGAGGTCGCGGGTTCGACTCCCGCCCGGGGCACACCGGTGTTCTGTCTTTCGGATGAGACAGTAAAAACCGAGGTCCCGTGTCACGGTAGGCGTGGCACGTAAAAGATCCCTCACTGCTTCGGGTGGGTCCGTTGCAAAGGTCTGAATTTGTATGCAATGCATCAGGCAGATGCCGTCACCATATACGTGAAATAATCGTGGAGTGACGTAAAACAATAATCAAACAAACAAACAAATCATTGAATCATGTAATTTAGAGAAATGGGGTTTGTATATATACATATAGCAATATCTATTCAAAATAGTCGTAATCACCTGTCAATTCAATTTAAATGGTTTAAGTTCAGGTTAACACAATATGCGCGTGATATACATAGACAGGAAAATTATCTATTCTTGATCGAATAGTCGCTAAATTGGAATTTCAAAAAAGTCTCTAATGAAATTATTGAATTTATACGGTAGTTTACATTAGCATCTACAGTTTGAATGTATGGATCTTGCGAATATTCCGGCTTCCTATGCCTATGGAATATTCTATTATGTTCCCCGAAAAAATTTCGGGGTAGCATATAGTCGATGCCGTGTCCGTCAGTCATTTCGTTTATCTCTCTTTGTGTCAACCCAACTTGAAACCCACTTTTAATGAAAATATCTCTTTCATTAAGGTCGCACATGTTTGTTGGTTTGTTGTATTGATGATGATACAGCTAAACTGTGCGCACGATTTAGTAAACTGTGGCCACGATTTAATAAACAGTGGGAACGATTTTGTAAACTGGGTCACGATTTAATAAACTGTGTGAACGACTTAGTAAACTGTGGCCACGATTTAGCTAAACTGTGGCCACGATTTAATAAACTGTGCGCACAGTTTAGTAAACTGTGGTCACGATTTAGCTAAACTGTGGCCACGATTTAATAAACAGTGGGAACGATTTTGTAAACTGGGTCACGATTTAATAAACTGTGTGAACGACTTAGTAAACTGTGGCCACGATTTAGCTAAACTGTGGCCACGATTTAATAAACTGTGCGCACAGTTTAGTAAACTGTGGTCACGATTTAGCTAAACTGTGGCCACGATTTATTACACTGTGCGCACCGTATAGTAAACTGTGACCACGATTTAGCTAAACTATGGCCACGATTTAATATACTTATTTTTTTTTACAATTGTCCGCTCACAGCCACCGTATCTACCTGATGCATTTCACAGAAATTCCAGTATATGCAACGGGTCAACTCAATCAGAGAAATTAAAATTTCACTAAATAACGACTACCTCGGTGTTAAGTCTGAAAAACAAGATACGCAAAAGCTGTTGCCGGGACTCGAACCAATGACCTCTTGATCTCTAGCTTAGCACATTGTCAACTAAATACTCAAGGCAAACGTGGTATAAGGCATATCAACAATGTTAGATAGTATATTGTAGTTTTGCTGTCTATACTGACAATTTCCACGTGCTTTGCCGTACTCATGCAATGTTTGTGGAATTCAGAGTGGTTATGTTTTATATTATGAACCACAGGAACAGATAACAGACCGACGATATATATGTATAATCGCCCTATGGCGTTGCATTAATTGTATCTATCTACGCCATACACCATCCTTTTACAATTAGCAAAGAAGACGGAAAACCAAAATTAATCCGATACTTAAATAATGACATCCAAATTAAGGCATCCAATCCGACAACATACAATTAAAGCAACCGAAAATCCACTAATAACAGTAGCTTACAAGATGACCCAAGCAAATAAGATATACATCCGAAACCGAGGAGGAGTTTTGTATAAAGCACCTATCATGCATGGCTACAGTTGTGTATATCAAGAAAAAAAGTGTTTCCTCCAATGCTGGAATACATAGCTGTACATACTTCTTTCTGTATAGGACCATAACACAAACAATGCACTTGTCTTAAAACTCAAATTCGTGGCAGGTGCCACTAGGACGTCCAGCAGGAGTCGCTAACCTCCAGTTTCTATGGACCCATGAATATCCACCACCATTCGATGTTGGGTGCGACAGTAAACCAGAATTCCATACTTTAGTATTTTACCCTGTGTAAGAAGGTATGACGCTAATTCAGAATTCAGACTATATTTACACTATTATTTGCATATGCGTTTTAAAAATCGATTTACCTTGTATGTTTTCGACTTTTTTTCACTCCTATCGAGTCTACCTGCAATACATGGTTAACTCTGAAGAGGACATGCAAACATCATTTAGCACTTTGACAACAAATTTCAAGTGACAATAGAATACTAGTAATACATGTACATATTTATGAATTTAACCGTAATAAGCAGGATACATCCCCCCAATTTCTTTTTCCTGGAATATCGATACTGCTGTTTCCTTCCAATCGTGAATGACTTAAAGTGAGCAAATGACAACTAAATGTGTTTGTCAGGAAATGACGATACTTTGATGTCGGTAAACACATCAATCAAGTGAGTGAATACTGGACTTCAATTGACCGTCATATGTCGGTACCTCAACTACATCAAAATAAATTACATGTACTTCTGTGACGTCTTGAAATACGTACCTGTTCCTCTGTTATGGATGTCGGAATTTTACTATATAACTCACCAAACTATTCTCTGTCGAGTAAAAGTACTGTGCTAAAATGAAAATGTAAATAAAGGTATAAACAAAACGAGCATATTCAGCTACAACACTTTCCATCTGATTGTATAACCAGCTATGACACTACATTCTGAATGTATAGCTAGCCGACACATTTTTTTCTGATTGTATAACCAGATATGACACTTTCCTTCTGACTGTATAACCAGCTATGACACTTACCACTGATTGTATTTGATTGTAAACAGCTGCGGCACTTTTCTTCTAATTGTATGAGCAGCTATGCCACTTACCGCTGATTGTATAACCAGCTATGACACTTTCCTTCTGTTTGTATAACCAGCTATGGCACTACATTCTGAATGTATAGCTAGCAGACAAATTTCCTTCTGACTGAATAACCATCTATGGCACTTTCCTTCTGATTGTATAACCAGGTACAGCACTTTTCTTCTGATTGTATAATTAGTTACGACACGTTTCTTCTGATTGTATATCCAGCTACGGCACTTTTCTTCTGATTGTATAAACAGCTTCGGTACTTTCCTTTTGATTGTATTACCAGCTATGACACTTATCTTCTGATTGTATAACCAGCTGACACTACCTTTTGATTATATAACCAGCTGACATGTCCCTTCTGACTGTAAGAAGTAACGCCACTTTCCCTCCGATTGTATAAGCAGTATGACACCTTCTGATTATATAACCAGCTAAGACACTTTTCTTCTGACTGTATAACTAGCTACAGCACTTACCTTCTATTTGCATAACCAGTTCTGATTGTATAACCAGCTACAGTTCTTACCTTTCAATATTATTAGAATCCTCGGCACTTACCTTCTGATTGTACCACCAGCTACACACTTTACTTCTATGTTATAACCAGCTACATCTCTTACCTTCCAATGTAAAGGTGATGGATAAATCCGAACCACAAGTCCAAAACTCATGAAACCAGAGGACATACAAAATTAGTGAAAATGAAAAACAAATGGAAAATAACAAAATATGTCTACTTAAAAAGCATATGTGAACCCCTGTGATGGAGTGAGATCAGGTGCCCGGGGAGAGAGAGCATCTCCTGCTTGCTAGCAACACCCGTCACATATACCCAGTAGAAAGAGTCAAATCGTGTAAATTCCATATGTGTTTATATATGGAGAAGTCAAAGTACGTAACCTTCTAGTATAGAAGGTGTCAAATCTGTGTAAAATGATCGGAATCGGTCTCAGTCCAGAATATCATTTAAAAGTCTGGATAACGAGATATCATATGGAGTAATAAGAGTCTCGTAAGGACCGTAGAACTTCCTCAGTGACGTTGCTAGTCTAGCACATATATAACCCTGGTTGAGCAGCTTAACTGAAAGTCGCCTAATAATATTATTAGAAGCCTCAGCACTTACCTTCTGATTGTATACTTGTATAACTAGTTCTGATTGTATAACCAGCTACAGTTCTTACCTTCCAATATTATTAGAAGCCTCAGCACTTACCTTCTGATTGTATACTTGTATAACTAGTTCTGATTGTATAACCAGCTACAGTTCTTACCTTCCAATATTATTAGAAGCCTCAGCACTTACCTTCTGATTGTATACTTGTATAACTAGTTCTGATTGTATAACCAGCTACAGTTCTTACCTTCCAATATTATTAGAAGCCTCAGCACTTACCTTCTGATTGTATACTTGTATAACTAGTTCTGATTGTATAACCAGCTACAGTTCTTACCTTCCAATATTATTAGAAGCCTCAGCACTTACCTTCTGATTGTATCACCAGCTACACACTTTCCTTCTGATGTTATAACCAGCTACAGCTCTTACCTTCTGATTGCATAACCAGTTCTGAATTTATAACCAGCCACTGCTCTTGCATTCTGATAGTATTAGAAGCCATGGCACTTACCTTCTGATTGTAAAACCAGCTACAGCTCTTGCCTTCTGATTGTTTAACCAGTTATGACACTAACCTTCTGATTGTATAACCAGCTACAGCTCTTGCCTTCTGATTGTTTAACCAGTTATCACACTTACCTTCTGATTGTATAACCAGCTACACACTTTCCTTCTGATGTTATTACCAGCTACAGCTCTCATCTTCTGATTGTATAAGAAGCCTCGGCATTTACTTTCTGATTGTATAACAGCTACGCACTTTCCTTCTGATGTTATAATCAGCTACAGATCTTACCTTCTGATTGTATGACCAATTCTGATTTTATAACCAGCTATATCTTTTTCATTCTGATAGTATTTGAAGCCATGGCACTTACCTTCTGATAGTATTAGAAGCCATGGCACTTACCTTCTGATAGTATTTGAAGCCATGGCACTTACCTTCTGATAGTATTAGAAGCCATGGCACTTACCTTCTGATAGTATTAGAAGCCATGGCACTTACCTTCTGATAGTATTTGAAGCCATGGCACTTACCTTCTGATAGTATTAGAAGCCATGGCACTTACCTTCTGATAGTGTCGTCGGGAGTAACGTGAATGTATTGAGTCTACTTATATACAGATACGTTTGAATCATTGATCAATGATTATATCAAAATTAGATTTTAGAAATTAATAATTTATCATGTAGCAAGTAGTTTTGATAGATCAATGCATCTTATGAAGGAGTTTCTGCATTTGAGTCTGTCAAAACAATTAATGATGCCAAAATTCTAGCTTTACCCATCAATAATACTCTCATACAACACATGGTATAGTTACATATTGCCAATGCAAAACGCTTTTGTACACGACATGCGACGATTTCTTTCATTTTTTTTAATTTAAAACTCAAAAGACAGGAATGCTATGCTACATATATAATATGATAAAGAATGTTCTAAACACAGAAACAAACGGACTACAGATAAAAAAAAAACAGATACTGCAAATAATGATCAAATAATGATATAAACCTGAAAAAATAATCAAATAAATTAAGGTAAGTGATTGCTTGACTGAATGATTTTTGTTTTGCGTCACACCACGAATATTTCACGTATGTGTTGACGGCATCTGCCTGATGCGGGGCATACAAATTTTGACCTTTGCAACGGACCCACCCGAAGCAGTGAGGGATCTTTAACGTGCCATGCATACCACGACACGGGGCCTCGGTTTTTACTGTCTCATCCGAAAGATAGAACACCGGCATGACCAGAGCGGGACTCGAACCCCGGCCTCCCGGTCAGGAGTCAGACGCGATACCACTAGGCCACGCCGGTGTAAAGCCGAATAATGACCCCCGTCGAATAATGACCGGGGGTCATTATTCTACATAGAAAAATGACCCCCCCCCCCCCGGTCATTATTCCACGACCAAGGGGGTCATTATTCGACCGTAGAATAAGTGGCACCAGCCCCAAAAATTGCAAACCCCTCGTGAAAAATATTGACCCCCATAGAATAATGACCCCCTACAAACCGACTTGATTTCTTGATAAATGTTTTCAATGTGTACTTTTTATATATATATACCTTGGTGTACTGAAAGTTCGTGGATATGGTGCATGTTGATGCTTATAATACTTCAGATAATTCTGGTATGCATTTTTGAGATTATTTTCAACCACCTAATTTTTTCATTGATCACGATCAAGATCCAGATCAAACGAGAAATGGATAAACGAAGTTTTATTTCGTAAACAACAATGGTTTCCGAAGCCAAACATCCAAAGGGAGAAATTGGTAGAAAGTTAGGAAATCGGAAGATTTGAGTTGTAAAGCGGTAGGCGAAAGACTTTTGCCGAAATCGGTAGGGTTAATATGTATGTAATTCTGATTCATAAATTGAATAAACCCGATGACCTTCGAAACCTGGATATCGCCTCATTTTGTGACTTATCGGATGTTATAATATTTATAACATAAGTAAATTATGTGTTTTAGACCCGTACACGCGTCCTTGGACAAGTCGTTCCGAGTCTTTACATCTACAGGAGAACTTGGTTCATACCGGAAGTCAAACAATTTTTTCCTAGTGTATTCAGATTATCATCCTGAGATGTTAAAATAAAATGACAATTGAGTTTGCACACTTGGTGTGGAAAAAGAGAACTATTTCATCTGTTTAGAGAAGAATGAGATTTCCATAAAGACAGAAGTATAAAACGAAAACCTTTTCCCACGATCCAGGACATTATATAGAATATGCTTAATTAAGGGATAATTTGCATAACTAATTAAAGTGCCTTGTAAATTTGCGTCATTATTATCCTCACTTATGACGTTTTATGGTTAATACGAGGACCCTACAACACAATATGAAGTCCCCCTCTCTCGAAATGTAAATGGCATTCTGGGACAAAACAATACACATTAAAACCCTGAATCAATCAGACATTACACCTAATCATGACCTTACCTAAAATGACAATTCTTACCAATTCAGAGAGTGTTCCATAGAACATTTGCGACGGATGCGCCTATTGGTACATACTAAACATATATGTCATTGAAAATGTCATCGTTATCCTTTATCTGTTGATAAAGACCGCTTGACCGAAATTTACAAAAAGAGTTTGTTTTTTTTATACCCGCCACCGAAGTTGTGGGGGTATACCTGTTTCAACTAGACTGTCCGTCCGTCTGTCTGTGGAAAACGTGGTTTTCTTGCGGTAACTCTTTTACCATTTTACATCCATTGATGATACTTCACAAATATATTGCTCATGACCTCAAAAGAGCCCTATTGATTTTGGGGTTAATCGATGAAAGGTCAAGGTCAAACGAAGTGTCTGTTGAAAAAGTGGTTTCTGCAAGATAAATCTATTACCTTTGGACACCTGGTTATGATACTTCACAACCGGTTAAACACACCATTTGGTTGACACTCGTTATATCAAATGACCGTCCTAAGTCGGTACTGTAGTTGTACTAACTAGTATCAAATATTTTTTTTATGTTTTATATGTTTATTTTATCATTGAATTTCATATTTCAGATGTAGCCTCCGCCATATACCTGAGCCAGTAACCTTCCCCCTTTCATTTACACATGTGTTGCCCATGATCTCAGGCAATCAATTTTGGGATCAATAGGTCAAAGGTCAAGATCAAGGAAGTGGCTGTGAATAGTTATTTCCGCACGATAACTCTATTACTACGAATGGCTTTTTATTCGTGTATACCAATTTTCGTGGATTGGGCCAAAACAACTTATTTTTGGGGTTCAAAATTCGTGGATATATAAATTTGTCTTTATCAAATATACATAGATTTACTAGTTCGTGGGAAGAACTATCCACGAAAACCGCAAACACTGGTACCACATGAATATTAGGTCATTCACAGTACCTTTAGACATCCTAATATTTTTTAAATAAAGGCCACAGTCAAGGTCACAAGGAAAATGGTCTTGGTGCCATTTGAAACTTGTTCACATCCAATACTGATACTTCACTCATGTGTTGCCCATGACCTGAGAAGGACCACTATTGATTGGGGGTCAATAGGTCAACGTCAAACGAAGTGTCTGTGGAAAAAGGTGTTTCCGCACGATAACTCTCTGACCTTCCAACATCCTAATATTTTTGACATCAAGGTCACAAGGTAAATGATCTTGGTGTCATTTGAAAACGTTACATTCCAATGACTGAATTATAGAGCTGAACATGAAATAAGCCATGCCTATCTGGCGACCTTGAAATCAGGGCGATGACCTTGGGTCAAGGTCATGACACACATTTGAGTTATAAGGAACATTTTTGCCAAGTTTGATGAATATCTGTTAATAGAAGACTGAATTCGAGCAGAACAGATACACATGATCAGATGGTGACCTTGAAATCAGAGTAATGACCTCGGTCCACGGTCATGATATACCTTTGGGTCATAAGAAACATTCGAACCATGTTTGATGAAGATCTGTTGATAGATAACCGAATTGTAGAGCGGTACAGAAAAATCCATGCTTAGCTGGTGACATTGAACTTTGTGACTCACCTTTGAGTCATAAGGAACATTCGTGCCAAGTTTGATGAAGATATGTTTATTGATGACTGCATTATAGAGCGGAACAGAATCTTGATAGACAGACTGACACACTAACGGAGTGGAAACTTAAAATGCTCTTCGGCGAATTTGCCGGTAGGACTAATGAAACAAACTCTTTTTGCAAATTTCCGGCCACACGGCCATTATCAAGCCTTAGTGGAATACAATGTCTATTTTTTATAACGTTAATATGCTGACTTTAGCGCTGAAGCCATCAGCGTGTTAACATAGATGTAAGATAACATATTCTAGCCGTGTTCAGTATTTCACCAATGGTAATAAATTACCACATTTGTCACCAACGGTTAAAATTTGTCGACAACATCAGCACTATCAAATTTGAATTAGCCTATTAATAGGTCATCAAACTTAGTAAAAATCGCCAACACTCTACTTATGTGGCAAATTCCACCACAGGTGTATAGTGTTGGCGTGTTTGACCAAGTTTGGTGACTTAATTCAAATTTGATGATACTGGCGTTGGCGACCAATTTCAACCATCGGTGACACATGTGCCAAATTGTTGCCAAAGGTGGAATTCTGAACACGTCTATTGTTTTCCTTTTATGATTGATACAGGCCGCGTGACAGAAAATTTGCAGACAAACAGAGCGTTTGTTTGAACATTTATTCAATCTTCTTTCCAATGAAGGACACCATAGATTTATACTTTTAATATAGTTTAATAAAAAGAAGTATAATAAAGAAATAAAGTAGATAATTTTCAGCTTAGGCAAATTCCACCTTGTACGTCTTTTCCTTAGACGAATATGTCAGTTGAGATAATAATAAAAAAGTAAAGAAAACATAATTGAACATTGCGTGTTACATGCATTACATTTTGTATTAAACCGAACTGTTTTTTCACGTTTTCAAGTACGTCTTTGACGCTTGAAATCAATCAAATGTCATGAAAGACCTAGCATCCCTTGATAAGGAAACCTTTGCAGATCCTGTTGAAAGTGGATACATGCCACAATATCTTGTCAAAGTCAGCTTATTAACTGGTCAAAGTTGGCCCAATCGCAAAGGGTGTTAAAGATGTTCGGATCGATTTTGAATCTGCAATTGGTGCAGAATTTGTCGGTGAATTTTCTGGTAATCACATGGGGAGGTTCTATGTCCTCGATAGATCTCACCTTCATTTCGTCTACATTCGAATTAACTAATGCAGATTCCAGGATGTCTTGTGGAACGTAATTCTGCAGAGGTTTGTCGACATAATCTGCTATTCTAAGATACGGTGTTCTACTATACACATCTTCACTCACATCTAGCACCGGTTCGAAATGTCCATGAATATTCTGCAGAAAGACAGAACAATTAGATGAGCTTTCACCGCTTGCAGGCGTGTAGACTAACCATTTGTACTGCCCACGACCAGCTTCACAAAAGACCTGGACAGGGGTATTGCAGATTGATGAAAATGCAATAATCTCCAACTCAGTTCCCCAGGTTCCGAGGTTTTTCATTTTTGATACAGAAAGATATTGCTCCATTGGGGTATTTTCGATCTTAGAAAAGATGGCATCGTTTTCCTCCATATAGGATACGATTTTGTCCCTCACATTTTTATGAAACGACTGTACACCTGACAAAACGAAACTGAATGTTCGAAAGAGACAGTTTCCGTCACCCCTCATACAAACCACTTTTGTTGGTTCGGATGTCAGCTTTATTTTTCTTTCTCTCCCACTGATGTACCCATTTTTTACGGTTAAATCAAATTTGTTTGAGTTTTCTCTCTGCCAGTCTCCTGTAACCGGACGAAAATTAAACAAATTGACGCCCTCTTCCTCTCCAATAATGATGGTGTCACTGTCACTACATGCACTGGAGCTGCGAGATCTACGTGTATTTTCTTTTGGCAAACGAGCACAATATTCGCCATCAGTCTCAGAGTCGAAAAACTCATCTTTGGGTTTCTCTTCTTCATTGTTAGCATTCTTTCCCCTATTATCACCATTTTTGGATTTACCCAGATCGTTTTCCTCTCCAATAATGATGGTATCATTGTCACTACACGGACTTGGGTCCCGAGATATACATGTGTCTTCCTTTGGAAAACAATTTTGAGCACCATAACCGCCATCATGATCGGTTTCGGAGTAGGAAAACACATGTCTGGGTTTCTCAGCTTCTTTACTTGCCGTCTTTCTCTTTTTAATACCATCTTTGGATACACCCTGAAACTCTTCTCTAATCTGGTACAATTTTAAGCGACTACCATTAATTGTATTCTTTAGTTCCTCTAATTTGTACGTGCCTTTTTTCAGGACTTCTTTGACAGTGTATGGACCTATCCATTTCTTTTCAAGTTTCCCGCCCTTCCTTGTGGTTTTTCTTGTGTTATGGACCAGCACTAGGTCGCCAACGTTAAACTCAGCTTCAGAGGTTCGTTTGTCATGGTTTCTCTTCTGTCTTTTTTGTGCCTTTTTTATGTTTGCAGCCGCCTCTTCTCTGTTACAATTCAAGGCAACAAAAGCATCACATCTTCTCTCTAAAACATTTGCCAAAGATTCGTTTTCATCTACTTCTGTTGGTAAATCTAAGTCCACGGGTAATCTGGCTTGCCTACCGTACACTAAGTAAAATGGACTCATCTTTGTTGAGGCGTGAACGGCAGTTCTATATGCAAACAGCATGGATGATAATTTCGTATCCCAATCGGTATGTCTGTCGTTTACGTATTTTGACAACATTTCACACAATGTCCTGTTATATCGTTCTGTGTGGCCGCCCGTTTGCGGATGGTAAGGTGACGCCACGCGGTGTTGTATTCCGAATTGGTAACATAACTTGTCATTTAACTGATTACAGAACTCGCGTCCCTGGTCTGTTATCAAGACTTCTGGGACGCCATGATTCGCCACAAATTTTGTAAGAACTCTTGTAACATTTTCAGCTGTTTTCTCTTCGATTGGTTCTGCATCCACCCACTTCGTCAGATATTCTGTTAGTACTACTATGTACCGATTGCCTGTCAATATCAAAATGTTTCATTGTAAAATATGAAAGCCGAATATGTAAATTCATGAAACCTTATATGAATAGAGGGAAAAATAAAACATGTACTGCACTGAAACAAAACAAGAGCAACGCTGGGCGACGCGTGGCATTATAAGCCAGATGCTCATACTATGGGTGGGGCATAAAATCTAACAAAGAGTAATTACTCCAAAATTATAAATGGTATGGTAAAGATTATTGTGCTCTGCACACCATAGGCATAGCCATGAGTTCTACACACCTGTGAAGTTTCAAGATCATGGGCCTTATATTTTCAAAGTTATGTTGAGGACATAAATTTGTTAACGGACATACGGACGGATAGACGAACGGACATACAGACGATATCGACCATATCATAATCCGACCCTTCAGGCGCATAAAATGTTAAGCAACTCTTATGACAATGCTAGATTGCCCAATCTGTGTTTTTGCTAATACCACAATTTGTATAAAAGGAAATATGTTTATTTTGTAAAAATAAAATTTGGGTCTATGTTAGATTTTGCATTTTTTGTAATACTATTAAGTATGCATTCAATTCTAGACATTTAAAGCTGCATTGTACGGAATCCGGATAAGGCCATATATACATAAATATATATACACCATAACATTGTAAAGTTGGATCTGAAACGCAATGATGAAATAAGATTGGCAATGATGCAATTTTACTATGGCGGTGATGCGAAAATGCGATTGCGATGGAGCAATAACGATGGGGCGATGATGCGATAGCGCAATGGCGATAAAGCGACGGTGCTCTGTCGCGTCATCGCTATCGCACTATCGCGTCATCCCAATCGCATTAATTTAACAAGTGTCATCGCACCATCGCATTTTCATTTTCGCGTCATCGCCATCGCGTTGTCTCTTCATTGCCATCGCGTTTTCGCATCATCGCCATCGCACTATCACATTATTGCGTCATCGCCATCGCAACATCGCGTTTCAGTTATCCAACTTTACAATTCGATGTTGCATATATGACCCTATCCGGATTCCATGTTCCAGTTAGTTTTCGTTGTACATGTATTAGTTGTATATATTGTCAAGAAAATTCTGGAACCTGTTCTGCAGTAGTCCCATGCGCAGAAGCAATTTATGGTGGCTGATTTGTGCCATTTCACTTTCATTCTGCGAAAAAAACGAAAAAGGGGAAAGGCGAAAAAGTGCCAAAGCGACAAGTTTATAAACGGCGCTTTTTCGCATTTAATACAACGCGAAAAAGCGCCAGTATGTGATCCGTTTTAAAGTGGCGCTTTTTTTGCATGCATTTTGGCGCTTTTTCGCCTTGCAAAAAATGGGAAAAAGCGCCGTTTATAAGTCGCTTTGGCGCTTTTTCGCAGTATGAAAACGCGAAAAAGCGAAATGGCACAAATCAGCTACCATAGCAATGTGGCTTAATTAACGCATGACACTTTATCAAAAGACTTGGCAAATGATCATGCATACAAAATAAGAATGCTCTTGCATAAATTCTGCAAAAGATAGCACAGACGGACATGTGGACATACAAATATACGAACGATTGAATTTCACCCTCCCCTCGCGGAAGAGTAGAGAATTATTATGGGCAGCCGTTTTAACATAAATCTGTTTAAATAGAGATATCTCTATTTATAATAAAGTTATGATCTATTTCAAATACAGGTATTTCAGAGATATTTCTATTTGAAATAAAGATATCTCTTCTTTTCTTTAAATACAGATATGATATCTCTATTTAAACAGAGATATCTCTATCAAAATAGACATCTGTATTTAAATAGACGCATCTCTATTTTTCAGTAAACAAGGATTTCTCTATACAAAAAAGAGGTACAGGTATCTTTATTTGATATATAGATATCTCAAATAAAATAAGTGATACCTCAATTTCTCATTTGATAGATACATCACATTTTAATAGAAATATCTCTAATATAAATAGAGATAAATTTAGATGCATCCCTATTAGTGGAGAAATAGAGATATCTTTTTATTGAAAAAATATCTCTATTTAAATAGGTTTATGTTAAAACGGCTGTCCATAGATAACAAATATGGTAATGTACCATATAGGTCAACGTGTTGCATGCATATAACATCATCGATAGCTTTTAATCGTTAATTTCTCTCCTAAAGATATAGATCTACATACTTACCAGTTTCAGTCTTTTCCAAAGGCCCCACGAGATCCATGCCGATCTGCGAAAATGGAGTGGATTTCACCGGTATAGGCCTGAGAGGTTTGCTGGCTTTCTTTAACGGAGCTTTTCGTTGGCACATATCGCATTCATCGATATACTTTTTCACGTCCTGGTACGAATTCTTCCAATAGTATCTCTCCCTCACCTTTCTCCAACTTAAAAAAAGTAAAAAAAAATATATATATATATATATATATATATATAATTAATCACGCTAATGATTTTTTCGCGCATCAAAGTGTATGGAACGCCATAGCTTTATTTTAGATCTCATTGCATTTTGAAGTTGACATGTAATGACGTTAAGCTAAAACTGCAATATGTCAAGCAAAGCTGGCGCTGGCGTTAACTTACGTTCAAATGAAGTTTTTGACTTTTTCAGTTGAACACATCTTGTGTCATGACATGCTAACTTTGTAAACGTTATAGCTTGATCGCTTACTAAGTCGACATAACGAAAAAGTAGCCCAACAAAATTACGTTTATACAAACAACAATATATCATTCAGACAAGTTGAATTCGACTCCGCATTTCCTTGTAAATTTACCCGAATTGAAAAAGACGAGGAATTTCTAAATTATATATTGCATTATACTTGATATATACATATATATGAAAATTGTGGGTTTACTTAAAATTATAACTTACGTTTTGTTAATTCCTAGGTGGCCCCCAGCCTCATCTGTGTGGATCTTTTGAAGAACGTACTCCACCTCTGTGTCTTTCACAACTCTCATAGTATGTTTAAATTTACCCTGGTAATGCAATGTTCTATTTATCAGAACAAAATCCTTGCATTTTCGTCGAAAGTTCCGTTTTAACAACTTTGACTTTGACATCGATTTTGGATATTTGTGATTATAGAGAAACCTTTCAATTTTTTTATACTCGGACTCCTCCATCTTGTTCCGAGGGCATATACTGTCGAAATGAACTGATGAACGTAGTGCAAAACCTGAAAGTTCTGAGCGGGTAGAGGAGAAGGAAAATGAAAGTTTGTTTCTGGACATTTCAAGTTACTTTTTCAGAACTTCATTTATGTCGGCACATTGACTATTTTATAGTGAATCGAGTCGACAATTTTTTGCCTTTTGTATCTTTTTTAAATGTCTACAAACTCCTATTATTATAATCAATCAATTCACAAAAATAGAAGAAATAGACACGCCCCTGCTGCACCCTCATGATAAACACAACCTTAATATTCTATGGCCTTAACGGCATATACCATGTCGGAACTTCAAAGGTTTTCGGGAGCCATTGATGTATCCAACATCACTCGGACCGACTTACTGTTTGTTATAAATTTTAACTTTCACATTGACTTCGGGTTAGACGGCCGGGGTTCGATTCCCGGTCACACCAATAAGTTTTTTTTTCATATAATAAATTCGATATCTTGATATCAGAAAATCATTTTCTGGTATCAAAAAAATTACGATCATTTTCTGATATCACAAAAATATATCACAAAATCAATTTTTGACATCAGCAAATGACTTACATTTTTTATATCAGAAATTCGACTTTGTGATATAAAATATTCTTGTTTATTTTCTGATATCAAAACATTGATTTTTGATATCAGAAAATGTTTTTTTTTATATCACAAAATGATTTTTTATATCAGAAATAGCTTAAAAATATTAAAACAGTGCCCCATAATTGTCCAACATTTAAAAATCCCAAATTATGATTGTTCAACATGAATTTCCATGGCCATAGCCAGAAAACTATGAGAGAGGGATTCGATTCGCGAAGCGCTTAAGGCGCGATCCTGCTAGGGGTGTTCGGGGGCATCCCAACCCCCCGGAAAATTGTTTGCAATTTTACGCAAAATGTTTCATTCTGAGTCAATCTGGAGAAGAATATTGCAGTCTACAATATTGAAAATTATGGGCGTGAAACAGAACACACAGTTCTGATATGAATCGTGACTTTAATAGTCATAGTTGAATAAGAACGCCGAGTTTAATAGTGCGTGGTGGTTTTCAAGGGTTACCTGTATGTCTAAAGAAACTCGCCTGTAATCACTATTTGATTTCATTATTGTTCACTTTTAAAATAATTTTTGATTTTGATGACAGTAATGAAGTATTATAAAGAAATTTTTATTTTTTCTTATAAAAGGGGCTTCAATTATTAATTTTAAGTTTGATTTCATACTTCAGATATACGAAGTTTATGAAGAAACGAATCGCGATGATTAAAGCCCCAGTCGCACCGGGCTTGCGACCAGGATACAACCTTTCTGTGACTGAAAAAATAGAAATCGGATGTAAATCTTAGAATAGCCGTGCGACCAATCGGAAAGATTTTGGGTGATCGCACGATCAAAATAAGTCGTAGCCAAGTTTTAAGCATGTTCAAAATTTACCTACAACCACCTGCGATTGAACAATCATTTAAGAAGTTTCATTGGTCGCAGACAGGTCTTGTATCGTCGTGCGACTAGTCCTACATGGACGCACCACCAATCGTATAAGATATCGCATGCAAGTGGTCACGTGGTTGGTTGTGCGACTGGTGGTACATTTTAGCGATTGGTCGTACCTTCTAGCTGCGACGTGCTGCTTTTGGTTGCAATTGGCCATGCAACTGATCGTAGGTGACCATGTTTAATTCGCCTAATCAGTTGCTAATCCTCAGGACCGGTCCTAAGATCACCTGCGACTGATCGTGCGATCAATATTATGGTAATCGCATGACCAATCGTGCCACATGTCGTGCGATGACCTACCACCGATCGTAAATTAATCGCAGTATGCGATTACCTTTTGAGATCGTAGCAAACATCGACGATCGATCGCAATGTCATCAAATTTCCATCAATCGTACGATATAGAAATCGTACGATCCGGTGTCACTGGGGCTTTAGCTGCTTCGAAGTTTGAAATGAAATACAGTCTCGAATCAAAGTCCCATGATAGCTAGCTCTCCAATTTGAGTACAATTATAAAAAAAATGGAGCTTGAAAGAGTGTTTAAGTCTCTAGCATTTGCTAAAAGAATCTTAAAATTTGGCGGAGCTATATTAGGAAACGTACAAAAAAATGCAAATATGGCTCCTCAAAGCAATGAATATGAATTTGGAGTTCTGCATGTAAATCACATGTGCTTGCAATAATTTAAAATCCATCTAATTGCAATCCAATGCATCTTCAGCGAGCTTAAAGAAACATTCGAATAGATTTTGTTCATGTAAGGATCAGTGTAGTGCCTATAGAATTTGGTATATTATCATCATGTTTTGTGCGCATGTTTTTGCATCTTTGGTTAAAATACGAGTCCATGAAATATAGAAATAGTAACCGAATGATTTGTAGCCAATCGTGGTTCAAATGTGTAAACACTAGTGCTGATCATAAAATCGGAGTACCCCTACCCACCCACACCAATCTTGCATTTATCTTAAAAGGTTTTATGAAAATTTTGCTAGATTCTTTTGTATTTTGTATCATTTTATCAATTAACTCTTTACATTGGTTGCATGACTGAATCCGTTATGGTATAGATTTGTGTGTTTTTCCATGATATTAGATGATGTAATCATAATGCAAATACGAAAACAACGATTTTTGTTTTGTTAAAAAAAGATGCGACGATGTTCCGATTGTAGATGTTCATACTTGGTACATTTGCTTATCTGGAGATGCAAATATGCTTGAACCAAAATCGTAGGTCGAAGATCAAGGTCACTATATTGACTCTCTTGCAAAATGTTTGTTCGAGCTATATATTTCAGTTGTATAAATGAGTAATGATCGTGCTAGGTATATTTGTTCCTTTTTAGTTATCGATGTGTCATGACCTTGAACAAAGGTCACTATTAACTCTTTTGTAAAATTCTTGTGTATGTGATATCTTTCAGTTGTATGAATTGGTAATAATCATACATGTACTTGGTACATTTTTTCCCATGGAGATGCCAATGTGCCATGACCTTGAACCAAAATTGTAGGTCAAAGGTCAAGGTAACTATTGCATAATTCTTGTCCAGTGTATATCTGTTACTTGTATGAATGGGTATATATCATTTTCGGTATATTTGTTCCTTTAAGTATGCTAGTGTGTTATGAACGTGTATCAAGGTCGTGTGCGAAAGGTCAAGGTCACAACCTTATTGTCAAGATCCTGTTAGAACATTTGATATTCAATTTGAGCATACAAAATATTGTTGCCACGGGGTATTATTCCCGTCAGCATAGTGATTCAAAGACTTATCATGTTGTGGAAAATACCAAATATTATTAAGTACAATATAGGGTCATTTTTCTATGGGGGTCATTTTCCTATAGATCGAACATGTAGAAAAATGACTCCCCGGGTATTTATTCTACGATTTTGACTCATTATTCTACGGCTAGGGAGTCATTTTTCTACGTAGAATAATGACCTATCCGGTCATAATTCGACGGGGGTCATTATTCGGCTTTACACCGGCTTTTAAGGTAAGTGAAAATTCGGAAAATCAAGATGACGAGGTAAAGTACCCATGATAAATATATCTTTCTGGTTAGCTATGCCCGCTCAGGATGACAGCGCAATACATAATATCTAACGGATTATAATTTTATATAGGATTTCAAGCATTTCTGTATATTACTGGTGCATTCGGTTTGTTGATTTATGCTGCCAGTCCGAAGTTGAAGATTTTCAAAGGTGTACCCTCTTGGGCACATGTCGCCCTGTCCTGGATTCACCCATTGATGGACCTTGCAAAAGAATCAATAACAATCGAAGGGAGCCTTGAATACCTCGTATCTTCTACGTGCATCCAATCCCTTCGGCGGTTCAGGAGAAATAGTCTCGAGTCTGAACCCTGTATCTCACAAAATTTCATCTTATTCTGTGTCAGATTTTAATAATATCTACAGAATCATAAATGTCTACATCCAATTAACGATATATATGTATAACATTTTCTATGACACTATAATCTTGATCATAACGCCTTAATGAAAGTGTTCCTTTAACGCAGCTGACAAATATGGATTGAAAATAAATTGATGAATCTGATTTTACTAGTCACAAATGGAGCCTGAAAAGCCATACAATTTTAGATAAGAATTTCATGAATGAGACTGACACTTTACTGATTCCATAACGGATTTTAAAGCCTGTAAGAAGATCATCTTTAAATCTACTTCTTATAGGAGATACTGCTATTTACAGACCATTTCTGCTGTGTCCCAAACAAAACATTTGTAGTGCTAATGCTATGTAAACACTGACGAGCAAATGTACCACCACTATAATGAAATTCAGCTAAAAGGTTTAGAACATATCATAACAAGTTTAATTAATTAGGTAATGTTTTAATATACATTACTGTTTCATAAATTATATTAAACTTCTGCAATTCACTTTACAAATGTATCTTTCAACATCACATTTCACTACAAAAGTTGATAACCAGCTCGAATTAATCTTTTAGCACTTTAAAACCTAAAGTCTAATCCAGTTTGAATATTCTCAAGTAAGGAGCATCTGGCTTGAATTTTCCTGTTTCATAATCGAACCAACTAGCTATACCACTGATTGGATTACGGCGTATTTTAACTTGATATTCCACTGTCGCTGTTTGCCAATCTGGCTCAATTGTCCTCCTGTATCGTCTCTCTGAAAAATAAAACAGAATACCCTTATTACATTTACAATACTTGATGACTGCATCTTCAATACTGTTGATCAATTAACTTAAAAAACCTCAATGAAATAAAGCATGATAAAACTTAGTAATAACAAATAATAAGCAAATCACCGTATCTTGTGAATATTGCTTTAAGCAGAGTGTTAGTATCCCTCCAACCTTCAGAAATAAACTGCTGATTAAAATGTATGAATATCCTGCTTAATAACTGCAACTCCTAACAATCCTTGATGGTTACTTGTTGAATTCCACATCGGTAACTTTACAAGTCTCTAGTGGCTACACTAGCATATTGTAGTTCAACTTTTATACTAAACATGTTTTCACAACATCTAGAGACCTTTTGTGAAAAGATCTTTTCCTCACTACAACATGTATACACAGTAAAATTAAATTCTGTTAAAATATCAAACCAAGTAACCCTAGTTGAGAGTCAAACATACAAAATCTTTGGCATATGTGGTGTCATTTTTAAGCGTCATAGGTTCAGAAGTAACTAAATTTTCTTCAATAGGATTTAACATTTTATTCAATTTGGTAGAAGTCTTTACATTTATCAAAATATAATCATATTTTAAACAGAGCAAAGCATATAATAGAAGGGAGTTTTATCATATCAAAAATAGAAAAAACCTACTTATTGATAAAATTAATAGCAGTTAGTCATGAGTTAATGTGTTAAAGTAATACATGAAGCTTCATTTATTTAGTAGTTACACTGATTATTCAAAATATCCATTACAGTTCCTCTGAACCCCCTATAGTATTTATTCCGAGTTAGAATCAATCTGCCAAAGCATAAATACTGCAAGATGGTAACTTAAAAGCTGCTGTTCTGGATAATCATTTAGATTATTCATGATTGAATAAATTACAATACTCATTACTCAAATTGATTTACCATACAAAAATTTTGAGCATATTGCAATATGGTTTTGTTTTACTATGGTACTTTTATGAAGTCATTATTTTAATAAATACTTACTTAAAACATTACTCATATCTTGCATTTCACAGATACTGATTTTAATTATATATATACATGTAAGTTATTTATAATGGTTATCATATATGTATTATCTGTGGCTTATTTTAGAGTAACACCTTTTCACTAGATAAGATAAAAATTTGTTATTTGTTAGTAGATCATATATTTAGAAGCAACCCTTACAACTTCAAACATGCAAGACCGAAAGAACACATTCATCTTTCAAAATCCTTTATTTTTAAAAGAAGTTACAAAAGAAATATTAATCTTAAACTAGAAAAGTCTGAAAAGAAAATTTTCAAGTTCTATGTCCTCATGTTTGGTGTCTCTGTGTGACTCTCAGTCTTCCACTGGATGCTTCATGTATTTCAGGTACCGTGCATTTGGTTTGAATTGCCCTGTTTCATAATCAAACCAAGATGCTATCCCACTGATCGGATTTCTACGATTCTTCACATGGAGTTCCAATGATGCTGTAGCCCATTCTGGATTTATGGTATGGTGGTATGTCAACTCTAAAAAACAAATAAGAAAACTTGATTCACATCACAAGAATTTGAAATAGGAAATTTGTTTTGTCCTTTGACCTGGCAAATCCTTTCATCTGAGAGCTGTAGGAATTGCATTGCCAGTGCTGCATATTGCAAGAAGATAGAAGATAGTATTTGACGCTATTATGCGGCAAGGTCAATTAGAATAAGCATGCTTCAGACAATATCAAGCTAATTCAGCTTTACATTACAATACCTGTTTAACATTCACAGCAATGTCTATTCTATAGAATAAGGAACATCGCATGTATCATCATGGTAAGGCAATCTTTTAAATTGAAATCAAAATATAAAATCTAAAATATGCTTGTTTAAGTTCTTGAACATCGGCTATTAGGTATTCATTCTTACAAATTTTTTGAAATCATTTTCAGCCAATTTGTTGATTTCTGAATGTGCCGTCATGAAATATGTCTTTGAAGTTCTGTATTTCTCATAATTCTTCCCCGAAGTGCAAAGAGTTTAAAACTAATAGCATAGCTTTAATACTTAACAAGGGGTTTATTGAAGTTTGAGTAGTAAAATTCTCTCTCTCTCTCTCTGTGTCTCTTTTTGTTTTTAGTTCTCTTGCATTAACTGTAGCAAAAGATCTGATACAATTTCAGAATACTGTCCAACTAATTTGAAATAAAATCTGTAATGTGTGTCTTATGGCATCACAAAATAATGAAGTATGATTTTCAGTTTCAATCAAGTTTATATTTACTTAAGCATATCTGCAAGAACAGTAAAGGATTAACTCAAAAATAAATCTATATAAATTTTAGAATGAAAGATGAAATTTTTTCTTTGTGTATTTTATACCCTGTTATGGTGAAACCATACGGCACATCAATATATTGAATAAACCATAATTTATGAACCCCACATGAGAATTTGAAACTCTGATTAAAAGAAATTAGAGTAAGGGTATCATATTAAAGTTTAGTTTAAGTATGTGTGTGATAATCACAAATTGTATGTGTACATCTTACTTTACTGTGTACATGTATGTTATTCATGGTAAGACCATGAATCCAATTGGATCTGGGGTCAAAAGGTCGAGGAAATTTTGAATTCAGGTGCTTATTTTGGGGAGCTCTTGTTTTAACATGTTCTAACCATTATTTCAAAATCTGCCCTGAGCAGGCATTACTCCTTGAATGGCTCATTAAATGGCTCTCAGCAATGCAATGTGTAATGTAGCTATTGTGAATTATTTTCAAAAAGCTTCTGGAGTAAGCTTTCAGCAATAAGCAACAACTTTATCTTGTATAATAAACATTGAAATGTCACATTACCTCTGTCTTCTCCTTTGATGCTACACATTCTCTTCTGTAGAACTCGCACACATCATGGTAATGCAAACAGCCAACAGGAAAAGAAAAGCTCAGTGGAAGAAGTTCTCTAGACACTATAATCAATCGATTTCGTTGACAGACAAGAATATTCGTCACCTTTACATCACAACATTAAGCAATGATGAGAAGGAGATAGAAGCATGCAAGCCTTGCATTGAGCATGGTATCAACAACATATCTCTACTAAGAAATTTTACATACATGTACACATAATTTGACATGAAGAAATACAAAACCATCTTTCAAAAGTGCTGAAAATTTAAAAGCTGGAAGAAGATTTATAATGTTATCATGATGGTAAATCAAATACTGAGCTGGAATTGAAAATGTGATAATTACAACCGTGACAGCTATGTCATTGATCCTCTACGAATAGTGAGATTTCACTCCATAGTAAACTAACTTCCCAACAAAACCGGTTTAATTTGTATTTAGTTTAATACTGCAAACTGTCTTTTTTTTCAGCATTTTATTTAATTCACATTCATCTCATCACATGATGTTTCTCTTGAGAAAATGAAAAGCCGCAAACTTCACTCTGCTAGGAATGAAATCAACCTCCTGGCATGATTTTACCAATCGAGAAAAATAAGGCGTATTAGTCTATAACTTGGAAAATTTGGTAATCACCCCCAAATAACACTTAACAGTGCATTATAAAGATTTTAGATAAAATCCCCCGACACTGGCCATATGGTACTAAGTGTAAGTCTGTTCAATATAATTCCTGACAGAATAATGGATAAGCAAAAGGAATCAGTAAAAATAAATGATCATCTCAATCTCAATTCAGAAACTGGGTTTGTTTTCCTTAGTAAACCTGACCCTACCCTAACGTTTGTATAGCAGAAGACCACATCTGATCCTGATATATCCTGACATATGATGCACATTAGCCCTTTACAACCTTTGGAGTTTTAAAATCATGCAGCAAGCGACCTTCTGAACAAAGGTGATGACAAAGGGACACCATAATATTCTCATTTCCATTAGGTATGGTATAATCATTTAACAAAATTGCATTCAAACCATAGATTTAAATTAAAATTCTGAGTATATATAAACAACATTCTTGTTGCGCAATATGTATGTTCATAGCTCAATGCACAATCTGGTGACCAGTTGCATAGGTAATGTATAATGACAAGCGCAAGCGCTAAAAAAATCAGCAAAGCAATAAAACTTTAGTGAAATAATATTCAATCATACACTTAAATCTTCACTTGTAGAGTACCTTCTGTAATTACATGTATGTATTCACAAATTCTGGCACATTAAACACTTACTATTAACTCTAACATTATCATTTGGCAGTAAAAACTTAGAAATGAACCATATTCTTTAGTATAGGAGTTATTTAGCTCCTACATCCCCACTTTATTGTATCGAAATAAATTAAACTTTGTTATTAGTAATAGTAATATTTAAAAGGTAAAAACTCTCATCTTACTCTCTCAAGAAAGTGGAAAGGGATGGTGGAATTTTGAATTTATTTCATTCTTAACTTAACTACTGTCTTGATCTACATGCATAAATTTCACCTCCTTCAGTCTGAATTCATAAATGAACAAGTCTTACTATCTAGGTTTCATAAGCACTCTTTTCTTATATTTATTCCATAAAAACAGTTTTGTTAAATTTAACTTTCAGTTTGATGAGTAATATGCTTATAACAAAAAAATGCAAATGCTACTTGAAAGCAAAAATTTTACAAATCTAGGAGTTTTCATGATAGTAGTGAATGAGTTAAACCCTTGTGTTCACAATTAGATGTATTTTCAGGCCAGGAATGAGAATCTAAAATACCATTTTATACCTCCTCATTTATCTGTACATGTGTACTTTAAATTCAGCTGATAATTACCTTTAAGTCAAATTCTAAATTTCATTCAATGCCAAAATATATATTCTAAATACAAATGATGATTAGTAAATACTTCAAATGTTTAATACTAAGAATCAGTCAAAAATCAATATTAGAGATGGATAACTAGTAAATTTATATTCTTTATTCATCTTATCATAAGTCAGTATTTTGAATTTAACTAAAATTAGTAAAGGTTATTACTCAACTCATCTTACTGTAAAATCATAAAAATATTCAATGCCTTTTTATTTCTAAAGAACAGATAACAGTAAACTTACGTGTTTGATCCATCCACAATGTGAAAATAAAAGTAACAGAGATCCAGAACATTATGTCGGCTATTGTTGCTTTCCATTCTCCAGTGGGGGCAACAATTTCAGCATATGTTGAACAGAAACTAGCACGATACACTGTAATAATATTGGTTAAACAAAAAAATCATTTAATTAATTTATAATGTAACTACTCATAATTAAAAGTATAAAATAAGACTAGTTTGCAAAGTTAGAAATCTGTTAATGGGACTTTCCAAAGCATTTAAGGTTTTAATGTTTTGATACATACTTTGAAATGAGGCACTTGGCTGTAGGAATCTTATCATAAAAAAACATTCAAATTTTCCATACCAATGCTAAAACTTGGGCTTCAGGATAGCTTAAAAGTACATTTTTAGACTCTTATCTCTATGGCTAGAACAGAAAATAGCTAGAAAAGTGCATATCAAATGCTCGGTACATCAAACTTTGCAATTTTCTATTCAAGGGATAAATACCACTAGGTATGTAAAGATACAAACGAAATCAATTTCTCAGCTATAAAGCCCAACAGCAATCACTCTGCTAAAAATATGTCCATCGATATAAGATGCAGATTTGATGTAGTGGTGAAAAGCTTCAATACAATACAGGCAATGCAGATTCAATTCCAAGTTTGTGCGACCATGTTTAAGAGGTTGATCACCTCCTGCTTTCATGTTTGGAGATAACATTTTAAGAGTTGGCATAAGACAACAGAGTGCACAAGAGGCAACCAAGTTTAAATAGCAAAAGTTTTTTGTAAGTAGGCCAACCTTCAAGGTCAAGGTCAGACTCAAAACATAAAAATCAAAGGCTTGAAGAGCCACAAAGGCGTCGAGCTAAATTTGATTTAAAGCTGTCAAAAGTAGCAGAAATTGACCAGTCGTGTTCATCTTTTTTGTTGAATTCCGATAATTTTCTGAATAGAGTAAAAATAAAAGCTTAAGGACCAACAGCCATATATCATATAATATATCATCATAGCATTTTATTGTTCTTTACATCATTTTTGCAGAAATATGTCAAATATCTTTTCATAAAGAATGTACATGAAATCAATCGAACACCATTGCCTTTTTTTTATTACAAAGATAGAAATGGACGAGTTGTTACCATTGCCTGTAAAATATGGAAGCCTTATTGTGGGCCGGCACTAGCCGGCCCATCCTTTGATATAAGTTTGGGAAAGTTGCATGCGTTTCTGCGGTACAGCAAGGCCCCGCCCCCAGGATTTTACACCAATGATAAAATTAGGATTATATTCACTGCGGATAGAGCATGTGTCACCTCGCTGACCCAGTTTGATAGATTTATGTAAGCGTAGTGTCTTCGAGACTTACGCTGATTTAAGTATAAAATTTGTTGGAATATTTTCTGGGGATGGGTATTACCTTACAATTTTTTAATATTTGACGCGCTTTCTTCATGAGCAAAATTATTATTCGGTTGCCTAAGTGACTTTCATCATAGCCAATAGGAACATAATCGCCACTTTTTACAAAAAAAAAATAAAAATAAAAAGAAAAAAGATCTTATTTGTGTACGGAAATGGACGAACTTGTTCCGATTGAATGATAGTGTGTTGTAAGTCCTACTAAAGTTTCTGAATACAGAATGCTACGCTCAGATGGACTAATATAACCAATTATATTTTACAATTGTTTATTGTGGCAAGACGATTTTAAGACCTTAATTATTGTTTATAAATTAAAACTTGAGAATAGTAAGATTACCAGCACGGCCACACTATTACCACAAGTTTAAACTTGTGGTAATAGTGTGGCCAGCACAACTTGTGGTAATAGTGTGGCCGTGCTGGTAATCTTACTATTCTCAAGTTTTAATTTATAAACAATAATTAAGGTTTTAAAATCGTAAAGTTGTTACCCCAGCAAACAGCCAGTTGCTTATAGATTGGTTAAGTTTTGTTGTTAAAAATGAATAGTAGATTGATTGATTAATTATTGTTTCATGTCACTCCACAATTATTTCACGTAACGGACCCTCCCGAACAAGTGGGGGATCTTTTACGTGCCACGCCTACCGTGACACGGGACCTCCGTTCCACCGATGTGCACATGGAGGTAGTCGAACCCGGGACCTTTCGGTCACCTCATCCACTGAGCCCATCGGTTTTAAACAAATCGTAGATGATATGGCTAGTAATTTTAAAAGTACATTTCCATACAAAAC
This sequence comes from Pteria penguin, assembly GCA_035048485.1. Taxonomy (NCBI): domain Eukaryota; kingdom Metazoa; phylum Mollusca; class Bivalvia; order Pterioida; family Pteriidae; genus Pteria; species Pteria penguin. The sequence goes on along the minus strand of CM068582.1, from coordinate 27,887,813 downwards.
GCAGGCTAATCCGTACGTCTAATAAACTTGCTATTGCCTTGTGTACTTAATGGGCTAAATGAATCAATTTTATAAACTATTATAACTGAAAAGGAAGTGATACTGGAAATTTTAAAACATTATTTTAGAGGTTCTTTTTATTCTTTGCAGTTTTATCATCATCCCATTCCGGCCCACACTTTGGTGCTTGCACCAAATTGTTTCTCGTGCTTAATTTGTTTTAAGATTGGTTTAGGTTACTGTTTTTGTCTACGCTACTAACACTGACACTAGGGCCAACAGCTTCTATATATCGTCCAAACACACTAGTTATTCGGTCGTTTATTGTATGTGCACGTGTAAGGGCTACAATGCCATGCCGTTTGCCGTAATGACGCAAGCCGATTGTGCATCACAATCGCACTTTATCGGTTGATTTGGAATAAAATCTTCACATGTAAGTTCTTTGTAATTTATTTTTCATGCATTCAAACTAAAATTCTGTCTTAAACCATGCTATCATTTACATCCGCATTAAATTTTGTAGGCGATTTGAAAACTTTCTCGGCTGCCAATTTTTATGCCCTCGTGGGAACTTTTCCAGATATGTGGAAGACCATGTGATATATACACATGCTACTTCCCTAATAAGGAAATGAAAGGACTTGAAAGTCCTCAAGGTCGGAATTGCATGGTCAAGTACATCAAAGGTAATAAAGTCGTGATCCACCAAGAGATCACACACCAAGCGTGTAATGTTTAGGATCAGTATTGACAAATACACGGTCTGCGCACATGTGCTCGTTTTCATATAAACAACGGCTCCGCCCTGTACACCCCTGTACGTCTCCATCTCGTACTATATAGTTATCTCATTCTTTCTTATCACTTTTGATCTTGACAGTAGTGTGAAATTAGCAATCTGGACAGTCTCTCGCTGTACATGTACATTTGGGGAAAACCACGTCTACACATGTAGATCTATAAATAACTGGCTATTTTTAGTAGCATTACATATCAACAACTACCAAGACGTTTGTTTATCGTTGTGACGAGAAGATTGTAGAGTACTTTGAATTCCACTGCTATAAAAAGAAGCGATATTCTCAAGTTTTATTAATTATAATACAACGGGTACTAGTACAGACTAGTAGTTTACTTCTTAAATTACGGCACAGCCACACAATAATGTCAATCGTACTTTTTCGGGACTTTCCGTCGAGTATTCGGAAAGACTGTATGTCCTTCAGCGCATGAATATAACTCGTCTAAATCGATGGAATAACGGCACATATATTTTCTCATCTGATCAAACTTATCTTGTATTGCCTCGTACAATATGAACTATAAGCACTAAAAGTAAATCTAATCACGCTTTTTCTAAATATCGACGCACTATTTATACACGAGGAGGTATTTTCTGCGTTCCACGCGTTCACCACAGCATATTGTAATGACTAGGGTCTGGAATTGCTATGCAATTCCAACCAAAAATGAGGTGTGGCTTTAAAAATTTTAGCGGGAAAATTCACAACTACGCAAAAAACAAGTAATTCCCATTAACATAAAGCTATTTTGGCTTTGTGACCAACATCTTGATCATTTAATGCTATTCCGATTACAACTTAAACTTTTTAAAAAGCTATGCTTGTTTAAGATAGACTGGAGTTACCTGCTCTTTCTTGCTATCGCTGCGCGAAGAGACAAAAGACCATCGCCATTTTGTACAGGCTATTCCCTGTCCAGCAAGTGTTATTTATAGCACAGACGGTAAGGGCAGATAAGAAGCTGTACACACTGCGTGTAGTTATTTTTAAAATTCGTCTGCAGTAGCATACACAGCATAGGTATACAGTACCTGATGTAATTTACGAGAGGCTCGTGATGTTTAGCCTTGATTAATTAATTTTGTCGATATTTGTTGATTCTAGGTTAAATGAATGAAACAAAGCGAAATCCAGTGAGATAAAAATAACCGATAACGCGTCACTTGAACCTAGGTCAGCCTCGTTATGAATTAGTGGTCACCTGTCTAGATATCTTTGTGATACGCATTTAGGATTCTATGAAATATTTTATTTGTTCTTTTTTAGACTGAAATTTATATCCACATATATTATTATTATATTATTTATATCATCATATATATTTCGAAGATTGCGCGATCGGTTTCCATTTTGGCGCTTAATGTCAAATTTGGCCTTGATCGCGTGTGTTACAAGCGTTCTACTACAATTTCTCCAAATAAGGCAATATGTCACGTGGTCTTCCCCATATTTGGAAAAATTCCCATGAAGTGCGATTGTAATTCATAATCGGCTTGCATCATCACGGCGAATGAATATTTTAACACACACAATAAGCGACAGAATAATGCGTGTTTTAGGGCAATATAGTGATAATTTAAGTTAAGATGACCTATGCTTAAACCTATTTCTGTGCAATGAAATTTCAATGACAAGGATAACAAAGCCGGTTTTGCAAGAACTTTTACTACGTTTAGTACTTTAAAGAAGGTACTACTTTGTTACATGAATTAAAAAGGCGGTGCAGAGGTAAAATTTTTAAGATCGCTAGAAGACTGTCGAGCAAATGCTTGACGCCTTAAAAAATTGATACTAATGAAAGGTCTTGGCACAAGGAATACACATGTGAAATACTAAAGCCTCGTCTCTAATGGTGCTAAACTTATGATCCTGGTTATTTTTTTTTTTGTCTACAGACAATGCTGAAAGCAATGCAAAACCTTAATTAATCAATGTAAACAAAATACAGTCATATTCCAAATCTCTAGTCTGTGTGTGACTGTGTCCTATACTTAAAAGACAAAAGACTTGCATTTATCTACTACAACTATACAACACAATTCATGTCAATTTCTCTTTACATTATAGTGAAAATTATTGCAAACATGAAATTCTTCAAAATAAATCCAAATCCAAGAGCCACACTTTTGAAAATAAAAAATAAAAAAAAAAAAATCAACAGAAACATAGTCACCAGGTTAAATCTTGATCTTCCTCTACTATCTACCCATGCTACAAATACATACATGTACCATACTTCACTTCAACATCTCTATTCATTACTGAAGAAAAAAAATGCTGTAGGACAACCAGGTGCAACTCTATATGCTGCACACAAATATTTTATGATAGGGGACATTACAATAATTTCCCTAACATGCAGTTAAGATATTCAACAGAATGAATTCTCACAGGTCTTGATTTCGTCTATGGTAAGATCTTGCCAAGGTCCCTTTTCTTTTTGTCTAAGTTTGATGATCTCTGGAGTGTCTTCCCTAAACCTAACTGCTGGGAATGGATACTCCTGTACATCAACATAATCTTTGCCATTTATACCATATCCAACAATCTCTCTTGTCCCTGTGAAAAAAGTGATATATTTATTTCCTTTAAACATAAATGTTTTACACTACAGTCAACTCTCAATATAATTTACAAAGACCATGTTCATTTCACTAGACTTTGCACATATACCAATTTGCTGATATATGTACTCTGGTATCAGATCACACACAGGGTCATTTTCTATTTGTTTGTTTATATTATTTCTCTAAGTACATATAATAAAGCCATTGGTTAATACCACAATTTTTAGAACTTCTGATAGCAAAATTGTTATCAATCTTGCTGTCATTTGAAAGGGCTTCATTAGTTGAGTATGCATGTGAAAGTCTGTATCCCTCACGGTTCATTGAATGATTGACTGATTATTCATACTTTATTGTTTTACGTCACTCCACGGTTATTTCATGTATATGGTGACAGTATCTGCCTGATGCACTTCATACAAATTTCTACCTTTGCAACAAACCCACACAAAGCAGTGAGGGATCTTTTACATGTCACACCATGTCACACCTCCGTTTTTACTGTCTCAACACCAGTGTGCCCAAGGCAGAAATCAAACCTGACACCTCTAGGTCACGAGCAGAGCACCTTATCCACTAGCTCACACTGGCTTCCCTAACAGTTCAAAAGTTATGGCCAAAGTTAAATTTGACAGACAAACAAACAGACACACAGACAGGACAAAAACAATGTGCCCCCCAATCTATCGACCCGGGGGCATAAAAAGTTACTAGTCTCAGGGTAACACTAACAGGCTACCATACTAGTTTACTACTGAACACTGTAAAACCTATAAAACTACTACCCTAAAGGTAAAGTCTCTCTCAGACTCACATCATAATAATAGCTTTCAGACATCTTAATCTACAAAAAATAATGAAGACTTACCAATTGTCGGTCTCTCTTCTCTTGTTTTGTCTGGTAGATGAATACTTGTAGGGATAACATCAGAGGTGTAGCCTGTAGCTATTGCAGTACCTCCTTGGTACCTTTTAGAAATATGAGTGCACCGTGGGATGGCACGAAATAATTTCTGTGCTGACATATTTCCTGAAATCAATCAATTTGACATCCTCTGAATTAACATATATTAACAGGAGTTTAAAACAACAAAGTTGTAATGGCAACTAGCTTCATTGATGCAAATTTAATTGTGTATAATTATCTCTCAAATACCTGAGCTTGTTCTTAACTGGTTAAGTCTCAAGCATCAAGTAAAAACCAAAGAAAACACCCGACCTTCGAAAGATTAACAGGTAGAAAGAGTACGTGCGCTTTGATTTTGAAGTTTCCTACTGTCACTTCCACTGACAGGAACTTTTTCCATTTAAAGAAGAGCTTTATGCTTAATGTTGAAGTCGATAAGAAAAATGCACACAAAGAAACTGATAACAATACAACACAAGAGTTCTCATTAAACAGTTGCTTTGAAATAGTCACATTCGCTGTAACGTGTTTCAGTCAGAGGAAATTCGCATTGAAATGAAGGTCATAATATTTTTCCGCATTCTATGATCATATGAATTTATATATAGCTACTACAATAAGTCTTACATGAAATATACTTAAAAAATATACAACTGACATGCAACATAATAGCCATTTACTTACACAAGGACAAACCTTTTCGGCAGAATCCGTCGATCTTCTAGTGAAAACGGATTAAACCAAATTGTAAAACTAGATACAAAATTATCCGGATTCTTGTCGAATAAACAAGTTCAATTTTCAATATTTTTGTTTATTTTAGATTTGGGGGGGGGTTGTTGTTGTTATTATTGTTGTTGGGTTTTTCTGGAGGAGGGGGTTTGTTTTTGTTTTTGTTTTGTTTAGGCTTTTTCTTGGGGGGGGGGGGGGGGGGGGGGGGGTTGTCATTAACAAAACAATGAAGCTCGAACTAAATTCAGTTTCTGACATTCATTAATCATACCAGAGATATAATATACACATGCATATATATCTCTGATCATACTTTTTAAAGAGTTTTCAGTGAGATGTCATAGGTTTTATACATCAGTAAAATTTCTGGTTGAAAGTAAAAGCAGAGACATTGAATACTCTCTAGTAACGTACGGGACTTCAACAAACTATGTACTGCACCATTTATAGAGTAGAATTTACAAGATCGATCATAATACACATGTTTTTAAACATCATCGGTTATCTATCTTGCTCAACTTGAAGTAAAAACCAAATGGGGAAATCCACTATAGACGGGTTTGTGAGCACGGACCCAAAGATTAGATATACTAAGTATCTATATAGATGAATAAATGAATAAATATCTGTAAGTATAGAATGTTCTTGAAATTGACACATTCAGTAACCAATGTAACGTGATACTTGTTTTATGTTTCCTCGGAAGCAATCTGATTAAAGCCATATCTTTATTGATTCTGCCTCCCTATTTGTCCAAAGACATAGAATACTTTGAAACTATGTCACTGATTTGTTCCATTGCGTATAAAATGGACAAACACTGAAACAGAAAAGCGGAATAAGGATAATGGTTTTAATCAGATTGCCTCGGAAGCCTCCACCAACGATGACACCCTTGTGGAATTTAACTTAACGGAATACAACACATTGAAAATACAATACACTGAAATTAGCCCAGGTCATGCGTGGATCCAGAGGGATAGACAGGGGGTCAGGGCTGGATTCAGTGAAAATTACTTTTCTTGTTATTTTTCGATGAAAGGGTAAGTAATTTTACAAACAAAAACCATGGATGGACCCCCTCTTGGAAAATTCGGGGTGGACCTCCTCCCGGAGAATTCATTGGGGACCCCTCTCGACAAAATTTCTGGATTCGCACTTGCAGACGACTCGAAGCTACAAATATTCAGCTATCATTAGATGTAATTTGATTGAAATCATATTGTATTGCCTAATTAGAGAATACTTTTAAACCTAGGATTTGACTGATAACATCAGTGTTCATTAATCTTTGTACCATTCCAGTCCTATAAAGATACTCTCTATGTACAAGTCGCGTTTTAATAGGATTGAGTAACACCGATCCAGACAGTGTTTCTGAACAAATCAGACGGAGAAGAAGATTGGAGCACATTCACTCTAAGAGATGATTTTTTTTTCAGCCCGTATATCCACAGGGCCTTCGACTCGTTGCCCCCCTTCAATTATACCAATATGATATTATTATATTAATATAATAATATTATATTGGTATAATTGAGGGGGGAGGGCAACGAGCCGAAAGCCCTGTGGTATATCTGTGAATTTCAAGCCACGTATTTTCAAAGGACAATGATAAAAGTGTAATGTCGGACTCAAGGTCGCTTGCCACAGTTTATGTGTACTATGCTGCGCCCCGGGCCTAAACACACTTGTGCAAAATAACATTCAATACTTTTAGACTGATTTTTACTCTATACGGTGACCCAATTTTTATTTGTTATCCCGTTGTATAAATAAGAAAAAAAAAATAGCTAATGTCAATTAACCCATGAATCACCTGAATGTCAAGTATGTCGCCTAATTCGACGCTATCGAGAGTACAGTGTATATAAAAATTAGAGACTATAATTTTGGACAAAATTGACGTGAAGTGGATTTCTACGAAAAATTGAATTACACTATAGTTGGCTCAGGGCCAATTGAACTAACAATATTTTTTCTGTGTATTGTAAACTAAATGATCATGCTCGATCTACTGATTTTCTTCTTCATTAGGCCTTCTTGTCTGAGGCTGAGTCTATTTTCTTTAATTGTACACAATCGGAGATAAAACAGAACCGGCTTCATAAACGTGCACCAATGTTTACACGGAAGTGATTACAATGTCACAAAATGCGCATCGCAGAATTAGCCGACGAGCAGAATAGGCCGATACAGCAGTACTCTGCTAAGCGCGACCGGACTCCGAAAAGTGGCTCGCGTCTATGTGTCGGCCACATATACATGTATGTTGTAGAAGAGATTTATTTCGGTTTTTAAACCCATTTGAGTTTTAACCCCATCCGGGTCATTAAACAGCTTTATCAAATATGATGATTGTTCTCCTTAATATAAATCATCTAGATGACTTTGATGAAATGAAATGACGTTTCGAGTAACTAAACTCGACAGATGATGTTTTAAAAATGTTAAAGAGTTTTGTTTGTGCCGAGATTTTTGCCACATATGCGTTGATCATGTTCCATGGGCCTTTGTAACAATCATTTCTATATAAAGCAGTAAATGTCGAGAAGCTCGAATGTTCTCTGAATGAATGACGAATAGTCATGTTCAAGGCACAGAGAGTGAGAGGAGAAATATGTTACATTTGACGAACACTTAATTATTGTAATGTTGAGATATCTAAAGAACAAAGTAAAAATTATGCCGGGACATTTTAGAAGTCATATTTGGGATCCGCTTTTGTTGGTCAGCCAAATGATAACGATGCAGTGCCAGTTTTACTTCTTGTTGGGATTTTGGACACTTATAATGGATATGTTTGGACACTTTGACATTTCAATAGATCAAATTTTTACTCAAAATGTAAGTTATAGTTAATAATCCATAATTATTGATTGAGATATAACAGGCAAGCTAAAACATACATGCCAAATGCACATGCATATATACCATACTCAAATTTTCAAGCCGATGTGGATGATGTGCTCGGCTAATGACCAAGAGGCCCCATGTTTGATTCCCGCCCATGGTACACCAGTGTTCTGTCTTTCGGATGAGATGGTAAAAACTGAGATCTCGTCTAGGCGTAGCACGTAAAAGATCCCTTACTGCTTCATGTGGGTCAGTTGCAAAGGTAGAAATTTCTATTCAATGCACCAGGCACATGCCGTCACCATAAACATGAAATAACCATGGAGTGACGTAAATCAGTCCAAACTTTCTCAGAATCTGAGGATTAATGAATTTAATCATATAACAGAAACCAAAAAATGTATGTACACTTTTGAAGTATGTGTACAACATTAATGAGTACAATAACAATGTATGCAAGAAGGTAAAGGTAATAAAATTTGGTAACTGGAAACACTGATCCAAGATCTGTTTACATTTATAGTTATAGTGAGATAACTTATAAGCACCAAGGATGAGTGAGCATTTTCTGCTTGTCAGTTATACCTACAACGTATGATTCAACATAGAAATTTTGGTACAAAATAAAAGAGAAAAAAAACTCAAAGTAATAATAACCCTGGGACTTTACTTGTGAAGTTTTAGAATTTTATGCATTGCTGATGACAAATTATTGATTATTGCTTGAAAATGCATGGTCACATTATTTCATTTCTGCTTTCAGAATTACAGTCTCCTAGATAATTTAGGAAGAGTGAATATCACAGCATTCCTGTTGAATAGTTTAACAAGGTACATTCATAGATATACTAGTTCATGACATCAGAAATGAATTGTTTCAGGCTTGGTCTAGTGGTTTAAGCATTTGGTTTGTTGTGCAGACAACCCAGATTTGATTTCCAGATTGCACCACTATGTTTAAGAGGTTGATTACCTCTTGCTTCCATATTTCATTAATTGATTAATATTAGAAAGCAACTTAAAACACCTATCAACCAACAATCCACTGAATTAATTGTATAATAGCTTTATTATATGTAAAATGGCAATGTAATTTTCCTATTCAGTTTCACAAAAATGAAAAATGAACATGTACAGTAACTAATTAAATGGAAACACAGAAAAGCATCCAGTAATATTGGCACACTATTAAGCCAAAAACAAGGCTTATGTGAGCTGTATTCACAGCAATCCATCTATTGTCTTGGTAGGGACAAAGTTCTCAAGGTCCCTTTATGTAAATGTTATTTTTAGGAGTTGATCCAGGGTGGGTAACATGGATTCCAAAGGTAACCTCCATTTTCATGCTTCTTCAGACTGGCTGCATAGATTCACAAATAAAAATTGAATGTATCAGAGTAATCTAGAATTGTTGCTGTTTCCTTCTAAAATCAAATTTTTAACATGATTTTGATGTCATTTTAGACTTTTATCATTTTCAATATTTTCATGTTAATTTTCATTTAATTTTATAGTAAATTGAATATAAATGTATTTTATTTATTTTGTGTAGTTGACTGAATTTAAGTGAAGTAAATGTTATTGTGAAGAAATAGTAGTTTTACAGTCTTTTCATGGTCCCTGAAAAATATGGGGAGCATATAGTTGTCATGTTTGTCCATCTGTCCCCATCTGTCTGTCCATCCAAGTTGATATTTATTTAGTAAACTGTTCATTTTATTTTATTTCATGCAAATGTTTCTTGGTACAGAGACATTAGCTCAAAGGACACTCAAAGTAATTTCTGCAAGGTCAAGGTCATTTAGCACATACAAAAAATGATACATGTATCCCCAAATTGCACGTACTTGTATTGGGAAAGGCCTCTTATCTCTTTAGCCCCTCATCAGAATTCTATCATATTTCACACACATATTCCTTTGGAAAGAGACTTTCACAAAAAGGTCATTCAAGGGCATTTCTGCAAAATCAAGGTCAACACATATTTCTAGTGTTAAAGGCCTCCTAACTCTTAATTCATTCATCAGAACTTTGTCATATTTCATTCAAATGTTCTCATGGTCCGTGATGGACAGGGACTTTTGAACAAAGTTCACTCAAGGTAATTTCTGTAAGGTTGGTTGGTTGGTTGGTTGATTGGTGTTTTACGTCGCTTTCAACAATATTTCAGTTATATCGCGACATGGAAGTCTGTAAGGTCAAGGGCACTCTGCACATATCGCTTGAATATTGGGAAAGGCCATATATCTCTTAAACCATACACCAGAGTTGTGTATTTTATCATACCAATGTTACTTTGACAGGGACATTTGAACAAAGGCCATTCAAAGTAATTTCTGCAAGGTCAAGATCATTCAAAACATATCCCAAAAATGTTTGCAAAGGCCTCATATCTCTTAAACTATTCATCAGAATTGTATCATATTCCACACAAATATTCCTTGGGTAGACTTTTGGACAAAGGTCACTAAGGTAATTTCTGCAAGGTCACTCAGCACATTTCCCAAAATAATGGGAAAGGTCTTATTTCTTTTGATCCACTCATCAGAATTTGTCATTTTTCACTCATATATACCTTTGGACAGGGGTTCTGTGTGCCAGGACTCATTTGAAAGGTAACTCAAAGGTAAAACTTAAGATATACAAAAAGGCTTACATTTTAGTGAATTTTAAACAGACAATGATCATGTTAATTGTCAATTGGACAATACTCACTCAATTTGAAAGGTCAAGGTCACTCAGAGATGTAAGTTGAAGTATCAGTAAAGGGTTTACATTTGAGTAAATTTTCAATGTGAAATGATCATTCATAAAAATGATAATTGTCACTTATGATATGGTCAGCCAGGTCATTTATGAAAGGTCCAGGTTGCTCAGTAACTTGAACTTGAATTACCAAAAGAAGGCTCATATATTGGCAAATTTTCACCAATGTATGTTCATACTTCATATTAATCCCAGTCTTTTTATTTTAAGCTCTATGATGACATTTAAAGTGTTAAGGGTTTCCTATCTGATAAAGTCATCCATTGGTTTGATGAAGTTTGGGGGCATTCTTCAGTTTGACTGATTTTCTTGCTTTTTATTTTTTAATTTTTTTTATATTTAAGAATGGAAAGGGGGTGCACTTTTTGTATGTTATATTCTAAAAGGTTTTGCAGACTTCCTCAGAACTAAATTAATGAAACTTGGTATGGATGAAACACTAAAGATCCCCTACAGGAATAGCTATTCTTTGTTGTATCTGCTGAAGAGCGGATCTAGAGGGGGCATCATACATGTAGATGACAATAGAATGAAAAGTGAAATGTATCATAGTGTTCTAGAATAGTGGATGTTGTTTTGAGGTAGACTCTGAAGTGAAGATTTTTCTGGTACTTGAGAAAATTCCAGTATCTTATAATATTGTCATGTGCTCAGATAAGCAGTGCACAATGCAGTCCAGGTGTTATGGAGAAAATACACAAAACAGAGTAAGAATCCAGGAATTCACAAGCTTGTTCACACCTTTGTATAAAATCATTGAGTTTTGTGTAATTTTCTAATTTCATATCTGGATTAAACCCAATATAATTGAAATCAGACCTACATGTCCTCCTATTTTCTGATATGTCACCGTATAATCCCTATACCACGACATATCAGAAAACAGGAGCGTGCGTAGGTCTGATTTCGTTTAGATCGGATTAGGCCCATTGTGTTTTATCTGAAAATAACATAACACCAGGACTGTATTGTAGCCCTCATTTGAGCTTCATGATTTATTTCTTTTTATTTTACTTTAAATAAATGACTAAATACCATAGAATCTTCAATTATCACAGCTCTGATTTTTTTTGTCCAGGTTAAATAGGGAAGGCATTCGAGCAGAAACAAGGCCAAATTTTGTTTTTGTCTTATATACATGTAACATTTGTTTAAGCTTTGTAAATTGTTTTGCCTAACATCTTGCAGTATGTATCGGTATATTTTATATGATGAAAGTGTGTATGTTGAAAGTGTGTGTGTCTTACATGTATAAAAGTGTGTGTTTTATATGATGAAAATGTGTATGTTTTATATGAGGAAAGTGTGTATGTATTATATGAATGAAAGTGTGTGTGTTTTATATGATGAAGTGTGTATGTTTTATATAATGAAAGTGTGTATGTTTTATATTGATGAAAGTGTGTATGTTATATATGTATGAAAGTGTGTGTGTTTTATATGTATGAAAGTGTGTGTGTTTTATATGTATGAAAGTGTGTATGTTTTATATGATGAAAGTGTGTATGTTTTATATGTATGAAAGTGTGTATGTTATATATGTATGAAAGAGCATATGTTTTATATGTTGAAAGTGTGTATGTTTTATATAATGAAAGTGTGTATGTTGTACATGTATTTGGATGAAAGTGTGTGTTTTTATATGTATGAAAGTGTGTGTGTTTTATGTATGAAAGTTTGTGTGTTTTATATGTATGAAAGTGTGTATGTTTTGTGTTGTAGATGATCGGAGTTGGATTCCCGAATTGCACCATTTTGTTTAAGGTTCAGGTAACCTGTTTCCATGTCACAATATAACTGAAATATTGTTGAAAGTGACGTAAAACTCTTATCAACCCACCAACTACTTAATACTTTTATTGTTATTTCAGTGCGGTGGCCTTGTGGTATGTTGTACAACGAACAAAATTATGCTTGGACTTTGCCGCTACAGCGCATTTGATTCATTTCATTATATGTTGGATATACAACGGCCACATTCCCAAAACAATAGCATGGTGGATTTTGAATATTACTAGTGTAGCATTAATGACGGTCATTGGAGAATTTCTATGTATGAGAACAGAGATGAAAGCGATTCCATTATCTATGGGACCCAAAGTGGATTTATGAATGGAAGCATTATATATATGAAGAAACTTAATCTCACGGTCATGTAAAAAATAGTCATATGTGTACAGTATTTTTGAAAACATCTTGACTTAGATAAATTGAATATATATTTATCTTATTCTCATCACTTATTGAATGCTTGATATGTAAAATCAAAAGAAATCTATTTTGTGAGAAAATGGACATACGGTATATTGCACATATCATCGTCAAATTATTATTTGGTGATTCATATACATGATTTTTTTCAGAACATTTAGTTCATTGCACAACAAACTTCATTTGCCAAAATTTATAGTGAGACAACTTGGATGCCCGTCTGTATGTTCTGGATACAATGTCACCTTCATTGTTGCAAGCCACAGTTACTGAGTATATTTGTTCCTCCCTGGTCGAATGTACTCAGCCACAGTTACAGAGTACATTTGTCCTTCCCTGGCCGATTATACTCAGTAACTGTTGCTTGCAACAATGCCCCTTTGCATGCTCATTGGGAGCCTGTGCTGTCAATAATAAAAGTTTCTTGTAAGGGTGTATCCCAACAAAGCTGTTTGTGTCGGCGGAGTTTTCTAACATTTTTCTTGAGAAGCATAAGCCATAAAACTTGTATCATGCTTTGCAATGCCATAGCATTATATTTATTGCAGATGACTTTGGTAGTTATCATCAAACACTGGCAAGTTACTTAAAGTATTTCATATTTAGAGAAAAACAATAACGTAAGGACTATAGTGGTATTGATTCCATGGAATGAATATTTATTGTTAAAACAATGTATATGTACATAATATATATTATGATGTATTCATGAGTGGTTGCCAATATGAGACAATAAATATTAAAGAAATTAAACTCTTATACCATGTTGTATACATGTACGGTACATGATACATGAATTTTAATTATTTTGAAAATTGTTTAAATCCTAATGGTCAAAGACTAGAAGTCCATATGCCATGGCACATCATATGGCATCTGTTGTCCATTTTCCATAAACGTTTTATGTTAGCTTTACACTTGCTGTGGAGCAAGTTCTATTGATATGGGACGCTGATCAAATGATAGGAAAAACCTGTAGCTGGTTCCTAATGAATATCAAAATGATCCAATGAATACACTTCATCCTTCACTCATTTATAACTAATAACATTCAAGTATATTATGACACTGACTCAAGGTAACAATTCTTTGGTAAAAGTCACTATCATTACAGTGAGCCTTTGACTAAAATTGGTCTTCAATCAATCAAACATCTGCATTAGCATGGAGTGGCTACACATAATTTTTACTGATGACAACAGGGCAAGTCTTGACCCATATTGCCAAGTTCATATGGTTTCTCTGAGTATACTAGTTGGCAGTTCATAATAACTAAATTATAGCATGGATTCTTTTTATGCTTTACTGTCATTACAGATAACACTGGTACATTATAACCTTGACTGAGGTTCAAATTTCAAACATCGAAGATTGACTAGTATTGAGAATTTTGTCTTAAAAAACTTGGCAGTAAAATAATCTGTTTTAGACTGCACATCTTGTTGCCCAATTTGATAGTTGGCCACAACTGTGTTCCCAAAGTAGTATACGTTTTTCAAAGTCTTGCTTGCCCATGTTTATGTAACATGTACTCAATACATACTTCTAGATACTAGAATCCTCTTGCTTCATCATACCTCTTACTCCTTGTGGCAGGCTTTGATTTAAGCCTTTTGTATAAAGGGAATGATGTCCAGATTTAGCTTAAAACTAGCTCTGATTTGTCAATTGATTAAATTGTCTTTTCATGTGAATTTTCAAAACTCTTCGTTTGTTTAATTTTGCTTAGTGTTACTCACCTCTATAAATATATAAATGGACAATTCTGCATCTTGGGTCTATGAGCTGCTGATTATCCCAGTATGCTTTGAACAGATGAGAAACACTTTTCTTATATACCGGTATTCAGAATTTAATAGGAATCCAATTTTAGCATTTGTTGTTATATTCACGCAAGATTCTGTGAAGGTCAAGGGAAGACAGAAATATTATTGTGACAAAGCTTTCCAGAAAATACAATGTCTAGAAACATGTTGATGTAACCCAGTGGATGAGGTACTCGGCTAGTGACCAGGAGGCCTGGGTCTGACTCCTGCCATGGGTGCACTGGTGTCCTGTCTTTCTGATGAGACAGTAAATACTGAAGTCCCTTGTTGTGGTAGGCATGATAGGTAAAGATTTCTCACTTCGGATGGGTCCGTTGCAGAGGTATAAATTTCTATGTGATGTGTCAGGCAGATGCCGTCGGCATATATGTGAAACAAGAAACAGCTAAAGACTGTATGGCCGCATTGCAAAGCAAATTCGAAACAAGGTCAAGGTTACTATGTCAAAAGTCATGGTTGAAAGCACTTGTCATAAATAACTTATGTGTGAAGTATCAAAGCTTTAACTCTATTGATTTAAAGGATATAACAAAAACTGAAATTTCTTAAAAGCAGGTCAAAGTCTCAAGGTTAAAAGTCTTGAAATCAACTGAAAGCACTCATCATACAAAACCTATGTGTGAAGATTCAAAAGATAGCCAAAGTTAAATGTTTTTAAAAGTAAGTCAAAGCTCTTGTCAAAAAGAAGCTTTGTGTGAAGTATTATGTTTAACCAGAAATGTCAACCATAATGTTGATGGACAGACAGACGGATGGACGGACGGACGGACATCGCCAATCTATAGACTGGAATTGCTTTGCAATCCTGCCAAAAGTTTACAGGATCTACATGAAGGATACATGCCCTATGTGAAAATTCAACTATGTTTTTGACATGTAAATCTCAATGTACTACATGTATATATGTTACACATTTGTACGCTGAGGTTGAAATGAAATAAATGCAAAATATAATATGGTAGAAGTATAATTTCAACATCAAAATATATACATATACACATGTATAGATAAACTAAATTAATAACAACAAATAAACAGTACAATATAAATCATTGTCATTCATAGTGATTTACATATGTACTACAATTATAATAAAAATTTGACAACTTAGGATATTTAAATATGTAGATGTTTCTAATAAGTAATATAATCAAACACTGCTAATACAAGCTCCAAATTTTCAAAACTGTCAGACATTGAACATGTACAACAATGCACTTCAAAGCTAATTATATCAATAATCTCTTTCAAGGTAACTCTTCACTAAATATTTCATCACTCAAACCTTCTCTTTTCATAATTTCATTCTACTGTAAGACAAACCAGGAATCTCTGAGTTCCTTTTCATGTTATGCTCCTAATTCTGTGTAGACCTAATCACTATTATGACTGATTTTCAAACATTTCAGCCTGTATCGTATATTTTAGAAAATTTTATTTATCATAATATCCATGCAACCTAGAATTAATGCTCAAAATCCAAACTGATGAAATTTGTTAACCAGCTAAAAAACGCCCCTTAAAATTAATACACAAGGGATGAATTACCTTAAATGAAAGGTGTATTTCTTGTTTGCAACTTGGCATCACAAACTTCATTTGGCATAAAAGCTTTCGGTCTCTACTATCAACACATTCTTCATTTCATCACACTATTTAGGAAAAAATGTCTTAATTATGAACGTTAGATTGACAATCCATCATAACTTGGCCCTTCTCTATCTGCGTTATCCTTTTGTGATTGCAGATGCTCTAATGTATTTTGAAAATGTTTGTTGATTTGTTCTGTTTCCTCATTGGCTTCTAAGTTGGGTAAAGTCTCCTTGATCTTGCTAATCAGTTGATTTAATACTTGTATGGATACCTGAAAGGAGATACAGCACATCTTAAAGAACAAAATCTCTCCTGACACAATGCCTTTAGCATTATTTATTTCCTTTACCCTCGGATCAAATCCAAAGCACATCATTATGTAATGTCTGAAGTTCTTTTGGTTATTCAATATAGCTAAAATTATATGTATATGTTCAAGATATTCTGACCAACCCTACATTTTGGACCCGACTTTTAAAACTCCTGGTAAAAACTGTCTAGAAACTTGACTGATCAATCTTACCATATTTGCAAATGTGATCATAATCAAACGTGCAATGTTATTTTGCATTTCATTACTATCGACAATTATGGAATATCAGGAACTCCAGACTTAAAAATAATTTACTAAACAATATAGTGACACTCTCTCATATCACCACTACTTTTTACTTAAACAACAATCCTTTCAAGTTTCTCAACTATTTATTAACAAATAAATAAAACCAAAATTTTAAAGTGCATTACCTCATGTTGATATTCTATTAAGCAGTAACTGAATTCTATGAATATACGATAAAAAGGTTTATGGATGATCAATTACACAAACTTAATGTATTTTTTTGTAATTTTTAGATAATTTATTGAAGCATAGCAGTCTGATTAGCTTTATACATTCAGTGTGAAATCACTTTGCTATGCTACACAATTTAATACAATGTGTATAGAGCTATCTAACAGTTGTAAACCCATCAATACACCGATCCACTTTCATCGAATGTTAAGCATTTTAGCGTAAAATACGACTATGATGACATCACGCAAAGTTGGACAAGTCAGACATTTGACTATGACATCATAAGTAAAACAATCAAAAGTCTGCCAAACATCGCTTTCTATGCTGAAAAGTGGATCGGTGTATTATCTAAGTGTATCACATGTTTACTTTTTCCCCCTTTGTTTTCTCCATACCAAAATCAGTTATTTTTTACGTAAGTTAATTATTACATATGCCATAACATGCTCTGTGCCCTCATGTTAAAAACTACACCTAGTTTTGTTCTCATGCTAACCAGTTGCTTTCGTAATTTGCATTATACTAACCTGATCGTTTTCTTTTTCATAGTAATATATGTAATGGTTGAGTAATTCCACAAACAGCTGTACTTGCACTGAATTATCCATACACTGATTGGCAACCTTTACTCCTTTCTTTAAACAATCAGATGCCCTCTTCCCATCACGCAACTGTACGAAAGAAAAATGAAGTGTATATATATTGTATGTTAACTTACGAGATATCTTTTCTGCAAACATTTCTTAAATTGTTACCTATTTAATCATATATAAAACATAAACATGATTAATAAATGAGATTCTTATCTTACAATATTGGATCTGTGACCTAACTGATTTACCAACAAAACTGATGCATTTTAATACTCCTGTTATACCTGTATCTTGTATATAAAAACGATGATTTACTAGTAATTGTACCCTGGTAATTAGTGATTTAACTCGTTCATTTACTATTATTTTATATCTAGACTAGAACTGTCAATTAAACTGGACTGATATACCCCACAAGAGGCAATATAACACAAAAAGCCATAATTTCAGCAAAAGTCAGTTATTTGAGACAAAATTCAAACATGGTCTGCTGTTGTTGGTGTAAGACATGTACCAGTGGAATAAACTGTGTTTGTTAAACACTAATAGCTCCTGCAGCAACACACTCAATTTGAAAGGGCTTCATTAATTGAGTACACATGTGAAATATGAAGTCTCTATCCCTCATGGTTCAAAAGTTATGGCCAAGTTTAAAGTTGACAACAGACAAACAAACAAACAGACAGACAGGACAAAATCATTATGCCCCTGATCTATCCATCTGGGGGCATAAAATTTTATATATCTGGGGTTGGGGTGGATTTGGTTCTAAAAATATTACATATTTCAGAATATTTATCACTGTGATCTTGTTCTATATTGTTTCCCTTCCAGTATGACATATACCTATAATGTAACAGACTAGAGATATATTAACTCGGATCAAATACAGAAAGTCTAAATAAAATCCTTAGTCTCTCACTCCAACTAGGATAATCTGAACTTCCAGTCGGCTCAAATTGATTCTATTACTGGTATCTATATATGAATATGTATCCTGAACACAAACACCACTTTGCTCAAACTGTTTTACATGGATCCTTTGGGGGTATCCATTTTCGCTAGCCAAGGTCTAGATTTGCTTCCCTCTTCTCCCATCTTGGGAGAAGAGAGAAGCAAATGGAGACCTTGGCTAGCGAAGATGGGGGTATCTGAAGTCACCTGTTTAATATCCAAAGCTTAAAATCAACTTTTGAGCTAGCGCATCTAAATTATTTAGGTGTTTGAATCATGACCAAGTGGTCCTGGGTTCGAGTCCCACCGTAGACTTTTCGGTGTTCTGTCTTTTGAATGAGACAGTAAAACCACAGAGGCTCATTATGCTGAGATAGTAAACAAAAAAAAAAGTTCCTTACACTTTCACTTTCCTTCTATTTCTGGGGAAATAAAGGAAATAGATGGAAAGTGAAAGTGTAAGGAACTGGTGTTTTTGTTTACTATCTTAGCATAACCGAGCCCATGTGGTAAAACTGGAGGTTCTGTGTTTTGGTAGATGTGGCATGTAAAAGATCCCTCGCTGATTTGGGTGGGTCTATTGCATTGGTCTTAATTTCAATGCAGTCCGTGCATCAGGCAGACGCTGTCACCTTACAAGTGCTATGAACTTGGTGTGATATAAAAGAATCAAATATACAAGCAAGAAATCTAATTTTTCTGTTTTAACTCCATCGATGAAAATGTAATTCTTAGCCACATGTCTTTGACCATAATAGTGTAATGATACACCTACCTCCCCCTCCTGAGCGGTTGACTTTCCTGACCAAAACAAATGAGAACATGTTGATACCCCTCTACACTGATCTGGTTTCTTGAGAAGTTTGGAGGCTGCCAGGGCACACTGTGTACGTAACGGCTCATGATTGTCATCACCGAAACATGACATTTGTTCTAATGTTCCTATTATCAATGTTATTGCTGCTAACTGTGCTTTAGAATCACTAATTTCATCTTCATATAATGAGAATGCCTGAAATTAACAAAATAAACATAATCCCTGATAATGGTACATTTCAATCACACCTATATTCAGAATGAGAGGTACTGCAGGAAAAAACTTTTTGTGTCTAAATACATGTACCATAATATGCTTGTTTCTTACTTTCAGGGCAGGGTATCTACAATGCCAATCAATCTTGTAGAATTATGTCTCATGCAAAAGAAATGAACAAGAACTGCAATTTCTCATCAGAAATTTAAACACAAAGTTTTAGTTCTGTATCTCAAATTTCTCCTTCGCTGACAGTGACAACGACCTTGAATGCATGGCATGCTGCCTGCCTACATTGTAGTATTTCACTCTTTCTAACATATAATTTTTAATGAGGTGTGAAAAAGTTATTGGTTGGACCACAATATTCATCTTATCTGAAAGTGACACTGATCTCAGATACATGACTCAGAGTGAAAGTACTTTTCTACCAAAGAAAATCCATGTATGGGTCTGACAAGAAAATTTCTTTTTAGTTGATAGTGACCTTGACAATGGATGCATGACCCTGAGTGAGACACAAGAGACAACCTTCATATAAGGAATACTTCTACCAAAATGAACTTACTCTCATGAAGTTTGAAGAAATTACAGGCAGACAATGCTTTATGGATGGGCAAACCAAAAAATCTACAGACAGACAGAATCAGCTGTACCATAATACCTCCTATTATAGATGTGCTTATAAGAGAAGGCATATATTTGGATCTGTAAGGGTGTAACTATCTTACTTTTGTAACGAATGACCATGTCGTTTAGCAGTGTACATGAAAAGAAGAAGATGCAAGTAATGTGTCAAACTTTCAAAATCTATCTGAAAAGTTGTCTTGCTCTCCAAAACATGAACTGTCGAAAAACTAGAATTTTAATATGTCAGTGCGACACAGATGCCCACACTGGCAACTAAGGTAGTGAAATATAATTGCCACAGATGTAATATTTGAAAATTCAAACAAGGTTCAGCCATATGCAATGCGCATTTTCTAATTTCAAAGTCCCATAACTCCTGAAAAAAATTTCTGAGCACAGTTGCCTCCCTTCATGCACATCTAGATATGCTGCCCTACCTACATGTGAAGTTTGGTGAAATTCTGATGAACGGTTTGGGAGGAGTTATGATGACAAGGTTTCGGAATGATGGAATGACAGAATGACCGAATGACAGGGTGTAACACTATATGCCCCCAGCCATATATGGCAGGGGCATAAAAAAAATTAGATATATAACAATACCTGAGACATAAACTCATAAGCTACTGTTTCATGGTTTTCAAACTCTATCTGTCCAGCTGTAAGTGCCCCTTGCAAGAATAATCGGAGTGGAACTTCTGCCATCTCAGCCTTTATCAAAGCTCCTATTGTTTGATGACAGAACTGGAAAATCTTCTGGCATTTCTTTTCCCAATTCTCATCCTGGTGAAATTTCATAGAAATTCAATTTATTAATGTAATTAAAACATTATGTAGTATTATACAGAATGTACCCATTAATTTTTCAAAACCAGTCAAAAACCCATGTAAAGACTGTTTCCTGGTAATAAACCTACAAAAAATATACATGTATGAATATTTCTGTGGTCACAGAAGTAAAGCATGTGATGAGAGAGAAGGTTAACATGTAAAAGTTTTGAACAATAAGGAAGTTACACATCCTACACAACAGTCAAATATGATAATTAATTACCTCCTCTTGAGATTCTTTATATCGCATTGCTAGTCGATAGGCTTCAAAGACTATAGGTGGCAGTGTAAATTTGATGCGTCTATCACCTCCTGCACCAAAATGTTTCCGAGCTGTATTTAGAATCTAGAAATCAAGAACAAATCAATTAATTCAATACAACTGTCTAGGAGATATAACATTGATGAGCAGGTGTAAAGTTGAAATAAGTATAGTAAATATTCTGAAATTCATCTTGGTGCACCGTTTATCTTTTTACATGTACAGTCATGATAACCTATTTAGCCTGAAAGAAAAGAAAAATATTAGATCTCACCATGTACTGCTGATTAGGATCCTCTGCTTGTAACAAATGAACAAATCTACCCATAATGCCCTGTTCCTCAGCAAAATCCTCTGGGTCATCTTGTTCCTCTGGCTGGTCACTCTGGTCTTGAACTAGAACACTCACTATGGTCAGTATGCTATCTACCTGTAGAGGTCAAAATAACAAGGTCAGAGGTCGATTTTATTCACTTTTACTTATAAAACATGAAAACCACATCACCAGTAGTTTTCTTCAATACACTTATATAATTTGGATTTTGTTTTTACATGCTGCTTTAGGTTACACTAATGATCATTTCACTCATAATTATCTATTATAATGACAACCAGTGCTATTGGTAGAGTAAAACCAGAACTCACTGGTAGAGACCATGGTTCAAAATTCAACCTGTTTAACAATATTTATTGACTCAAAATTTCAATTTATGATTTAAAACAAGCAATGTTTGGTTTGAGCTAGCTATAAGTATTAAACTTATATTAAGCTCTCTCCTAAACTCAACTTGTCAGTGTTAAAAGTTACAATTCAAGCTCAGAGCCATAATTCTAATGTAGACAAACACCCATATTAAATGTAAAGAAATTTTTTCATGTCGTAAGATTTCAGTACATATGCAATAAATATTTGTATGTTTCTCTATACATTTATGTGTACAGACATGTTCAAGGGCAGTGTATATGATAATGAGTCACATATGTGTATAAATTTTACAGAACTTCATACTTCTTTTTTTTTTTTAATTTTTACATTTAACAAACCACTATAGTATATTACAAGCTAAGATAAGCCCGGGTGATATACCTCATCTTGTGTTGGTATATGAGTCTCATTTTCCAAAGCATTAGCAATAATGTAACAGCTCATAGTCTTTCTACTTTGATAATCAAAATAATCAAAAAGAGGTCCAAAGTGCTGCAGCTGAAGAACTGTGAGGATATTGTTATAAGAGTCCACTGGAATCTTCATGAGTCGAATCAGTTCCTTTGAGACAGCACTACCATGTTCTAAACTGAAAAATAATTTCAAAGCATCTTTATATTCATATCTGAAGAGGCAAAACATATTCCTCTTATATATTGTCAATTTGTTTAAACCATGGAATATTAACATTATGAAGTTTTTAAAATTATATATGACTTCTTCAGGGCTGTATCTGTACAGTAAGTAACACATAAGACATCCAAAAGTGATGTTTTAAGCAGTATATACTGTGTTAAAAGGTATAAAATGTAAACTTCTTTTCCAGCAAACTTATGAAAATCAAACACCCTTTACTGACAATATCTAAGCATTATCTGTAATAACTACAAATCTCTCTGAATACTAAAGACATGTCTTATTTAACACTAAATAACTCTGAGTATCCTGTACAATCAATTTATGCTGTATCATTCATGAACATAGATTACTGACTGGTCTAAGTTTAGTCTGTTGAAAATGTCCTCTGTAGTTTCTAGGACTTTGTCAACATATTCTGTTTTATCTGGGTAACACTTTAATGCCAAGTTAATGAGAGCAACTTGAAGAGACACGATGTCATCAGGAGGCATGTCTGGACGATTCTGAAAAACAGTGTGTAAATGTTCGAAGTATAATAACTTTCATTTTATTGTTACCATAATTAATCTTTTTTTAATACAACTGATTCTTGTTTCCTAAAACATAAAATTTCCTAGTTTATTTCTGTGGTCACAATTTAGATATATTGGAATTTCATCTATTTGTTAAGTTTAACTTTTGATACCTTGATACTTTAAATTCTGGTACCTTAAATTTCATATATACAGAGGGAAGCATACTTCAAAAACTAGAAATTTCAAAGTGTCTGTACCACACTTCTAGGGAAAGTATGGAATTCTCACAAAGTATCAGTCATAATAGACTGAAAACAAAGTAAGTTTACATGAAAAGTAATGAATGACACATTCTTATATGAGACTGACTTTCTCATGGTCATGTAGGGGAACAAGTCTATATGTACATGATCTTTCAATTAAATTTTGTTTAAGACAGTTTGCTCCTGGTAGACTTTAATATCATACAAGATATGGCCTACACATACCTGGATGACCTGTGCAACTTGCTGTGAAAATATATCAAATAGTTGAATCTCTGGAGGGATTCCGCTTCCTTCTTCATTCTGTGCAAACTGAGCTAGTCTGAAAAAACCAACATTTTCATGTGACACTTCAAGATTTATAAAACTTAAGTGAAATAAAATAGTACCTCTGCAGACACAAAAACTGACTCACAGGTACAAGTAGACCTATTAACAGATACAAGTAGACTTATTTACAGACAAAACTAGACCTATTTCAGTAAAACATTGCAAGTGGACCTGAACAAATCCATTATCAGAATCGTATAGATATCCTTGTGTCCTTGCACCACTCTCAATCTTAACTAAAATTTTGCTGATTCAGTAAAAGAAAAAAGTCTTACCTGTCTACCAATGCAATAATGATATTCTTTACATTGACACTCTCATGAAGTTCAGCACAAGCTCTCAGGAATGAGTTCAAGGTCTGCAGGTGAAAATCATCTGGGAAAACCTAAAATATACAAAAGTAATACATCACTTAGCAAAATCAATTTTATGCAATTGGGCTCAGAATATTTCTTTTACATTCTATTTTCTTAAGTTCTTTGTCCTTCATTCTACTTTAGAGAGCAGATACTCCAGCTAAAAATGCAACATGAAAGTTTTATAAACTATTAATGCAATATTAACAAATATGTCTGACAAAACTTAATGAAAATGAGCATTTATTCAACAATAATATCAAAATGTCAAGTACAAAAGCACTGCCTTTTAATGTTTTTACCTGAATTATGCATTCCATAAGATATTCTTGAGCAATAGGATCTCTGCATGACACCACCTGCTCTAGAACACCTGGTAACACCACCTATATCCAGGAAATCATTAATACACATGTATTTAGAGAATTTACTATATTGGTACATAGATCCTGAACCTCACAATGATTTTTTTTTATTTTGATGTATGTTTTATATCAATCAACATTTCAATTAAATCATAAAACTAATATTTTTTTGCTAAACAATATAGCATCAACCCCATATCTATTACTGGATCTGCCATTGTTTTATACAACTTAATTTTCATCTCATCATAAATGTAGAGTTCTCACATACTATATAAATAGATGAATTATGATATATTTTGAAGTCAAAGTAACATAAATACTTTAGTATTCACACTAGAGAAAAAAGCAGATTAAATATTTAATATTCTCTCCAAGAATTCAAAACAATCCTCAGTAGTTAATTTGAAAAATTAAATACAGGCTTAGAGACAAATGATGTATTTTCCTACCTTTTTGTATTTCTCCATATCAATACATTCAAGCTGACTGAGTCTCACTAAATTGGTTCCAACCAGAATTCTCAGTTCCCGTCTCTCTTGTTCTCTCTTATTTCTGTCTCTTGTGTGACCTTGATGCTGCATACGAACCCATAATTTGTTCATCTCGGAGAAATTCAGAAGGATGAAATCTATAGAATCCATCACTGTTCCCCCTTCATAATCATTACTGTAATGTATACAATAAATTTATCAATTGGAAAGTCAATCTGAAAAGCATTCATTTATACATCAGTAACATTTTTCAACAACAGCCAATTCAACAACATTAATTTTTCATATTAATGACGTCATCTGTCGTCTGACAAATCTCCCATAATTTGCATATGACATTATAAATATACAATCTTCTGAGTAACACTTCCTAGATGAAAGGTACAAAGGTCAATTGTAGACTCATGGATATCTTAATGTATATTGTAGCATATTGTAGAAATATACATTTACATATACCGGTATGTTAATAAAATAAAATAAACACACCCCCTTTTCTTTTCTGAAATATTATTGAAGGAAATGTCAGATATCACTGTATATACACTTCAAAAAGTGTATAACAGAAGAATCAGTATTAAAAATGGAAAAATTGACTCATCTTGCTCACTCAGCATCATTATTTTGACTTTCATCTCATTAAAATGAACACTGACACACAAATTTTTTTACCAAAATCATCGATTGTCTACTAAAAAATATATAATCAGAAACAAGAATTGTCAGAATTTAAATAGCAAAAGTATTTGTACACATGCAAGTAAGTCAATCTTCAAGGTCAAAGTCAAAACATAACAAATTTTGATATGCTATGTAAGGTCTGGTTACAAGGAATACACACATGAAGTATCAAAGCCCTGTCTCTATTGGTTCTAAAGTTATGATCCAGGTTAAAGTTTCTGTACATAAATGATGACGACAAGGACAACAAGAACGATAATGCCAGGGGTATAACAATAGTTCTCTGGACATTTGCCTCAGCGAACCAAAAATTAAGGTGAAAAATTTCCAGAAAAGTAAACTTTTAGCAGTTTAGTTTTTCATTTCATAAAATCTCTCACATACGTCTATCGCAAGTATAATTGTATTTATTTCATAATTCAATCTTGTTGATTTTAAAAACATGACAAAGACTCACGCTTTTGCCATTTCCTCTTCACAGTCTGGTAAGACATTTTTGGTACAAGTGAGTAAATAATTCCTCAGGAAAAGGCCTCGTAAGGGATGCTGTACTCCACGGCACATCTCTACCAAGTCCTTCAAAATATCCTTCCTTGACAACTCATTGGACTTTATATAAACCACACCTACTGTGATTAACAAATACCTGAAAGAGTTGAATTATAATCATTTACCTTCTAAAGTATTGATTAATTAATTATTGTTTTACGTCACTCCACCATTATTTCACGTATATGGTGACGGCATCTGCCTGAAGCATTGCATAGAAACTTATACTTTTGCAACAGACCCACCCGAAGCAGTGAGGGATCTTTTACATGCCACACCTACCATGACACGGGACCTCGGTTTTTACTGTCACATCTGAAAGACAGAACACCGGTGCACCCATGGCAGGAATCGAACCCATGACCTTTTGTTCACAAGCCGAGCACTTCATTTAATGGGCCTCACCGGCTTCTTTCTAAAGTAAAAGTGGTAATATACATGTATTTGAAAAGGTATTTGAAAAAGTGAAAATGATACAGAAGAGAGTACATGGTATAAATGCAATAATCATGAAATTTAAAAGGCCATTCAAGACCTTTCTAATGCTGTAAACCAAATAATTTATCATTCCATCAATTTAAAAAATTCAATTATTGACATGATTAGAGAGTTTCATATTTACTTATGTCATGGAACCAATCTTTTGATTTTGAAGTGCATGTAGTGTAAGTGCCTCACTGAAAATTTACATTGTAATTTCCAGTTATAACAAACTGGTAACATGCTATAAAAAAATTTGATTTCACATTCTAAGAATTTGAAAGAGCTTACAGTCTTGGTACAATGTTCCCTGCATACTGTACTAATTCATACAAATCTGCCACTTTCCTGCCTTTCTGAAACTCGTCCACAAGATAAAGCTCTAGATGTCGCAATTCGTCAGATATACACATATCTTATATGCATGTTAAAGATTGATTGATTGATTGATTTTTGTTTAACGTCACACCACAAATATTTCACGTATATGGTGACGGCATCTGCCTGATCCTGGGTATACAAATTTTGACCTTTGCAACAGACCCACCCGAAGCAGTGAGGGATCTTTAACGTGCCATACATACCATGACATGGGGCCTTGGTTTTTACTGTCTCATCTGAAAGACAGGACACAGGCATGACCAGAGCGGGAATCGAACCCCGGTCTCCCGATTAGGAGTCCAGCGCGATACCACTAGGCCGCACCGGCTTATGCATGTTAAAAAATTTACAAGTTTAATACCATCATTATTCCTTGAATACACATTTAAACTTTTGTTACCAATCCATGGAAGATGTAACTATGATTTTTATGCCCTTGCCCTCGGTCACAGTGATCTGGAGCATATAGCAATTGATTTGTCTATCACACTGTCCTCCCATCCTGCTTTTACTTTCTTGTCACTAAGGGCATTTTTGTTTCTTTTTATCTACAGTAAAGATCTAAAATATAAGCAAGGATACAAAGTTCGTAATAACTTTTTGGAGAAAGAAGGGAAGTTCGCAGTTCTCCAAGCATGGTAGAGGCATGTTTCAGGCCATCCATCAATTTTCCTTTATCCTGTAAATGTATAAAAGAAATTTGTAATAAATCTCAGTACATGTAGTATAGAGCTGGTGAATATAGCCATGTGTGTGTAACATTTTGTTTGTTTGATATCAGCTTTACATCATACTAAGGTCATTTCACTTATGTGGTAAAGCCATCTCCCTAATGCATCCCACAGACATAAGATCTATATAATGGTTCTAACTGAAGTCATGTGGGATCATTTACTGTCAATTTTATATACATAAAATTCACGTATGTTCATATTTTCTATATATGATCATCATTGTAAATGTATCAACTTGTTTTTTATGTTTATAGTCTGTATGTTATGTATGCCCAATTTTTGGCAATAAAGTGTATTGTATTGTATTGTGTTGTAAACCCCTTTAATTTCACTTCCTTAAAATTTCGGCAATTTTCAATTTTCCATATTTCGCTGCCCTTAATTTTCGCAGTTTTATGATTGTTAAACACAATACATGTACTAGTAATAAAACAAACTCCAAAATGTTTTGAAGTTGATGCATTAATGCATACTTTGAGACCTTTGCCTTAAACTCATCCATGTG
Source organism: Pteria penguin (assembly GCA_035048485.1). Taxonomy (NCBI): domain Eukaryota; kingdom Metazoa; phylum Mollusca; class Bivalvia; order Pterioida; family Pteriidae; genus Pteria; species Pteria penguin. The sequence continues at coordinate 27,859,452 of CM068582.1, read as the reverse complement.
ACATCTGTAATTTCCACGCTTGCGATCCAATGTTTTCTTGACTTCAGTTTCAGCATGCTTACTTGCATTAACAAACAGTTTCTTGTTGTTTGTTCCTTCATGATCAGGGTTGGGTAGGCCAGATTTAGTAAAGTAATGCAAGATTGACATGACTTGTTTACTCTGGTGACCTTCTTGACAGTATGTAGATAGGGCCTACTAAATAATGAAACGGATCGAGTGGAAACAACAGAAACAACTCCAGAATCTGAATAACATATTTCACTGCCTTTAAATTTTGTGATTTTTTCTCACTCGCAAAATTCATGAAAATTAAGGGCATAAGAAAATTTGGAGGTTTACGGCACATGCCACACTTATCGCAACACAGAGCCTTGGATTTTATTGTCTCATTCGAAAGATTGAACACCGACAAGCAAGCAGTGAGACTTGAACCTGGAACCTTTTGGTCCAGTCAAGCAACTTACAGATTGTGCTAAGCAAGTTCAGTATACATTATAAACTAAATTCAAACTCTAATAAACTTCTTCAACTAATTTAAAGTTTCCTTTAACACATCAAACTAACATATTTCATTTAAATTACTGAAATCGGCAAAAATATTACTGAAATCAGATGTTACAGCATGATATAAATCATGTTTTGTAAAATCGTCCAATATGCTGCAGGAAAAGAAGCATAAATGCCAATTATAGAAAATACGTAAACGATCATTTACCAAACATCTTTTCATCTGGAAGCTCTGATTTTTGACAATGTTGATTCCCTCTTCTAACAATTTCTCCTGCTCCTCTTGAGGAGACAGCTGTGGTGTTGATGGCTAGAAGAAAGAAGAAAAGTTAATCTAAAATAATGAGAGGAGGGGGAATAAAGCAATGAGGAAAAATGATAAAATTGCTTCAACCCTTTCTAGTTTTGACTACATGTATTCAGATCCATAAGAGTTGACAGAATAACAAGGTTTAAACTGGAATTGCACGAAAATCAACAGGAATAACACTATTAGAAGATTTGTTTAATTCAATTATAACACTGATTTAAACTGAAGAAATTATAGTTCTAGCAAGTAACAGTCATTTAGGAAAAGTGCCACTCTGGTCCTTCTATGTCTCACTCCTAGTATCTGTTCCAAGAAGGTTTTTTATATGCATATATTTCCTATATGCATTTTTTTCCCTTTTTCTTTCTCTCTTTCCACCATTTCCTTTCAATGACATATACCCTAGCGTTATTCATATGCTGCTATATCATACCATCATAAATTTTGTTCAACAGCTGAGCTTCAGTGTCTCAGAATTTAGTGTTCCATTCTCCCAGTCTACGCGAAAGTTGAAATTTTTTACAGGACCACAGGTCTGGTGAAAGTAGAAATTTTACCAGACCTGGAGCCATTTTACCAGACCGTCAAATTTTGTGTGATCTTGATGTTTGTTGTGATATATCCAACTCATTTTAATAATAAAACAGAACTTGACAGATTTGAAAATGAAATTGAATTTATTCATTTATTCATCTTGTGAAAACATGGTTAACATATTTCATAGCCTTTTCCCGGTGAGACACATCACTTATAGTGGCACTAGCCTTCCTCTTCCCCCCTGGCACCACCCCCTCCACATAATTTAGTTTGAAATACATTCAAACTTTCTTGTGGTGACCTTCGATTCACAATCGCACTAGCTATCACTAACTACTTCAATCGCAAGATAATATTCGGACCGGCATCGGCTTTTATGCTTCCGGACGTAACAATGGAGAAAACACATTTCAGAAAAGACTACTGTCCGCGCCACTCACTTTGTAAACTGAAAAATCTGGATTTTCACTTATTTATCTTTAAAATAGTTTTACAAAATTAATATCAATCGACAGATCTTGTTTAATCGTAACTTTTGGTGTATGTTATATGTTTCTACGAAGAAGCATTCATATTATATAGGGAAAAATCATTTTAGATAGGGTGTTTTCTATGTTAATTTTGACGTGACGACGCCGATGTTTAACATTTAGTCTATGGGAAACTTGGCGACGTCACGTCAAAAATTAACATGGAAATCGCCCTATCTAAAATTGATTTTTTTCTATAAAATATGAACGCTTCTTCATACAAACATAGCATACACCGAAAGTTACGACTAAACAAGATCTATCGAATGGTTTTGCCTTTTTGAAATTATTCTGAAGATGAATAACTGAAAATCAAGATTTTCCATTTTCCAGAGTGGGTGGCGCGGACAGTAGGATGTTGTTTTAATCAAAACTGTAATAGAAAACCTCTTGAAGGTAATCGTTTATAAAGAAAATTGAATAAAGCTATTTTGATTTAAAGACAAACTTTCGATTTTTCGTACCGGACCACCGGTCCTGTTTCCGGAAAAAATACCAACCCGACTCAAAATTTACTGGCGAAAAACGACGGTCTGGTGAAATTCTTTGTTAGGAGACAGCTTAATATCAGATTATCAATCTTGTTGACAGATCCTAAATCTCAAATGTTAATGTGAATATCTATATATTAGTATATGTAAATTATACCAAATAAATTCTGAATAAACTAGAACTGTCCTAACTGTACAAATACCCCCCTCCCCACAGCACCAAAATTCAAAACAGGGCATAGACCAAGGACAAAAGTAATGGTTTCAAATGAAAGATCTGTTCATGAGGAATCTCATGTGCAATATAAAATATCTACTATTTACAAATCAAAGCAGAAACATCAGATACATAGTAAAGTTTAAATTCACAAATATATCAGGGGCAGAAATCTCTTTTCTTTCAAAAGTTGTAGCTAAGGTTAAAGTTTTCAAAAAATAAGTCAAATGTTAATGCCAAGGTCACAAGGTCAAAAATTTGGGTACCAAAAGAAAGGTGTTGCCACAAGGAATATACATGTGTAGTATGAATACCCAGTCTCTTGGTTCAAAAGTTATAGCTAAGGTTAAAGTTTTTAAAAAGTAGGTCAAATGTCAAGGCCAAGGTCACAAGGTCAAAAATTTTGGTACTAAAAGAAAGGTCTTGCCACAAGGAATATACATGTGTAGTATGAATACCCAGTCTCTTTTGCTTCAAAAGTTATGGTCAAGGTTAAATTTTTCTGGACAAACAGATGGACAGACAGACAGACAGAGGGCCAAGGTGATTTCTAAATCCCCCCCAAACTTCGTTTGCGGGGGGTATAAAAATGTTGGCACCAAAAGAAAGGTCTTGCCACAAGGAATATACATGTGTAGTATGAATAACCAGTCTCTTTTGGTTCAAAAGTTATAGATAAGGTTAAAGTTTTTAAAAAGTAGGTCAAATTTCAAGGCCAAGGTCACAAGGTCAAAAATTTTGGTACCAAAAGAAAGGTCTTGCTTCAAGGAATATACATGTGCAGTATGAATACCCAGTCTTTTTTAGTTCAAAAGGTAGGTCAAGACGGGTGGACAGACAGACAGACAAGGTGATTCCTATATAAGGAGGTCTTGATATGTGATGGGTTGAAGACCCAATGTTAAATTAAATTGTTAGCTTTAGAGGTTGACACATTATACATGTACCAATGGGCCTTAGTTAAGTAAAAACACAATAATGTCCTCAACCAAGGCTTTTTTATATATTTGAATTTAGATGACTTTTCCTTTATGGAAATAATTAACTACACCACATGCATGACTTTACCATGGTTATACGATAGATTTTTGACAGAGATATTGACAAAAGTATCAATTCATATACAGTTGACTCTCCATGACTTTAACTTGAAGGGCTGATGAAAAACAGTTTGAGCTAAGGTAAGTTTGAATAAGAGATATACATCTGTATAATGAAGTTAGAATTGGGACTTTAAAATTAGTAAGAGTTAATCTAAAAATTTGAATTATTGGTCTTTGAGTAAGTGAGAGTCAACCGTACTTGTATAAATGCTTTATTTTGAACTTATTAAAGACTAAAGCATATGAAAGATCAAAGCAATTATTCATTTAATGCTTTTTTTATTGAGATTGCAAGGGGTGGTGGATGTGACTACCATTTGAGTTTGATTATTGTCAATAACATTTGCATGATTTTGACCTTCAGACTGATTTTTTGTGCATCTGAATCTCTTGACACTATGAAACAAACCAATAAAAACTTTCTGACTCAGTCTAGAAGGTAGCACAAGTTTTTCACTTAAACATGTAGCCATGTGACTAAGGGATGAAATGATATGATAGTGGGTATGTTAAATGGGGGGTTTTTTTACCACTTGAACTTAATATTGACAAAAACAAAGTGTTTGACAGAAGATCTACTAAACTTTCAGAGACTGATATTTTAGCAGGTAATGCCAGGTTGTCAGGGATGTTCATTTTCCAAATGATTGTCTTTAAAATTGTTATCATTGTCATTGTTGATAAATTAAAAGGAAACAAGAGCAACTCAATATCTTGAAAGACGGCAAAAAAAAGGTCCGGAAAACATGAACTAAGACATATGGTCACCCCCCCACTTAAAATTATAAATTTCTCAAAAATGAAGAAAAAGATATTAAAACCCGTAACATATGTGATAGTTGGTACATTTTACTTGTTTCATGAGAAATTTCATAATGTTTTGACAAAAAATAGATCTTTAATAAATTTCTGAAAAAATCTTGAAATTTATAAGTCCAAGGGCCATAAATCCGTCAAAAGTAGGTCAAACGTAGCAAACTCGAACTGGTACTGACGCCGCTTGAAATAAAGCTATATACCAAATTTCAAATTTGTTCATAGTCATGAGAATACAGTACTTTGATTTGATAAAGTTCAAATTAATTAATCTTACAGTATGTAATGGGAAAACATTTTTCATTCTAAATAAAAAAGGAAATTACATCTATAGCGATGTCAACATTTAAGTGGTATCCAACAATTATGGAATTTATATTCATGAAAATGAGCAATGCCTCTTTTGCTGTAACAACATATATAGTATATAACACAGCTTCTTCTTAAATGTAGACCCCACAGTTTAGTGAATCACTGATTCCTCGGTCCTCCTAAATGAAGAACTCTAAAGAACTCTAAAGCACACTGAAGAACTCTCAGGTTAATTTCGATATGGATGGGTAAAATGGAAAAATAAATTGATATGTAGGTGTATTATGATCATACAAACTTAAATATATAAGGTTTGTTGGGGTTTAGATGAAAGGAAAGTGTCATAATTGTGAATTGAATACATTTGGGTTTATGAATCGCGTTGTGCGTAAAATGCCATATTGGAAAGTTATTGCGATCGCTGGTGACTTTTTGCTGAAGTGTTTTTGAATGATAATTATTATTGATTATATATTAATTATTCATCCTTTATTTATTAGTGGAGCAGAATGGAAAAAGCATAAAAGGCACCGTTTTAAAAGCAACAAAGTATGGATGCATTTTTTTCATGGACATTATCTTTTAGTTTTAGATCTACAACTTTTTATAGTTATGTTTTACTTATTATTTCTCTGAAATACTATTCACATTGAAATAAAATCATATACATATATATTACTTGCTTCCTCTTTTCTAAGTGATAATGTATGACCTTACAAGTTACGACATATAATTGATACAATTTGAATTTATTTCCAAAGGTTTTAAAAACATATTTAATATATGGTAAGGTTTGTGTCACCTCAAATGTATGATGAATACATGAATAAATTTATTATTTGAATAAAACATTTATTCATGTATTGTAGTATCTGAACCCCTCTTCCACCCGCCCCTACCTCCCCCTCCCTTAGTATCCGGTGCGATATTTTTTCGTTTTTTTTAAGTATAAGACCCTCCCCCACTGTATAATTTTCTTCCTCTCCCATCCCGTCTCTCATCCCCCTTCTCCGCCTCTCGCCTCCCCTCTCCAGCCCCTTAACTTCACCCCTTCCGTCTTATCCTTTCCACCCCCACCCCCTTACATGAATAAAATCATTCTTATTATTATATATATTATATACAGTTGCGCAAATCCTTACCAGAATAATTACCATAATTGATTTTAAGGACATGCAGTCTGTGAATAGAATAGCTCTTGGTGTATTGCTGTCTAAATATACAAAGTAGTAAGGACATACAAGAATGAAATGAAATTCATCCTCAATCTCATTGAGTTTACAATGATTACATATAGGACTGACTCTAGCCAATATCAAGTTAAAGAAATGAAACCTTTTTCCCATTGACACCTCACCTGATCAGATGATTTAGATCCGATCTATTCATTCATTCATTCATTCATTCATTCATGTTCACTTTATCAAGTTGTTACTCTTTCTTACATGTATATAGGACAAGGGGTAAAATAACACATAGACAATAGTAATATCAGCACAATATTATTCTGTACTGAAGCCACTTTAAAATGACATAGATGATGAGTAGATCTCATATGGTCTAATTAAAAATTGTGCCATATAACTGTTATATACATAACAGTGTTATGTATAACAGTTATATCAGAAGTCGACATGGGAAACAAGTTCAGAAAACAATCACATTGCGGGTCTGTTCGAAGCCAATAGTCAGGTGTTTCGTTGTTACATGTTTTATGAGATGCCTTCTCAATCTGAATGATATACTTTCAAATAGAAAATATGAGCAAACTGAATAAAGATAAATATTGTTGTTGATGACTTGTCAATTATCTGGATGCAACAAAATTTTATTTGGTTATCTAAAACAATCGGTTAAAACATATTAAAACAGAGTATAATTTTACAGGTCGCAAGTTAACAAATGAATGAAATGTGAGAGAAAAAATTAGCTTCATTTATTTCACCATTTTTTTCAATAAACTTACAAAGTAAATAAAATATTCATAAAAAGCTTTAAAAATTAGTGAATATCATCAGAATCAAATTATTTAGATAGATATATTGATGAGGGGGTAGACAGGGGGAACCCCTGTCCTCCTCCCGCCCCCTTGCCTCACACCCCCAGCCCCTCATCTCCCCCTCCCGCTGTATCTGTTGTGAATTTTTTTCAGGATTTTTTCAAGAAAGAAAAGACTCTCCCATACTTTATATTTTTCCTCCTCTCTCCCCTCCCACCCCCTTGCCTCCCCTCTTCCGTCCATCACCTACCTCCCCCCAACCCCTTACCATCCCCTCCTCCCCTCCCCCCTTACCTTCCATCTCCCTCTTACCCTGTCCGCCCCCCCCCCCCCCATTGATAGCTTAGTGAATAAATATGCCAATTATTATGTTTAAGTAAGAACAATTACAAGTATTTCCAATATGTTACATGTTGCGTAGCTAGCACATAAATAATTAATTTTTCAAATATAAAAAACTACTTTCTAACACTTACAAACTATACATTTTTTAAAATTGTATGATCCCCCTCTGTCAAAATATCAAATTATAATTACACATATCGAAATAAAACCTTTATTTCTTTTGTTAACAGTATATCTAGTTTCTAGTTCTACATTTAAGCGGACTTGCCTTAAAAAAAAAAAATAAATAAATAAATATATAAAAAATAAAAATAAAACAAAAAAAAATCGATTATCATTCAAAAACCGATCGCAACGTCCAACTTTAAATAACTTTCCAATATGGCGTTTTACGCTCAAAGCGATTCGTAAACCCAGCCATATTCAATTCACAATTTTGACACTTTCCTTTCATCTAAACCCCAACAAACCTTATATATTTATGTTTGTATGATCATAATACACCTAAATATCATTTTATTTTTCCATTTTACCCATCTATATCGAAATTAACCTTAGAGTTCTATAGTGTTCTTTAGAGTTAATCTTCATTTAGGAGGACCCCCTGATTCCTTGATTGTTAGTAAACATTTACTGCCATTTCACAGAGAGTACAGTCAACTCTCGATACAACGGCCATATCCGTATTTCCGAATTTTGCCGTTATATCGAATTTGCCGGTGTAACGAATTGCCGATATTTCGTATTTTAGAATGCATATATCTGTTGGAGTTATCCTTCTTTGCCGCTAAGGCCCGCTTTGTTTGTTTGTTGTTCATTGTTTAACGTCACACTAAAGAATGTTGCATCTTTATGGTTACGGCCTCGCCGTTCAAAACCATTTCTTTTGACCTTTATTTGTATTTACCAACAAGACAAAAAGACTAAAACTAAAATATAAAGATGATATTTTATTTCATTTTTCATTTGTGTTTAATAATGCATACAAAGCATAAATATATGTAGCATGTTCAGTCAAAGACAAAACTTTATCAAAATTGATACACTGTTCACACATCAAAAATATATTTCATCACACAATTCACTTTTTAACAATAAAATCCATGATCGATTTTGGAATATGCGTAGCGCTGAACGAATCTAAGGAATTGATAACGCGCCAAATACTGTCCAGGTGTTCCGCGCCGAGAGATGGGTTCTGTTCTAAGAATGACACAGCCGTCATCAGGCCTCTGCGGACTTCTGACCGACTTTTTGCATGTACATGAAAAGCCGCAGTCATTTCTATGTAGGTAAATATTCACCAATAAATACGGTGTGTAGAATATTCATAAGCAAATTACTGCATAATTAGTGATTGGAACATCAATTAAGGTTTTTTGATGAAGCCATACGCACACGAACATCATACACGTGATTGTAAACACAGCTACCGCGTACCGGCGAGTTGGTGCGGTCAACCGTGAAATTCCTTGCCGATAGTTCATTGATCGGCAGCCCAGGTAAGTCTGCCGGTGTAACGGATGACAAAAGGTGTGAAAATGTACATTTGTCCCCGAAAAGCGCTGCCGGTGCCGGAAGGCGAATATGCCGGTATAACGAACAAAAATAAGAGCATGTACTTTTGTTACCGGCCAATTTCTGCCGATAAACGAATATGCCGGTGTATCGAGTGCCGGTGTAACGAGAGTTGACTGTACTATCATATTTTGAGTTGTTTGAGCACTTCTTTTGTTGGTAAAAGAAAAGACAGAAAGAAGTATTGGGGAGAGAGTTAGATAAGGACAAGGATACATGTATGGAATGGATAGACTGGGAGAAAAGCAAGAGGATAAAGATTCAGAGGTGTCAGAGGATGAAAGTGATGTGATTGAGCATATTTTTGAAACTGAAAGAGAAATAGAGTTAATGTTTAAAGTAACTGGAATTTAAATTTAAATATTAAGTTAAAAACTTTATATCTGAAGAATTGAATAAAGTTCGAGAAAGTTATGAAAGTCTGCATTTATTTAAGGGGTACCAAACACTATTCCGGTCTCCTAATTTTTTTAAATCTAGGGGCCCGGGTGGCTACTATGTCAAAACAGTTAATTTTAGTCCCTGTGATGTGTTGATTGTATACACTTTGTAATGTACAGCACTGTCCAGAGGCACTCGTTTTAAGCAAATCACTTTCACTACCGTAATCTTATGCTAAAGGCAGAGACTGTATAAAACAAGTGCCTGGCTTTAGCACTGTCATATTCACTAACACTCACTAACAGTCTAATATTGTCGAACGTTAGATTTGTACTTTCAGTTTCTTGACTTTTTACGACGCATCATTAAAATCTTTTGATATATATGTAACTTAAACATAGCGATAAAGCGTTTCATAAATTAAAGAAGTGTCTACCATATTGATGATTTGTTATTCTCAGCACTTCGAAGAATCGATAATTACAGAGCTTCCTCCTCCTCAGACACCGACCATATTTTTGTCATGTGATCAAAAACTGTACAAAACGGAACGCATAATACTGTGACGTCACGTATAGGACGGGTCTAATGATCTCTTGTTGCACTGTCCTGTTGTGACCTGATAAAGATTTTTTATAGGACAACTCGGGGGCGGATCCAGAACTTAGAAATGCCGGGGGAAAGGGGGGCACACTATTCGTGGTCCAAAGGATCGAGCAGGGGAGGTTATGGGAAAGGGTGTCAAAATGTCAAAATAGAAACGACAGTTACCTATTTGAACTAAGTATACAGACAGAATTTACTAATTGGTATGTTTATTATAGATACTGTTAATTAAAGTGGACGGTGTATGTATATCGATTACGTAACAAGTTCAAGGATTGTAAAGCCGGTGTGGCCTAGTGGTATCGAGCTCGCCTCCTGATCGGGAGGCCGGGGTTCGAGTCCCGCTATGGTCATGCCGGTGTCCTGTCTTTCGGATGAGACAGTAAAAACCGAGGCCCCGTGTTCCCTCACTGCTTCGGGTGGGTCCGTTGCAAAGGTCAAAATTTGTATGCCCCGCATCAGGCAGATGCCGTCACGTTAAACAACAATCAATCAGTCAGTCAAGGTTTGTACAGCCTGGGAACAATCGCTTTGACTGGGGACAGTGTTAACAGTGGGTCCACAATAAAGCCAGTGGGCGGTGTATGTATAGTCCTGTTACCGCCGGGGCACATATATGTCTCTGGCAAAGTCTACCACTAACTTCTATTGAAACGGTCGGGTTCATATTTCTCCGACACCCAGCATTTTCAACAGAAATTATTTACCACTGGACATCAAATCCCAGTAGAAATGGACAAATCTTGTCCGGTAAAACATAGCCTACTTCTAACATGCATACATCCCAGTAGAACTGGACATTTTGGTGGGAGGGGGGTTGAGGTTGTTTTGTTTTGTTTTGTTTTGTTTTTGTCCCATAGAACATGCAGAGTCTATCAGCCTCTATACATCACACCACAGTTGGAATGGATTATTAAATTTTGTGCATCGACCAGAGTCTACCCCTAGACATCATACTCCAGTAAGACTGGACACTTTTTTGTCCCATATAGGTCAGAGTCTAATACTTGAGAAATCACATATACCAGTAGGACTGGATAAATTTTGTCCCATTGAACAGAATTTACTACATGTACTTAAAATAACATCTCAGTCGGAATGGGGAAAACAAATTTTGCCTTATGGAACAGATCATAGTTCTGTGTACAATTACACCATCGTTGGATTTGACTGTGTCATTCCCGTAAATTGTCCTATAGTAAAGAGTTTATTTGTAGACATTACGTCTAAGTTGGTATGGACAGTTTTTGTGTGTGTGTGTGTGATTTTTTGTGATTTTTTGTTTTTGGGTTTTTTTAGGGGGGGGGGGGGGTTTCGTGTATAGACGCCACTGAGCCTACTTCTGTACATTACGCCAACATTTGAATGGACATATTTTTTCCTAGAAAACTGAACATTCTAATTATGTACATTACACCCCTGTTGGAATGACCATATCTTGTCCAGTTCAAGAAACACTTCCCAGTTGGAATGGACATGTTATATCTGATCTAATGGTTAAATATAGCAGAACTGTTATAAGAAAATTTATGTTCAGTACCATTTACAGATATTCGACTGAATCTATATATCTCTGATACAAGATGAATTTCATATTTGATATCTAATCTGCTATATTGAGAAATGTTATATTGGGAAATGTATATCAGCGTCATTTTATATCTGACACAAGACACCGGCACAAATACATACACAAAGGAAACCGTGTAGTTTAATAATTTCATTTATAGATTCATATACAAAATATTATTTTGCATTATATATATCATTATTTAATATAATGCATTGTCTTTTAGTTCAAATATCAAATCACGAATTATGCCCATTATGATTGATACGATCAGCCACTGAAAGTAAGGGGATTCAAAATTATTTCACGTTTGATAGCATGTGTGACCGCCATTTGCACCGATACATTCTTCACACCTACGACGCATTGAACGAATCAGGTTATGCAGAAATGCCTGGAGAATTTTCCGCCATATGCTCAAAAAAAAAAAAAAAAGAAGGACGCAAAGCGTCCAACGTAGCAAGGTGTTTTGGCTCTTGACGAAGACGTCGTTTCATTTCACCCCAAACATGTTCTATAAGCGATAAATTCGGTGACATCGCAGGCCAGCTAGGGTAGCACGTCCACGTGCGCTTTGCGGTCGTGCGTTGTCCTGCTACATGATGACGTTACGCTGATTGTTGTGAATGAACTGAAAGACCTGCTGTCGTGAACTATCTTCACGTTAGCGTATGCCGGTTAAACTGCCTTCCACAATCACCAAAGGCGTCTAGCTTCCACTGTGTTGTAATTCCACCCAGGCTATAACGCTCCCTTCTGCGAATTGGCGGCACTGGATAACACAGGCGTCAATATAACGTTTGTAAGCCCGAACACGACCGTCACTGCTGTTGAGATGAAATCGTCCGTAAACAGAACTTCCGCACAATTCCTGTTATTGAAACGACGATGCCTCGTACACCACGCTAACCTCGCAATACGGTGACAGAACAGTACGGGTAGCAGGACGTCCTCGTACACCACGCTAACCTCGCAATACGGTGACAGAACAGTACGGGTAGCAGGACGTCCTCCTACACCACGCTAACCTCGCAATACGGTGACAGAACAGTGCGGGTAGCAGGACGTAGTGGACATTGTTGGTCTCTTGCAATACGTTCATTACGGTACGAGTACTTATCTGTCGATGCCCATGCATACTTCTAGCGATCAAATAAGCCAATGGAATCGATTACGCAAATATGGCGTCCGTATATACCTATATCTTGCCGACGTGATCAAACGCGGGCGTCCTGATCGTGGGCAATCTTATTAAAACGCGATTTGTTCTTCGTTCCTCTACGATACTCTCCGTGTACTAGTCGCGTTTTAATAAGATTGCATTTTGCGGATATCATCTCCATAAAGCATTTAGATCTACAGAGTTAATATGAACTCCAAACTGCCTTACCACATTACTTTGAGACACCCCAGCTTCCAGCACCCCAGTAGCAAGCAAACGATCATTTTCAATCATGGGAGCCATCTTTCGATCAAAATTTTATCCCAAAAACCAATGTTTTTCTGTTTCGATACACTGAATACTGTCTACGAATGCTAATGCTAATGTTACTTGTTTATATAACAATGCCGACGTTAAATAAAATTCATCTTATCTTAATGCGAGAAATTTTAATCGATTGCTAATCGCGTTTCGCTTAATTAGGATCGAAACTCCAGAAAAGCGTGCTGTGGTCATCAAGGCTAATCGAACGCGATGTACGGCACTAAACGTGCCGGTGAGTACTCATACACAAGTTTAGTGCCGTATAGTATAGTACTTATAGTTATGTCAAGTACAACAGGTGAATAATATGTAAACATATTTGTACATATATGTAATTATATAATAAATGTGAACTATAGATACAAGTGATCTGTGTATGTCCGATATATCATTTTATATAATTCATGCTGTATAGGGAAATTTTACATTTCACATTAAAATGGTATTTACTATGTCATTAGATGACAAGAACCGTTAAAAGAATACGTAATCCCAAGTCTCATGTGACAGTTCGAGTACTAATCTCAGGGAGTTTAGACAAGTAGGTACATTGTATGACACTAAGATTTAAATGAAAATAATCCCCGAGACATTCAGAGTCATGTATCAAATTTAAAGAAGATAAGAGTCAATCTTCATAGGATTCCTCGATGAATTTCGACCGTTTAATGATGACTCATGTATCTCTTGTGCTCAAATATCCATCAGCAAAGTTGACTCACAGTGTAAGATAAACACCGAGTAAATCCCACTTCCCCGAAGTTTAATTCCCGGGACTCCTCTGGATTGTTTTGCTGTGTTAGAGACTACCTTCCCCGGTGATTATCGGAATGTTTCGGGGATTATCTTCATTTAGATTTTAGAGCACGTGATGTCACGCCGACATCGAGAATGGCGCAAATTGGCCGGGTCATGTGACCAATCCAACTTCGAGAATGTGCCTAAAATGATAATTTTTGGCCACTTGTCAAGAAAACAATTGATGCGATTGATTAACTATTATAACATGAAGGGTATGTTGCAAGTTTCAGTTCGAGAACACTTTTAAATTAAATCGACATTTTCCGTGTCCGCATACCAGTTTTAGTGAGTGCCCGAGTTTTACACCGTACCGTCTAGTTTTCGGTGTAATACTTAAGCACAATATCCGGTGTTGAGTTTCATCAAACAAGTAATCAAAAAACCTCTACAAGAAATTAAGGCAAGTTAGAAACTGAATACCTTAAATATGCAACAAATGATAAAAGCGATGAAATTCAAAGTTAGGAAATTTCATTACTATCTTAGAGCTTACAAGGCGCGAGGTGACCTTCATAATATTAAAATGTCAGGGATAATACATGTACATGTTCATGTTGGAAATTCCATACACTATGAATATAGAAAAGTGAGATGTTCTGGGTCATATAGTGCCTACATTGCAATATTCATATCACGTCACATCGATTACTGATTGGTTACTGCGTAATTCTCTTTTATCGACGTCTTCACCTTAAATGTGCAGCAGGAACATTGGATAGAAAATTGATAAATATTTCCTTTAGAATCTAACATATCTTAGTGTAATTTGACATCATTATGATCAATATGGATGAAGCATTGATCATTTTGCTTCATCCCTTCTGAGATTCTTGCACATGGCCGTTTTATTATGCTGTCGTTAACTACGAGTGACAATAGTAAATGACAACATAATAAAACAGCCACGTGCAAGAATCTCAAAAGAGATTACATTTTGCCATCTGATGTTTCAGCTCCTCAGATCAAGAGGTCTATTGTCCTAATGTGTTGAGGTACATTCCACTATTTGAATCATGCCAACTGATCCAGTTGATTCTGCAAATAGATCGTACTGTTTCTATGAAGACTGAGGCTATTACCACGATGGTGTTTTGTGTAGCCTTGCCTTTTCTCATGATGGTCCTGCTGGTAAGCAATGCTTTCAGCACAACAGCAAATTGTCTGTTAGGTAATGACTTGACACAAAAGTCCACAGAATAAAAAGTTCAAGATTTTCCCTTACACATGATTTATGCGTCTCTAATGCATAAAACCTCTTTAGGACGCACAAAATAATTATAACTGAGTCACTTGGGACACACTATAGTTTTGAAATATAGTTGTATTACCAATATGTTGTGAGTTTCATTCAACTTTTTTCAAACGGAGACTGATAACTTCATTTCTGAATGCTAAATACTGAAATGACCCCTAGTGAACCCCGTTACAACGATGGTTGCTTCCTTCTTCCTATTTCAAAATGTCATAAGACAATCAATATGTGATTTTCTGGGAATTGTAACTATTCTTCCCCCAAAGTTGGCAAACGTTAGTCCCGCAGTTCTTGTGAAAGAGTCTATGCAGCACTCTATAGTGAATTATTTCAGCAGCAAAGAGCAAAATCATTCACACAACTTCACGTTTAAACATGTATCAAAAACATATTGTAAATAAATTTTATACTACTTGTTTATTTTATGTAGCAAAACTAGCATCAGTGACAGTACTTGAGCCACTTTTGTTCAATGGGACTCACAAATCTACCTTGGCACGTGCAAAATTTAATTTTGTGGGTCCCAAGGATTCACTAAAATATGACCCTAGGGAAAACCCTGAAAGTTTGTGGTGAAAGTTAGACACCTTTCCCCTTTTTAAAAATTTGAGAACCAAATACTGTGACTGTTTTGTGTCTGGCTTTGGTTGGTCATTCACATGCACTGTCTCATCTTTTTCTCCCATTCTATGCATTTTAATATGGTAAGATAAGATAAGAAATATTCATTTCCATCACGGCAGCAGTTGAATCCATCATCACTACATGAGGTAGTTATCTGATGACAATGGCATATGTGCACAACATTCGAGTTATCAGTCTTTGGGATAGTGATTTCAACTAATAATCATATGACTTTTGTGCACATGTAGGTCACCTACCAGGTCATTACCAGCATGACTAGTGCCGATAGTCATTACCATCTATAAATGGATACAAATAGCAGATTGCATGTTATGTACAGACTATCTTGAAATATTATGCTTTCTGGCACAAATACTTGTAACACCAGTACTCTCAAGAAGACTGGATAAAGTTTCTCCGTATATTTCCTGATTCAGCTTGATTTAATATGGCAGCACCAAAAATGAAAGTATGGTTCTTGAATAAATGATCATATTTTCAGGAATTTGATATATTTTTATGCCCCTGGATTGATAGATCAGGGGCATGTTGTTTTTATCCTGTCTGTTTATCTGTCTGTTGTCAACTTTAACCTTTGCTATAACTTTTGAACTGTAAGGGATAGAGACTTCATATTTGACATTTTGACCTTTTGACCTTGACTTTCATGCTAAAAATAATTTTTTGAACTTTGGTGCCTCCGGGGGTATTAGTGTTTCACAAACACAGCTTTTTAATGATGATTTTATTTCCCTCGAGGAAAAAAAAGAGAATATTTCGTAACTGTTATATTTTATTTTTCAGAAAATGAAGAATACAGTAAGTAAAAGAAGTTAATAATGAAGATGCTCTTGAATATCAATTAGTTCCTGAATATTTTATCATCATGCGACGTCAGCGTGTAACTCAGTCTGTGTTCCAAATGAAGAATGGAGGGCCAGCACCTATAAGGAGCTTTGATGGTATGTTGTTCTTTCTGTATAATAAAACGAGTTTCTCTTTTCCATAGACTTTCCTCCATTTTCATATATTAATGTAAAAGGAAACACCTGACATGCTCATCCCTAGCATTGTAAAAGCTTATATTTAATCACATAATTATTCATGAAGCTCTTGCTTAAATAGACATCAATGCATTGGTATCCATATTTCTGATTTGGAACTCATGTAATGTTAAAATTGCATAATACAGAAAACATCAGAAGTTATAACTGTCAAAATGTTATTTGATCAAATAATGATTAACTGATTTTAAATTTAGATAATAGAAATAATGTTTATAATACAATGGTTTCCACTTAATCTGATAACGTTTAGTCTGATATTTCATTTTATCTGAGACTCCAAATCATTTCTGTAGTTCTTGGTCCACTTTATATGATATCAAACAGTCAGAACTCTGTTATATCTGCCAATGTATTGTCTATTGAACATGTGTTACTTCTTGCTTTTTCAGATTCTGACGTCATGTCGGAGGGAACAAGTGTTGATGTTCCTTTAGTAAGCGTTGAAAGGAATTCCCGCAATGGGAATCGTTCCCTGGTCCCCAGATCTGTCCCCTCGCACCTCCTCATGATCTCTATCCTGGAACAGTTATGTCTCGTCTATGCTAAAGATCGAAATCAGGGGAAAAGACTCTTTAAAGGTATTGTAATCAAAATGTAACATGAGCAAGATGAATAGTACTGGAACTTATCCTGTGCCTTGTCCGTTTCCATTATAGATATATGAGATTTCGTTAATATTTGTTGAATTTGTGATTTTGTGTTATGTTGACAGGAATTCAGATAAAACTTTCATGAAAGCTTAACAATGTTATTATTTAGTGTTTGCCAGGTCAATTTAGTCATATTCAATGTCCAGTTCCATTTTAGAGAAAAATGAAAAATAAAATTGTCCCCCCCCCCATCAAATGTTTTGAAAAGTCGGGTGAGAATCTAGGAATTTTTGTATAATGGCCATAATTATGTGTTTTTCACTTGACCATATACACTTCCTTGAATTACCAGACCTTTTCGTTTTGATCTTTTTCTACTTAATATCTCTGAATGACAGCAGAGTTTAGTTTAATAACATCATCTACTTATCTTTATTCCTTTCCCAGACTTGTTGATGATGGAGCAGTTTTACATTAGTTTGGATTTTATGTTAACTTTCTTCACCTTCACAATTAAGGGTCTAGATAAACCGGTTTTACCAGGTATATGGTGTACATCTATGACCTCATGATCTATGAGGTCAAATTTCATTGATGAAAGAGAAGTAGATTTGGCAACATTTGGTGAATCTTCATTTGGTCTTTCATCTCTTCATTGGAGTTAAAAAGTATTCTTTGGAGAGTATTGTTCATTGTAGTTTGACTCCTTAAACTTTTAATGATCTGTTCATCATATTGAAGATCTGTTTTCTCCTATCAGTTTCTCCCTAAAGTAGTGACACTCCAGTGTTAACATGTCAATTTACTCTGGTGAAACACCTTGTTATTCTTTGTGTGTTCTTTAAATCACATCTTTTCTGTTGTCTATATCATTTCTGAGCTCTTGTAAACTATCTTTTACCTCAGGTGAGATTATATTCTTTAGGTAATTCATGTTAAATGCATGTTTTTTGTCATTTTTAATTTTAAAAAGTTCACTTAAAACAACACTTTGCTATGAAAGACCTTTTGTACTGTTTTGAAGCTGAATCATACATCTACATTTATAATGCTCACAGAAAGGCATACAAGTTCTGGATTTAGTTTTCTCCAGTAATACAGTAATTGTCCAACCTGTCAGAGGGGTTATTAGAATGTTAGAATGAAATAGTGCTTAGTGCCATCTTCAGAGTTGTGAAAAAGAGTGGTCACATATCAGTTTGATCATAACTCACATTACTTCCTCATTTAACATTTTCTAGTGATCTGCGATCAGTTGGTGCAGCAGAAAGTTATTTCCCCCTTGACAGTCCTGGATGAGATGCACAGTATCCGTTCACAGTATCGCCAGTTCATGCACAATGTCCTGACAGCTTCCCTCATCAAAGTCAGTCAGGTATGACATATAATGATGTGAACTTTAAGGTAGAAGCAGAAGGCATTCATGTGATCATATGGACTTCATTTGGTCAATATTTCAACGTAATGACATTGTACCATTAACATATTTATGATGTTGTAAAGTAAACATTTGAAAATTCTCACTTTTGAAAATGTCTTCTGATTCTGTGGAAACTTGAAAGGGTAAGTATACCTATTGATTATTCAGTGGGTATCCAGCACTATTCTCAATATTGTTTTATAAAGAAAGATTTATTATAAACACATTTCTTACATTTCTTTTCGCACACTGATAGAACATTATTTTAATATATTTTAATTACCTATCATAATAGCTTACATTACTGTTATTATTAGAAGGGAAGGTAGTGGGGTAGGGAGAAAAGAGCAAGTATATCATTAAATTTAATTCCATGACTAGTGTTCAAATTAACGAGACCATAAAAAACATACCCTATAAACATTAAACATGTTGTAGCAATGAAAAACCAATGATTCTACGGTGAACGTGTTGGTAATGGACTATCTGATGAAATAATTAATAATAATTTGCATACCTTTTGTTTATACTATGTATCTTGAAAGAGTTTGTTTTCTATATACAATCCCTTTATTTGGAAAAATATGCCTTCTTATAGTACACAATTTTTCAACAACTTAAATCCATTATTGGATTTGGTAGGTGACTAAATGCAAATTGTGGCAGAATTTAGAGAGAAAAATTTCATATAAAATTTTCAATAAGAAGTATTGTTAACCGTTTAATGAATTATTTCAAATCCCATTTATCCTGTGTTTACATTTTTTGTATGATATATAAAACGAAATAACTCATTTAGTAGAGAAAATGAAATGTGAAAGCCTATTGGTATTATGATAATCATATTTTCTGTAATTGATTAAGTATGAACTTTTGTCATTTTATATAGAACAATCATTATATGATCTTTTTCTTGAAATTCATAGGGCCTTTCAGCTTTACCGTCCGGGATTGATATTTCACCAACAACTCAGTAAGTGTTTGATTTATACTCTAATTCTATAAATAAGAGAGATCAAAATAAAAAAGTTCATATTGATATAAAATAAAGTAGTAACTACAGTTGATTCTTCATTAGAATATGTATCCAAGCTTTATATGCCCTAGCACAAGCTATACTGACATACAACACTGCTTGTTTAATATGATAGTGAGTTAATTCCAAAAGACAATGTGAATCCAGCCACAGTACACATTTAAATAAGAACAGCAACTAAATTCTCTTTGTACTGAAGAAAGAGCAAATTTGGCTTTTATATTTAACATTTACTATTGTATCTCACTACATTTTGTGCTTGTAACCTTGTAGGTGTATTAAACATCAAAAAGCCTTATAGTAACTTTTAAAAATTTTACTTTTTCTCTTCCTGTTCAGATTTCATGTGCAAATCTGACATTTTGAAAGAGTAATTATACGTTCGATGATGTATATCATGAATGTTATTCACACTTGCACACAGGACAACCTGTATGTAAAAGTGACGTATATACAGAGGTAACCTTTATATAGAGGTGGCCTTTATGCAAAGGTTTATTTTGCTAGAAGACATGGAAAACGAAAATTTAAAAAGTGACCTTCAAATACAGGTTACTTTTCAATACAGATGACTGTAAATGGAAGTTTCACTATACTTAACATAAAAGTAATAACTCTTAGTTTAAAAATAGATGTTGCGAATGATGCTATTAATGTTTTGTTTCATTTGTATGTCTTGACCTAAAAATGTTACCGGTAAGACCCTCACTTGATAAGATAATGATATATATATATATATATATATATATATATATATATATATATATACATGTATATGTACTTTGATTGTAGATTAAACAGAATTTCATCCTCAAACAGCGTGGAAGAATCTCTTCTCCTACAAACATCAAGATATAGGTCAGAGTTCACAGAGGTCCAAAAAATAGGTCATGGTGGTTTTGGATCTGTGTACAAGGTACTGAAATAGTTTTAAATCTGTGGAAAAGTTAAAATATCATAGAGGAATATTTTCTTAATATGCAGTACCATCAAAATTGTAATTATAATGTTCAGGAGGTATTATCAGCTTTTCTTTATAACGTAATATTCCATTGATTTTAGGCTAAGAATAACTTAGATGGGAGGCTTTATGCTATTAAGAAGATCAAGTTTAAGCATTCCATGCCAGAGATCTGGTTAAAGGTAAGAGATCTGGTTAAAGGTAAGATGTATATATATCCCAAACTTTTGTTAGCATTTTTTGAACTTTTACATTTTGAGGTCTATCAGTAGATTCTGCAGAATTGATAAATTGAGTTTTTAAACAAAGAATATAATATGTACTTGAGTGGCCTTTGATTTAGATCAGAGTAAATGTTTTTAAAAGGTTTTACGTGAAGTGAAGGCACTAGCTAGTTTACAACACCCCAATATCATAGGATATAATGCAGCATGGGTGGAGTATAACACAGATGCAGGTACAGAAATCCCAACTTCCTAGTTATCTTATTCAGTGCAATATAACTTGTACAGTGTTCGAAAAGTGTGATTTTCAGTGACAGTGAAAGCAAAATATTTACTATTATACTTTTTACCAGAAAATTCAGTTTCATATACATATATAAGTAGTAAGAATGTAAATTTTCAAACTTAATTATTTGAATTAAAGCTTTGAACATTTATCTTAATGCTATGCTGCATTTTCTTGTACCGTTTACAATCAGATACAGCCAAAGTGGGGTCTGCATCTAATTCTTCAGACAACGTAAACTCATCAGCAAGTGGCAGGTCAGTAGTAGTTGAAGCTGCAAGTGGCATATCAATTCAATTTTGACCATAAAAGTAGAGTTCAGTCATTTTGGATGACAAAAATGTGTTACATGCATAATATTATGCTCTCCTGTAGGCTCAAATATTTGACGTTCAATCATATACAAGGGGAGCATGTGACACAGTAGTTAACAGGTAGCGATTGCGATTGGAGGATCACACCTTCAAACTTAAACATATTCAGTGGGTTCAGTGGGTTTTCACATGGAGTCCTTTCACATAGAGCCTTTTATCCACGTTGTTTTTGTGTGCTCAGTTATAAAGACCTAAGCTTAGAAATTGACTTGCAATGAGCTTATGCGGTGTCTGGGAGGAGTCTGTTATGTACCATAAAAACGGACTTTTGTGGGAGAGGTATTTGACTTTAATTGTTGTACATGTAATTCATCTCTTATGCAAACATATTTTTAAATAATTTATCTGTAAAAGTCTAAGAAAACCCTAAGATGTGTTTCATTTATGTATAATGAAAAATTCCGATTTCTCAAAATATTACATATTTCTCCTTGAATTAGATTTCCCAACACAACCACAGTTGATGACAGTATAGTATTTGCAAGTTCTTCTCAAGGAGTACAAAATATTCAGAAAGTTATTGAACTGGATTCTTCAAGTGGAGGCTGCAGAGCTTGTGAAATATTACAAGAAAATAAACATTTACAAGGAGAAAAAGCAAAAACAGGTTTAATTAAAAAAATCCCCAGACATAATTGTGCCAAGCAGTTTTTCCACTCAGAGTTTTCCCAGTCGTTTTCAAGAGTGACATCAGATTCTATTCAGACTACTTCAACAAGTAGAATGAGTCGAGTTGATTGTGCAGTATCAAAAAGAGGCAAAGCGTGGGATAACCTGGACATGAGCACATTCTGGGACCGACGATTAAAAGTGAAAAGAAGTATCAGTTGTGATCCAGCTGTGTCTGGGGAGAAATCATTTAAAGAATCTCAGGACCATAAAGGGCAGTTCTCAGAAGATAATATACAGGTAATGTAATGATCTTCCTATTCTCTGTTGTTCATCTCTACCAGGACTTAAAACGAAAGTAGAATAAGTTATAGCTTATCATTGTTATTAAATAACAAACATAGTTGATTCTCATTTACATGAAGAATGATAGCTTGTGGTAGTTAAATCAGACTAGATTATAAGCTCAGATTCAGCACTATCATGGTTGTATTAAATGTGTAAACCTAACTTCTGATCACTTATCTCTTTTATCAGGTCTTTAAAATTTGACTTATTGAGCATGAACTGTAAAGGAATATGAATAACATACTTTCAATAGATGAACAAATACAACTTGCAATGTTTTGGGGGCTGTAAGTTAGCTTTCCTCAAATTTTAGTCAAACTTTCCCCGTAATACTTTTCTACTATGTGTTTTTAACTCATTCAGGTATCGTCATTTCAATATTTTAAATGTGTAAGCTTCAAAGAAAATGTTTGCTTGCATATTGCTTTTGAATATATACAGGAATTTCTCCTGAATTATATTGCTTTCTTTTAGGTATAAAAGAATTTGTTATATTTAGGGCCCCGCTTCATATGCAGATGCCCTATAGTAATCACTCTGTCTGTCTATCTGTCTGTCCATCCGTTGTGCCGTCAGTCTGTCTGTTTGTCCATCAGCAAAAACTTAAACATTGGCAATATTTAATACTCTGTCCCAGGTAGAGCTTTCGTATTTGGCTTGTGTGTTCCTTATGACAAGACCTTTCCGTTGGTTCCAAAATTTTTTATCATATGGCCTTGACAGTGACCTTTGACCTGCCTTTGAAAAACTTAAACATTGACCATAGCTGTTGACCCACAGGAAGTAGGGCTTTCATATTTGGCATGTGTTTTCCTTATGACAAGACCCTCTGTTGGTACTAAAATGTTTTATCATGTGGCGTTGACGGTGACCATTGACCCGTATTTGAAAAACTGTAACATTAACCATAATTATTGAACTATTAAAAATAGGGCATCTGTGTTCCTTATGACAAGACTTTCTGCCGGTACCAAATTAAGGTCAAGGTCATGGTGACAGGCATCCTACGGGGCCCTTCTGACTTTGTCAGATTTTTAGATTGCTATACTTTATTGGCCTTTAACTTATTTTTAGCAATGATGATTAGATATACAATGCAACAAAGCATAGTACTCTGGATTAGAAAAACACAAAACAGGTCTATATATTCTCTTATTGACTTATCACATGTACAATGCTCAACCAATCAATACACACTTATAAAAAGGCTGTCTTAAAATGTGAAATATTTCCACCAGAAGTCTTTGTGCTGCAGATCAAGGTATAAATCAACAGCAAACAAACAACGATATGTTATTGTCATATTCATGTTTTCAATGTCATTTACTTTTAAGTACTTTTGATCTGTTTTGATATGTTTTGTTTTTCTTCAGTTTTTTGCCAGTTTATTCATACAGATGGAATTATGTAGTTTGACCCTGAAAGACTGGATCCACCAAAGAAATCAGCAATGCACTTGTCATAAAGGTATTACTTTATTGTATTTAATATTGCAGCGAAAATAATTACATCATCTGATGTATAATTTCATTTGGAAGTTACGCAGAAGTGGTATGATAT
Source organism: Pteria penguin (assembly GCA_035048485.1). NCBI lineage: Eukaryota > Metazoa > Mollusca > Bivalvia > Pterioida > Pteriidae > Pteria > Pteria penguin. The sequence goes on along the minus strand of CM068582.1, from coordinate 27,835,509 downwards.
ATTGCGATAATTCTGCTTTCAGCAGAATGATCAGAAACAAGTATTATGTTTCTTTTGGATGCTGTACTGTCACGAAGAGTATTATTAAGTTTGAAGTTTCTGTGAACATGCCAATAAAAACAAAGTTCTAGTTCATCATTCAGGTCAGAAAAGGCCTGTCCTCAGGGCTTAGTACCATATCCAGAAAAAAAAATACTCACTTAATTCTGATTCATTCATATACTGCCATCCAGAAAATATTATGTATCAAATACTATGATAGTAAAAAATCATAGTATTTGTTCCATGTTATGAATTTGGTTTTGGCATTTGACTCAAGTACAAATATTCCCTATTTTTGTGGCACCATACCGATACTTAGAATGTCAGAGTACCATTCCCAGGATTGGCAAGTATTCTCCACTTCGATGGCACCTGAGATTGTCAAAATGCCATTCTCAGGGGTGGCAGGTGTCCTCCACTTCTGTGGCACCAGACTGAGATCGTTAAAGTACTATTTTCAAGGGAGGTAAGTATCCTCCCTCCGGTGGCACCATACTGAGATTGTCAAATATCTTTCTTAGGGATTACTAGTAATTAAAGTATAGATGTTACACAACAGTACACCAAAGAACACCTCAATAAAATTGTCAACATTGAGATAAAGTATTTTATTAATACACATGTAGTTTAAGTTAAAATTTTTAAGCTTGTATAGATTGTGTTGTCAATTCTGAACTAATTTTACATGTGAATACTGCTCGTAGAATTTCAGGAATATACTGTACCAAATATGAAGATTTTCAAGCAGATTCTGAAGGGCGTAGATTTCATACACTCCAACGGCCTGATACATAGGGATCTTAAGGTGAAACACTTTGTTTGAATTGTGAAATAGTAAATAGGTATTTGTTGCTCAGTAAGAGTACATTAAGGAAAACAGAAAAGAAGGAAAACAAAATTAAAGTGAACTTAAAAGAAGTTTTACTAATTTTTGTCAGGAAGGAGACTTATCATACTTAATAATTAAAGCTTCAGAACAAAATGTGGAAATGAGATGAACTATCAGGATTGATGCCTTATCAGTCATTTGCTCTTTGTAAACTAAATGTGTTTCCCCTATTTCATTATTCAAAAACAATCCTGAAAGCACTTAGATTTCCAAAGGAAGTGCACTGGTTCTGATAAAAACAGAAACACTCAGTATCACACAATCTGACATCCATTTGAAAATAGGTGAAAATCTGTATTCTGAATTCCAGTAGGGGATATTGAGTGTGTCTTTTTTGTTGCAGTCCTGAAAAAGTTGTAATTTTTATTCGGAGTTGAGAGTCTTAGAGGCCAATTGAGTTACAAAGCATTTCTGGTACTAAATGTTACCTCTCAATACAGTAAGATCTGTATTTCATACCTGATGTATGCCGATATAATGGTTAGGAGTGTACTTTGCTCATGGCCAAGATGTCCCATGTTCAGATCCTACCTGAGTTGCAGGCTTGATGTAGTGGTTAAGCGCTTGGCTTTTGGCACCAATGATCAGGGTTCGATTCCCGGGTTGTGCCACTATGTTTAAGAGGTTGGTTACCTCCTGCTTCCATGTCGAGATATAACTGAAAAATTGTTGAAAGGGACGTAAAACACCAGTCAACCAACCAGCCAAATCAAATCCTACCTGTAGCTTGGTCGTGTCATATCTTTTGAGTGATCGATATTGGTATTTATCACATAATTGAAGTTTATGTAGTATCTTAATGCTTTATCATAAATCAGTTGTATGACACACATGTAATAATTCTTAACATGCATTACTTTTCTGTGATGTCACAGTAACAAATATTGTGAAGTAACATAAACACAAGATGGAAAATGATGCCTAAATCTGAAAGCAACATGATTTCATCTATTTCATTAGAATAAAATGCCCTTTTTGGGGGTCTACTCTCATGTGATAAAAAGAATCTGAAATTAATTTTTATTTCAGTGATAATACATGTAATCTTAATGAAATTAGATGCACATTTTTATATCCCCTGATTGATAGATCGGGGGCATATTGTTTTTATCCTGTCTGTGTGTTTGTTTGTCTGTTGTCAACTTTAACCTTGGCCATAACTTTTGAACCATATGGGATAGAGATACATGTATCATATTTCACATGCATACTCAACCAATGAAGCCCTTTCAAATGACACCAAGGTCAATGACCTTTTGACCTTGACAATGACCTTCAGGATAAAAATAACTTTTTAAACTTTGTTGCCACCAGGGACATTAGTGTTTCATAAACACAGCTTGTGTTTTTTTAATTCCTTACCAAGGTTTTCAGTTAAAATTTTCTTCATAACCGGTTCAAAGCACTAACCTGTAAATTAAGATGTAGGCTAATTTTATTCTTATAAATGTCATGTGACCCCAGTTACTTTCGTATCTTACATTGTTCTTTCAAAACTAATTCATTATCTTCTTTCAGCCAAAGAATATTTTTCTACATATGCCGGAGCTGCATGTTAAGATAGGAGATTTTGGATTGGCCAAGGATGATCTGTCAGAATACAGAGATACTGAGGAACTTTTGCTAACTCCTTCCCCTGTTGATGTATATGGTAAATATGTGTATATATAAAATGTGGTATTAATTAGGTCAAGGTCATTTGTTGACTCAATGTTTTGGTAAGAATTGTATAAGAACAGGTCATTAATTTCTTTTCATATTTATGACATACATTTTGTGCATACAACATTAAAGGAGCATGGTCCGATTGAAGTCGGTGAAAGTATAAAAAATGCAAACAGATTTCTTTAACGGTAATCGATTGTTAGTATATTATTTAAGATGTGTAAAAAGTATCGTTACCAAAGTTAATGTCGTTAACGAGATATGCCCGTTTTAAATTTGCAGCATAATATTGATGAGATCGGTCAGAGGAAATCACGTGACAATGAATCTCGAATTTTACCCGATTCTAACATTTGTTCCACTTTTCTTTTTTTGGCCTTTCAGACTGTGTATAGTTATTTTCTACCACACTTTTGCTTTTCTCGTGCTCTTATTCTTCCGTGTGAACCATTTTTGTTGTTTTCTACAGTGAATATCCGTGCACGTGCATGATAATGGGTGGAGCATCGCCTTATTTGGGGAATTGATACCAACTGAATTTAATTCGATTCAATTACCTTTATTCTACGAAAACATTGAGGGATTTTAGTTTTAAATTTTGCAATTAACACAAAGTTTATAATTTATGCAATACAGGAAAAATAAGGTATTGTCGTAATTTATCCTTTTCATGCTAAAATTTTCCAATCTTGGACTATGTCCCTTTGATTATTTTTCCTATTATTAAGTAAATATTTTTTATTGTGAAATCAGGATTAAAGTTGTGTGAGAATATGTCACTAACTTTTGTTCACATCTACAAAGTGTTCATAGACTTTTTTTATACGCCTGTCAAAAGACAATACGTATTATGGTATGGTGATGTCCGTCTGTCTGTCTGTCTGCTATGGAACGCAATTACTTTAGTAAACGTCAGCTGTTTTCCATGAAACTCATACAGAATGCTTAAATAGTGTAGGGGAAGCCGCCATTTGATTTAGAGCAAAATCCGTTTTGCCATTCTAGAGTTAGAGGACTTAGATTTTATTTTTACTTTGAAAAGATGATATGGAATGCAGTAACTTAAGTAATCGTCAGTTGTTTTTCATGAAACTCATACAGAATGCTTGAATAGTGTAGGGGAAGCCACCTTTCGATTTTGAGCAAATGCCATGTAGTTGTTCCAGAGTTATAGGACTTGGATTTTATTTTTGCTATGATAAGATGCTATGGAATGCAATAACTTTAGTAAACGTCAACTGTCTTTCATGAAACTCATACAGAATGCTTAAATATGAAAAATAGATTTCTGTTACTGGGTTTTAAAAGGTAAATCATGTACCATGCATCCTATACAAAACTTAGGGGTCAGTAGGTCAAATGTCAAGGTCACTACTAGTAAAATAGAAGGTAATTATTGGTTTGTAGATGATAAATTATTCACCATGTATTCTATATAAACTAAATTAGGATGCATTGATACTTTTAATGAAAAGAGAAGATACCTATCAATTTTTTGGTTGATAAGTCAAAAGTCAGAGATGAAATGGACAATATTGGAACTTAAGCCTTGTTTTACAAACATTTTCTAGTTTCTATGATCATCTGTACAAAATGAAAGTTATATAGAGTCCACATACTGTAGCTAGACTGTTGACGGTACTGATGTACTGTAACATTTTCAGTACTTGATAATTGACATTAACAGCTGTTATATCACTTAGGGTAATATGTCTAGGTGTTGTGTATACTTCTTATTCTGCATGGGGGATCATGGAAAAAAATTCAAACTACATGAAGCAGGATGATTCAAAACAGAGTTTTATCTAAATCAACACCTCGATTTTTCAAACAGTTGACTTTGATACACAGCTTGATTATACAAAACCGTATTTCTTTAATTCAGACTACAGAATAGGAAATACAATACTTAACACTAATTCTTGAAAGACAAAAGTGTAAAGCCTAAAACTACTGGAAACTAAAACAGTGATTATAGTATGCCAGAGTTGTATCATTGACGTGAGAGGGTAATTCCTAGTTATTGGTAAATGGTATGGTTTGCTTTCCTCACTCTTATTCATGTTTTGATAGTTAAGTATATTCTTATATTGTCTATTATGTATGTCTATTGTACTCTAATTGCTATATTATGATGTTTTAATTTTCATTAGATGAATTTATATGGGAATATCATACCTCTGGTGTGGGGACCTCAACATATGCTTCTCCTGAACAGCTTCAGGGATCAGTATACAGCAACAAAGTAAGTCTTTGAAAAACAGAAAGATAGGGTTAGAAGATTTTATGTTTTGTCTCTCATGGCTACACTTTCTTCTTCACTTTTGGTGGCCTTTTTAGACAAGTTGGCTCTCTATTTATATGAGTGGACAAATATACACTTTAAGGCCACTGTGGTTAATCGGGTGTAAAGCCAGAATTGACATAGCTTCTCCTGTCTGACAAGTTTGGGTTCAGATCCTGTTTGGGACACATTGAAAGATCAGCGGAGGTCAGAGGAGGATGTGTGGATTTCCTTCGCTATGTTTGAAATGACTATCAACATATAAGTATGTTAAACTGAATGTGGCGCTAAATAATGTACAAAGTATGTAACTGATGTTGATAATTACAGAGTGACATCTACAGCCTGGGTGTCATCTTGTTTGAGGCATTTAACATGTTCAAGACGGAGATGGAAAAATATCGTAACTTGGAGCTACTGAGACGTGATGGTACTATAGATCTGATTATTACTGAATGCTGGCCAATCCAAGCCACCTTTATACGACAGATGACCAGTATCTATCCTCATGACCGACCTACAGCCAAAATACTTCTCAAAAGTGAACTGTTCCTTACAAAGGACCAGGTACAAAATCAATTTTAAAATAATTAATTTTGTGAAAAAGGAAGTTTGAATTCCTTGTGTATTTTTTTGTTTATCGTTTTAATTCTTGTTGAAGACGTCAACCTGATACTTTGCCCCAAAATTTTGACCTATGCAGCTTACATGTTGAGGTCTTCCATCACATGGAACCTGATAAGTAGCTGATTGAACTCAAACCCAGAACCTATTAGTCCTAAGCCAAGCCTGGTGCTGTCTAAAAAAAGGCAGCTTGTAATCCTTGTGACAAAATATTTCAATACATGTATTGCTAAAGGCATCTGAAATGATCAAGTTAATGCCTGAATCTTGTAAGGTACATTCATAAACTTTAAATTTGAATATAATTTTTATTTGACGTGTGGTGTCATTTTCTTGGAAGTTTAGCGCTGTACAACAGTGAACTTAGTACTGTTACATGCTTTTAGCACATGTATAATCGTTTTAAAAAGGTTACTCTAATGATACCAACTACTCTTTTTTTTTTTGTAAACCTTGATATTTGGTACGAAACAGAAAATACCAGTAATACAAACAATTTTGAATATTATTTATATATGAGGTGATACTTTCAGTGTAGACAGGCTTATTTCTTTGATTTTAAAACCTTTATAGTTGGGATAGTGTTGCCAGTTTTATTCCGACAATAATATCTTATGATAATGCTATGCAGCTAGGAAATCTGTGTTTTAACAATTGAGTTTTGAGAAATGCATTGTACATACAGAAATTTCTATTCACAGATGATTTCAGACTTGAGGAATGAAGTGAAAGAAAAAAATTCAGAAATAGAAAAATTGAAGCAGCAACTCAAAGAACAAGATAAAATCATTTCCGAGATGAAAAATGAGATAGATAAAGTGAAGGATATAGAATGGTGACATATGCTATAACAGTGTCATATGTAATGTGATGGAGGAATAGAAGGGATTTGCACTCAGACAAAGCCAAGAGACAAAACTGTCTCAGATGGAAAACTCAGAACGAGTGGAAAATAAAGTTTCATTCAGTGAGACAAAAATTTTGAATGCAAAAAGAGAGAAGCTTTGTATACATGCAGTAAACTACATACAGTTGAAACATACCTAACCACTAACTTGGGATAATTGTTTGCGTTTTCGAGGATTTTTTTTAATGACCCAGTTAACATTTCTAAAACTGAATTAAGACAAGGAGACATAAAACATGAAAGTAATAATATATGTAATTACATTATTACATGATATAATTAATGATTTAATATCTCTCGACTTTTAGAAATGGTGACAGCATTTTATCCTTTGAATGATGCTATTTCACATCTAGGGTGTTAAGGTGTCACTTCACCGTTACAGTGTAGAATTTTGTTTTATTGCGTTTGTTCACTGATATTTATAATGTACAAGTTACCTATATTATAAGATGCGCAAACCACCTGAATCTCTGTTGCTGCTGTTTTTATCATCTTATCTCGAGTACCCCATTACAAAACATCACTAAAAACATATCTACACTAAAAGAGCATTGTGTCTATGGACAGTAATTATATTAAGTGAATTGTTTGTTTTTTTAAATTAAGGCAAAAATATAAATATTATGCATATTGTTTTGTTTCTTTTTCTTCAAGTTTGATTATTTATGAAAATGAACGGCTTGAGGTGTTTTGGTCATATGTTTAGATATTGATGAAGTAGATCAAAAGTTGAAAACCATGAAAAACTGTCAGGTGCAATATGTTAAAAAAGGAACGTGGTTGTAATACTAATCTTTTCATATATAATTATTGTTATTATTGTTTTTGTTTGTTTGGTTGTTTTTTTTTTCACTTTCCTATACCTAACTACTAAATCAAAGACTGGTTGGCCAATGGTGAATGTCACTCATTAGAAACCATGTTTTTTCTATTAACCTCTTTTTGAGGTAATCTTGCCATATATATTCTAGAAAACTGAATTAATGCCTTGTTACAGTGTAACAGTAGCAAAAAATTGTATTTATTTTCAGACTTGTTAAGCTGGTTTGCAAAGAAAGTGATCCTGGTGATCCTTTTATTCTTCAGATATACTGTGAATGCTTTTTATTTCGTCAGGTACCAATTATCATCATTTTAGTCAACCCCTTCAATGACGAAATTAAAAACTGACAAATATAAAGTTCAATTTTAAGACAATTAAATGATATCAGGTTAATTTATTTGCTTTTATCGTAAAATGACAGTAGGCGATAGGTATTAAAACAGTGACCAGAGTATACATATGAAAATAAAATAAGTTCACTTTTTCATCGAGGAAAAAATATTAATAATGGAAAGTAATCACCTTTCACAAAAACACCAGGTGTGTATACATTTAGCCTAAAAAGGTTGTCAGTGTCTGTATGGTAATCACAGATAACAATGAAAAGGTATCCAATTACGTACAGGTGTACCGGCTTGCATGTCATCATTTAATCATTTACTATTAAATCATTCAAATGGGTTTCTATTTCAGATGTCAAAATATGTTTTGTAATTTATCTTTGTATTCTTATAACCCTCCTAGATGACGAATTTAAGAACTGACGAAATTGTCTTATTTCTTGAATTGACGAAAATTGGTACTGACGAATGTAAAGCCATTCACAGTACGTGAAAGTTTGCATTATTTCTGTCTTTATCAGAATTTCATTTCATATTATCGCATTTGGTAAATGCATTCTTTGTTTCTGATTGAATAAAAAATTAACATGTTTCTAGTCTATGACTGTGGGTTTGTTTTACACTGACTGTGGAACTTGAAGTAACATATGCTTGTTGATTTTTACCAAAGTAATCGTGTTTATTGTTAGACGTTACGCATTATTTCATTTTGACAGCCAGTGGTTAAGAGGTAGAGAACATCTTTAGAAATCACCAATCATTTGGACCCAGTTTTTAACCACTGATTAAACTAACCAGTGATTAAAGTTTGATAAACAATAAATTAGATTTGCACAGAAAATATATTTTATTAAAATAGACTTTTAATGCTACAAGTCTCTGTAAAGAATATACCAGTAACTAAAAATTCTTTCATTTCAGTAAACTAGTATGATGAATTTAAACCACTGGTTAGTTTCACCAACAATTAAGTTTTGAACAACCTGCCCCAGGAATTACATGTTCATAAGTGGACATGATCGAAAGATCGGAGGCATATTGTTTTTGTCCTGTCTGTTTGTTTGTTTGTCTGTTTGTCTATTGTCAACTTTAACCCTGGCTATAACTTTTGACCCGTGAGGGATAGAGACTTCATATTTGAAGCCTAATGAACTAATGAAGCCCTTTCAAATGACACCAGGTCAATGAACTTTTGACCTTGACAATGACCTTCACACTAAAAATAAGGTTTTGGACTTAGGTGCTGCCAGGGGCATTAATGTTTCACAAACACAGTTTGTTTTTTTCTAATTTTCAGTAGAAATATACCTTATGCTGGGCATATAATGAGACTGATGTAAGGAAGGTTTATTTCTGAAATTTCCCCGTATCTGTATATAATAGAAATTATGACTTGTGACTTGAGAGGACATAAAAAATTGGCATACTGAAATAAAGTACAGTACATAATTATTTCAGGATAAGGTTGGAGGTTTAGATCAATGAATAAACACAAAAACAAAAAATTTGTAAAATTGCAATATTTTCGTTTATTGTACAGATTTTAAAACAAGATCATTTTTCTAAAACAAATTTGGACAGTTGACTGTGTATATATATAAAGAACAAGGTGAAAATGTACAAAATATAAATTCTATTGAAGTTCTATCCAAATACCCTTTATCAAAAAATTTGATCCAAGGTTTTTAGTGATTGTTCTTTGTAAACATTGCCATGGTAACAAAGCACTACAGAAGACGATTGTTAACAATATACAAGATGTATTAATTTGCTCAGATATCAAATGGTTTAAAAAGGGGAAAAGTTCAGCAGAACATAAAATCCACAGAATTACCTGCAAATATAATGTAATCTTTCCAACTATTGCATCATCTCTATAAATAAACCTGTATAGTGAAAGGCTGGTTAACAGAAGTTCTATCTGTGATAATCTACAAATCTATGTTATGGATAACGACTGAATAATAAAATGACAGTGTTACTAGTAATTAGCTTAGACACTAATTAAGAGCGTCACCAATTTATTACGGAAATATTATATTTTGTAAGATCTAAAGTGACTAGAATTCTACAGGTTATGTACGCTCAAGAACAGATGGGAAACTTTGATAATAAATATATTCTGATCTGAAATTTACATGCGTGATATGAGTGTTGAGATGAAGTATGGAAATTGTTTCCATACATGATTTTTCTCCAAACCAAAACACGAAGATAAAACAGCCTTCACTGTATGGCACGACTTTCTGGAATTTTTTTTTTTACAGCAGTGTTAAAATATCACATTTCTGCAATATTTCATAATAATGCCTTAGTAAAAAACTAAAAATCAGTATAAAAATGTTTTTTGTTTTTATTTACATGCTTGATGTAATTGTAGAATTTCCTCTTTTTTTTTTTTTTTTTTGATGACTGATTTTTGAAAATGCATTTTTGTAATAGTTTCATTAAAAACCATTCAAATATTTTCTTGCCTAAGCTTTTTATCCACCAATTTTTATTACACGTTACAGCAGGAGCTGTAGAAAATTATAGACTGAAAAATATGCATTTAAATCAAAATAAGACCTTGGAATATATGATGAAAATACATCGTACAAAACAAATTTAAAAACCTTTTCTTGATTAAAGAAAAATCTGAATATAGATCTTTGAATATAGAGATAATCACTGTTTTTTGGTATACAAATTGAGAGTTGCATGAGGAACTGAAGACAAATCAAATTTATCCCTCCTCCTGTTTCCCATTGCACATTTGTTTTTATGTACCTCCAGTCAAGAGATCTTAAAATTTGCAGAGACAGAATATTCCAAACACAATATTTTACACAATATTTGCCATACACATGTACAAGTTAAACATACATGTGTAATTTTTGATACACATCCATGTAAATATATGTATGTTACAGTACATTTTTTTTACACTTTAAATAGTGTACCAGTATAAAGCATTTTACAGTTTAATATTTACATGTACTGGCAACATGCATTTGCAACAGATGAATATTTCACATGTAAGGTTATGAAATGAAATATGAATTTTCTCCTCAGTATTTATTGTTTACAATGCATCATGTTTATGTTTAGATGAGATTCGAAAATATGAAATTTTATAAATAAATGAATTGTATTCTAATATATGGGGAGTATATTTGATACGACAATTCACAAAAATTATTGCTTTTGAATGGAATGGGTACATGCATTTTCAAGCTCTGTATAACAGAACATGTATGTATTACATGCAGAGGTATGGTCTGGATTATGATCCAATTATGTATCATTGAATCTGATTAACAACATTCCTGGTCAGTTCTGACCAATGACAACCTAGGAAACAATTACAACCGTCCAATCACAACTCATGTTATGTTTATCTTCTCACAATCACAAAATAGCCACTATCTAATCACAAATAATATTGTATAGGTAAATGTCCAATCACAGTCCAGGAAACAACTGATGAAAAGTTCATCCTCCAAGCAAACTGAAAGTATCACAGAATTTCATTTCTTTCTATCTAAACATCACATATATTAGACTTCTTCAGTGATTACAATTATGCCATATTGATGTGGGTGGGAGAAATTCTAAATTCTCCATTTGTTAGAGAGAAGTCGGGTTTCAGTATAGGATTTCGTATAAATAGCACATTATTTTAGTCATAAGCTCGTTGATATTTCAGTCTAACCATTTCTCTGTTGCATGCTGAAGAAATACTTGAAGCATGCTGTAAAGATGTTGCTTTCTCAATCACACTATCCAGCTGATGATGATGTCCAAAATTCTTTACTCGGCAAAAACTTGCTTGACTTTCATTATATACAGGACATGACAAAACTGTGATGAGAACTGCCCCAACTTCATTTTGTAAAGAAAGATTTAATATTAAGCGACAGGGAGGAGGTATTAAGCTTGTCTCTGCCCTCCCCTGGGCTGCTTGGGGAAGGTTGTCCATCTTTCGATTTGTTGATCAGAGCAATGGAGGTTCGACTTGTTCGTATGACCTCCATTATCATGGATTTGCAGTCACAGCACACGTTCATTTGAGGTCCTCGCAGAAGGTTCTTATTGGGTAACATGGCTGGTTGTGTCCCAGAGCCAATGGTATGTGATCTCTGGAGGGATTTGACTTTCGGTGATTTAGCCTCAAGGTTGGCCGTCTGGATTAACTCCTTTCGATCACTGTTTGGTGTATGTGGAACTGAGCCAGTACTGAATGCATAAATAAGAGTAAATAATTATGATACAAATATATCCAGCTGTGTTTTAATTAAACATTTTTTTTTCATAAAGAAATCTGAAATCTTAATCTTTATCCATTATAAATGTGTATTAAAAAATCTCAAAATTGTTTAAAATTTGCTATGGATCATCTTACACATTGTAAAATAACTTCCATTTGTCAAAAGAAAATCGATTTTCTGACCATGAAATGACAAATGTTGAAGATATTTACACACGATAACAATGACCTTGTAAGGTACTAACCTTTCATAAACTTTGAGTATATCTAGCGCCTCCTGGGCGATGGGAATGGGACTGAGTGTGTGAACAGGAATATTCTGGAAATGTTCTGTCGGAATGTTCATCTATGGATAAACAAGATCTAACCAATCAGAAATGGTGTTGTAAATGAATAAAAACTCAACAAAAAATCTCATTGGTGCAAATTGTAAGTACAATTCTAATATAAATGTCACAGGGATATACAAAAGAATGCTGTGATTGATTCTTCATTTCGTCAGCAAAACAAACAAATTTAACTGTTCTTAATTCAGTAAGTTTAAGAAATTTGCTCATTAATGTGTAAATGTAGTGGATTGAATATTATGATTTCTGTCGGTATTAGATGACCAGAGTATTTTTATTTTTCTCCCAGGAAAAAGTGTTACACCTTGATATGCAAATGATTCATTTACCTTACAAATGCATACAGAGAATTTTGTGTGAAACTGATTCAAACTTTGAAACAGAAAGTTATGTTTCATTATTGAAAGCTTGGACTACATATGTATAGTGTCTGCACCCTTGTAAAGCGCAACTCCAGGATCTGTTATGTGACAGACCTATTGTTAACATGCAATGTGCATGAGAACTTCACAAGTATCTGTAGAAAGTTGTACCAGTGACTTACACATTACAAGACATAACCTGCTAATCATTGTTAAAGATACATACACCAGTACTTGTTAAAAATACACATACCTGTACTAGTGTAAGATACATGTACTAATGTAGGATACATACCAGCACTAGTTTAAGATACATGCACTGGTACTACATGTAGTTCAGGATACATGTAGTGGTACTAGTATAAGATACATGTAGTGGTACTAGTGTAAGATACATGTAGTGGTACTAGTGTAAGATACATGTAGTGATACTAGTGTAGGATACATGTAGTGGTACTAGTGTAAGATACATGTAGTGGTACTAGTGTAAGATACATGTACCTGTACTAGTGTAAGATACATGTAGTGGTACTAGTGTAGGATACATGTAGTGGTACTAGTGTAGGATACATGTACCTGTACTAGTGTAAGATGCATGTACTAGTACTCATTTAAGGTACATGTACACTGGCACTAGTTCAGGATACATGTACCAGTACTAGTGTAAGATAGTGTACAGGTTTAAGATACATGGACTAGTGCAAGATACATATACATACCGGTAGATACTAAGTTACGATACAAGTACCTGTACTAATTTTAGATATATGTACTGGTACTAGTTTAAGATACATGTACCAGTACTAGTGTGAAATACATGTACCAGCACTACATGTATCTGTACTAGTTTAAGATACATGTACTGGTACTATTGTAGGATACATGTACCTGTACTAGTTTCAGATACATGTACTCACTTCAGATACATGTACCAATGCTAGTTTTAGTTTTATATGGTATCATACGTAAGTTTTTCTATTAATAATAAATATTTTTGTCACCCGATACATATGAAAAAGTTGATCTCAAAAGAATGTCATAGATAAATTTCAGGGATGACATTTGTTTAAAAGAATTCATATTTCATGGGTTAATATTTGTTAAAACCTGTTGGAAATCTACATTAAACAAATTAACACGTTATATCTGAGAATATATGAAGTTTGATTTTCTTTTACCTTTCTCAAACAGTTATTGCAGACATTTCTTTTACATATCTTGCAACGAGTTCCCCACTGCCCAAACATTGAAAACTTGACCAGTTTGCAGGTAAAACACATCTGAAAAAGTTTCAATCATTAGTTTAATTCATCTCAGTTTTATGGGGGTTTTTTTTCCACTAATATATGAATATGGTGGCACTTCATTCACTTTGAGATCATAAACAAGCCCACTTTTTTAGACAATCATGGACCAATTTTTTATCAAGTTACAAAATTAAACTCAAGTTTTGGCCCCCTCACTTTTGAAATGCTTCCTATGGCCTTGATATATATTTTTGATAAATGAATTGCTATGTATATATGTATAAAAGGATAAGAGAGATTACATCACAATGAATCTACTTAAATAATCATTGTAAATAAAAGTACTTCAGTTGATTGAAGGCAGTTTCTTTATGCAGCAAATTACAGTAATGACAGTTTAAATCTTAAAATCTAAGATCTCTCAGTGGGCAAAGCAGAAGAAATCATTTCAAAACAATAAGTACATCTCAAAATACATGTACTATATATTTTCATTCACTTTTATCTGTATGCTCTAAGTGTAGACTGATTTTCAATTTTAATTCCATAGGTTAGGTTGCTTCCTGAAGACAGCAAGTGAGATTATTCAATAACAGACTGTTTCAGGGTTTTTATGAATGAAGAAAGTGTGGAAGTATTCATGAGTGACTGGTAGAGATTGGGGATGGATTTTATCAATTTAACCTTACTTTTCCCTTGGAGATAAGAGTATAAGTTTCATGGCTGGTGATCAGCTGTTCAAGCTCTGCTTTGGTCAATACTGAACGAATATGCATTACTTCCTCCAAGGTCAAGGACAAACACTCTATGGGATGGTTCCATTTCTTCTAAACCAAAACAAACATTTCATCAAGTCAAGAAATTACATATATATTCTGCTTTAGAGCTAAAAGTTCATTTTGACAATTGTATGTTCATATACAGAATTTATTTCCCAAGTAGATAAACATTAAGATATATTTTCCTAGAACACAAAAGACATTTACATGTACTAATAGCATGTTTAATTACCAGAACATTAACTGTAAATTACTTATTATATACAATTACATCTACTAATTCAGGGGACTAAATTCTTTACTTACCATCTTCTTTGAGAAATTATATATAATGAAATAAATCAATTTTCAGTAAGAGGATTTGTAATAACCTTGATAAATATAAACAAATTAGATTTAATGTTGACTTCAATCTCGGAATGCTCTTGGTGTAAAAGATTTGTTTGTATAATGAACTGCTGAAGCATCTTCCCTATTGGGGAATATTGAGGTACATGTATTTAAAAGTTAAATTCAAGGAAAATTTATATTCATGCATAGTGGAGTTCCCACAATGCAGTACAAAATCCCATGCTTAACAATGAACATAAGTATCAAATCATTACAGTCCATACATTCTCAAATACACACAGTTTTAATGATGAATTGTTAACTTGTTACCATATATGTGTTCAAAATTCATTAATTCATTATACTGAAATACATGTTGTTAAATCTTGATCAAATATTTGAAAAAAAAAAAACCAATATAAAAAACTTAAAAGATTAAATTAAAGGTAATTGTAAAGACACTAGTGCTTGTTCACATCACCGAAACTAAGGAAAATTACCACATGTTTACCAAATAATTCTGAGGATCCTATCCTTTTAAACTGTCAATAAATTATTTCAATAATCAGAGATCCTTTTCAAATTTTAGTTTTACAAATTAAAGTATATTGTAAATATGATACACAGGACTCCCGATTCATGTACCCTCTTCCCACTAATACAGTACCAATATAATTCCTATACACCTCCCCAAATTTTGTTTGCAGGAGGTATAATAATACTACTGGTATTATATTAGGAGACAAAAGAATCGAAAGCCTTGTGATATAAAATCATAAATTTCCCCTTGAACGTTGAAGAAGTGTGGCAATTTTCTCAAATATGAAGTAAAAAATACTCATTACATGATCGTACATACTGAAAGCTTTAGGAATTTGGTTAGAAAATCTTCAGTTAAATTACAAGAATGTAAAATAAAATATAAGGTACATAAAAAGTGCCCAAAACCATGCAAGAAAATGAAATTTAATATTAGGTTATAATTGATGATGAGAAAAGAAAACTCCTACATCAAAAACCTACAAATCTAATGAAAACTCACAGAAAAGTGAAGGCAAACTGCCTAATGGATATATATTAAATAATAATATCTAAAATACTGAAGCCTGAAGAACTACAAACTGTAAGGGGTCACTGTAACATTGCACAATTGCTTATGAATAAGAAAAAGTCATGACAAGGGCAAATATTAATCATCCATGTCAAAGGTCAAGACTTTCTCTTATTAATATGCTCATTTGTTAGCCCAGTGACTGCCCAGGGTGAAAAACATTACCATACAATAATCTACACACACTCTGCTGCAAAACATCTCATTTTTATTTCTAGAGTATTAATTTAAATTCAACCACTGTACTCTCTAATTATTAAAACTAGATTTTGGTATAGAAAAGAATGAATGTGATCATTTAATCATGCATTCATATTCACATAAAATTCACATGTATCGTTTAACTTTGTCTTCTCAAAATAAAACAAATTCCTCTGAATTGAAATTACCATCGTTATAAAGCCATTGTAAGCTAGACAGAGCTATATCAACACTTTCCAGAGAAACCAAATTTTTTTCATCCTCAATCTGATTAATACCATATCTTTATTCCGCTTCTCTGTTTGTCCCACAATTTGATCCACAATTTATCCGCAATGGGACAAATAGAGAAGCGGAATAAAGATATGGTTTTAATAAGATTGTTTCATCCTATATGAAAAGGCGTAAAATTTTTACAGGTCTCCTAACCAAGGGATAATTCATCTTTAACAGAATTTCCATGACTTAAGTTTGTTTCTAACTAACAATTATTTCATACTGGTATATTAATTTACAAACGATCCTGTGTAAAAAGTAACAAATGTTTTTATATGTTATCAGGATTCAATTGGCAAATTTTGTAATACAAAGTTGTTTCATTTGGGAATGTATTTTGGATTCATCCAATTCCTATGAAAGAGTCATTTCTGTGCCTTTGTTTCCTTTGTTTGAATGGTCTACATTACAGTTACTCTCTATCAGGTAACTAACTCTGTATTACAAATCGACCAAATTGGAAATTATAGAATGTAATTTTGGTGATCAAAACAAGAAAATATTCCATTGATTTATTAGTCAATTTAACAATGATCTAAACAGGATTTATACAAAATGAAACAAACCTATCTATTACATTAGGCTTTTTATAAAGTATAACAAAGTGAAAGTATTTGAACCATTATTTCCTGATTCTAAAAATAATGGCTAGAGATTTCAGTTTGATAAGAACTTTCAAGATTCTCAGATATGCTAGCTTTTGGAATTCACTTTTATGACTTCATAACCATCATTTTCCTTTTCTTCATTTTTTTTTAACTGACGACATGCCAATTAAAATAATATTAGATCTACAATACAAAAAAAAGCACAATTATAAAGAAAAATATTTTTAAAATGCTTTTTGCGTATCTACCAAAATAAAACCAAAAGGAGTCTGGGATATCAGGGTGGGGTTTAAAGATATCAAATTGATCATGAAACAGAAAATTTATATCAGAAAGAAAGGACAATCACTGAGAAAGAAAGTACAATTCAAATTCTTTTGAAAGAACATTTATCCTGATTTTCGAATTCCCTATATTTTATACTAATTTTGATTTTAATTGAAAAACTTTCTTTATTTTTTTACAACTTTTCTTTTTACAGAAATGGGAATTATTTGATAAAATGTATAATTTAGAATCTTTCTCAGTTTGATTGGGACTAGACTGGAAAGTTTGTTAGAGCCCTGTCTGTAGTAAGCAGAACTAAAGTAGCAGAGTTAAGTACTCACAGCCGAGTCAGAGTCTGAGTTGATGGAAGGTGAAGGACTAACACTGTTAGTAACTCTTTCGGTTCTTGCCTCACTTACGTGCAATAACTCAGTCACATTTAATTCTGATAATTTCCCTGAAGATGAATCCTGGTCTCTACTTTCACTTTCTTTGGAGGTACTTTCAATATTGATGTTTTCCTTTGGAGTTTCTACACTTTCAGTTTTGACTAATTCCTCAGCTTCCCTACGTTGTCTGCCGAGTAGAATGCTACGTGTTCTAGGACTAGTAGCACTACTATTGTCAGATATTGCACGCAAACTACTTACGTCGCTTGAATGACGGAAAAATTTGTGACTACTTGACCTTTGAACTATTTGTGGCCGAACCCTTCTCTGCACAGACTCAGAAGACAAAATTTCTATAGGTTGATCTGGCAGTTGCTGTAATCTTTTCTGAACGTCGTCCTGGTCTGGTTTCTGTTCACCACTGACTCGCTGTGCGCCGTAAGTGTGCAAGGAGGATGAGATGGAGTCAGGATTGTTAGATGATGATGATGATTTACGTGCAGAAACAAGAATCTGTTTCCTTTGACTATGACTCATGATAGAGGATTTCTTATGCGTGGCTGAATTATCACATGTGTTTTCTAATGATTCCTGGGCAAGTCCAGTCCTACGACTGGATCTGACCACTGGAATGGCGCGTATTGCAGAACTGGGGCTTTCCTCACACTTAGTTGAGGTCTGTTCCACAGTAACAGGACTAGCTCTGCCTTTTATTGAGCTTCTAGGTGCAGGTGTCGGTCGAGGTCGAGGTGCCTGAGTGGCACCATTCTTCACACCTACCTCTGGTTTGATATTAGCTACACTCTGTGACCTCTGATGGACCTCAACTGAAGGTTTAATTTCATGAAGACTTCGCGAACGTACCATAGGCTTAGGTTTTTCTTTCTTTTCTTTACCACTATCTGACCTTTGCAGAGAATTTTGGTTGTCAGCACCTTTGATGGTGTTTTCCACAGTGTCTTTGACGGTTTTAGCAGTGTCCTTGACAGTTTTAGCAATGTCCTTCACAGCATCTTTATCATCCGAATTATCAGACTTTTGACGTTGAAATAACTTTCTTGGTATTGGCATCCGATGACCTTGAGATCTGTCAAACACATAATCATTATCAGGAGAGTCCTCCTCAGAGGATGTTTTTTCCTGAGAAGATACTTTAGAGTTTTGAGAAGAAACAATAGATTTACTTTTAGAAAAATGCATGCGTTTTTTATCAATTGAGGATTTAGCATTCTCTGATAACTTAATATTGGAAGAGCTTAATGATCGACATGCAGCACGATGCACACGTTTCTCAACAGATGGTTCTAAACTTTCCTCGATACCATGCAGTTTTTGCATCAATCTTTGCCTAACTTCATTTGCACATGCATGCGTTTTGTTGACGACCCCTGATCGCCGTAATCGGTTAGGACGAGCGTCATGCACTTGTTTATGCGATGGGATGCCATTCTCCTCTGGTATAGTTCCATTGCTGGGAGAGGTGGGAGATACCTTGACAGGAGACTCACACACCGTGATCGTATTACGTCGTGTCAAAATACCATGGCGATCAGTGGAAACTGCATCTCGAACCACTGAAATATAATGATTCTTATATAGTCTTACATTACACTCTCTTTCCTGTTTCATTCAACACATACAATGTCTGTTTATTTATCATACTCATTTCCTGGGCCATTGATGTAACTTCACATTGACCATCAATTCACTAAAATTCTGCTCTTTGTACTCTTATCATTTCAGCATGAATAAATATGAAATGCACAGGGGATTTTGTTCTGCTTTGCTATAAGCAAGACTTTACACTGTTTGAAATATTTGTTTTTACTGTATATATATTAGCTAGATATTTTTAAAAAATTCATATTTCATCATGAAATTATAATAAAATGTCTTCATAATCAGAGTGATTTGTATGTACCTGCTCTCTTCCAGCTTCCAAAGTCTCGTTCCGGTGAAGGACTAGCCACACTTGACCTCCGTGATGACGTAAGACTTGAACAGTCATCTGTGTCGGTTTCCTAGCAACAATAAACAAATCATGACAATAGAAATTGAAAGTCTGGACTATGATTGCTCAAGGATACAAAACAGAAATTTCTGTGGATATTCTGGTCTGTGGTCCATACAGATTAGTTTCTGCTATTGGAGAGAATTTAATTATTCATTTTGATAAGAATTTTGTGAATAACCCTTTTTGTTGTTCTATTTCTGTAGTTATCTCCCTTATATAATTGAATTTAAATAATATACATGTAGCTCATCCGCAGAGTACTTACTTCATTAAAACACTGAACATATGTCACAGTAATGTAATAAAATTTTAAAACTGTTGACTTCATTCTTTACACTTACATCAAAACTGTCAAGAAGGAGATTGAAGTCTGGTTTGATAATTTTCCTCACTGGCTGAGGACTCTCGTGGATGTCTTCATTGTTTAGGCGCGTTCTAGAGGTCTCAACTGTAACAAAACAACATCACAAACCTCTTAAAATAATCACAACCCCAGAATAACATCACACATTGTAACATCTACATCTTATTCAGCAAACGCTTTGAAATGATAATCAGCTCGAAATTCTTTCAAAACAACGATCAGCATTAAAATATTCCGATTTCCTTAGTTCTATGGAAGCATACATGTTTCAAACTCACACCTACTTTGAATAATGAAAGGACTTAGAGTCCTGAGGGTCAAAATTGCATGTGCTGGTACATATCAAAGTGGAAGTGAACTGAATTATATTTGGTATCAAACAGGGTACATATCTATAGCCATAATACAATAAATGAGAAAATACAGATCATCAGAGCACCAGAGACTTGTGTTTTTCAAAATCTATCTTAATATTCCTCCATAGTTGTACACATTTCCAAACTGCTTAGTATTATCTGTGAAATTGAAAAAAAAATTACTACTGCATGCACGAGGAATTAATATTTTATTGATTTTCTAGCCTCCCTATTTTCCTTTTTACAAAATTGTATTTGAGAGCAAGAATTTCCTCTGACTTCTGTGCTTGAAAACAAATCTGATATAGGATGTTGGAAAGCAAAAATAAAATACATGGAAAAAATAAAAATGTGTTTACTTCATTTAGCTTAATACAACATAATTGCTCTGTATATCATATTACAAATGTATATACATGTATAATTCTTTGCCAGGGTTTTAGAACTGAGGAGTGTTCATCCAGAAGAATAAATATAAGCCAAAACTTATTTTGCGTGTATCATACTCTCTGTGTTAACATATTCCACTTAGATTTTGAATTACTACATGTATATTTTGCTTCTTTCGAGTTGAATGTGCTTGACTTCATAGAATAATTTTGTGGTAAGTTCTATTTGTAGTTTTATGATAAGGTAACTTACCTAGCAATTTACGATCTTTAACTGGCTTTAATTTAGGTTGAGATCGAATTTCTATCAGAAGTTTCTCTCTGGGCTCCAGTTTCCTTTCAGGTGGAGACTTCAAAACTCTTTTCTTCACCTGAAAAGACAAGGCTAGAATGAGTTCCTATACCAAAGTTTCCTTCACTCCATACCCCAAAGCCACCCTATGACTTTTTTTCTTATTTTGCACAAAATAGAGCAGTTACCTTATACTATAAGTGTAAAAGGTTATAGTCACTGCATACAGCACTAAATTTTTATGGAATAGGGTTTGTGGGGTCCATTTATAGGTAAAGTAAGAGTGTAACCTTTAAAGGTGAAAGGTCACATATAAATAAAGGCCTGAAAGTTAGAATTTTGACAATTTTTCATATTGTATAAATAAGATAATCTTCAGGTGAAAGCCAAGCACTAACT
The DNA here is from genome assembly GCA_035048485.1 of Pteria penguin. Lineage (NCBI taxonomy): Eukaryota > Metazoa > Mollusca > Bivalvia > Pterioida > Pteriidae > Pteria > Pteria penguin. The sequence continues at coordinate 27,813,951 of CM068582.1, read as the reverse complement.
AGTGGAAGGGGGTCCAAGATATACCTGAAAAGACAAGGTTAGAATGAGTTCCTATACCAAAGTTTCCTTCACTCCATACCCCAAAGCCACCCTATGACTTTTTTTCCTTATTTTGCACAAAATAGAGCAGTTACCTTATACTATAAGTGTAAAAGGTTATAGTCACTGCATACAGCACTAAATTTTTATGGAATAGGGTTTGTGGGGTCCATTTATAGGTAAAGTAAGAGTGTAACCTTTAAAGGTGAAAGGTCACATATAAATAAAGGCCTGAAAGTTAGAATTTTGACAATTTTTCATATTGGATAAATAAGATAATCTTCAGGTGAAAGCCAAGCACTAACTAGTGGAAGGGGGTCCTAGATATAAAGTAGCTGGATGTGAAATAGGGTTTAGAATACAAATGTAGATACATAAATGTGTAAATTTCCTATTTGATATGTGTATGCTAATAAACATCAAAATAAAATTTCCCTAAAGAACTACTAGGAGAGCATGATTTATAACACCTCATTTTTATATACAAAAATTCTATAACAGCTCCCATTCCTCTTCACCTACTAAACAACACTTCCCTTTGCACTTGATACATGTATCAGAACTTCATAAAAATCCCTTCTCTTTTCTCTTTTTTCATCCATGCTTTATATGTATAAAGCCTCTTCCTACATTTTACTTCTTTTTCTAATGTGGCATTATTACATTGTATACTTTAAAATTTCTCTCAAAATTAAAATATAACATTATAGATGCCAAATCTATAATGAAAAGACAGACATGATTCTTCAGGAAATGCACTCCTCTTTAATTACATTTTCCACATGATAAACAATGTTGAGTACCAAGCACAAAAAGTGTAAACAGACTGATACTGCTTCTGGTGCACTGTGAATATAACGCATAAACAATCAGGAGGGTTTTTTTTTTTCTTGATTAAAGTGGCTAGCCCTCATAAAAGGAATGCACTACTGAATGTTAGATATTTTGGTTTTAATCAATAGGATTTCATGTCAGTTTCAACAAATTTCAGTCAGTGTGACACAAAGAGCAGTAGGTGGTTATTAAGCCTTCTAAGTTCACGTCCATGTCGGAATCAGCCAGTGCACGGAATACATTGAAAAACAATTGCAAAACTTTAAAATGCCTTTCTGGTATACTTACTAGTGTAAATTCAGGAAAATGAGAATCCTTTCTTACAACGTAGATGGTGAAAGTATTTTTTTTCACATCAATTCATTTACAATGTATAGGGGGGAAATGGCGAAAATATTTTTCTGTACTTTACAGTCAAAATTTATACCTTAAAATTTTTTTTCACCATTCACATTCTATGTTCATAGTAAGGACAGTAAAAGATTCATGGCCAACGAAATATATACACCACCATATTTATACATGATTGCTGTTACATATTATCCCTTGACCTAAGAAAATACAGATGGTGCAATTTGAAATGGATAAAGCAGATAAAGATGTTAAAAACATGCACAAACATTGCATCAGAATCTTAAATAAGAAAAAGATTTTATATTCTCCTTCTCCTTAAGTCATGTTTAAATGCATGCAAATTAAAATTAAAATTAAAATGATTTAAAATATTATGCTGACAATCATGGCTTATACTGGAGGCTTATTAAAATCAGTAGCATTTGTAAAAGAATTTAACTTACATATAGATCAAATATATGTGTGGTAACAACAAGTGTGGATAGGGGGGGGGGAGGAAAGAAAGGATTTGAACAAACCTCAAGTTGTTGAATAGCTTCATCCAGAATACCCATTCTCAATAATACACTTGGTAATTAATTACAAATATTTAATGTATCTTTAATTAATCATCAATATTCCAAATTATGCATTCAGTGAAAACTGATAGCAGATTCACATGACCGATGTCAAACTTAGGACAAATGCTGATTTCATCACAAACTTAAGAAACACAAATCCATTTCTTAACACACCATTTCAATCATCTACACTTAGTATCCCATGTGCAAGTTTCCTTGGTTGGAAATTTAATCCATCAATGTCAGAATCTCCTTAAAGCTTGCCAGTGTTTTAGCAGTTATATCCAATTGTAATTTAAATTCCAGAACCTATTCTCAGAAACTGCAGTCTTTGCTTTCATTTGTTCTCATTTTGTGATTTCTGCTTCCAAAGATAAACTAAGTCACTCCAAGCAATTATCTTGCCTGTAATTTAACTATCTGTTTGATATCTATACATCCCCTAATTGTAGCCAACCTAGTGTCCCTGGATAATTTGACTGAAGCAATAATCATGCTATTTCACAGTATATTCCATGGTACTGCTTTGACCTGTTTTTACTTATTGCAGAATCTTCACAATGTGTTTATTGTAATGATGTTTTCCAAGAACTTCACATATGGTAGTTCCTACATGTTCAGGAACCACTCACTAACTTGCATGATTGACAGGTTTTTCTCCCACAGCTGAAGTCATAAACCACAGTTAAGCCCTCTTTGATGCTTACACATGAAAGTAGCCACATGCATCATAAAACTGTTCTGTAGGAAGATAATCACGAGAAAAGTTCCTCTGCATTCTCAGTTTTGGCAGAATAAATACATCTTTGTGTTCATTCTTTACCATGCCTAAAGCACCAATTACCCAAAGTATGTATATATGAATAATTTTTTTTTCTAAATTTTCTCTACTTTTTCATGATTATCCACAGCAGTGCCTGTTAATCATTGAAAATTACAAGCTATTATTCATGTTACATTTCCTCCCTAATAACAGCTGACTTGCAGGGATTTTCTCTCTATGTATCAGTGTACTGGAAGTTTACACTGTAATTATAAGAGAATTATGTGTTCCTCTCCAGCTGGGTCAGACACTACTTGCCCTGAATGATTACAAGTATTGCATCACTCACAAGTCTAAAGATAAACAAATTAGCTTCATTTACACAATATGAAATTTTCAAAATAACCCTTGATTAGTAAGAGATTGTAAAATCAATACAGCAGAAAGACTGAAAGGGTGAAAAATGCATCAAATTACCCCATTTCTAGGATGAATGTAAGGAATTATTTCAAAATGATGAATGCTGGGATAACAGTATAAAAGGGGGGGGGGGGGGGTTGAAAGCAAACTTTGAGAGAAGACAAGTAAATGATGACAAGCATCATATATTTTGAAATACTTAACCCCAAACAAATAATTCTTTTATAATTATGAAGAACATAGTAACTAGGTCAATCAATCTTTCCATAATTGGGTCAAATTTTATATACAGACAAAGGGTTTTCTATCTTTGCTGAGGTAGTAGTGGCCAAAAATATTACTGTCCTAAAATCAAATATGCAAAAATATTATAATTAACTACCTCAATTTACATATGGTAATCTCATCACTATGAAGTTGGAGCTGGGGGTTCTTTCTTTTTTATTCAAACAATAAGAAAGTTAACAACAGTTTTTTCCCAAATCTAACAATGGGTCGTGAATGGGATTAGACAAAGTCAATTTAGATGTTTTATTGCAGACAACAAAGCATATACATGTAATAAAATGCCCTTACCTATCCCCTTGCTTCTAAAGTCCTGCATGCATTCATCCCAAAATATTAAACAACAAAATCTGAACACAGGAATTCCTCTTTCCTTTCATTCAAGCAACAGCCCCCTCCCCCACCCATTCCCATTTATTCTGATTTCATTCTATACCCTATACATGCATTAAAATAATCTAATTCTTATATGATATATAGTCTGCAGTAAAGATTTCAGAATAGGGCCATAACTTACACTATTTCGCCCACAACCAATTCTCATTAAGAAATTTAACATATCCCCCCTTCCCATTTCCTTCTCTGTATCTTTTGATGATCCTGACTCCATGAATATAGTGTTAGTAACTTACAGGGTGTAGAGGTGGACGGGATCTAATAAAATCCAGTATAACAGCATGAGCATTCTTCTTCACAATTGGTGGAATGTCTCCATTCACCTGCAAATAGCATTCCAAATCACTCTACATGCCATGCTCGACATATTTAAGTCAATGTGCAGGAAAACACTTATATAAGCTAAAACCACTGTGACGCAGGGATAATGAAATCTCAGTGCACAACATTTTGTTTATCCATAGTGAGCTTGCTGTGTCATGAATAAACACAATTTTGTGCATGGGGGATAATATTTTCAATATCCCTTCCTCTTTGTGGTGTTTGAATATTTTCTCCCACTGAATATGAAACATACAATAATATGATGTAAACATGGTTGAATTTTACCAAGATAATTTTGCAGGATCAATGATGTTATAATAAGTGTATTGAACAATGATGTAGACATTAAATCAACATCATTCTAGTATTGTAAAGTCATGTGCACTAAGATGGGGTGAAAATGTGATTTCTCACACCATGTAAATTTCAGATTTCTCAGTTTCTAGTGGGATAAGCAAATTTCATTTTTCAAACAGAAACAAACATAAAAGAAGAGCTTTACATGTATATACACAAAACACAACATTTGTCCTCTATACTTATTATCAAGCACATATATTCGACTTTATATCTTGTAAGTTTTTAGTATAATTTCAAGAACACTGAATAGGCAAACTTTACAACAAAATTATACAAACACATTTGATGATAATAAAAGATTCAATAACATCAACACATATTAAAAACGTATTTCAAAAGATGGCATACTATGTACTTCACAAAAGTAATAATGTTTATCTTACATGCATATTTTTACATTCCTTTGAAGCTTATGAGTATATATTTGAAAAGAGATGGAGCAATTAAAATCTGAACATGAAATATTGATTTAAGGTGAAATGTTACAATGGACAGCAGGTCATGTAATATGTCATGAGACATTCCAAATATGAAAGCCTAAGAACGACCATTTCTGTTTTTATTGACAGACTCACAGATGAGCACAGTAAGAATAAATATCTTGTTTTCAAAGGAAAATATATGATAAAAATAAATTTATCACGATAGCAATAAATCTATCTTACCATTACTTTATTGAGATGGTATCTACGAGACCGTATGTCCTCCAGTAGTATCTCAAATGGAGTAAGCTCGTATTCCGTACGATTGATGCAGCTGGTGTCAACCTTCTTCAAGTGTACACCTCTCCTCAGGTCTTTCATAATCTGGACCCAGAGTCGCGTCTGAAAAAACGGTAGCACACAAAGGGTTGGAATGAATTCTATGCTGGAGTAACAAGTCCCCATCCAAGCATATTAAAACAAAAATCCCAGAGTCACTAAAGGAAAAATCTCAGTAAAAAATGTATCATACAAACCGACTCTTCATCAAATTTGTCCGAAAGCTTTCAACATTAAATTGCATGATAGAAGCAAAGAATAACGATGAAAAACATTTCCCAAATGTGAGAAACACAAGTAAATGAATGGACATTGAGTGGAATTCAACATCATTCATTTACACATTAATTTCATTAATCACTTTCTGAATGGACAATTTGATACTTAGGCCCAGTCATGCAATCAGCAACAATAATACCATTTACCTTAATGGTAAATAATTATACCAGATAAATGGTATGACTAATGTCATTACAACCTATAATTACATCCTAATGCTAACCATGATACAAAGGAAGACAACTGTGTGTGAGCTATGTAATACTGAACTTTGGAGAAATGGCAAGTTTGAAGTACACACATGGGCATTCTCTCATTTAGAAAGGAGAAGGGTGGTAAATTACAAAAATCTCTTAAAACCTTTGCTTGTTCTCTATGCATATTGAAGATTAAGAATATGAAGCTAATATATGCTGAAATATGAATTTTTCAAGCTATTGATCGGGTAAAACATATATAAATAGCTTCCATTACTTTAATGCTTTGGGAGGACTATGATTCATATTATACCAAATGTAATGCAATTATTCAAATGTATAAGACCATATGTATTCTCTTATAGAATGACATTTACATGTAGTTTATATAATTATTATTCACTGAATTCTCAAAGTTTCAGTGAACAGTGATGACAGATCTAGTTTAAGTTTACTTCCTCTGAAATAGAACCAAATTCACTGACAATTTCAGGGCTTTATCTTACTTTCTGTATTCATATACGCTGTACTTTTGACATACCGACATAATCAGCTTGCTCATTTTGATGCTAAATTTCGAGCATAAATTACACCTTATTCCACAGACATACATATCAAGAGGCCTGCTGATTCTAATCATTATCCAGGTTAAATAAGGAATGCAAAACTGAGAAGAATCTAATATGAGAATTAGAATATATGTTGTAATACACAAAATCCTTGTCACTTGTCATTCTAGATCCTGGAAGCGATATGCAAATACTTACCCAATCAGATCTGCCAAGTTCCTCCAGATTGGCCTGATCGCTATCCAGTCCTTTGTCGGAGTTTTCAGGGCCACTGGAAATTTTATCCAGGAAAGTGACCAGTTCCTCTGCCTCTGCCACCAGTGCTCGGCACACAGCTTTGTAGTGGTGACCTGCATCCTCTGCATTGGACAAGTGCTGAGCACATAGCTACAACAAACAAAATTTTCAGAGTGCAGAATGGTGCTCTTAAAACTGTTCATATTGTCTACTTTATATGAAGTCTGTCATTAAATGTAATCCAAATCTAAAGTCACTGAAATCTGGATTGATAATTCTTGGATAAGAAAGTTGTAGCTCAAATAATTACCGGTACAAATTACATGTATCAGCAATCATTTTAATAGTTACTACTGATTGTTAGAAATTATATCATTTTAATTTAGCCATATTGTGAAACGGTACTAATTTGTTTTCATATTCAAATGGAAGCTGATTCTTCTACTAAGATATTATGGATTCTTTCTTTCTTTTTTTTTTAAAGAAAGAGCTTAGATCTTAATTGTGATATAACTGGAATAACAGACAGACAGATCGCCACTTACATATCAGAGTTGTCTTTCTTATTCAATTAACCTATGAGGCATATGTACTGCAAAACAGACGCACCTCTTTTCATTTTCGTAAAAGGTATACATATATGTGTAATTAAAAGCAATTATGGTTCCCGTGCCCTTCAAACGCGCTCGGGTTGCATTTAAAATGACAGGGATATATTTCATAAACACCAATGCACTGTTAAAACGAAATCCTTTAAATAAGATTTGAATTACAATCTTCAAAGTCCTAGGTCGTGCAATGAAATGTGGGTTTTTTCCTACAGAAATTCTTTTCTTTATATCAATTTTCAATAGCGAATTGATAGTCGTAAAAACTGCGAGTATTTCTTTCTAAACTGCATATTAATTCATTCACGACCACATATAATAGCCTGGATTCAGAGTCGGTGTGCAATGAACTTGAAAGAAGTGCTAGATGCACGTAAATTAGACGATCTAATGGAAATGAAATGTACAGATTTGGCCGACGGGTATTCCTCTGTTAAAATTAATTTGTTTTCGCATCGTGATGTTTTCCCCCGTGTTAGTTTTTGTGCGACATTTCGAATCGTGTTTTACTCGGGTAATGTAAACCTAGCCGTTGTGGGTAGAGACCACGAAATTCGCCGAGCGTTAACGAGCTGTTGAAATCTTATATAGTATTATTATTCAGTGCTACAAACACAACGAGTGAAATACAGAAAACCAAAGCTGTAGAAAGACTTTTGTTTGTCCTCTTTTTTAAAGAATAAAACTCATTATAGCCAATTGCAGGTGTACTTCATTCAACTGACCAATGTTCTCATCTTTACATATTATTTAGTAACGTCTCGTATCTCTGCAAAATGTCGAATACCAACGTTGAGCAGAAAGTTTTATTTTACTACAACATTGCACAGAGATCCGATAAATGTTCCACCATTTAAAATCTTCTCATTTTCGTGTTATGTTTAGCAAAGTTCAATACTACAGTCAAGTGGTAAATGTCAACACTGGACAGAAAATTCTTCTTGTTAGCGTCGATTGTAATATGGCGGGTAAACAAAAATCTATCTACAGAAATAGGTTTTCTATACTAAGGTCATAAAGGTTATTGACAAAATTTGTACGTATTTATCGACAATATTCGATTTAATTGAACTGTCATGGATGTCCAGGCTTCCATGACCAACCATTATTGATATCGACCTGCATCGAACGTACACCCGAAAGGACAAAACAAAACCCGAACCTAAGGCTAAGAACAAGATTTCTAATGCCATACGATAACAGGTCCCTGCATATAAAATAATAATACCTCCCCCCTTTTTTCTCTTCCCTAACTCTCTCTCTCTCTCTCTCTACTCTTTCTTTGTTTTTTTTTTTTCATTTCACGATTTCACACCATTTAGTAGAAAGTCAGAGAAAAAAAAGTGGGTGGGGGTATTATTATTTTATTTGCAGGGATATGTGCATACGATCCATTCTTGGTACACGTAGACGGGGCTCGATAACGTGGCAGAAACAGGACTCAAAACCCTGGCCTTCAGATTACTTGGATTAAACAATATATTACGTAGTAAATGAAATGAAATGAATGACAAAAAAACCTTAAGGTTGGAAGGCATTACGCTATCAGACATCAAATACCTCGTGGAGATCAATCAGCGTATGCTTTGTACAATACGCAAATAAAAACGTGATAGGAATCGCGAGCGATGCTGACGGCCGAAAATCAAAACGGAGAGTACGACTGAAGACGTTCATGACTTTGAAAAATATGGGCACTGCTTGTTAACTGTCTTTATTTTGCCAGGTACATGTAATCTCTTTCGGAACTTTCTTTATTTGCGAACTTGTTAATTTATCTCAATCCCGGAACCCCTCTTGTTTGTAAATATGTCACCCCTCTGTAATTAGCATAAGAAAGAACCTGTTTCAATATCACGATATATTTGTATACCATAAATCAAACAACTTACTCCACAAAGCCGATAAAGCCGAGTCGAAGGAATGTCGGCAATGTTTGACTCAATGGATTTAGATCAAATTTTGTTGACATGATCCTTGTCTCAGAGTTGCGAATTCTGTGAGTAATGAACAAAGTCCACGGAGGTTATTGAGCTGTTTAAACGCCTACTTGCAGCAGAAATCTACCACGATATTACACCACACCTATGTTCTATTCTTATCACCAATGTAATTGTGATATTGCATACGTAAAGAAAGAAAAAATAAAAAAAAAAAAGATTTAAATAAAGATCCAAGTCAAACGTACTCTTTCATATATCTTCCGCATCGTGCAATACTACTGAACCTACGAGCTTTAAGTCCTGAAATCCTCATAAAAGGAGAGGATCATCTTACATCATGCAAAGAATGATGCATTTATCATCATTATTATTATTTATGGGAGGAAGACGTTGTCTCTCTTCAATAAAGGAAAAATACGATCCCAATTTTAACAAGAGAAAAATGTCCTAATTTAATATCGGAATTACGGCAACGAGTCGCGGTCTTATGAGCTGACTGACAAACTTAGGAATCTGTTAGTAGGTTCTAAAACACATTACTACATACACATTAAGTAACGAGACAAAATAACTCAGATAGCAAGTAGCACTCTATTCGATGAGAACAGGAGGTTCGTGAATTCGACCATCGTCAATGATCTTTGACAAAGACTTTGTAGCAGAAAAGGAAAATCTCTAGTTTTAATCTCCAGATCATTGAAAGAAATCAAGCGAGGTTCCAAAGTCATTTGACATTTTAGGGAACGCCGTCACAACAAAGAGCAAAAATTCATGTTGTAGGTCATAAACATTAGAGAACAAAGCCGGCCAAAACTCGGTTTATTGCGTCTGGGTGCGAGACATGACTTGCAGAAATATTGTTAGCAAAGTAATGGTCAAAATTATCTCAGTCTCGCACCATGACCAGACTAATTGATTTGCCATGAACATAAAACAAGAATCTATAATAAATGGACAATCCGTAGAACGTAATCCTCGAATAGTTGGTCTGTATAGACACGATAGTGCTCTGCGGTCAAATGATTAATGATTTTTGATATGCAATTTCCCGAATTGATAATTGCATTCCAACACTGACGATTATTTTTAATCATAAGAGAAAAAGAGGAGTTACCGGCTCAGTTATGTGGCAGAAGTCACCATGGAGCTATACAATACATGAATATAAATAATATAATAGAACATTTAACACATTACAAAAATATTTGATTGTAGTGCAATTACGATACCGACTTAGGACGGTCATTTAATTTGACGAAAGCCAAACAAATGGTGTGGTTAACCGGTTTACGGGCCCACCTTCCCACTCACCGTAACAGCAGAACAATCAAAAGACGTACATTTAAAAATTTATAAATAATCCTCCATGTAAACATAAGACAAACGTAGTTATTGTTGCTTTCAGAATGGCCTTAAACTTGGGATTGGTACTACAGAAAGAAGGATTTTTACCACACAACAGGAAACATTCTAAATATACACGGCATTCACTTTTAGTTCTCAACCATTGACGAAAATAACATTGCAAGGATGAGAAGACAGCGTTAAATACAGTGACACATATGCAAGACCGTAGTGTTCAAACACACGTTTCGCCAGGGGCAATACTCAAAATTGGTGTATGTGGCAGACAAACGGACAAGCAGACAATGATACAAACTATGAACAAAGTGATTCGTAAGTGTCGCAATACTTTGGCATTGTCGAAATCTCCGGATATGTACCCGTTCCCCCCTCTCTTTTTGAAAAGTTGCGACGATGAACACTTCGCAGTCGACATAAAATACCAATTCTTATGTCGTATAAACAGAAAACGAGGAAGCACAATTCTCATTGGCGGCTCTTAAGGCATGTCTGTAAAGATCATTGAGGGTATCTTAAGTAAATATATACATATATATTAGGTTGTCGGGTAAGGAGTATTGACCGGATTTCCAATTTCGCTTGTCTTCAATGATCTAGAGTTACCTGCATTTGTTTGAATTCGCTCTTTCGTGACTTATGCTTTACAGGAGCCAATCACAAATTAAATGCAAGTGATTTCGATCACGATAAACGCTTCAGATGACAGAGCTAGAGTTCATTATACATAGCTTTGTCACTTTCTGTTTCTGTTTCTAATCTGTTTCTAAATTTCAAATAAATAACCTTTACCGATAAAACATATCTTAACAACGCCGATGCACTTAATGTTCAGTTCGTGAATACTCCTCAATCATTGGCTAAATTTATCTTCTCTTTAACGTTCAGCAAGTGACAAAAAGACAGAGGTTATCAACACGTGGATAGATATTTGAGGGTCTATAAATGATAATGAAATCAGTACAACATTTATTTTCATTAAGCAAATACATTCTTTCGCTAGTTTCCATTTCATCAGACGAGAGATGTCGTGTTTAAAAGCCACATATTTAGTTTTTCTCTTTGATGGTTGTACTGAGGGTTATTTTACAAGGTCACCATAAGGTCACGAGATCACTCGATATTACCACTAAACATAACACCCTTATACCATAATCGTGCGAAATCTTTGTCAGAAGTTGAAATCATTCGCATATGACATTGGACTTTTCAACACTTTAATTTTTAAATGATACGTTGTAACTATACTGTTTTACGCTTATTTTAATATTTCTTGCGCCACGAAGCCTATAAAGTTTTCTGGCACAATTTTTACCTTTTGTTAATCTCAAATCTGTACAGGTATGAACTGAAAAATAACCCCTTATTGATGTCATAAAAAATTTTTAGCGTTGGTGGGGAGTATTGAATTATAAAAAAAAAACCCGAAACGAAAAGTTTTCAAATCTAAATGTATATCTAATTTATATCCACTAAAGCCATTGTGGAAGGAAACTATATAAACTACAGTTGTGCATTCAGGAATTTTATCATTACTGTATAAAGCCAGTCCCGAAAGGTTTTTCCTTGTTGTTTGTTTGTTGTTGTTGTTTTTTTAACCCCTCCCTTTTTTAATCACCCACTGGACTAGGCTATGTACTTTTACTGATGACTAAGAAGTGTTCAGAGTTAAGACATATGCCCAGGTCAAGATCCTGATCTAAAGTCACTGTTACTTATTGACAGTTCGCATACATTTGAAGGTCCCTAGATCTGAGCTATTGTTACTAAGTGACAGTTCGCATGTCGTTAGATGACTAACCTCGCTGACCCCTTATCTTACTCGATCTAGTATCGAACACGACCTACCGCGCGAGGGAATGATTGCGAGTGACGCAAAAACATCCGACGGACGCACGTATCGTATGAACACATCAAAGTGTGATCAAGGACAAGATGTGTTTTCTCTGATGTTTTCTGTCGTTGAAATCACTTAGAACGAGAAAACCCAGAATAAAAATAAGTTGCGTGCGTGCGTACGGAAATGCCATTGATGGTATCGGTACTTAAAGGAAAATCGGCATACCTTAGAAATTCCAGAAATGCAACAAAATACATGTGATTCTATTTTTTCCATTATTGAAACTGAAGAATCATACAAAATGCATGACCAAAAAGTCCAAATAATAAAATAGATAATAACGAGAAAATTGGATTTGATGTATATACAAATTTCTAAAATGTCACTAATGTCATTTTACACAATTTTTCTTCCTATATGCAGTATGTCACTGATATAAATTGAATTTGATATAGAAACATATACAAAGGGTATTAGGATAGTGTGTATATGCATATTCAAAAACAATAGCCTGAACATTTTAACTTTTTGAAAATTATAAAATATTAATGAACCTTTCCTTCATTTCATAACATTGGACATCCACGTTGTATTGGAAGATTCCTCCTTTTTTCTCGTATTGTCATATTTGGACAGAGATATACTAAGTCATATCTACAGATAATGAAATGTCTATCCCCAGGTCCCTTATTGACAATAAAGTTCGCTTTTATGTGGAAAAGATTGACACGTCATAATAAAAGGACTATAAAACACAGATTGTAGGAATTTCGTTTGTCAATCATTTAAGGATGTCATGCTATAGTGGAGGGTTTAAGCATGTATTTAAACATAATTTTGACTTTCTAATTATAATTAATATATAATTTTAATTGACACTCTGTCGTCAGATGACAGTGACATCATTAATTTAAATAAGCACTGGCTTTCATTTGAAAAGAGCATTCGAAAAACTTGTCCCACGCATAATACTGTAAACACAGATATAAACAATCATCTACCCTTTATTAAATAAACCACATATTTTCTCCATTGCTTCCCCTTTTTATACTATTTAATACACCGCCTACTACAAATTCACTATAGATTTACTGACTACATCGTTGTAATTATATTACATTCATATACTATACATATTGTTATTTGAACTTGGAAAATCCAATACCTCATCCTTTCATTCAATCAAGATAATTGGCTGACTCCTAATCCTATTCGATTCTGTACCCTTAGTACTCGACTTTTTGTATTGGAAAATATTTTGTCATCCTCAGAATATACCAAAGGGGACGATGTATTAAACGCTCTAAAGTGACGTTGTGGTATTAACCCCTTTTTCAAGAGAACGGATATTCATGTTAAGTCACATTTTAACCTTTACTAGTCACAAGCTTCTTTTTTAAGGGGGAGGGGCGAGACAACGAGCCGAAAGTCCTGTGGTTAATGGTTTTAACGTAATTATCCACCTGATAAAAGTCAAAGGCCTAAATATCGTTTTAAAATATTTTGTAACCAATAACAACCGCTCCCCTTTCTCTCGCTATATTTGCATACCGTATAAATATCCTGGAATGTATATCCCTCCTTGGCATCCTTCTCAATGCCTTCATCCTCTTCTTCAGGATTAGTAAGGATCATGACCTCCAGGAGGCGCTCCAGGTCACGGCTGAGGTGACGCTCCTCGTGCTCTCCCAGGCCGAAATCCAGGGCATGATAGATAATGAGACCCAACGCCTGTATTGCCTGGAAAACAGATACATTAATGTACAAAATCATACTTACAATATCATGGTGGTAAAAACAAATAATAAGACAATGCTGAAAAGTTAAGACAGTAAGAAATAGAAATTATGGTGAATTGTTTATAGTTAATCTCCATACCAGCATTCCGCCTACGTGGTGGAGACCAGTGTTTTGTGGTGGAGAAAAGCAATATATTCGGAGAGAACCACTGTCAGTCAAAGGCTAGACATCGAAAACTATATAACAAAAAATAAAATAAACAAATGTCCACCACCACCACCCCCCTCCCGCCCAAAAAACTCTCTTGCATAATGAATAAGAGACTGAGGAAAATATAGTTTTTAGCATATGCTGTCATTGAGAAGGAAAATATCTTAAGTCATATATGTTTAATTTTGTGGTATATACACGCAACTGGTATTAGGAAAGGTCTTATCTTAGTATACAATGTATGTGAATAATGTAAACATGGTCAATGGGTAGCCGAATGTCTCATTGTATATGGGTCATTTTTTGACAATCGGATTATAATACATTATACAGAGCCTCCCGTCCATTCCAATCGCTTTGGTCTTAATGAAGATAATACCAGATCTATTAGAAATATAAAATGCAGTCTACAATGTAGTATGAAAGAAAATGTTACGACTCTGGGTTCGTTTTATCAAAGACCTTACGACAAATCGCTAAAATCTGACGGCACATTAAACCTAGATATTTGAAGACATGATTAATTTTCCTCTTGACATTACTTTATTTTTGGTAGTTTTCACAAAAACAGCATCTTTTTCTAGGGTACTATTCCAGGGCCGTTCGAAGCATTTCAAAAGTGAGAGAGCCAAACTTTGGATTTCGTTTCATAACGTGATAAAAATGGTCCATGATCGGCCTACGGGCCTATATATATATATATATATATATATATATATATATATATATATATATATATATATATATATATATATATATATATTCAAGTGAACTAAAATTTTTCTTTCTTTCCTTTTTTTTTCGTAAAAAGCATTCTGAAAGAGACTGTTCAGATTCTACAACCTACAGCACATGCAATAACAAAATATTTAACCACGAACATAACGTAAAGAACTTCCACCAATCACTGCATTCTCCCTTCAGGAACATCTTACAGACAAAAATGAGATAGAACAGAGAAAATGCAGGTAAAAAAAACTCAAAAAGACCAACTATTACTGTACTTCCCTTGCCAGACCTCCAGTTAGCAGGTGTATGTAATACATGTAACGTATCCTATAGATTTACATGTAATGATATACAATTATATTGTCAGCACTGTGACAAAATTCAGCAATTTTGGTTATACACACAAATCATTTACACTCCTCTCCCTTTTCATTCCATGGACAGTTAGCACCAAAACCGATTCAAAACCCCATCTTTCCACGATGACGTAAGGACAAAATGTTTAAATCATTTATGTGTATGCGTCACTTGGAGAGCCATACATTTCAAATTTTTACTTCGTGCATATCCATGTACCATCGTATTCTTTACACTGCATGCGGGAGTGAATGCCGTGTCAAAGTCACTCGGAAATAAACGTGAGCTTACTTTTAATTCCCACGCCACGGCCACCCTTCACTTAATATTAAAAAGTCTCCACATAAAGATGATGTATGTGAAAGCTTTTTATGTAATTTTCATAATAAACAATTACGCAATATTTGGTTTTATGACCATTTAAGATTTTATAATTTTACTAATACGTTTATTAACGATGCGGCGATATTAACTAGCAATCTGTCATGTTTTCCTGCATCAGGCCACACGGATTCGATTCCCGGATTACACCACTATGGGGATCAACCTTGTATTCAACGGAAATGAAAATCTACATTAGTTTAAAATAAGTCTAAGGCATCGGGGCACTAGTGTCGTGATTAATCTATTTATTAATTTTCATTTTTTGAATTTTTTTTCAGGTACAGATGGGTGGTAAATAGAAAATTTAAACCGAAACTAAAATGTGACATCGGGATGAGGATAATGTACAGAAGAAACTTTATACGTACAAATGTATATTAAACGAGAGGCTTTCATTTTCCCGATTTCTTTCTTTGTACAGTTTTCAATTTATAAACTAATTTGTAATGAAAGCAGTGTACAAATGTGAAATCCGAATTAAGAATTCAAAATTTTGCCCGTCGTGTAGTGATAAAGTAACGTTTGAATATTAAAAAAAAAGTTAATTCTAGAGTGCTGAGATAGCGTGGGAATTAGATGTTAGAATATGCAGCCTATGCACAGATCATTTTTTCTATGTACAAGATGTATTTGTGAAATACAAATGCCCATGGAGGCAACTTTGCCAGCATAAGCTGTTATCTTAAAACTAGGTCAAACTTCAAGGTCAAGGCCACATGGTCTATACTTTGGTACATACGAAAAGGTCTTGTGACAAAGAATACACAAGTAAAATATGAAAGTCTTACGATTCAAAATTTATAAGCAATGTTAAAGTTTCTGAAATGTAGGTCAAAGGTCAGGGTAACGAGGAAAAAAAAAGAATATTGTACCGACGGAAAGCTCTGCTCACAATGGAATACCCACGTGAAATATGAAAGCCCTACCACTTACGATTCAAAACTTACAAGCAATGAAGTTTTGGACATGTGGTCAAATGTCACGGTGAAGGTCACCAGGTCAAAATTATCATACAGACGGAAAGTTTTGTCACAAGGAATACGCAAGTGAAATATGAAAGCCTCATCCCTTACAATTGAAAAAAATATATGGAATGTTAATGAGTTTGGTTGATGTTGTTGTTGCTGCTGCTGCTGCCAGATAAACAGGCCAAAACGGTGGCATGGAAAGTACAATTTAGATTTTTCGTGTTCAGCCCGTCTCTTATTCTACATATAAACAACCACTGTACTGATTTTCTTTAAATTATAAAGTATATTTAAATGAAATATAAATTTATAAATATGACTCAACACTTTCAGCATGTATTTGATATATTTTATGTCAAATTCATGAACCAATAAAATTTTCACAAACAATACTTCTAGTTTTCGTGAAATTCTAGATTAACGCCGTGGCGCGTGACAACTACCATTAAAGATTGTATGCATTCCTATGTTCTATACTTAATGATTATGAAAAATTCATTATTCTGAAAATACACTCCTCTATCGAAAATATTCACGTTGACAGACAAACATGATCCATACACGGAGTTACTATGAACAGATACCGAGTTCCGTGATGCCCATGCCTCATATCAGACAGAATAGTCGGTATGCCAACATAAAATGCAAATTTATATGAATGAAATACATGAATGAAGTATACAAAATGACAAATGTTTACTTCAATATATCGTGAAATTGAGCAGTGACACGAACACGTTTTGTCGTCATAAAGGCATGTCAATTGTTGTCTATTGCATATACCTTTCACGTCGATTTCTCCGCGTGAATCATTCAAAAATATGGGATAATTGGATAATTAGTGTCATGTCAGTGCTAAGGTCATGGCCTAAAAATAACCCAATACACAACGGCATGTCGCATCACAATTATACATGGTCGTGGTCACATGAAGCGTGAAAGACAAGAAAATCACGCGACCTTGTAAGTCATACTGGACAACGCCTATAACATTCTTTAATATTCCAATTCATGAAATATGTCCATGAAATTGCCCAATTATGGTTGGTAAAAAAAACCCCCCCAAAAACATGCAATCAATAACTTACGGTGGAATTTAAACGAAATGTGCCTTATAGTAAAATATACGATAAAAGAAATATTGAATAAACAAAACGCCACTCCATGAATATTGCACAGGGTGGCGGGTCCCGCCTGAAACATTGCTTGATAAATTTTGGATGTGTCCAAAAACATTGGTCAAACCTTCGTGCTTATGTGAATTACACCATAACATATAGTATGAAGTAACTATACAGATATCTATCACAGGTGTTTGGGACAGAAATCGATCTTGATGATTGGTTGCAAGATGGACAAACAGGTATTAGTTATATCCTAAACATCTATGATCTACTTTATATACTGTTTCACATGCAAGAATTTAGCAGCAAATGTCACACTTTTAATCATCTTAACGGGCCTTAAGGCGATTCATTCAAAATATATATCAACATTATGTCGGCGCTTCAAAGGTCACATTTGAATTCGCCACTTCTTACACCACAGCTATTTAAAGTACTAAGTCCCTCTCTCTACCTAAGTGGTAAAATAAATAATATGACAATTTTCTTATTCAATCTGCTAATCTTGTAAAAAGCTTTTTCGATAAGCCCAAACAACCCCTACAGTGTGCGTAAATCTAGCAGAACCATTCAATACACTTGACAAATGTACAACCCAGTTACGAGGGCTATGTATAAAAAAAGGAAAACTTAGTGTTTAACAGGATTAATTATATACTTTTACCTACTTTCTGGATTGTTTTTGTTGACATGCGGACAAGAGCAGTGTGAAATCAACCTGAAGTGTTTTGATTGAATAATATTTACTTTTATAGGCTTCTTTATCCCAACAATTGCCCTTGTCAACAGGCCTTAAACTCATCAGGTGTTCATCATCGTGACCGACAGGTCCCCGGTTCGACTCCCGCCGTTCGGATAAGATAATAAAAACAGAGGCCCCGTTTCACGGCAGGCGTGGCACGTAGAAGATCTCTCACTGCTTCGGGTGGGCCCGATGCAAAGGTATAAATGCATCAGGCAGATGCAATCACCATATACGTAAAATAATCGCAGAGACGTAAAACAATAATTAATCAATCAATTAGCCAATCTATTTCATATACTTTCTAAAAAATGACTTCTTTATATTCTAACTGATTCGATTATTTACTCGAAAAAGTAACTTAAACATCCGACAAACTCTAACATTTAATACATTCCTAATGCCACTCAAAAAATTTAATTGTTATCTATCACTGATTCATCACCATGTCAAGTTTCAACTTTGAATTTCGTCGAGGAGAGAATGAGGATAAATCTGAATATAGAACAATACGTTTCCTCTCTAATAAATTATATCTTAAAAGATTCTCATATTTTATATGTTGAAAAAATCTTTTAGAACACAAACGTCTAATATTGACACATAAATGAAAAACAGCTGATGGATGTCAATATCAAAGCATTCTCTCGGAGACAGTTTGATAACCTGGACTATATATACTCAATACACTATTTCAAACCGTGTCAGTTCAAAGTGATCGGTCTTCGTTCCCGACATATTGTTCAGACATGAATACAAGTATAACCTTCGTCATAAATTTTTCAAAACATTAAATGGGGTTCAATTACAGTAATAACTCCTACATCAAACTTAGATACTAAAATCGTTTTAAGGTAAATTGCTTCAAATGTTTAGCAAGATGAATTATAGTTTGGTACTTGACTTACGATTGCAATAAGTTTCTCCTTTTTTACGTTATAAAACAATTTGTATCGTAGAAAGAAGTGAAATTTTTATGTGTTAGTATAACTTTCATTATCTCAATTAACTCTCAGTAACATGTTCTTGGAAAGCGAAGAACAGAGAGTAACAAATATTTTTTTCATACAAATATATGCACATATTTTCGGCGTTAATTATATTCATAAGCAATTTGCAGCCCCTTCAACATTCCGCTCACACAATAAAGTTGATGGACTTTATAACCTTTTACCCTACTCCGCAAAAATTTTAAGTATTTTTTTTTAATTTACACCGTAAAGGTGACTCCTGACTACACAACATCATGAACCAAACGATAAAGGCATCTAAGCTTCAAGAGATGAAATTCATTAAGTCTAAACAGGAAATACAAAACAATGGCATGACGCATACAAAACACAAGAGGCAAAGAGGTACACAAATGTGTAGCGAAGTAACGTAACAAGACAGTGTCAATGGAAAACACAAGAAAAGAGTTAAAACATGAAATATTGATTGATTGATGAATATTTTACGCAACTCCACGAGAATTTCACATAGATATACTAATACATGGTGAAGGCATCTGCCTTATTCATTGCACTGTAATTTATACATTTGAAACGGACCGACATGAGGCAGTGAGGTATCTTTTACCATTCTTAACTTTCACCACGTGAAACAGGACCTCGGTTTTCAGTCTCATCAAAAGGACAGAACGCCGAAGTGTTCACGGCGAGAGTCGAACCCGAGACCTCTCGATAACAAGCCGAACACCACATCCACTTAGATACAACGGCTCCATGAAATATCGGCACATATAAACGGAAAGTAATTCCATGAAATACAATGTGCTATAAAACACACTGTATAGAACACATCACAGACTTCCCGTGTGCTGCTTCACTTTTAAACAAAGCTAAAAAAAAAATGCAACAGTGAAATGAGGTATATCCTTTGCTGGAAAAAAACTGCACGATTTCATAGATATCAGGACACAAATGTGCTAAACAAGCCCAAGGAAGAAAAATTGTGTACGTCATGCGAAAAGTGTAAACCGTATACGATATGTATCTACGACCTTGTCATATCTTGATCTGGGAGAGAGCATTGTAGTACTTACATCTGTTTCTGTTACCACCTCTATATCTTTCCCCGTTACCGAGTTACGACGTCGCACTGAAAATGAAAAAGCAGAACAACTATCAATCATACAATCAAATCCATTGCAGTACATAATGGTATGACCCCATTTTCGCATTTTCAAGTACAAATGTCAAAATTTCTTCATATATAAAAGTCGCGATCTTTCGATTAAAGCTTAGACATTCAAATGGCTGAACACTTATTCTAAATTCAGATAGCTATGACAGATGAAAGATAAATTTGATCATACATTCTATAAGAAATGACGGTTTGGTCTTGTTTATTGACTGTTATATGTTGTTTTCAACTATTTATTTTGGTCATATGATGCAATGGAAGCAATCTTTAACACACAGACACATGCCAGATTCAAACCCTGGATCGCCGATGAGACCAAACGCTTAACCACTACGCTGTCTACTTCCCATGAAAATCGAGGAACGCATGCTTTTTATTGGCAAGATGAGGGACGCATGCTTTGTATAGGCAAGGTGAGGGTAGCATGCTTTTTACTGGCAATAGTTGTCAATGACCATGACATATACGTATTTATTGTTTACGTTGTTACGTTATACTACACGTAGATATGTAGGCTGTAACCAGGAACGAATAAGAACTTGTAGGTACACAGATAACATGATACCAAAGGCCATGTCCACGTACCGTACAGGGTTACGGACAAGTGTCAACGTACCTCTATTGTCTTATGACTATTACTGAACATGTCTTATCCAATTGTAGTGTTATTTACTTGTAGTACACGACCTGGACACTGGAATATTGTCAAGAACCTTGCTTCTCGCCATCTAATTTTCGTAACTGAGTACCTTATCGTTGCTTGCCAATATCTTGCATTATCAACAAAGGCACTGAATTTATGTAAAATACTAAAGTGACTGATGCAACAATACTGTAACACTAACAACAATGTACCACGGTAGATATTAATGGACCTCTGAAAACCAGAAAGGAGGTCAGGTGGTCTTTTAGCCAAGGTTTCGAGCAACCCGGTCCACGTGTCCGAGAAAAGTAAGCGTCTTCCGTCTGGCTAGCCATATCCGCCATGAATACCAAAAACATACAAGACACGCAATATTTAAACACTACACGTATGAGATGAATATAGACAAACACTACAGTCAGAGTCACTTAACATTAGAACGAGGTATAACTATATGAACGTTAAGATCAAACCCTATCTGTAAAAGTCATTGGGTCTAGCAATAGTTTGTGAATCGTTGTATATCATGTCAGAATATTTCACCTGTAAAGTGATTCAGACTGTGAATGTGCTTGCCTGATGATGGCAATGATTCAGATTCAGACATGTGCAAAAGGCCCAACTAAGCTTGTATCGTGCCACGTGATTTCCGTCTTTACAGGCTCATACATAATTTATAATGCTTGAACCCAGGATCTTTTGGTCTCAAGCTCAACACGCTTTCAACTGACGTACACAAGTATATTAAGTGGTTTTAGAAAAAGATACAAATGATTTTACAGTCATGAGCGATACACCATTTTTTAAAAATTTAAATGCACAGTGTATATCTAATGATGATGTAACTTATAATTTTCAGTACCATTTTCCTAAATAGAATTCGGACCTGCGTGGCTCAGCCCTGGCATCTGCGTTAACATAAAACCTTTCCTTATTAAATATTTAAACACATGCTTCATGTGACAATATCTTTTATTGGGAAAGAAACTGGTGATCTGACAAATCTAGTTGCGGTGACATGAATCAAGGACTTAAAACAATAGAAAATTCATCACAATAGCGAAATGTTCAATACTTATTCTAAAGCAAGAACATTTATGTGTCACTTATTAGTAATGTCTTTTCAGATGCATGAATGTGTGCTAGTATAGATCAATGACATAACTCCATGTATATCGACCACGTTTCAACCGACTGGACTGTTAACATACCGGTATAAATGTTGATTACCAATAACAGACTGATTCTCTGTCGTTTGCATGTCGAATGGTCCAGTACTACCAAGTGTCACTCAGTTCTAACACTACACCGGTATAATCTTATTACCCCGACAATACTATAGCTCTGTAAGGATTAGTCTAATCCGATTAATACTACAGCTGTTCAAAATCCATTCACAAATCAAAATTAGTACATGTTACATGTGTTTATCGTTTTGAGGATTCAACATGAACCAGCTGATATGCTTTTTTTTTTTAATTTTGCGGCTCTCGTATATCTCCATTTTCGCATATGTATAGTGTGTATGCCAAGGTACAAGAACAAAATACATGAAACCCGGTGACGCCATTAAATTTGATTCGTAATCGGACTCGAACCCATTACCCCATTAGTTGTACTTTTAGGTTCTAAAGTTGGTGCTTAACGGTACGTTCAACCCGAGCCTGTGAAAAGGACAAGTCTGGCACGTTGAAATTTCTTCCTGACCATTACGAAAGTGCTCCGTAGCAGGTCAAATTAAGACCAAGTACAGATAGTGCGGTCAGGATATGAAGAAAAAATATGTCGAATTAGCGTAAAATAACTAAGAAAAGTGAAGGAAATCCAAAAACTAAAAGCAGAACTAAATCTACAGAAGACACAACCACGACCATGCGGTAACAATAACTCATTTTACTGTAAAAGGGTCGGGAAATAAAAGCGACATTAACTTTATATATGGTACACTTAACCATAAACTGGAGTTATTTTGACCTTACAGTAGGTTAAAAAGCAATTACTACTGGTGGCCAGAGGCGGAAGCAGAATAGGGAATTTTCCCTGAGTGAATGAATTTCTAGAGAAGTATTTGACAATAAAGAAAATGTGTATCAAGAACTTGTCATTCGGAAAGCGGTGGGCTCACCAATCCCATTCCAAACGTTCTACTGTTAACTGGATGGATCTGCCTCTATAGGTGTTATGTTTTATTTAGAAACATTTAGAGTAAAGGAACACAACAGAGCATCGACAGTAAATAATGGTATCATGCCCAAGCGTGAATAAATTACCTATATTATGGCCCTTAAACGGGTACTTGAATTGTGGTAAGAGTAGGTTAGAACCATAAAACTGTACATAAAAAGCCAACATCAGGATGGGATATACTATACAACTATCTTCATGGGGGTAGCCGCAATTTAGAAATAAAGAACTCCGATTTGCACTTGAACAGTTTCATTCATCATGTACAATACATGTACACATATTTCAATGTACATTCCATAGTTCTTGACAATTATTCCCTAAAATACTCATGCAATCAATGTCCAGTAACAGAGTGAATTCTATGCAAAAAGGGGATTAGATAAATGAACATGTCTTAATTCTGATATTATCATATTCTTTTAAATTTCCTTAATTTTCAACGATTATCGTATTTGTAAAGTGTCATGTTAGATTTTTTTTTATTTTCTTGGGTTTTAATTCTTGTATTTACCACCCCAAGTAAATTCGAAAATTAGAACATGACATAAGGATAGAATGATACATCCAAATGAATTCAAAGTTAAGACGGACCATCGCAGGTTGTCCAGATTAGCAGTCGATATACCGGTATATAATAATAAATGAATTACTCTTCGTCCACGTAGAATATAGAAATGAGTAAGTTTAATCCTCTCTTCTCGAAAATTTCATAATTTTCAAACCATACGAAGTGATAAACAAACAGACATGCCTTTGTTCATCTTGTCTAGCTATTCCCTTCATTATACCGTGCAAGTCAACAGACAGGCACTTTACGAACGAGACTGGAGGTTAGATTTAGCTGGACTTTACACTTTACGTTCAAGTATATACTTAAACTTTACGAAATATGATGTTCATGAATGTAGATTAAGAAAAATGGACATTCCCTATACAATGGCCAAAAAAGAAGACCAAATGTAGCGTAAACAGTGTTTTCAGGTCAAGTCTTGAACACCTTACGGAGAACTATAAGCCATCTCTTTAATCTCACCTAAAGTCGATCAAACACATGTCAACATCGTACGTACAAACGAAAGCTATACAACATTGCTCCAATAAATGCCATAAAAAAGAGAAACAACATCTTGCTATATAAATCGACTTAGTGTCAAACAAAAAAAAAGGAGATGATTTCAAGTCACATAAACATTCTTATCCTTCTCCGTTTACATACATCGATATGGATAAAATACAATGTGGCGTTCTGCCTAATCCCTCTGTAATAGAAAATGTAAATAGTTGGGCTCAATATCTACCCAAACACGCGGAGAGAGCACGATTCTCTGGCGAAGGACCATCCACTTCGATATTCTATAGCCAAGTCGTCACAAGGGCCACTTGTACAAAAATATATTGATTTATGTATTTGACCCAATCTATATGTCCTTTTAAGGATACAATGTGGTCCAAAACATTTTTTGAGTACTTCGTTGGAAAGTGTCACCATGAAATGAAATGAAGAATCAATTAAGCATTAAAGGTTTGCCTTTTACAAGTAATACTTATTTATAATTGGGTTGGTGTGTATATATATATATATATATATATATATATATATATATATATATATATATATATATATATATATATATAAAATTTTGCACGTCTGCTTCAAGTGACGTCAGAACTCACCGGGGTTTTTGTTGAGGGTTCTAGCATGCAGGGTTAGTATTCAAACCCGTTGAAGGTTTCAATGCCACCCAGTTCTGATCTTATTTGGACATCCCATTATATCCCTAGTACATACGCCACTGATTGAATATCAAATTATATCCTGAATGACAACGATTTTGATCTAAGATAAATTAATGTTCTCCCCTTATGAAAACAAACATATCTGAAATGTGCACAGTTCGTCCAAGCTGTAATACAATTAGGGGATCGTGTCTGAAATAATCTGGGACTAAATTCGGAATTTAATTTGCAATCTTATTGAATTCTGAAGGAAGGACGAGATCAAATTTGCAGTTATATGAGCCCTAAATCTAAACACGTTTTGATGAAAACCATCAAAATTATATTCATTTCAACACATAGTCTTAACAGACAAAATGTTCCTCAATTTAATCCTTGATTACTCTTCCGTTGAGAAAACAGCAATCAATTTACACAAGTCCGATCATTAAACTTGAACAACATCGCCCTTCAAAAAAATAACCACCCCACCATCACCCCTAAAAAAAACAAAAAAAAACCAACCCAAAAACAAAAAACAACCTCCCCACCCTACACACACAAAAAAAATAATAATAAAAAATAAATAAATAAATAAATAAATAAATAAAAATAAGTAAATAAAAAAAACAAAAAACAAAACGAGAGGAGATCCCAAACGACGCAACATTCTACTTGGTTCCATGTCATTTCTAAGTTTGCCGGAATTGAACAAAATGTTGCCGGAATGGACCGTAAGATTGCAAAAAGAGGAAATTTCCGACTTCCGATACTCGTCCTATAACATGTGCTCTTCATTTGGGGCAACATCAATCAATGGCAATACGATGAAATTGTCTCAAACCAAGCCCTTAATACAGGAAGCTATCGATTAAATATGGATGGATCTGAGATTTGGCCAAGGATCAAAACTTCGCGACATTCTTCAAATGCCTCTCTCTATAACTCTCTCTCTTACAGTTATCTTCATTTCTATGTAATTATCCATTGGAATAACAATTTAAACTGGGCCTTGATTTCCCTACAGATTTATAAATAAGAATTTCACTTCGTTGACTTTCAAGTATATATTATAGAAATAATTAACTTACATAGGTTTTGAAATTCCTTTAAATGTCATCTCAACAAACAGTTTAAGTGACCAAAGTACAAGATACATGTACATTTAAGTATCTGGGAATAAACTAGAATGTTCGAAAGAAAACATGTATCCCATTTTTTTAAGGTGTGACTCCTAACCTACCACACAGACAGATGTACGGATGACCGGACACTGACTAAATGACCCTTACGGGCCGCTATGGTTCACAAGCGACACATCAGCTCGTGTGGTTTACACATACACGCACCCACATACGCGCTCATACACATACATAATGCAATAAAGATTATAGTATGAAGTTTGTGCGTTTGTCTTACGTTACAAAGAACTTGAATTCGATTCTCTATCAGGTTTCTTTGTTAAGAGAGAGAGAGAGAGAGAGAGAGAGAGAGAGATGGCCATAATGAAGAAGTGGTATAAACACTAAATAAATAATCAATTCTACGTCAAGCCGAAAATAATTCGAGACATACACGTATAACGACTCAACCAAAGCATGAATATTAGCGCAGGAATAAGTGGCCAAACTAAATGCATACTATGTCAATATACAATCGGAATCTATTGTATTCATTCAAACGTTTGCCGGTAGTGACTGTCCTCTTATCACCCCCTTACCTCAACACTCTCAAAGATTTCAATTTAAATACATTCTTCGTTCTTGTCACTAGATATATATCAATAAGTCAATTATAAGAAGACCGGAATGTCAAAGAACATTCATTTAACTATGTAGTACATATTTCTTCCCCCCACAGAGTGAAATCACAGGTACTGTACACCTACGTACCCCTAAACAAAACCATCTACAGATCTTCTCAATCATTGGGCGACGTCTGAACTGATTATCAGTAATAAATAGGTACGTGTATGTGATCAAAATCCTATTACAAACACATCTACCTTGGCGACATTCTCGGGTCGTGTAGAAAGATCGGGGTGATGATGGGGTATATACAATGCAAGATAACCGTAGGGCGTATGGTAGCTGCCTTCAAGAAACAACTCCATTAAAACGCCAAAGTATTCCATCGTTTCTGTAGAAAATGTTTGATACAAGATGTGTTTGAGGAACACGAATGCCCCCGGCGGCGACAAAGTCCAAATAAGGCACATTTTGAAATGTAGGTCAAAGGTCACGGTCAAGGCCACCAGGTAAATGACCTTGGTGAAACTTGAAAGGGCTTTATTAGTGGAGTATGCATGCCAAATATGAAGTCTCTATCTCACACGGTTCAAACGTTATGGCGAAGGTTAAAGCTGACAACAGACAATCAAACAAAGAAAGAGACAGGTAAAAAAACTATAGGTATAAAGATCATATTTTCTCTTTCGAACTACTCTTGTGTGTCTGTATATGGCTGAGAAGTTAGTGCGCAACATGTATTTAAAAGACAACGTGCCAGGATGTTGCAAAGTTTTCGAGCTACTTTTCCTTGAATTATGATACACGATAATCATGATTTACCGATATTTAAGTAATAATCAATATATCATGTAGAAACATATATCATTATAAACATCGCTTGGAATCCGGAGTTCGGATTGAGGGATCCGGAGTTTATAGCTATAGTCCCGAGTTTGGAATTTAAGTCCCGAGTTTGGAGCTAAGGGTTCCGAGTTTGGAGCTATGGTCCCGAGTTTGGAATAAGGGTCCTGAGCTTGGAGCTAGGGCACCGAGTTTTGAGCTAAGGTTTCAGAGTTTGGAGCTAGAGGTCCCGAGTTTGGAATTGAGGTCCCGAGTTTGGAGCTAGGGGTCCCGAGTTTGGAATTAGGGGTCATGAGTTTGGAGCTGGGGGCATCGAGTTTGGAGCTAAGAATTCCGAGTATGGAGCTAGAGGTCCCAAGTTTAGAACTGGAGTCCCGAGTTTGGAGCTAGGGTACCGAGTGTGGAGCTACGGTCCTGAGTTTGGGTCCCACTGCATGGTGGTATCCTGTCCTTTTGATGAGACAGTGAGCAAAAGCAGAGGTCCTGTGTCATGACTTTGGCACGTGGAAGATCTAATTTTTATTCGGGACTACTAGCCCTTTTCCTTCTTCTATCGCAAGTATAAGTAAAGAAGAGGAATTCCGAATCCTTTCGTCCGTCCGTTACACAAGTCTACGTGTCAACAAAATGGCGAATTCGATTATTGTATTCAATATTCTTTTGACACAAGTCTGAAGTCGGTTTTCTCAAGAACTAAATTAGAATCAGATAGAGGTTTTACAATATTTACAAACAACATGAGCATGTTGTTTTCTGCATTTATGTTTCATCGGGAGCGCCTCCATATTTAATCCACCGTATTACATTCCAGGTTGTTTTTCCGAGTATGCAAGATACTGCGTTTTCGCATAGGCAGATTCCGTCGCATATATACGACATAATAACGTCAATCTTATATTCAATCGAGACCATGAAGGACATCTAAAACCAAGTACCTGTACAGTTAAGGCCTGTTCTTGATGACCAATTTTTTGTTGTTATGTGAGAATTGTGGAGAATTTCAATTATGAAACTTGAGAGAAGATCCGTATCAACGTATCATTTTAATACATACATTTTTGTATATATTGTATTCTACTTCTGTTAATATGGTGAACATACCCAGTCATGTAGATTCACAAGCATCGTGTTCTAAACCCGCGATCATAATATTGATACCTTATTGTTTTGATGCTTGTACATGTGCATCTCTCTGTCATTCTTACACTTCAAATAACGCTACATCTGTAAAGCATTGTTGTGCAAGTTCCACACGTATGAGAAGAACAAACACGGCTCCTAGAAGTTCTACAGACAGGGATGTTAGGCATGATGTCCGAGACCCGATCATGACAAAAATAAATAAATAAATAAATAAATAAATAAATAAATAAATAAATAAATAAATAAATAAATAAATAAATAAATGAATGAATGAATAAATAAACCAAAAAATAAATAAATAAATAAATAAATAAATAAATTAATGAATTACTTAACAATAATAAATCGTCGTATAGAACCCCCTAATTATGTAACATTTGTATCTCATTGTGATATTAGATCGGGCATCAGTGAGTACACGGAGGGTTCGAACATCCGGGACCATTCAAAATAATTCTACATTCCTTAGATTCATATGTTTTAAAACGACCTTTGGGCGACACACTGCGCATAGATGTATCCAGCTTGCACGATATAGGTATTCAGGTGTTCGACGCTCGAATTTCTGCATAAGATAGTTGCGATATTCGGAACGAGTTCGTGAACCTTAATCCCCAATTTTGATATCGGCGAATTCTCGACATTTGATAAAAGATCAGTTGATAATACCAAGGGAATATTATATAATACAGGTAATACATTGGTTACAGAGATAGAGTTACTCGTTCCACCTTTATTACATTAATATTACCCAAGTGATTTGATCTTGTCATTCACTACCACCCAGGTATATTAAATTTACTGGAAAATTATGAAAATCATTACTGCTTACATACCATAAATCTATTCTCATTCCCGACTTTAATAATGATCACAGAATTATTTACTGCTCTATACAGGTTCACTGACAACGCTGATGAAATTATTTGTTATACTGTCATTTGATAACTTTTGATACTCCTGATCACAATAAAACGCTTACGAAATAATTTTGTTTTCATTCTTCTTTTTTTCTTTTCGTTATTATTATTATTTATTTTTTTTTTTTTTTTGGTCAAGGCTGGCACATATTTTCTATATCATTCGCTAGTGCTCTTAGCAACGATGTTTCATTTTTCCTGTGAGAGGGGGGGGGGGGAGTTTGACGATTTAATTTGAAAAATACTTAATCCAGTCCTGCTGTATCCAGTTTCTGATCACTTTGGGAATAATTTTGGGAAGTGTATATACAATTGAGTACATTAACATCAAGGAATAGCGTCCTTTTCTAACTTTAAATTTTTGTAATTTAAAGTAAACACATGACTAAATAGTCATGTGCTCAATTAAATAGTCATGTGCTCAACTAAATAGTCATGTGCTCACTTTAAATTACAATTTTTTTTTTAAAGTTTGAAATGGACGATAGTAGTGTCTTTTTCAAACTTTAAATTTTTGTTATTTAAAGTGAGCACATGATCATGTGCTCACTTTAAATAACAAAAATTTAAAGTTAAAAAAAGACAGTAGAAACATATGAAAAGGGGAAAAAGTTACTTAGTCTTGGATCTGTCGTCTACACCAAATGAACAAACACACTACATGAAATACATGTTCTGTTGAAATGTGCGATAAAATTTACAATTATTCTGTGCACAAATTTCAACTCCGAACCCAGTGACTGTACGCTCTTCATATGACGATAGAATTAATTACACGACATACATCTTGTATGTTAGTGTATTTTCATTGTCCGTAGTTTTCGGGGTTTTCTCTTCCCTAATTGAGACGTATCGAGAGGCTTACAATGTTCACTAGAGACCTTGTCGTGTTCACTCTATAGCGAAAAACATGTTTTGTTAACTTAAACATCTTAAACGAATAGAATCCATCTGGAATGACCTCCCCGTTTCCTTTTTATAACTTGTCCGTCGTCGCATGTCCCTCGTCAAATCTTGTGTTTACACGTCAAACAGGAGATGTGTGTAGAAAGATATGGAGCGAATTAATCGTGATATAATAGTAGAGTGAGGTAAACAGTGACCACGTAGATAGTTAACCCTATAGGTGACCGTATATCTACGCTGACCATCTTCACGATCCCCTTATTACCACTGTTTACAGCATTTTGTCAGTTCCTAATGCCCTATTACGCCATATATAGATATCCCCCTATGGCCCTTCACACATTGGCTTTATGGTTAAAGTAATGTTGACCCCATGTCTTCATTAGTGTTCAATCAACCCCGTAGGTTTATTGACGAAAGATACCGATCGGGTTTCACATATTGGTCCCACTTAATCAAGAAAACAGACCTGAACGGGGGCATGTTAGTTCAGTGCATATGTAAAAGGTACATCAATGACAGTAGGACGATTAGCCGTAAATCGTATGCAAACAAAAAATTCGATACATACATGTAAATATTAAAATATAGCACTTAAAAAATTCATGTAGATTGTGAAAAACTTTTAAGGGTGTTATATCTTTATCATTATGCCATTTGTCATATCCCTCCTTAATAAATATGATTGCCAATATAAATCTTTCTTTTTCCCCTCTCTTCGTTCATCTTTGTCCTCTCACTCATATCGAATTAAAACAAAAGACGAAAGGGAGGGGGCTGTCCTCTTTTGTTTGTGTTTGAACTCTGTTAGTTATGTCGTTTTATACCAATTTTCGTACCGTGTAATTAATAGTAGCAGCATTGCTCGCGCACCGAAATGATTTTCTCACAGTCACAGGGCCAAGCGCGTAAGAAGAGGAAAGGGGGGAGCTGATAGTATAGTAAGAGACTATCAGAAACCCCCCCCCCCTTTCTTACGCGCTTGGTCCCTGTGGTTCTCTGATGAAGTTGCTCACCCTTTGTATTTAACGAGACTCCACGTTTCGGTATATCCTGTCTCGCCGAAGAACATCACAAAACTAATAGAGTCTTTTCGTTAAACAGAGTTACTTCCCATTTGGGACGGTATCTGACGTAAAACAATTATGACGTCGTCAAATTCGTATGAGAACGTCATTTCTTGACTTTCATTTCCCTGAATTTTAGATCAGTTTCCATAGAATTTGATGACGTCATAATTCTTTTACGTCAGATACCGTCCCAAATGGGAAGTAACTCTGTATAACGAAAAGACCGAATAGTACATTCGTACTCTAAAGCCTACAGCAGGCCATTACCTATCATACGCATATATTTATATGCTACATTTGCTTAGGATGAAACCCCCCTCCTTTCACGCTCCTTTCCTCTTTCCTACATATTGCTCCCATACGACCTTGTTGGATCATACATATATAAATATACAGGGTTCTTTCCTATCGTATCAGCTCAATACAAAAGACTGACTTTACACCAAATTCCAGCTATTGTTACCATTCTATTCATCTCAACATGTACATTGTTTGTCTACCTGCCAAAATACACAGTACCGGAACACGACAATGACTCAGGTACCCCCAATTCCTCCTCACGAATACTACCTTGGCTTTTCTACCTGGTAATTATAAAAACAAACCGCTGTGGGGCACATTTTCTTTAATGTCATTCTATCCTATTCAACATTTTAAGGTTTGAGCGAAGGATTTGTATGAAAATTCCATTACTAGAGTAAACTGGTGAATGCGAGCTACGGTGCATTCTTAAACGCCTTGTCCCATTGTTATTGTGTACCGTTACGGCACACAGATAATAAGGGGGTATACGTAGGTCGTGGGATGCTGGGACAGGTGTTCACTATGAAAATACACATTGACAGTGTCTTGCCTATATGGAAAATGTGATATAATGAAAGACCCGGTGATGGTTACATGGAAATTTTCGATAGTTTCGTTTGTTTGTTTGTTTGTTGGTTAATGTTTCACATCGATCTGAGAAATATTCAGTGAAAACGCAACGTGCAAGCAGAAGAAAACAAAGATATAGAACGTAGTCACACAGGTCATGGATCAAACCCAGATCACATGTATGGTCCGCAAACAAGTGTTTTACGAAATCTTATCATTAAACCGTCGATCGTTTAGTCTTTTTATCTTCGTTATCTTTCATGTATTCTTTGAGGTTAGATTAAGTGATATACAATATCATATTAAGATTGAGTTATCAGTCAAAGACAATTACTTTTATACATGTGTTGTAAAAGCTTTTATCACAATCACCCCACCCCTCTTTTTTATGCAAATCGCGCACTCTGTTTATCCAGGCGATCATATTCCATATGTTACCAAGCAGTATCCAGGCGATCAAATCCCGTATCTGTTACCAAGCAAGGTCACCCAATACCAAGCTGTTGTCATGTCCGGAGTAGTGGACAAATGGATTTCAATGTCACAAAATATTCTAATTTAACAGATCTCCCGCTAACCCAATGGTGAAAGGGACTAATCAGGTCAAAAGCAGATAATTGATTCACCTGACCGTCTACAGTGTGAATAGTGTCTGATTGCGGCCAAAATCTTGACCGCAATGTTTCTAACACTCGCAATCCAATTGAAAAGTTCGCGGCTTTCCTATACATGCCTCGGCGGTACCTTCGTCAGACACAAAATGTACGTTAACAGTATGTACACTTTAGACGGGAAAAATGGCTTTAATGGAAAATATGTATTTACAGATTGCTTTTGTAGGCCACAGAAAGTGTGTAAATATAAATAGTTGTTGCAAAGAACGCGTGTGACCCGACAACTCGTGGACTACACGTAGTCCCAGATTCTCTGCCCTTCTCCAACTTTTGATAACGGTGGTTTGTGGGAGGCCTCTTTCTCGATATCAAAAGTGGGAGAAGAGCAGAGAATCTCGGACTACCCGTGGACCTCCCTCTCCGATCACTAAAAATATCCTACCTGGACCCGCTCTTCGAGTTCTTTTCGGAGAGGGTGTATGCAGAGACATAGACTACTTTCACTTTTTGAAAGTAGTCTATGTCTCTGGTGTATGTTCATGTACAGACTACAGAATAACTTTTCTTCGTACATTTATAACACGAGAAATACCACACCAGAGTCGTGAATTACATACATGTATAAATGTCATTTTCGCTTCATGAAGTTTGAATACATTATGGAATGTAAACTCTACAGTAGATATTCATCTACAGTCTGTGGGCGCCTTTATTTGTCAGTGTTTACATCGCAATTTATTATTCATATTCTTTGATAACGGCTCAATTATCGCATGTAGTGACCATGCTGACCCTTGTCAGAAAGAAAACTAACGAGCAGTCAGTGACTCCGATTTCGCAGAACTTTTTAGGTTGACGACTTTCGGTCATAATCGACAGAATGTGTCCTTCAACATTCTACATAAATCAAAAAAATCCGTATCACCTATCAGAGTAATGTTAACAACAGAGAAATGTTGTTGTTGTTGTTGTTTTATGATTGAACGGATGCATTCAAAACTTGATATACACGTACTGGCTGCAATGTCGTATACCTGTCCAAACAAGGTTAGCGTGTAAAATGAAACTACAGCATCGCAGCTACACTGTTTACATACAACTTGTTTTGCGTATTCGTACTCGGGCCATACATACTTTTGTTCTACATATTCCTACGATACATTTAAAGGATCTATTGCATTTATTCTACAATTGATTAAGTCTTATTCATTCTCTGAAACTCATTTAAATCCTGTAATTTCACGGAGAATTAGGAAGGATGAACTGCGAATATCTATATACCAATCTTAATACTATTCTTATAATAATGCAAGGACAATGTCAGCTTGGGTTTGTTGTCTTATTTCACAATGGGGAACCCGATGGTTGTAACACCCACATAGTGGGCAAAGATCCCAGGTGCTTGTCTTACAGCTTTATTCATATTGTCTAGATAAATCCAGATCATCTGGTCACAAGAAGTAAATAAAATCGATAGTACCTGGTATAACTCATTTTAATTTCTTACTTATTTTCATTTCTTTGTGGGCAATATCAGTGTCCAAGAGAGTCCTCCAGTAATTCATACAAAAAAAAACAAAGGTGGACCTAAAATTAGTATGATGGAACTCCTGAATGGGGGATCCACCCTTAATTAGTTCTTTAAAGTCATGAAAACATAAGGCGTGTTCAAGGCCTCAAAATTTCTGCTAATTATAATCTCCCCCTTCCAAATAAAACTACATGCTGCAAAGAATGTAGCACACACACATGGCAACAAATGCCTTGTCTTACTTTATGATCTCTATAACTATGACATATGTATCTGTCATCCCTATATCACACAACATCCTTATAGTGTTATGATTATTATGTCCTTAGTAACCTTGGCAACCATATGACACTGTACAAATGACCACATCTTACGATTTTTTTATTTACCCCTAAAACAGATTTTATAACCTGTCCTGTGTACATGTATTAAAGTGGCTGGCTGTTGTACATGTGTCATGTAAACATGTAAAAATTTTAGTAACAGCAACATAATTATGTAAAGAGAGATATGTAATCATTTTAGCTTTAAATATCTACTTATAAATATTAAATATTCACAGAAAGGACAGGATGCAATTATTCTAGTTATGCATCTATGTATATATATTAAATATTCACAGACAGGACAGGGACTTAGTAATTCTTTTTCATTTTTCATGTCAAGGATATTCTGTTACATGTCCCATTAAAGAACAAGTATTAAAATTTAAATTTTTCTCAAAAAGTAGTGGCACCTGTCCAGTTCATTATACAATTAGATTTCTAAGTTTTACATAACTAATAGTGGATAAGTGATATACATGTAACATCTAGCATGTTGTCATCATGTCTGATGAAAATACTCTCTGTTCTATTTTTGGCTTACGGTAGTCACCAATATGAACAATGTTTATGTCATGGTATATTTATATCTAAATAGTTTGAGTAATTTTAAAAGGCTTCAGTGCAATATTATCTATCAATTTTATGGAAAAACATGTAATCAATACTAAAAGCCTTCCAGATTTCGAAATGTAGCTAAAGGAGCAAGACAAGAGATAACTGAATCTTCCACTAAATGTTGAAAGTAACTTTAATACATGTCCATATATACATGTACATGTATGCTCGTCAAGTGACATCACTAAGAACATTGCTATTACTTATTGATTATGGAATTATTTATTCATGGAGTAAATGTTTTAAAATATACTGAATGAATATTTGATAAGGAAATAGCTGATCGTGTTCAGCAACGTAGTTGGAGATTGATCACTGATGGATAACATTAAGCCGTTAATGCTGCATGAAAATAGTTCAGAGAGTTTTCATCAATCACATAAAGGTTGGTTAATTAAATGTACTGTACATGTAGTGACGTACTGCCTTTATAGAGATGGATTTTCTGTGTTCATTTGTGATGTGAGAGTGCAAGGGCAAGGGAAAGACGTTATCTCCTCTGTGTAACTAGAGAAAGCAAATCTATAGTCTCATAATCATGTATACATGTATTCACAAACATGTAAAGCTACAGCTAAATAAACAAATGAACATTTAATACCCCCCCCCCTTTTTTTTTAAACTGATAGAAAATATTTACAATTATTCAATACTTAGACTCACATACATGTATGCTTTCATTCAATTTACTTATTTTGGATCATTGCTTTATATATTTTGATGTAAAACATTGAATTATTTCAACATGTTTAAATTTGGTGATATCAATAAAAAATTCAGTTTCAAAATAAAAGGAAGAAATTTATAAAAATTTAAAAACGAAAGCAAAACCTATTTTCATGAACATTGCATACTTTTGAATATCAAAAATCACATGAACTTTCATTTTCTGCCTGCAGTTAGATGAATTTGTGATCATAATACCAAAACTAGCTATCCTACTGGTGATGTGAACTCCCCTCCCCCCCCCCTTTTTTTTTTGTCAATCTAAGAAATAAAAATCTGTGAACGGATTTCATGTCAACTTACGTGGTGGACCTTTTCCCGTCCCTCTGCTTATATCCGTAAATTCTATGTAAATATCTCCATCTTTTTTCACTCGGACAGACCGGCGTCCATGCACATATAATTCCTTGAATTTATAGGAAGCATTTTTCGTTACAAAAAAATGAGCACATTGATGACACACTGCCCAAGCTTGCTCTTCGTTGATCGGGTTGTTAAAAGCAACAAGAATTTCCTCTAAACTTAAAGGTTCCGTTAAAGTATCCACAGAACAGGATGGGTGTGTTTGAGCCATGATTTTTTGAAAGTCATGGCTACACACAACCGTACTCGTCTCTTGTTGACTACCGACTCTACGGTAATCCGGCGCTTTCCGTTAAATATTGCGGGAGATAACTCGCGTATTTTCGGTAGTCTTCATTTCAAGGACAGGGTTTTTGGGGGATTTTTTTTTGTTTTTGTTTTTTGGGGTTTTTTTTTAATCTAATCACTAATGATACAGGGTAGACATTATCCGGGCCCAATCGTATCCATACACAAATAAAAAATGGCAATGGTTTACATTTTGAATTTCGGCAATCTATGATGATATGGTGGCATGGCGTTCTTGGAGGAAAAATGCATTGATTGACTGATTGATTTTTGTTTAACGTCACTCCACCAATATTTCACGTATATGGTGACGGCAGTTGCCTGATGTGGGGCATACAAATTTTGACCTTTGCGACGGACCCACCCGAAGCAGTGAGGATCTTTAACGTGCCACGCATACCACGACACGGGGCCTCGATTTTTACTGTCTCATCCGAAAGACAGAACACCGGCATGACCAGGCCAGAGCGGGACTCGAACCCCGGCCTCCCGATCAGGAGTCCAGCGCGATACCACTAGGCCACGCCGGCCTAGGAAAAATGCAAGTGCCTAAGCAACAGTGGCGGATCCAGCGAACCCTTTGCCGGAAAGAGGGGGGGGGGCGGCCAAGGGGTGAATTTTGTCGATTTTGACAGAAAATGGGCCAAATACAAGGTTTTGGTAAACAAAATTTGTCACTGCCGGCGGACGCCCCTCCGCTCCCCCTAAATCCGCCACTGAATAAATATGTGCCCCTCTCCCTTCCAGTACAAAATTCGATTGAGGAAGGAAAGAATGATCTTAGTTCGCGCCATTTTACCATTATTTTCCAAAATGTTACTGGGGGGACCCCAGACCCTCACCTGCGGAATGGAATGACCTTCTACCCTACCTACTTCCCACTATCGGCGCTAAGCGTCTTAGTGAAGCCTTCCGGCGGTTTGATTTGGATTTGTGCCCCCTCGACATCACTGGTAAGTTTCTGCATCTGCCCTGATTCCATCGATGAATTACATTTTAGTTTTTATTTTCAGTTCATTCCGTCAATCGTATATCAAACTCTACAGTAGAAGATATTCTTTATAATTTGGGTGGAAAGCATTTTCCCCCAGTAATTATCATTTAAACAGAGACATAGGCATTGATAATAATTCTCAAAATTCTGACCTCTCCAATACACCCAAATTACCCTATCTGACGCTCTATAAATTTTAAGATCAAATGTCCCTATAGCGGAATAAAGTATAGAATAGTACCGAAAAAGCGCCGTTCACTACCTAAATAATAATTTTTAATGAATAGAACTATATCTACATTTTAGGATCTAATCAATTTAGTTAATATTTCTTTATTTATTTTGCCGAAAGGTATAAATTTACACAATAGGACATAGCCAGTGACAGAGAAAGAAGTCTATGTCTCTGAACATAGCAAGCGAAAAAAAGTGAAATATTAAGTTAAAAGGGAGTAGGGCAGAGGGACAAATACAGAACAGAGCAAAGCAAAGCTAAAC
This sequence comes from Pteria penguin, assembly GCA_035048485.1. NCBI lineage: Eukaryota > Metazoa > Mollusca > Bivalvia > Pterioida > Pteriidae > Pteria > Pteria penguin. The sequence goes on along the minus strand of CM068582.1, from coordinate 27,775,417 downwards.
AAAACAGAAAACACCTCAAGGAATCCCTCTTCCACCCAAAAAACAACACCCACAAAGAAGAAGAAGAAGAAGAAGAAAGAAAGAAACCCCAAAGCAAAAACAATGGCCGGAAGGGGGGGGGGGGGGGAGGGGTGATACGAACACCGTCGTGTTAATTCATTACTAGTCCCCATGCGCGGATCCAGAAATTTTTGTCAGAGGGGGTCCAACCAAAAAAGGTAAATTTTTCTCTTAGACGAGGGGGGTCCAACCCCCAAAATGCCCAAATATTACCTTTTTTTGGTAAAATTTTCGGATTCCAGGGGGGGGGGGTTAGGAGGTCTGGACCGCGCATGAGTCCCCCCCAATATGACTAGGGACTTGTATCTAAGATAGATATATAGATATATATTCAGAGACATATGTGTATAATATATATATATATGTCTTTGATATATTTAAGTCCTTGACATGACGTGTTGTTTCTATCAAACCATGAGCCAAATGGCCAGACACGTAATAGTTTTATCGTATCCTTTTATAAATTTTATTCGCTAATTTTGTCTTCAGTTTGTTCAGTTCAATTCAGTTTCTTCGTTGAAGAGAGAAAAATATTATATATAACGTCCCGATATTTTTTTAAACTCTTGATTGAATTGACTAAGAACAAAGTTGGCTTTTACGAACTACGCGTGAACTGATGACGTTTTAAACAGAGCACATGTAGATTTGTTATTTCGTGCTAGTTTCGCAACAATTTCACATTCAAAGCAAGTTTTCTAACATTATTGTTAAAGAAATGGCAGTTCGTGCTCAGTTCGAGGGTAACAACGAAGTTGGAGTTTTTTCGAAGTTGACAAACTCTTACTGTCTGGTTGCCATTGGAGGGTCAGAGAATTTTTACAGGTGAGACAGAGGAAATTCGCTTTGACAGTGTTCTTATGCCTAGATTATGATTAAGGAAATGTCATTTAGTTATTTAACAAAAATTGAGATTTGTTTCAAATTGAAAACGCATTTCTAACACCCTCGTTATCCAGAGGCCATCATCATGCCTTTTGTCTAAAAGAGAGAATCTCAGAAATTGGCAGTCCAGTTTTTTCTTTAAATAATGAACAAATAGTAAGATATGAACATGATATCACTAGTGTAATCTAGATATAAAATAATAAGCATGTCAATGATGAATACTAATTTATTTTGCAAACATGCGAATATAAAGGTAACTGATTTATACGTGTTTATACAGGTTGGGAACACTCTCTGATATGAAAGACAGTCTCTGTTTTCCGGTACTGTCTCTCAAACGCGGGAATAAACAATGACCCAAATCCAAGACACTTCCATTTGTGATTACTTTTCACTAAATATCTTGAAAAATCCGTGTTTTCGCATGTACTAGTTTATGCGCGAATTTCCTCTATATATAAGACGTCATTGTTAGAAATATCACCAGATTTCCATGTAGGGTTTGAGGTGAATGGACATTTCTCTGCACGTCTAGGTATGTTTTTCATTATATCAACAATACCTTTTTTTTAAAACAATTTTTGTGATGAGTCTGATGTATACCGTATATACTCGCATATAAGTCGGTTTTTTGGGAGTAAAAAATCGTGGTCGAAAAGCACTACCAACTTATATGCGAGATACTGACGGAGAGAAAAAAATCCGACCTTGGATGGAAGCCAAACTTTCCCGTTTATTATCAGATAATGAAGACATTAGACATGATAGATAACGTAGATGAAATTCCCCGTCAATACTGCTTTAAAATATGATTTTATGACAATAAAATGTATATTTTGTGACCAACAGATTCTGTACTTAAAGTCGTAATATATCACTTATTTGCTGTTGAAATACCCATCACATAAGGTAAAACAAATCCACTAGAGTACGTCTTCAGGTTTAGTGAGCCGTGACGTGATGACCATTGATTAAATAACGGTCCGGCGTATACATGACACTAGAAGTAAGTTAATGATACTGGTAGGTTTGTCGGTGTGGTAAAAGAGTCTTTGTCGGATATCAATCACCGACTCATAGTAGGGTTTCACTGCATTAATGAATTAATTACTTAATAGTTAAATAAACAAGCAATGAAGCCACGGTCGTCGTCGTGTTGTATTTGCTGTAATTATCAAATAAATAATTATATAAAAACAGCCGTTTTCACAGCTACCAAATTATTCGAAAAGTAGTCACTTAAGCTATGAAGTAACACCAGGTAGATCGTTTTATCTTAAATAAATACATCTTTTATATGTCACGTTTTAAATGCCCCGCTATTGAATATGTCAATTAAATTCCCGTAGTGTGATTATGCACGATCATCATTCTCCGAAGCCTTTGTATACATTTCTATGAATGAATACAGGCTTTGTTCACTCAAAAATTCCAACCGACTTATATGCGGGTCAACGGCAAATCCTAGAATTTGAGCTCCAAAGCGTACCCCCCGACTTATATGCGGGTCGACTTATATGCGAGTATATACGGTACTCTGCGTGGCGTTTGCAGCTACACTGCATTGTGAATGGCATTGTCTATAAAACGACACCAATTAAATTTTAGTTATTTTATTTATTTAATTAGACAAACGAAGGTAATGACAAAATTCAAAACTGAAGTTATTTTAACAGATTTATGTTTCATGTGATTTTGTTAATTTAGTTGAAAAGTTATTATAAATATATTATGGTATATAAGAATGAATTGAAAATGGACCTCGCCGCCATTAATTGCAGTGGTAATGTTAAAAGAGGAAATAAAACATATTTCAAAAATGACGTAAAGAACAATGAAACGCTATTATATATGACGTCATAAGATTGTTGATGTTCAACGTAGTTTTCAACTCATAGTGCACAACCGCCTATCAACGGATGATAACGGACGGCGAAATCATTCTAAATATCAAACGTTACAATTTACGTTAATTTTTGGGACCATCATTTTCCTGAGTTTAGATAACATTTTACAGAATTTCATTTTATTTGTAATGTGACAATAAATTATTTTTAGATAGTTTAACGATATATAATTGAGAGAAATATGTGTGGAGAATGCAACACGTTCGTTTAAATGAAAAGTGTTATTGATAAAAAATATATATATATTGCCCGTCCAAGCTTCCATATATATATAGCATGTTCAAGAGGTCAATTACTTAAACTGTTTTTGATTGGCGCAATGAAAGATCACATGCTTCCGTTTTTGCATCAACTTCAAAGTGAAACTACTACTGAAAGAGTCAGACGAAAAGTGAGAACACGAAAGTAAGTATTTAAAATTGTTGTATGAAAAAGGTATGGTTGATATAATGAAAAACGTACCTAGACGTGCAGAGAAAGGGGACCTTTAAAGTATGAAACGAAAACGAAAATGTTACGAAACGAAATCGAAACGAAATGAATCAAAACGAAATAAGCATGTGAAAAAGAAGTAATGATATAAAACATGACATATACACAAGAATTATAAGTCTACATAGAAATTGGCGAGGGGCGACAATAAAATGTTTTAGAACCGATTGTAAATTATTGATAATTACATCATGTTTTCAATTAAACTAACAACACAATTTGTGTTATTTATAATAATAAAAAGTGTTCAAGCCAGGATCAAATTCCGGGTCTTTCTTATGAAAAGCCACGCTCCTAACAAGCTATTGAAAAAAAATGTGGAGATAGACCGGCTCAGTACTGCACCATGCCAAATTGAGAGTGACTTTTTCTATCTTCTATTCCTTTGGGCATTGGGCAGGACTCTTGTGGAGCACTAACCATGGGGTGACGGGGGTGGGTGTTGCAATAAAAAAAATCCCGGCTCCAATGATTTAGGTAAAACAAGATGTGTGTGAAACACTGATGCCCTCAGCGGCAACAAAGTCTGAAATGGGTTATGTTTAGAACAAGGGTCAAGGTCATCAACCTGGGTGCCATCTGAAAGGGTTTCATTAGTAGAGTATGCATGCCAAATATGAACGCTCTATCTCTTATGATTCAAAAGTTATGACCAAGGTTAAAGTTTTGCCACAGAGTCGCAGACAGACAGGACAAAAACTATACGCCCCCGAATAGACTATTTTCCTATTGATCTCATGTTTCATTCTAATGCCAGACATACGATAATTTGCCGTAAAAATTCGCGTCATTTTACTCTGATGTCACTATCCTAACATTAACGTCATAATTAAAATCCCGGCAAAATGTAGCATATGTCTGGCATAAGACCCCTTATATCACAACTATTAAAAACATCTATTCCATTCCTGTATAGCACCGGCAAAAAAATTAAAGACTAAACATTATTAGGGGTGGAACCAACACGTGCACAGCACCAGGACGGAGGTAATTTTCGGAGGAGGGGATATTTACCTCTCGTTAAGGGCATGATTATAGTTAAGTTCATGTACGAGAAATGGCAATGTTTTTGGGGTGGTTTTCAGTGTGCAAGTGTTATTTCGGTTGATAAATATTGATTTATACTGTTATTTCGGTGATTACCCGTTATTTTGGTGATTCTACGTACCCGGTATGAAAAATCCTCTCTAAACCCAGTTCCTCCTCCATTATAACTGCGGAACCGGATGCCGGGGCATCAGTGTTTCATATTTACCTCTCGTTAAGGGTATGATTATAGTTTAGTTCATGTACGAGAAACAGCAATGCCTATTGGGGTTGTTTTCGATGTGCAAGTGTTATGTGTGATTTATTCTGTTATTTCGGCGATTACCCGTTATTTCGGTGATTCTACGTACCCCATATGAAAATCCTCTCCAAACCCAGTTCCTCCTCCATTACAACTAAGGAACCGCCATATGTAAATTTGAGTGTAATCACTAAATTAGTAAATAATTTTTCTTATTTCGTTTCGTTTCATTTCGTTTCGTTTCATTTCGTTACATTTCGTTACATTTCGTTTCGTTTTCGTTTCGTACTTTAAAGGTCCCCGCAGAGAAATGTCCATTCACCTCAAACCCTACATGGAAATCTGGCGATATTTCTAACAATGACGTCTTATATATAGAGGAAATTCGCGCGTAAACCAGTACATGCGAAAACACGGATTTTTCAAGATATTTAGTGAAAAGTACCGGTAATCACAAATGGAAGTGTCTTGGATTTGGGTCATTGTTTATTCCCGCGTTTGAGAGACAGTACCGGAAAACAGAGACTGTCTTTCATATCAGCGAGTGTTCCCAACCTGTTATATATGTATCAAGTATTTTAATAATGATATTGACATTTTGAAATATGAAAATTTTTCACCAATATCAAAATTTTTAAAAACATGAACCCACAAATCCAGTTTCCCAGGAAAATCATAGATAACCACATGGAAGAGAACTATAGAAACCCATATTCATAGCAATGTCTAGCGCTAAAATCTGACAGACTACATGTATATAATAAGAAATGAACTGAAGCATGTATGTGTACATGGCAACAGCTAGAAAGTGACTATTTCAACACTGTACACACAACAGCTTAAACCTCATCGGTTAACAATGATGTACAAATATATTTGGTTATCTAAAACCATTTGGACAATTATTTCTCGATAATCTTCATATTGTGAGAAATTATAAGCCACATCAGGTGCAAGGTGATAATACATTTGCTACTATACACAAATAATCTATATTGACAAATGAATTTTGTTCTTACTGGAATATGCTTTTCATTGTTTATTGTAGTGTGTTTGAAGGAGAGTTGTCTGAGACTATTCCAGTAATACATGCCAGTCTAGCAGGATGTAGAATTATAGGGCGAATGTGTGTTGGTATGATATCGTATTTAGTAGTTTCTGCAGGGTAATTTATGTACATGTATTGTTATAATGCCTCATACTATTAAATAACAAAATATTGCGACGTTGAAAACATACTGTCTTGTGTGTGGGCAATCGACAGACTGCCAGATGTGGTCCAGATCCTTCAGTGGTTTTATCTACATCAGCTCATAATGATTTGGTATATCACTCAGTGACCCACATTGTGATGATGATTGCAGTTACATGTAATGGTAAATTATGATTAAAGGAAAACATAAAGTGTCAGTGTTTTCTTCAAATCAGGTCTGTTATAAAGACCCTTCCCAATGGAAATGTCATTGATTTTTTCCAAAATTTGTTAAAATCTTGCCCAAACCCTGATCTTTTAGCATTATGCAAATGGGACAAAAAATCAAACAAGAAGGTATAGGCATCTTTGAAAAAATGAAAAAAAAAAGTCACTGGGTGTTATCATCCATAAGATTTATTGCAGTGTTTTAACACTATAAGTGCTGGTTTAGTGTGAAATAGCAGTATGTTAAAACCAGATTCAAACCGAGCATTGTCCACTTTGGTGCATAATCATAATGAAACCAGTAAACTCTGGTTTCTTACTTAAGATTCACCAGAAAGCGAGTGCCATAGGCAGAAGGGAAATCATAGATGGTAAAACATACAATATTTGAACTCTTTGGCTTTCAACTCTTATCAATCATGATATTATACATGTACTAAATTTATATATGTGTATGTTATTGTGTATTGCATCAAAATTTTTGTCAAATTTATATGTGATTTTTATATATATATATATATCTATATAATGTATGCAAATTAGAAATGGTATAGACAATCAAAATTTACTATTACATGTAGAGAAAAGTGAAAAAAACCCATTGAATAGATTTAATAACAAAGATGTGAATTTCCTAGTTGTGAATGATATATACAAAACAGGTTTTATTCTTTAAAATTAACATTCTTTTTTTGTGTTTCATAGGTAATAAGAATGGACTTTTGGTTCCAAGTTCAACAACAGATCAGGAATTACAACACATTAGAAACTCCCTTCCAGACAGCGTCAAAGTTCAGCGTGTAGAGGAGAGGTTATCTGCCCTTGGCAATGTTGTAGCTTGTAATGATTATGTGGCCCTTGTTCATCCTGATCTTGACAAGGCAAGTATTATTGTATTCTTATCAATTATTGGCTCGCCGGAATGTCCAAAGAGCTATTGTCATACCCATGGTGTCATCATTGTTGTTGTCATCATCATCTATAGACAAAAACTTTAACCTGGATCATAACTTTAGAAACATTAGAGGCAGGGCTTTGATATTTCACATGAGTATTCCTTTTGCCAAGACCTTTCATTGCATACCAAACTTTTGACCTTGTTACCTTGACTTTGAAGTTTGACCTACTTTCAAAAAACTTTAACCTTGGTCATAACTTATGAACAGTAGAAGATAGGCTTAAATGTTTCATGTGTGTATTCTTTCATTGCATATCAAAAATTTTTACATTTTGACCTTGACATTGAAGATAAACCTACTTACAAAAAAACTTTTGTTTTTTAAACTTGGTTGCCACCAGCGAGCTCTGTTGTCTTTTGAAAACTCTTGTTATTATGATGTATTCAGGGACAGCTGTTTTGTACTTAAATTAAGATGCTTTGATTGTTCAAGACATGTTTAATAGCAATTAAGTTGGGGCTCTGCAAAGGTAATTGCATTCCTGTACCTTTTCAATGGTTTTCCATTTTAATTGTAATTTTCTGTTGACACAATAATTATGTTTTTATGCCCCCAGATTGATAGATTGGGAGCATATTGTTTTCATCCTGTCTGTTTGTCTGTTGTCCACTTTAACCTTGCCTATAACTTTTGAATCTTGAAGGATAGAGACTTCATATTTGACATGCATACTCAAGTAATGATGCCCTTTGAAATGACACCAAGGTTGATGACCTTTTGACCTTGACAATGACCCTCATGCTTAAAATAACTTTTTGGACTTAAGTGCCGCCGGGGACATTAGTGTTTCACAAACGCAGTTTGTTTAAATATGTATAGCAACCATTTTTAAATTTCTCATCTTACATGACCTCATTTTTAATCTCTCATTTTACATGACACTTACAAGCTACTGATTGTACTCAGATCTTCGATCTCCCAACCCCAATCCAGACAATTCCAACCACCTCCAAGATCCCATTGCATGTAAATGAATCGTGACTCCTTCTACAATGTTCTGTCTTGACTCCAAGATTTTGATAGGTTTGAAAGTTAAGATATTGAAGATGTCAAGTTCTTATTGGCACCAGACTTGCACTGACACATCTTGTATTTCATCATTGGGGATAAAATTTGTTGAAAATAGATTAATTTTCTCATTGACATACAGTTGTACAAAATGTATACTGTTTTACATGTAATATATGTTTGTTACAATGTGTATTTCAGGAAACAGAAGAAATCATAACAGATGTGATGGGAGTGGAAGTTTTTAGACAAACAATAGCAGAAAATGTACTTGTTGGTAGTTACTGTTCCATCAGTAACCAGGGTGGACTGGTAGGTTTAGACAATTATTGTTCTATTAGTAACCAGGATGGACTTGTAGGTTTAGATACTTACTGTTCTATCAGTAGCCAGGGTGGACTGGTAGATTTAGATAGTTATTGTTCTATCAGGAACCTGGATGGACTGGTAGGTTTAGATAGTTATTGTTCTATCTATAATGAGGGTGGACTGGTAGGTTTAGATTACAGTATGATTTTATAATTAATTGTGTTTGTGGAAAGAGAATGCTGCTATAACTCATTTCTGCACTCTTATGAATTTAATCAGATTTTGGCAGCCAGTTTACCAACAAAAAACAGTCTTCGAGAGAATTTTTTTCACTACCAGCCCAAAGGGCAGGAAACAGACAGAATTCAGAAACCTGAAAAAAAATTCACCAGCCCAAACTTTTTTTTGTATACTTTTAACTTTACAAAAAATTTCTATGATGCTTTGTTAAAGCATGGGCAGTTCGGAATTTAATGACTAGTCTGTTATAGTCAGCTTTCTTAAGCTGGTGTAGACACTTGCTTGCCTCACTAAGACCGGAAAGACAAGAAACAAAATATTGTCCCCTACAAAATCACTTGGAGTATTTTGGTACATAGTATTTGTACCATTTTGAACCTTTGTGGTCCCTCATAGAGGTCAGCCTAAAGTGGTCACTGCCCGTGACAAACCTACAATTCTCCACATTCTCTGCCCTGCACCATTTACAAAACATTTTACCTAACTCGGCATCAAATTCCAGCCACGCCCCCTTTCCGCACCAATGTGGCTGGAATTTCCTCTGTTGTAATATTTCATAATGACGCTTGGCCCCCTCCTTTTCTTCATGTGATGGGACGGCCGTTTCAGTGTCTTGAGAGAAGGATCTGCCCCCTTGTTATGCTTCAGGAAAGGAATTGACCTGTTGTTATGCCCTGTTCACCTTCCAAAATTTTACAAGCCCAATGGGACCTACAATCCTGAAATTTACCCGCCCAATTACCATTTTAGAAGCCCCAGACATCCGGCTAGTGCTGTTTTTTGAAGACTTAATAAAATCGACAAATAAGTTGTTAACTTGAAGTTTATATTTTCAAAAATGCTGGAAAAGATAGGTATTTCTTTGAATTGAACAGAAGAATGTTTTCTGTTAATTTTAAAATCATTTATGAAGAGTAAGCATGTAATGCAGTTTGAAGCCAATGAGAAAATACCTGTGGGGTTGCATATGGTTAACAAACATTTTCTAGTTTCTTTGATGCAATTACATATGTAAATGATTGTAGTATTACGCCTGTTATGATATATACAGATCTAGTTTGAGTTGTGTCACTTATTTTTGGCAAAGTTATGTCTCATAAGGATGCACAAAAATCCGTTTTTCTTACTTTTTTTGTGATGGAGTTGTATCTACTATCATTTGGTATGTGACTCTGTCATGGTAAGTCAACAGCATGAAGTCTAATGTGTCTGCTTTATTTACTTTTTGCAGAGTTAGAGTTCCTTAACAGCATAGCCCCCTTATTAAATTGACTTGGAAATAGACTTTTTCCGAGTTATATCCAAATAACGGACATTGCATACTTTGGCAATATTTTATTTATGATGTAATAATCTTATCTTTGGATACATAACGTCAGTGTTTCTACCAAGTATGACGTCACAATCAGTTGTCAGTAGTCTGACGTGTTAAATCTAGGTTTTTAATAGTCCTTTCTGCTTACTTGAAAATAGCATATTGTGAGGGACATGTATTGCTTCAAGTTCTCTGAAAACATTTGTTTTATATTTTGATTACTATTTATAGGTTCATCCCAAAACATCAGTTGAAGATCTGGAAGAATTATCATCACTGCTACAAGTTCCCCTTGTGGTAAACTTATTTTTACAATTACATGTATATAGACTATCATTTCTAGCATACAATTTAATGATGGGTCCCATGGAAGATATGTAGCTTAATTGAAATATGACAGTTTTGAGCTTTAAATGAATAACTTGATTTTGTGAATACTTTTTCTGTCAGTCAGACGGAAGTTGATTCAAACATATGAAACAAAATTTAAAAGAGGATCTGATTGTTCATTTTGGGTCAAAATTTCACGTACACTGCAATTCATATATCTCAAATATTCAGACCTGTCAGAGTCACCATTTTTTAGGTTTTATTTTTGTACTTTGATCTATTAACAGGCTGGTACGGTGAACCGAGGAAGTGATGTGATAGCAGCAGGTATGGTGGTAAATGATTGGATAGCTTTCTGCGGTCTAGACACGACCAGCACTGAACTCTCTGTAATAGAAAGTGTGTTTAAACTTGGTGATAAACAGCCTAGCAATATCTCATCCGACATGAGAGAAAGTCTCATTGATAGGTAAGTAACACATTTTTTATTACATATATTGTGTTTTTGGTAAATTTACCCAGAGTTTTCCCCAGATATGGGTCCATTAAAAAGTCCTGTTATGGATAATGGTCGTATATGTTTGTTATCAAATTTATCAGGCAATATGAAAAATGGATTCCTTTGATAAATTTAAGATAATCCACAATTATTGCAGTTGATCTGTTCCCAAAAACTCCAGTCTAATTTGTTTACTTGAACACTGATAACTTGGATTTCCCATTACCTTGAACTCTTTTAAAAGTCTTATTGTACCCCTGCAAACGAAGTTTTGGGAAAGAATGGTTATAGAAATCACCATGTCCATTTGGTCAACAGTCCATCCATACATCTGTTTGTCTAGTCAAGAAGTTCTGAATGCAGATTTCTCTTACAGTATAAAGAATAAGGCTTTCATATTTTACACACACACATTCTTCATAACAAGTTCTATATTTTAATACCAAGACATTTGACCTAGTGACCTTGACCTTGAATTTGTTCTTGAAGTAATATTTTGGTTAAGAGGTTCTGTTTGCAGATTTCTCTTACAGCATCAGGGAAAGGGCTTTCGCATTTTACTTAGATATTCACCATAACAAGAACTACATTTTGATATAGAAAAATCTTATCTAGTGGCCTGGACCTTGAACTTTGACCTTGTAAGAATACTTTGGTTAATAAGTTCTGTAAGCAGATTTCTTTTACCGTATAAGCAATAGGGCTTATTATTTCATACACACATTCACCATAACAAGTACTACATATTGATGTTGAGGCATATCGACCTAGTGACATTTAACCTTGTATCAATAATTTGGTTAATAAGATCTGTAAAAAGATTTTTCTTAAAATACATGTATAAGCAATAGGGCTTTGATGTGTCACACATACATTCATCATACATGTAGCAAGTACATTTTGATACCAAATCATTTGACTTGTTACTTAAGCTTGAACTTTGACCTTGATCGATAGATTGGGAGCATATTGTTTTTGTCCTGTCTGTCTGTCTGTTTGTTTATCTGTTGTCAACTTTAACCTTGGCCATAACATTTGAACTGTGAGGGATAGAGACTTCGTATTTACATGCATACTCAGCTAATAAAGCCCTTTCAAATGACACCTTTGACATTGATAATGACTTCCATGCTAAAAATAACTTTTTGGACTTTGTTGCTGCAGGGGGTATTAGTGTTTCACAAGCACAGCTTGTTCTTATTATATATGAGACAAAGGTTTGATATTTTTTCATTGATAATACCTCTTAAACAGTAAGGATAAGGGTTTTAATATATGGTACAAATGTATATCTTGACCTTGACCCAGACTCACTATTAGTCTATGAACAAATTTGTTGTTACTTAACTTTGCTACTGCAAGGGATTTGTACCGATAGAACACTTCTGGTTTCTATTTTCTATACATAAATATATAACCCCAATTTAACTCTATTTGAATCGAACCATTTTAGATGGTCTCTTTAAGTCTGTGTTATTGAGAGTCGATGTGAGTCATCCCATATCACATTTTCTCATAAGAAATATCATACAATTTTACAAATTTTTCCAGAAGTGTGTCCTAATCATAAGGTTAACAAATATTCAACAGAGTTTGACCTTGTCTAGGCCCAATTAGAACCAGACTCGTGTGGTTAATATTTCATAGTGGGTAGAAAGTCAAGACCATACTTGCATCTTACACTAATGAAAGTACTTGTGATTCCAGACATTTTCTGTTAAAAATTGTGAATACCTATTTTATTTAAAGAAATTGTGTAAGTTTTGACTAAAATTTCGTAAGCAATTTATTATATTGAGCTTATTGTGCACTGTTATGTTATAATCAAATTAAGTGTTCTTTTTTTTTACAGCATGACATAACTAAGGGAGGCAAGAGCAAGGATTTTCTATGAAAATTTAAGAAAAGAAAGTAGTCGTCAATTTACATTGAAGTGCTGATGGACAAAACTGATTTCGGAAAATCATTATATATAATCATTGTGAAATGTCAAGAATTGTTCACAGTAAATGTCTAACACTTTAGGGGCACAAAGTCATAATAGAATACATACATATTGTTGTAATGTATAAAATTTGTAATTGCGATGTCAAGTATGTGTTGTGGCCTGGTCATAGACTAATCATTTCATTAAGGAATACCAAAACCTTTGGTGTAACATGTTCCTTGTGATGTAGTGTGACGCAACAATAAGATGCATGCTGCATATTTGCCAAATCTTTGGAATTACATGTACTTCAGATAACACATATATGCTTGAATCTCTCAAAAATATTCAGTTGCAAAAATTGATAAAAGATTTGTGTCCCTTTTCCTCATACTAAATTAAATGATTATTCATCTGTGTAATTGTTGTAACTTGGATATAATTTTGTAATCAGAAAGGTTTTATTTTTGCTCCTACAATCATCACCATGTTTATCATTGTAAACCCCAGTTATTCCTATGTGCTGATGACTGAGATAGGAAAGAAGCTGTGGTTTATATAATAAAACATCGTACCAAATGTTCCCATCCTCCACAATCATACAGCGGGTATTTTTGTTACAGTGACCTTTTTACTAAAGAGCTTTCGACAAATCGTTAATGTCTAATGAGTCATAAAACAGAGGTATTTGCAGATATGACTGATTTTTCGGTTTGAAATTTCTATATTTTTTTCTATTATATTCGAGATTTGTTTTAGGAATTTGATATAAAAAAAAATGTCTTTTATATGAAGTTCAAGATTTACGATTTGTTGCAAGTTCTTTAGTGAAACAGGCACCAGGTTTATTTCAGAAATATTATGATTGCATAAAATTAAAATATAATGCAGATATTGTGGTTTGACTGTTGCTTTTATTGAAAGGCGTGACAGTACATTATTCTTGTACACAATATGAGACTTTATTACCTTTGTAAAATTCTGTGAAATGGTTTCTGTGAAAGAAATTAAAAAATATATTGAAAGAAAACCTCAGTGATAGGAACAATACTTGTATTCTTTCAGGATCGTTTAATATCATTTCTTTGTTCTAAAACTGGATGTTAGATATAAGCTTGACATTTGGGTTTCCAGAAACTTAATAATCAAGGTCTGTGTTTATGCAGTTACCTATTTTATGCTCTTGAAAATTCTATGGGGAGCTTGGCACTTTCTTGTGCACATTTACCTGTCATATTGGATCATACTTTAGGCAACTCCTGCCTATGGCTCAAACCCAAGATTTTCATTCAAGGTCATATCGGAGGTCAAGAACATGTAGGTGATGTTAATTTTGGAAAATGTTGGACCAAATCATTCCCATTTTATGGTCTAAAATTTAATATCTGAAGAAATATCTTACCCTGGCTACAATCTATAAAGAGCTTTAGATGGGCTTTGGTAGAAACATGTAATGTGATATGGTCTTTCCATTCGTATCAATATTCTTTGTAAAATGGCCTTTCCATTGGTATCAATATTCGATGTAATATGGCCTTTCCATTGTTATCAATATTCTATGTGATATGGCCTTTCCATTGGTATCAATATATTATGTATTATGGCCTTTCCATTGGTATCAATATTCTATGTGATATGGCCTTTCCATTGGTATCAATATTCTATGTAATATGGCCTTTCCATTGTTATCAATATTCTATGTAATATGGCCTTTCCACTGTTATCAATATTCTATGTGATATGGCCTTTGCATTGGTATCAATATTCTATCTGATATGGCCTTCCCATTGGTATCAATATTCTATGTGATATGGCCTTTGCATTGGTATCAATATTCTATGTGATATGGCCTATGCATTGGTATCAATATTCAGTGTGATATGGCCTATGCATTGATATCAATATTCTATGTGATATGGCCTTTCCATTGGTATCAATATTCTATGTGATATGGCCTTTCCATTGGTATCAATATTCAGTGTGATATGGCCTTCGCATTGGTATCAATATTCTATGTAATATGGCCTTTCCATTGGTATCAATATTCTATGTAATGCACCCTTTCTATTGGTATCAATATTCTATGTAATATGGTCTTTCCATTGTTATCAGTATACTATGTAATATGGCCTTTCCATTGATATCAATATTCAGTGTGATATGGCCTTTCCATTGGTATCAATATTCTATGTAATATGGCCTTTCCATTGTTATCAATATTCTATGTGATATGGCCTTTCCATTGGTATTAATATTCTATGTGATATGGCCTTTCCATTAGTATCGATATTCTGTGTGATATGGCCTTTCCATTGGTATCAATATTCTATGTAATATGGCCTTTCCATTGTTATCAATATTCTATGTAATATGGCCTTTCCATTGTTATCAATATTCTATGTGATATGGCCTTTGCATTGGTATCAATATTCTATCTGATATGGCCTTCCCATTGGTATCAATATTCTATGTGATATGGCCTTTGCATTGGTATCAATATTCTATGTGATATGGCCTATGCATTGGTATCAATATTCAGTGTGATATGGCCTATGCATTGATATCAATATTCTATGTGATATGGCCTTTCCATTGGTATCAATATTCTATGTGATATGGCCTTTCCATTGGTATCAATATTCAGTGTGATATGGCCTTCGCATTGGTATCAATATTCTATGTAATATGGCCATTCCATTGGTATCAGTATTCTATGTAATGCACCCTTTCTATTGGTATCAATATTCTATGTAATATGGTCTTTCCATTGTTATCAGTATACTATGTAATATGGCCTTTCCATTGATATCAATATTCAGTGTGATATGGCCTTTCCATTGGTATCAATATTCTATGTAATATGGCCTTTCCATTGTTATCAATATTCTATGTGATATGGCCTTTCCATTGGTATCAATATTCTATGTGATATGGCCTTTCCATTAGTATCAATATTCTGTGTGATATGGCCTTTGCATTGGTATCAATATTCTATGTGATATGGCCTTTGCATTGGTATCAATATTCTATGTAATGTAGCCTTTCCATTGGTATCAATATTCTATGTGATATGGCCTTTGCATTGGTATCAATATTCTATGTGATATGGCCTTTGCATTGGTATCAATATTCTATGTGATATAGCCTTTGCATTGGTATCAATATTCTATGTGATATGGCCTTTGCATTGGTATCAATATTCTATGTGATATGGCCTTTCCATTGGTATCAGTATTCTATGTAATGCGCCCTTTCTATTGGTATCAATATTCTATGTAATATGGTCTTTCCATTGGTATCAGTATTCTATGTAATATGGCCTTTCCATTGATATCAATATTCAGTGTGATATGGCCTTTCCATTGGTATCAATATTCTATGTAATATGGCCTTTCCATTGGTATCAATATTCTATGTGATATGGCCTTTCTATTGGTATCAATATTCTATGTAATATGGCCTTTTCATTGGTATCAATATTCTATGTGATATGGCCTTTGCGTTATCAATATTCTATGTGATATGGCCTTTGCATTGGTATCAATATTCTATGCGATATGGCCTTTCCATTAGTATCAATATTCTATCTGATATGGCCTTTTCATTGGTATCAATACTCTGTGATATGGCCTTTCCATTGGTATCAATATTCTATGTAATATGGCCTTTCCATTGGTATCAATATTCTATCTGATATGGCCTATGCATTGATATCAATATTCTATGTGATATGGCTTTTCCATTGTTATCAATATGGCCTTCCCATTGGTATCAATATTCTATGTGATATGGCCTTTCCAGAGATCTAACCTTAAATCTAGCATTCTGTATAGTTTACAGATTTCTCGTCCTCCATGAAGGTACATGATTTTCCTTGCTTCTATTTTAACAAGAGACTTTTAAAATGAAGGCAGGCAAAGAAATTAAATATGTCGGCCTTGAAAACATGAAACATTTTATATTCATCTGTGAGTACAGAATGTGAATCCAGTTGATCAGTTCAAATCTGTGCAGTTTAACTTTTGCAAATTCCATATTAAGGATAATACCTTGATGCACTGCATCAAAATATCCATTACACAGACAGATAAAGCAAGTTAGATTTTTACAACATGCCAAGAACATTTCACTGTCTGTGGTCAAGATTCTGCTCATTAGTATCTTACTAATATAGATATTTCACTCTCAGTCCTCTATAACTCTTATGCATGATGCATCCTAATGAGGAAGGTTTCGTCACAATTATAAACGGTATGATTTTGTGTTGTACTAGCATTTTTTCACAAGAGAAATAATTTTCAAAAAGTCGCAAAAAATTGTGAAAATATTTAAATTCACATAAACATATGTACATTAATAATAAAAATAAACAAAAGAAAAAAGAAATCAATTATACAGCACAAAAATCTTGCCATACTCAGAAATGCCTGTGCAAATACACATATACTGAAGATTCTTACAGAGTAGTTTCAAACATGGCTAGTGAAAAGCAAAAAACAACAAGAGTTGTCAGAAAACAACAAAGCTCGCCAGAAATGGGTGTTAATTTTCAAAGAGAATAAATAAAAGCAGAAGATCATTCAGGAAATTGTGTTTCCTTACCTCATAAAAAGAAGTTACTGACCATATCTCGGGACTGAAAATCAGTAAGCAATACGCAATGGTATGAGGAATTCTTTAGCAGCTCATAATGTTAAAGCATTAGTAAAAATTTGGGAAAAGTATGTCAAAGTCCAAGGTCACTGGAACAAAATTCATGGTACCAACCACAAGCTATGTAATGGAGAATCAAAGTGTGGAATATCAAAGCCGAACCTTTTCCAGTTCAAAAGATATAGCCCAGGTTAAAGTGTTGTCTATAGATGCCACAAATGACAATGCCCGGGATATCACATTAGTTTCCTGACTTTTGTCCTGGCGAGCTAAAAAGTGAAATCAAAAAAACGTTTGAGAAAGATTATGCCTATTGAATCTGACATTGTTCATTCTGATTAATTTTTTGTTTTACTGTGTTAAAAAGCTTATTCGCTCTCTGTGGATTGTAAAGAATTCTTAGAAAACTTCATTCAACGGTCATCCAGGGTTTCTAAAATCCTTGATACTCATTAATTAATTAAATATATAAGGCTCTAGCAAAACAAAATCTCAAACATCACATTATAAATGCACCGATTTTCATCAAATATTCTAAATAAATGTGAGGCTATGCTAGTGATATCTTTCATTATTTAGTAGCTTTAGTTTTACATGTATATTTAGACCTTTAAGCATAATCGCTGTGTATAAATAGTATAACAACTCTTAATATTTCTGATCTAAAATTGATAAATACAGCTAACAAGTCAGTAGTGATTTATGAATATTTGTCCACCAAGGATTTGAGTGCTTTAATCAATGCAAGTAGAAATTTAATAGAAAAACATTCTTTATCTGTTTTCAACAACATCAAAGATACATGTAAGAAATCATGATGCCAGAGAAGTAAGTAAATTAATTGAATCAAAACAATAAAATCTTACAAACAAACAAGATAATATAAAATAAATAACAGATCTTTGACAACCTTATACATTGTACTTTCATTCAAAGGAAGTTTTCTGCAACAATCTGACTAATTGGTGCTTTTAATGTCTCAGATGGGATCAAAACATTCTGTGAATGACATTTTAAAAAAAAAAAAACATTCATCATATGTAATATGGACTTGGTGTAATGAGTTTCTTCCACCATCTCTGTGATTTTTAATTTGATATGTTAGCGCACCTATGTGTCAGCTATCCTTAATGTTTACCACAGACCCATTTGAGTTTGGGATCTGATAATGGAGCAAGTTCTGATATGGAACGATGGGAACATTGACAGCAATAAGCTCGATATCCTGAAATAAATAAGAAAATAGTCATGACATTATGTTACAAAAATCAACAACTACTACATGTATCCTCATCAGCATATCCTTGTGTCTCAAAAATTGCAATAAGTTGGATATTTCTGAAGATGTAGTCATGGAAACTTGTCCAAGTAATCAAACTGGCTTAGTTGTAATTGATAATAGCATTACATAACACATTGGCCTTATCTTCAATTAATTTTGCCAAATTTCAATTTTAAAATCAGAAAAAAAACTCAGTAGGGTAGAATATGACAAAATATAAATTCTAAATAAAATAGATATGCCATTAATTTATTTATTATGATGAAACTTCTAGCACCAAATATGATTGAAAACTTGCACACATACTTTAATACTGCATGAGGAGGAAATATTTTTATTATAATTTGAATTCAGCATTTAAAGAGATAACACACCTTTCTTTGATATGAGGTTGGATTTTAGCCTTTGGAAGTCTGGTGTATTGTTACGAAGGAAAAGGTAGTCTGTTTCAGGATCCCATTGGAAATTATCAAATGAACACACTTTGAAGTCACAGGAAGTACACCTCAACTTGTCACAAGTTCTGAGGAAAGAAATGAAAAAATTCATACATACCAGGTAGTAACTGAAAACAGTGTACAACATATACTGAATGCTTTAGATAAACCATCCAAACAGAGCCATAGTCGCAGCTATGTGTGGTAGAAAGTATTTTATTGTATTTCAATATATAAAATTCCATTGCAGTTATCATCATGTGTATCATTATTATTGTTTTCTCTATTTCATTTTACGCAAAGCATGCGCTGCATTGTGCACACTGTGGCACTGCATGTTAATTAACAACTTAACCAATTACGGACATACAGCTGACCATATGAATGAATATCATATTATTAATCTGAGGCCTAATTAAATGTAATAAAACCTATAATGGACAAAAGAAAGAACCTATATAATATCACTGCTCTGTTAGCATCTACTGCGGCGGAAAGATGTTTGATTTTACTTTTGATATTGTTTGTCAGTTTATCTTAAAAAGCTTTGAGAAAATGTGTATGTGCATCATACTTAGGAAGCTGACTGAATAATAACATTATATGTAGTTATTTTAAACATAAAACCTCTTTTGGTACTAAACACTGTTAAATATATATCTTTCCTTAGAATATGACATTTTATGTGATATACAGAAAATTGGTATTATTTGGTACACATGTACTGAGAACTGGGTAATGTTTTACTATGTATACTTACTTGGTATTTAGTGAATTGGCAATTCCTTGTGAACATATAGAACCCCCAAGGTATACAGGGTAGCACCTGAAAATAGCAAAAAAATGTATTTCTTTGAAAAATATGAAGAAAATTTTCATTGAGAAATTATTGAAAATGAATGAAATGAATATAAATTAAAACTTTCTAAGGATAAATTGTAAATCATTTCCTTGTTAGCATACAAAATTATTATGGAATAATTAATAAATGAAAATCAAAGGGAATGTATTTGTACCTCCACTTATCTAAACTTGTTTATAAAATAAAATGCTCAAAATTTACCTATACTACAATGTTTTCTAATACTTGTATCAACATAACTTTTTGACTTGAAACAAAACTCTATACACACAATTCCAATTTTTATGTATATTATTTGTGTACCATGTAGGAGAAACCATTACATAGATACTGAATTGTTGTATGATTGAAGGAATTTACAAGTTTATTAGTTTCTACTTACTTTCTGGCAGAATCTGGTCTGAACCTTGAGCCATTGTTTTGTACATGTACCTTTTAATAAATACAAATTCTGATCATGTTAATCATCCAATGATTACAACAATTTCTATTGGACAAAATTTCTGGATTTTTTGCATAAAGTATCCTTTTGGATATTTCATGACAAACTTACATTGTATCTCAGTATTTACAGTTACATATTACTTACAGTGGGTAGTGGTTCCACTGTTATATCATTGAGTAAGTCATCTATGTCTTCATCACTAGTATTCCTGCAATATATATGTAATTTAGAATGTAACTTAAAATATTAATTTAATGTTAACTGTTATTTTGAGGAGGAGAAATGAAGTTACATGTAACTCCAATAATTCAAGCCCTCTCGGTTTCCGATTTTCTCATTCTTTCAAAATTGTTGTAGTTTCTAGTGAGAGGAATATAACCACTAGATTATTCAGGTCAAATTGAAATCTGGTTCCACTTTATTCTCATAAAACTAAGAACCATAACTGGTTGCCTCTTTCATGACTTCCCTTTATAAATACAGAATGTACTGTACGTAAGGTGATCAGTTGATATAATCACCACTTGGGCTACATGAACTAAGAATAAAAACTGGGGCCCAGTTAAACTTTTAGTGGATCACAAATTCTCCATGCAAGTGATAAATTCTCAAAGTCAGTGTGATGACACTGTCTATTTTGCTTTACGTAGATATCTAAGAAGTTTCATTAGAACTTTTTGGGGTTAAACTTAAGGTTTATCATAAGCAAGAATATACATTTATTCTCCTTCAGGATTCTTTTTATACAATATGACAAGAAATAAATGAAATACAAATTCAAATCTTACATGTACCTCTGTGGATGACAGAATAATTCAATCAATCATTACTTTTAACAAAATTACTGTACGAATCTACAATGACCTCTGTAATTAAATCTGATGCTTACCCAAAATGTTCCAAATTTCCTTATCAAATACTGGATGTCCAATTTAATTCTTGTTATAAAAGAAAATAGTGAAACCAAGACTTAGGATGATCTGGAAAATTCTAAGTTTTCATACAGGTCTGAATTCTTACTAAAAACCCATGGTTAGAGTTCCTTTAGTACCCACCACTCAAATTATCACACTGTATTCTGGTTTATTATTTAATGATAATAAAATATAAAGACAGTTTCATCAGAGACATATATACACAGAGACTGGAAACTCGCCGCTTTGCCTGGCATATGATGCACGTCCTTTTGTTATGCTAATTAGGTGACCATGCTCTACAATACACCGATTTTAACCGTCGGATATCACCCGGGGACATATAGCACAGTTGGTGTTTCCTGCCGACGCACCTCAGTTCAAATTCTACGGGCACTTATTATTATTTTTTTTCTTTTATATTTTTTTTTGTTAATTCTATCGATGTGTAGAAATGATATTCTCCTTTTTCTTTCTAACAAAATCGAGACAAACTTGTATCATTAATCATTATAAAAAATATTTTTAAAACCAAGATTTTTACTGAGACGCCTTCATTTCCTGCTTTTTTAAAATAATTATTTCTATTTACATATTTATTCATTTTAAACAGCGTTTGTTGCCATTTACGAGTTGTTGATATATGCAATCAATGCCCCTGCCTTTACTACTGTTTGTTCACCACCCTAGGGGAAGCACCAGCGTCTGTCTTTGTCATTCATGGGCAGTACATAACAATGTTGTGTTTATTTAAAAATTCAGATGGTAAATAGCAAACAAAATAATGTTTTATGCACTGTTGACGTGGTATGAGCTGTTTTACTCCCTCCTATGTAAAGAAGTAAAAAGAAAATGGTGATCCAGGCGTCTAAAGAAATTTCGCATTGCAATATGTCCAATTACGTGTTGATAACTTCTTCAATTCGTACTTAAATGACAACTTTAATTTGTTAATGTGTCTGTGCCTCCCCCCCCCCCCCACTTATTATTTTTATTTATTTATTTATTATTTTATTTTCTAAACAGCACTTGTTGCCATTTTATAGGAGTTGTTTATATTTATCTTATAAGGCTGAGTAATCAATGCATCTAGGAAGGTAGTAAATAACAATTTAATGTTTATTTTAATGTTCAGATGGTAAATCATAAAACAAAATAATTTCTGTACCTGTTGTGCACACTTCATGTGATACGAACAAGATTTACTCCTTTGTAAAGAAGAAGAAAAAAAAAACCACACAAACAACAAAAACAAAATGGCGACCCGCCGGCCACAGAAAATTTGCATTGCAAGATGTCCCCTTACGTGTTTATAACTGCTTCAGTTCTTACTACAATAACAACTATGACTTCTTTGATGATTATAGTATGACTTTCAATATAAAAACAATATATATATCGACAGGTTATATGATTATTTTGCTCTATATGGTATGGTATCGGTTTTCTTGTTAAAAACGATTGAATGTTTACCGCGTAGATAAAATTGGATTAAAATCAAATAACGAATAGTCTTCTACACCCAATGATATAAAATGTGTCTGAAACCTTTCTTAACACACACGTGTGAGTTTAGTCATGTAAAGGGCATTAATTTTTGTTGTTTTAACAATTTTTATTGCCGTTGTCGTTTCTCAGCGGGTTCAGTAGTGAGGAGAAAAATGTCGCGAGGTCCTCAAATACGACCAGGTAATTATGCATGATTTACAGATATTTCATATGAAAATTAAAGCACTATGACTATAATAAACATTGATGGTGCTATAAACGTAAAATGGAGGCATGTGCTTCAATATTGTGTAAATGTTTTGCATAAACCCAAGTGAATGTTTTCAGACTGAGAGGTCTATCACAACTAATGGCTTCTGATCGGGGTTATGTCTTCACATTGAATAGATCATATATGAAATGTTTTATGATTCAAATAATTAGTATATTGCTTTTTTTACTTATCTGAACTACCTTTGTTTAAAAAGCGATGAAAATTCCTCTTCTTTGCAAGCTTAATGCTTTCAAGCGAATGAATGCCGAGAACAATATGACGGACTTCCGGCTTATCGGGATGCCTGTCAGGAAATGTTACTTATGTCAGAGAGCTATATAGCTTTCAATGGGAGTTTCCAGTTTCTGTGTATATATGTCTCTGGTTTCATGTTGATTTGACTAAATTGTACATTTAATTCTACACATATATGTACATTTATTGAATGTCTTTTAAGACACAAGGATGCATGAAATGATTCTTTTTGAAATCGGGTGGGGTGGGGGTACAAAAAGAACTCTTTCATTTACTTACTTACTACTACTAATACTACTTCTAGGGTCAGTAAATCTATGCCTATCGTGCTTAGAACTTAGAGATAATTCGAACTACTTTTATAATTTCTACTGAAACGGTACTAAACCTTTCCTTGTTTTTCTTCTTGCCATCTTTTAGTTTCGTATTCCCTTTTACAATAAATTTATCTTCTATTTCATCTAAAAGATCGTCAATGTCTTCTGCCATCATGTAGTTTGATGACAGGCAGTTAGAGACACATTGTTGTTACTGCTGTTGTGTTTACAAATCGCAAGAATGCTATATCCGGTCAAGTTAGCTCGTCTTAATATTTGTTCGTATTTTATCAATTTAACCACGACAGTTAAAAAAAGGTCGGAAGGAGAGGAAACTTTTGATTCTGAAAAGTGCGGAGGGGCTTGTAAATTTAGGAGAGTTAAATTATTTCTCTGCAAACTACATGTATACCCCAACCCTTATTACCTTTATTTGCGTTCTCACCGAGGTCAGAATATCAGTTTATTTTTCGCCGGTCCGCGTTATCTATAATGAAAATAGAAACAAGAAACACCGCAAACACACAAAAACCTAGTTACAGTGCAACGGAGAGTTTGTTTTGTTCGGAGAGAGAGAACAGAACAAAACAAACTCTCCGTTGCACTGTAACTAACAAAAACCCACACACGCGCGCGCTCACTGTTCGAATTTTAACACAGTACCAATATACAATACATCTTGTATAGTCCCTATTATAGGCAGGTGAAAGAATACCATTCAGTACGTGATACTATCCTTTTAAGTCCATTTCCTTAGTTTTGATATTCTCTCAGCCAATACGGAGTACATAACTATACCAAGGACCTATACAAAAACGTTAACGTGAACATGCAATGTCGCTTCGTGTCAGACAGACGAGTACAGAATGGACAAAAGACGGGCTGACCGCCATAAGAATGAGTAAACATTACATACAGACGGACTCATCATGTGGAGAAATCGTGCCCCTCTTCTTATTAATATTCATGATGCGTCGGTCACGTGACCTAATTTGCATAAATCCTTCACCATGTATACACGACATCGGCGTGTGGATTATAAGAAAATATATAGTGAGAAAGAAAAAAGAGGAGTTACTGGCTCAGTTATGTGGCAGAAGTCACCATAGAGCTATACAATACATGAATATAAATAATATACTAGAACATATATCACATTACAAAAATATTTGATTGTAGTGCAATTACGATACCGACTTAGGACGGTCATTTAATTTGACAAAAGCCAAACAAATGGTGTGGTTAACCGGTTTACGGGCCCACCTTCCCACTCACCGTAACAGCAGAACAATCAAAGGACGTACATTTAAAAATTTATAAATAATCCTCCATGTAAAGAACAAGGGTCAACAGGTATCGCATATTGAGAGGTCATAAAAATATAAACACGTAAGGTATTGTAAAATACATAATGGTATAAAAATATATGCGACATCAACATGATAAACCGTGAGAAGAATTATTACGAAGAAGGCAATCTTGTCAGTTTATAAATGATGTAGTATATAGAGATCACTAAACGCTGATCTGTCTTTGCTACCCGGCTACCTGTCAAAGACTCGAACGCTCTGGGTTGCCTGCAGCTGCCACCTACGATATAAACTCCAGTTTTTGGGGGGGTTTTTTTGTTGTTGTAAATTGAAGTTATTGATATTATATCATAAAGTGATACTAAAGCTTTGTTTTATATACGCATTTTCAAATTATGCCGCAAAGCAACTTTAAAAATAAACAGCGAAGAACCTTTGTTTACGGCGAAGCCAGTGAGGCGCCATGGGTTTATATGAAGCGTTACACAAAAACAAAAAAATCATGCATATCTGCATCAGGGACGTATATAACACATATATACGTCCCTGTCTGCATGCATGACGTACTTTAGGTGTCATAACTGACCTAGGCTAGATATTCTGGAAAGGGTTGCAAACATGACGCTTATTGCACACATATGTTACGTAATGTGTTGTGAAATTATTGGCATATTGCATTTTGTGGGATGGAGAAAAGGCGTCACTTACATATTAGAATATCATGGGAACCTTCAAATGCGGAAAAATATCCAAATGCATAGAAGAATATCGTTTTCATTGATCTGAGGATGCTGGCGGTATGCCCGGAAATGTGAAGGTCAAATTAGAAAAAGGTAAACAAGGCTCCTGAAGTTGCCAAAATGGCTGTTTTCGGTCATTTTTTCTTGATTTTGTATGGAAGTGTATGTAATTTTCGACTCGTATTTTAAAATTAAATGCGAACCGTGAATATTTCATGAAAAATATTGCTGTATAGTGTATTCATATATGGCAACATTCAATAACGAGATCCGATGCCTAGAAGGTAGAAATGTCTTGGAATAGTCGCTGTATAAGACGATTTTTTTTTGTATGATAGTCTATAGTACTGACATATAGATCGGTGGTAGACTGTGACGTCATTTATGCAAATGAGAGTGGCAAGGAGTAGACGCGAAGACGGACAGGTGGACGAACATTGCATGCAAACGGGCACATACAGACAAAAAGATAGACAAATGGCTAGCAATAATCGATTGACAAACAGGCATTGAGAAACAAACTGAAAAAAGACAAAAGGAAGAACACAAGTACTTAAAACAGAGAAGGATGTACATACAGACAAGCACATATAGGCAGACCGACATACAGATTGACAGACAGACAAACTATGGCAATAACTGACTGACTGGGAGACGGACATTGACATATATGACTTGACTGCCACAGAAGAAGAAGAAGAAGAAGAAGAAGAAGAAGAAGAAGAAGAAGAAGAAGAAGAGGTAGTTGAGAGGATGAACGGATGAACAGTTAAACACTTACAAACATAGAGAATGACAGGTAGACGCATACAGACACAGAGAAATATACAAGCAAACAGATGGGCAAACAGTTGAGTGTTTAGACAGTCAGACAGACACATCGCTAAAGACAGAACTGTACAGAACAGTTAAACACTTACAAACATAGAGAATGACAGGTAGACGCATACAGACACAGAGAAATGTACAAGCAAACGGATGGACAAACAGTTGAGTGTTTAGACAGTCAGACAGACACATCGCTAAAGACAGAACTGTACAGACAGAGATACTGGAGAGCGGAGAACCTGTGAACGGACATATAGACAGGACACAGCGATCTTGCGATATATGATGTTTGAAACATCGTTGTTTAAAAACTAACGAGATAAACATAACAAAGAACATACACATTGTACTTCGTAGTTAGAGCCCTGCGACAACGAAGTGCATACATGTATATATTGGTTTTGCTATGTTCGTACATTCATTGAGTATATCCCCAGCAAAAGACGACTGACATGAAGAACGACTGTTTGTTTAAGACGAGGAAAGAGGAAAATGACATGAGGGTACCATTAATGCCTAACCGAATATTCAGCTTCCACAAAGCAAAAATCGCAACTCATACAGAAGGGGGATGTTTTATTACAGGGAAAGCCTACTGTATCGCAAATTTTCCCCCAGGAAAAGCTACGATACAGCCAGTTATTCCGGGAAAAAGACTACGATACTACCATACAACTCCGCTACACGCACCCGCATAGTTATTCAGATGTTATTCATAACGTATTGTACAACTTTGTACAAAATGATGTATCATCATAGTTTCATCATGAGTTGATCTTATAATCAAATAAACGAATAAAGTGCACCGACATGACCTCGTAAGCACCTCCATAGAGAGAGAGATGACAGACGGATGATGGAAATGTATGGATGAGTAGTGCTGTCCCTTTATGCACATCCGACTTAAAGACTTCAATGTACACGTACTAGTTGATCATGGAGATGAACTTCAGATGCTGGCGAAAGACGCGATAACGAGGCCAGATTATTAATTTTCAACTTGTTCCTGATCAGGATTATTTTGTTCAAAATGGACAAGACACCCCACCCGAATCAAATAAAATTAACGGGCATTAAGAAACGTAATTACAAAGCATTGCTTCTTTTACAAATACTAGTCTAAAATAGATGCAGAATTAAATTAGAATGCGTAAAATACGACAGTAACTTGTGCTGTGGTAGTGAGGCATTCACAACAATATACCACAGGACCACTGAAAATCAAACCAGGTGAAAACAGAAGTAGCGTCTACTGCTTGGTTTACCACCATCGCCATAATGAATAAAACATACACAAAATCAAAAATAAACAAATGAGAGGCATATGAATATCTATCCGACATAATTAAACGTTTTTGGTTTAGCCGGTTTTCAGACTTTAAAATTAGCACAAATGAAAACCTTTTATCTACATGAAAAACGGTATCTACACATGTGCAATATTTAAAGTCTTACATTTGTATTTTTCACTGATATTTACAGGCTGGTCACGTGATATCGTACTGTACTTAAATATGAGGACCCTGGTTCGATGACGACGATCGACTGGGAATATTTAAGGTGATTTATCATATTCTGCTTCCCTGTCCGTCCTTCGGTGGAGTAAATATATATAGAAGCCCAGGGCGGATCCAGAACTTGCAATGTCCGGGGGCACACAATTCGAGGCCCAAAGGGCCAAGTAGGGGGAGGTTATGGGAGGGGTGTCCCCCATAGGGGTGGAGGTGGGGGTTCGGTGATCTCCTGAAAGAAAATTTTGAAAAAATGGAGCAAAAATATAGCATTTGGTGCATCTCTTTATGCCGTTTTCTCGCTTTTTCACTATTAGATTCCA
This sequence comes from Pteria penguin, assembly GCA_035048485.1. Taxonomy (NCBI): domain Eukaryota; kingdom Metazoa; phylum Mollusca; class Bivalvia; order Pterioida; family Pteriidae; genus Pteria; species Pteria penguin. Next base: position 27,747,136 of record CM068582.1, on the reverse strand, counting down.
TTGAATAAAGAAGAACAAAATTAATGATTCAAAGTAACAGTAATTTTATATGGAATCAGTTCAAAATACCACTTTTTGTATACATAAAGTTCGTTTCACGTATAAAACTTTTCATGGGTAGGATGCAGAAAGGTAAATGCCGGGAGGGGGGCCACAATTGAAGCCGAAGTCTTCAATGAGGCGCATAGCACCGAAAGGTGGTGGATGCAGGAGGGGGTCACACACTCCTACTTGTGGGAGTCTCCCCAAGAACATTTTCGGTAAAAATGGTTCAAAATGGTGCATTGTTAGCACATTCTAAGATGATAATATAAATACAATATAAATATTTCGGGAGTGAAATTTAAAAAGAAAGAGTAAAAACAAAAACACTTTACTGACATAATGCGGGGAGGGGGCACTACTGGCAGATTTCTAGACTATCCGTCCACTGACAAGTTTCGGCATCCCCAGACGATCCGTGTCCAGAATGAGACCATGCGTCCACTAATTCTATTAATTTCACCGTCTACGCCAAACATGGTCTATCCATTCATTGTTTGCAAAGAAATCAAAACGCATTTAACTACTTTTACTTTATCTATCCCCTTACAACCTACTATTAATATCAATGATAATAATATATGATCTATTATACTATGTATCTATATGTGTGTATGTATGTGTATATATATATATATATGTGTGTGTGTGTGTATGTATGTGTATGTATGTATATATATGTGTGTATATGTATGTATATATATATTCTGATATTATCTTTATGTATTATGTCTGTAAAAATACAATAAATTATAAAAGAAAAAAAATAATATATGATCTACAATATTTTTTTTACTTGATTTTAATTTCATTCTCCAAATTTTATAGCTTTTTATTTCATATTTTATAAAGATATGTCTCTGTATCTTATTCTAAATTCAAAAAAAAAAAAAAATCGACAACAAACAAACAAAACACAAGCCAACAATTAAGTATAATTCTGTTGCAATACAAAATGTATTATATATAATTTTTTTAGGGGATTCGAATATAAATATCACAATAAAAAAGAAACGATTGTTACTAAAACTAAGTCGAGACGTAGACTACTTTCAAAAAAGTGTGTCTCTGGACTAAGTATACAGACAGGATTTACTAATTGGTATGTTTATTACAGACACTGTTAATTAAAGTGGACAGTATATACATATCGATTACGTAATAAGTTCAAGGTTTGTACAGCCTGGGAACTATATATCGACAGTGTTATCAATCGACAGTGAAGCCAGTGGACGGTGTATTCGGTGTATATATAGTCCTGTTACCGCCGGGCACCTATGCTTGGCGCAAATGCCTGGGGGTGTGTGAGACGTGTCTTCCCCCCCCCCCCCCCCACCCCCGGCTGGATCCGCACATGAAGCCATGTGTTACAGTATTCGTCGGCAAGTAAAGGTTCCTCGCTGCTTCGGATGAGTCCGTAAAAAAATTCCTCACTGCTTCGGGTAGGTCCGCACATGTAGCATGGGATGAAATTATGTAGCAATGTACCAGGCAGGTGTTGTCAGATATAAGTACAATCGTACTTTTAATGGCGTTAAACAAAATTAGATATTTATAAGCATAACACGCGTTAAGCTTTCATTTTAAGGTCATACTTCTCTCATTTCACGTCTCCTATATTTGACTCTGATCAATATATATATATGGGGAAAAAACGTGCAAGCCAAAACATCAGCGATGTTTGCATAAGGTAACCCATCTAGCCAGCAACCCAATGCATTCCAAATTCGCAAATTAAATAGTAAACCTATCTCGCATTATAGTGTAAGAAACACATCGTTTATTTCGTGCAGTCAGTATAAGGTGTTAGCCGTAACCGAGATAAAAATTCTGCCATGGAGAATATTCGAGTTGGATGATTTTCAATGTGTTATTGCGATGGCTTGACTTTCATTTATATTTTTATCATTTTAAAAAGAAACCAACAGCTATCGTATCAACATGTCAGTAATGTGCACCTTATTCAAACCCTATCCTTTACTTAATCTCCACGCTCACACAATATAAGTATTGTTAAAGGTAAACGAACTAAATATATCAAAATCACTCGTATTATGCTATGGCACTGACGGCAGACGACTTTAAAATGTCGAATTTACTGTTGTGTATCCTTTTCATATTTGCGAAAATAAACACGAGCGTTTTCGAAGAGCTGTGTCACCCAACCCGCGGGCCGTCCGGATTGTCTTGTGTTTTAATCCCAGGATATGATGACAATCAATGGGCGAATTGTATGAACTCGGAATATTTCCAACAGATGACAGATGGCAGTTTCAGTTGTGGTGATTCTTGTCGGAAATTTTGTTGGCATTCATGCATGCTCGGCAGATACGGCGTCGAAAATGGTTCGGTAACGGATGATTGCGCATGCGCACCAACATCGAAAAACGTAAAACTATACCCAGACTGGTGCCGTGACACAACAGGAAGTTGTGAATATTACTCCAGATGTTTGGACGTTGCTCACCCCTGTGATTTCCGATCATTTTCCTCCGAATTTGGAGAACCCCTTTGCCATTACATATCGGAATTTGTGATACACAATAGCAAAAATGGGTCATGTTCATCGTCAAACTGGCTACCAAACCTGCGAGTCTGTATGGAGCTACAACTAACGACATACATTCTGGACGATCCATTTTACCACTGTTCAGATATTGACGGAAGGGGGCTTCTTATGTTTAAAAACTGTGTAAATGCCAGTATATCGGAATTCTGTGAAAGCGACCCATTCGAGAGGCTTAATATGCGCACATTTTTGCAGGATGTTAACAAGAATTTGATGGGGCGATTCGATATCTCTGAGACGCTTGGTATTTTGGATACATGTTGAAATTCTATAAATGTACATATATATGTATATAAGACACGGTCCATTTGATATTCGGGGAAGGGGATTTTTTTGGCCAAAACAAGATTTTTCTTTCAAACTGAATCAGGGTACAATTCCTATTCATTTGATGACCGGGCCGTGAAAGATTTTTTTTTGCATATAAACAGAAAAACTACATAAAAATATACGTATCAAATCTAAATTCTATTAATGGAAATTCTGATACATAAATGGCGAGGTTCTGCCTGTAGGCAGACAAAGGTGTCGATCCATTTGTATAAGCTACCAATCCAGTACCAGGCTGGTTATGTTCGATCAGGCCATCATAGAGGGACTATTGGTTATTTATCTGGACTAAGACTTTGAAGTGGCCACCATTACCATTATGTGATAGGAAATATGAGTACTTATTAAAAGTAACGAACATAAAATATTAAGAAAATAATTTACTTCTCATTGTCTTTTTAATATATTTTATTTTATCTATTCTATTTAATAAACACAAAAATGGAAATGAAGCAAGAAAATTGAAGATATTCAAGATATTCAAAAGCCAAGAGTCATTTTATAGTCGCATAATACAAAATGGAAGACTTACGTCTTTCTGCTACATTCAAAGTATTTAGCATTTCCATCTAAAAATGTACATTGTATATGTGTTGTAGTATGTAAGTATTGTTATGAAATTTCAATCAAAATTATAATTCACTTGTATGTTGTATATATTGACTTTTCTCTTATATAGTTATGTGTTTTTTTTAATTCTCATTTTATTAAGATCTGCAAGATGAATTCAATCAACAAAAACAATAGAAAATACATCGCCCAACACTTTTATTCCTCACGTATTCAATCCAAAATGTCAACATAAAAAATGACCAATAAACAAGAAAGGGTAAACAATTTTACCATTTCTTTCCCAAGCATTCTTGATTTTTTGTATTAAACTATTAAACAGATTTTCCTTGCAATTTGATGAAGCATTGTAATTCTTCTTGTACTTGGCACAGGTAAAACAAGGAATAACATTTTTATTTTTTATTTATTCATTTTTAGGGGGTGGGGTGGTTGTATATTACATTTCACAGTACAAAGTATAGTATTAACAATGTCATCATAATGATGAAAACAATGCATGTCGCATAGAAAAATCAAAAACAGTATTTTCAATACTTCTGTTTAACCAAATACATGTAGTTAGATCATCCCAAAATTCAGATTATCGTCCACCATACTCATTTTACATAGTAGGTATTTTGTACTGTACTACTGTACTTACAATACGATGAGTTATACGAAATTGTAATCATGACAATCGCCTGTCCTTACGTTGGAATACATTTCTATTTGATGACATAACCCCAATTCATGTTGCCATTTTATCCCATTTAATGGCTTTTCTGTACAATCATATGAAAAATAGTCATGAATATTTTTGCAACCTTTGTGCTGCTTAGATTTATTAGTGCCATAAGGCATGGGAAGGTATTTTCGAATCAAAGGCGATGGTGCAGACTTATGCAAGAGATATCAGAAATGGTGGATAGAAATTGAACTTTACAAGTGTCCTCTTCTAACTTTAAATTTAGTGATTTAAAATGAGCACATGACTAAATAGTCATGTGCTCATTTTAAATCACTAAATTTAAAGTTAGAAGAGGACACAAGTAACTGATCGTAATCTATGGTCTTGGCAACATCTCGTAGAAAGTCTGAAGTATATGTGATTCTCTTATTGTAAACTGTTTCTTCGCCAAATCAAGATTTACTTTGTGTTTGTGAATGTTTTATTTTTGAATTTGCTGATACATTAAAGTTAAATATGAATTATAATTTGTTTATCATACTTGTTATTTGAATCCGCCTTAGTCAGGAGTCAGGGATTGTCTGTACTTGCCACATTATAAAATTATTTGTTGTCGAGCTCTATCTAGTTCAAAGTTGCAGGGACGTTATATGTGCTATGTGCTGAGTGGCTTATTCTTCAAAAACGAAAGTGACATAAGGTATTCTATTGTAAACTTCACTAACAAAATAACTGTACGGTCTACGTTGAATTCAGTGTAGTCTTTCACCTTTATCAAGTCTGAATTCAACCCAGCAGGACAATGTACTAATTACATACCTGCCGAGGGCAGATACATGTGCTGCTCCGTGTGGATACTCCGCTTAACGCTGGTCTCCATGATAAATCACAAATATATTGCTTTTTATATATTTATTGTAGAAATCGTTGACTTCTAAATTTTCCTTGCCATGAGAAACATAACGGTCTTGAATGAGAAAGTTTAGTTGGTGGGGGATCACAAACAAATTTAAAGACGGGTTCAATCATGTCATATGGTGCAAGTTAAAGTATTTCACAGCAAAGAGTACTAAGGAAAGTGAATTTTGTAGAATCTCAAGATGGGTCCGGACCCTCCTCCTCACCCCTGGATCAACACATACATTATATTATGCATTAATGTCTAGAGAAAGATCCAGGAGTTTAGCCTGCCTTTGCTTTAGTTGAGTTTGACAGAGTGTACCTTATTGTAAGTGTGTTAGTCAAGAGACAAGTTATAATCATCTTCTCGTGACTCTAGTCAGATGTGGTTTACGTGCGTATCATATTATCCATTTAAATAATGTAACTATACAACATAATGTTACAAAGAGAAAGATCGGTCTTAAATGTTCCCCGGTGTGTGGTAAAGTATCTTGTAATAGTTTTGTATACACTCAGTAGAGGGCGCCTCTGTTTTGTATAGACTCAGTAGAGGGCGCCTCTGTTTTGTATAGACTCAGTTGAGGGTGCCTCTGTTTTGTATAGACTACGTCGAGGGTGCCTCTGTTTTGTATAGACTCAGTCGAGGGTACCCAAAATTATACTATCGCTGATTTCGTGGACCTAAAACTACAAGATGCGACAAAGGGATAGAAGGACGAACTGACGATTGAACAAGTGTTCCCTAAATACCCCTAGATTTCGCAGGCGACTTACATATGTAAACTGTATATAGTGCTCAATGAATTTTCAATTAGATTTAATGTACCTTAGAAAAAGTGATATTCACACACGTGATTTTTATTCACATGGATCAAGTTATTTTAAGGTATTTATTACAGTTCAGGCGAGCTTGTTTCCTGTGCGTGAAACAGGCAATGTTAGAAATAAAAAATATTACTATAAGATATGAGCAACATTAACACCACAGAAAACATGAACTTATACTAAAATTCTGAATCATTGTAAACATAGTACTGACTTTGACGTCGACACCACGTCACTTTGACGCTTCTTTGCCATTAATGAAATTGTGCTTTTAAACCAAATTTAAATCGACAAAATAAAGCATTTCTGAAAATATTTTAAAACATACATTTGAAAAATATATGAAAAAATATCTTTAAAAATCAAGCCCCATTTAGATTAAAGTAAGAAAATACGTTTTCTGTAAATTAAAAATTTATTTCGTTGTAAAATACGTTAGATTTTGTCAAATTCACACAATTTCATCAGGAATCGTTTTAAATAAACATTATTTGATATTGGATGTGCTAAATGGATATCCTTCATCATTGATACAATCATCTTTTATCATTCCTGAAAATTTCATCTCAATAGGACAATCATTAAGAGAGATATAGACATTTTAGTCCATTGTAAGAAACACACTGCTCAATTCCACCATGATTCCGATGCAGATTTCGAGACATTTGGCCTCGTTATATATGACCAATCAGCGTCAATGTTTTGCGTTGTTATTCGCGACGTCATGAGGGGTATATAAGACTCTGCGTGCAACGTCGCGGCCTCAGTCTTCTTGACAACGTTCTGGAGTACACACGTCTTACGGCAAGCAAAAAAATAGCAATGATACGCATTATCTGGGTGATCTTGGTTTTCTTTCTCGAAAGTGGAAGTGAGAAATTGTAAGTCAGAAATATATATAACATTCCAATGTGTTAACTATGATTTAAATAATGATTATTTTAATTTAAACTTGATTTTAAGCCATGATGTTTGTCATTAGAACAAAATGGCGGCCAATTCCCCGAGAATGATAACAAATATTTAAAAGTGTTTTATTACCGATAAAAATTTAATACCTCTCACAATGTACTTCTAACATTTGCTGTAATCGGGAGTTATGAATTTGTCAAATGAACTTTAAATGTTTTAAATCTGCATCACCTCGTTGTATACGTTATTTCTGCACTAACGTCATTGTTACGTCACGCATTTCAGATTTCCCAAACTTCAAAGGAAAACTGCGGAGATCTTGGTAAGTTAAAAATAAATAACATATTTTTAGGCATATTGGAATGAAAAACTTGCCTTCTTGGTTTTACATGTGTTTCGGGTACTACTGCACTTTACCTCTATCCGTATTTCGGAGCATTGTCGTGTTTATCTTTCTTCTCGAGTTGTTCTGTCTATCTACTAACCTCTCTATTATCTTTTCTTTCGATCAGAATGGTATTCGGACCAGCTTCCACACAGTCTCGGCTATTATGGCAGACCGTGTGTCCGAGTTTAACATAGATACCATTCGAGAAATAGTCGTAGTGAACAGTTTTCCGTTAGTGACCTATGCCCTGTTGTTGTGTATATTAGTTAGAATAGCAAGAGAAAATAGAATTAACAAGATATTAGAGAAAGGTAATTCTTAGAATTAGACAGGGGTCCTTCTCTAAGAGCGTATTTAAAGCACAAGTAATTTCTGGTTGCTAAAGAAAATTTTCATCAGCTAGCTAATAAAAAATCATGCATACGCAATTTGTTATAGTAAGTTTTGTAAGGTAAGTTGTCGTTTTGCAGTCTTATCTATATATGTTATAGCATGTATGTAGAAAATAATTTTTATCCATTTCTCCTCTTTATTTCTAGAGATAAGTAATATCAAAAATACTAAAGATCGTGCTGTGGCAGACATGGCGGCTCTACAGGAGAAGTTCATCCCAATGATTACTGGTAACTATGCTGATGATATCAGATTTTGACATATATGTATTTACTTTTTAGATGTATACTAAAGTCCCCTTATAATGCCCTTGAGCTGATCGTGAATTAATCAAACAGTACAATATATTCTGAATATGCAGACTCAAGATTTCTAAAATAATTTTTCTCTTCCTTATTTTGCAGGTCTACAACAACAAATTTTGCAGCTAGAAGAAGGTAGGTCATTTAGCTGTTTACATTGATACTTTCATATAAGATATCATTTTAATTTACCGGGTTTATTTTAATTATCTCTGTAAATTTATCAAGTTGACCATATTATATTAAAATTTCTCAACATTCTGTATTGGTATGGATTTTCAGAGAAGAAAAGTTTAATACAGAATGCGGAGTTCTCTCAGGCAGAGACGTTGAAGTTAAAAGCCTATATAGATGGCATGCCTGTGTTTAATTACACTGCCATCGACGGTAAGCTCATAACATTTGATTGGTTTGTACTGTTATTGAAATTCAGTGCGACACCACCGCTCGTCAAAGCATTTCAACATTCTCATTAGTTTTAATTAGCATTGTGTCTGAACATGACATCTGATTGATAATCGTATAATAGAAACTTTTCTTGAGGTAAAAATAATTTGTCGCAAAAAAGGTCAAAGTGTCTAAAATGTGTAAAAGGGAGCCTCGACTTAGAATCAATAATAGATATAATTGTTCCATATTGTATTAATATTGACTTTAAAATATATACTGTTAAATGCGGCAATAAGAATATCTATTTACACAATTTCTAACAAAGTGTTTATTATTTACTTGTAGAACTTCGACAAGAGGTAACCTTGCTTAAAAAAGGTAAGACTTTGAAGCTTACTATTTCTAACATAAACAACTGAGTTTAAAATAAGCTCATTAAAATCAGTTTTGACAAAAAATGTTCAAGTCTTTTAAATTTCTATTACTTTAGAAAACGAGTCACTGGTTGAAAAATATGAGAACACAAGAGCAGAACTAGTAACTATGACAACAAAGAGAGCCGCCATGTTAGAGACAGATACTAAGAAACTTGAAGGTAAATTCGAATTATTATTTGATACATTACCGTAATATATGCGTCCTAATATTGAGGAACATTATTTTCCATTGTCATAACCAGACATTGTACTTCTGCTTTCTTTATTGAATGTTGTTGAATTTCAGAAATGCGACAGGAGTACCACGATCTCTTCTACAACCATAGAGAATATTACACAACCAGCTTATCCTGTCTGGAGAGGGATTTCTATAACTTTGTCCACTGGACAAGTAAGTAATAATTATAAACAAAAACAAGGTCATTCCAAGCAAAACTATATCACTCTTGGATACCCAATTGCTATACTTTTGAAAGCGTATTTTAGCAATGCAATCTGTTTCTTTGTTTTCAGACCACAAGATAGGATGGCTGAGTTACAATAACGACTACATGACACAACAACTCAACAACATGGACAACTATCGTTGTAAGTAGAGAAACCATTCTCTTTTACATTGGTATATATATGCATCCAATGTATATTGGAAACCTTTACAATATTTTATTATCTATTTCTTTTGACATTTATAAACCAAATAGTTGTGAAGTTCTTCCATCATTTATTGCCTAGCAGTAAATCACTAAGCTAGATTTATAAGGTTTATCCATTTTGTTTTTCAAAGGTTCAACGGGTTCATGTATGTCAACACAAACAACAGGACAGACTGAGCAGAATTCAGATACTGATGGTAAGTGTTCAGCTACCTATATTATACTGACGGCAAGTGTTGAGCTACCTATATAATACTGATAGGGAGTGCAATATGACCCTATACTTATATAATTTAATTTTCGAGGCAACCGCGGTATAAAGCCTAGTTTTAAAACTCCATGTTCAAAGTTGTTTTTCTATAAGTCAACAGAAGGTAAAATAAGTCATGTGACAAATTGGCTACGCTCCTCATTGTTACAAGTGTACCAAATTCGAAATGATCAGTCTTTTTCAATAAATTTTGTAAGTTTCATCAAAATTGTCGTTTCTTTATAACAATGAATTGAATTATCAGGAATCAAAACGAATCCACAGATCGGATTATACAAAGTTTGTAAATCGGTTGTACTTCTATACCTTCATAGAAAAATACATTATTAATGCAGAGACGTATATATACGTCCCTTATTAATGTCATTTCTTAAAATAGAAATTTTTCATATGTGTATCACTTCTCTATTGTAACAGAAGACTTCCTTATATTTTCATTATAAAAAGATGTAAAAATAGATAGACATTGATTTATAAAATGAATGAGGGAGGGGGTTTGTTCTTACAAAAGGACAGCAATAACCTCATACTGAACCTTATATATGTATTCGTTTTATTATTTTCAGGAACACTGGACACTACCAAAGTGTGAGAGTCTGAGAACAGACATGTGGAGGTCTAATGCTAAAAGGGCATATGTTCCTGGAGCATGATCAGGGGATTCAGTGATTTACTGTTTCATTATTTTGGCTTTGAATTTCATTCACAATGGCATCTGGAGACATAGATATGGTAAAAGCACACTTTAGATAAAATTTACATTAATTATTAATTCAAAAAGAAGCAATTTTCTTAGCTGTTTTTCACAATCCCTTCAGAAAGATAAATTTAAATTTAAATTTAATCTTTAGGTCTGAAATGAAGTATTAGATTTCCTTTTATGAAGTAAAAATTTACTTTAACTATAAATATTTTAAGCCAAAATAATGAAACATTCATAAAATAAGAAATATCTTAATTTATTTGCTTTTGATATATTCTTTTAGTTCAACATCACATTTTCTCATTTGATACTTTTGTTTTGGATTACAATTTTTTTAATAAACTTGTTTTCTCTAACCTCTTTTCTGTTTTTGTAACAATAAATATGCACATGATGATTTCAATGTAGGTACATGAGATCCCTTATAGTCATAATTCAACTTGACTTCTTGATAAGTTGCCATTAGCCGGCAAATCTAAATGTAGAAATAAATTAACTCCTAAGGAATTACAAATGATTGATTATTGCTTCATGTCACTCCACCACTATTTAACATTTATGGCGACAGCAACTGCTTGATGCATTGCATAGAAATTTATATCTTTGGACTTTTGGAGTGGACCTACAGGAAGCAGTGAGTGAGTTTCTATTATGCCACATCTCCCATGACATGGGACCTCAGTTTTCAGTGTCCCATAAGACAGGACACTAGTGTGCTGCAATGGGAATCCAACCCGGGACTTTTCAGTCCCAAGCCCAGCACATCAACCACTAAGCTACACTGGTATATAGGGAATTTCACAAAATGGTTGAATTTGTTGGGATTTCAACAATGTCTAGGTCATACTGTGACCTAGAAAAAGATAATCGACCACTTTAATGTTTAAATCATGGTGAAAAAATCAAGGATTCAAACCCCGTTAACCTGCAGTGCAGGCAAAATACTTTAAAACACAGCTGAAAGTCTCCCTCTCAAACGGAAATGAACACTATATCAAAATCTAAACATACAGCTTCATGGGTTATTGGGATCACACCTTGTCTGTAGTATCTGCGACAATACAAAGCAGTTCATGTGCACATGTTCAGCTCACCAGAGCATAAAGCTTGAGTGGGTTATTGGGATCACACCTTGTCTGTTGTATCAGTAATACTACAGTGTACAACACATGTTTAGCTCACCAGAGCATAAAGCTTGACTGGGTTATTGGGATTACACCTTGTCTGTTGTATCAGTAATACTACAGTGTATAACACATGTTTAGCTCACCTGAGCATAAAGCTTGACTGGGTTATTGGGATCACACCATGTCTGTTTGTATCAGTAATACTACAGTGTATAACACATGTTTAGCTCACCTGAGCATAAAGCTTGACTGGGTTATTGGGATCACACCTTGTCTGTTGTATCAGTAATACTACAGTGTACAACACATGTTTAGCTCACCTGAGCATAAAGCTTGACTGGGTTATTGGGATCAAACCTTGTCTGTTGTATCAGTAATTCTACAATGTATAACACATGTTTAGCTCACCTGAGCATAAAGCTTGACTGGGTTATTGGGATCACACCTTGTCTGTTGTATCAGTAATACTACAGTGTATAACACATGTTTAGCTCACCAGAGCATAAAGCTTGAGTGGGTTATTGGGATCACACCTTGTCTGTTGTATCAGTAATGCTACAATGTATAACACATGTTTAGCTCACCTGAGTATAAAGCTTGAGTGGGTTATTGGGATCACACCTTGTCTGTTGCATCAGTAATACTACAGTGTTTAACACATCTTTAGCTCACTCTTGGCATACTGTTTGACTGGGTTACTGGTATCATATCTTTCTGCAGTATACCGGGTAATTATACCCCCAACAAACAAAGTTTGGGGGGTATATAGGAATCACCCTGTCTGTCTGTCTTTCTGTCTTTCTGACTGTCCTTGAATCTTGTCCAGTACATGACTTCTTTCTTTTACTATGGAGGGAAATATTATTTTACACAGTTGTGGTCCATGAACCAAGGGTGTGTCATGATATCAAACCAAGATCATACCTACAAGGTCAAGGTCACAGTGCACACACAGCCAGAATTCTTGTCCAAGCCATAACTTCTTCCAATTAGGTTGCAGGGAGATTATATTTTACACAATAGTTAATCATGACCTCCAAGTCTGTCATGACCTTAAACAAAGGTCATAACTACAAGGTCCATGTCACAGTGCTTACACAGCCAGAATATTTGTCTAGGATATAACTTCTTCTTGTTACACTGAAGGAAGATTGTATTTCACACAATTGTTGCCCATGACCAAGGGTCTGTCATAACCTTAACAGAGGTCATATCTACAAGATCAAGGTCACACTGCACACATACTCAGAATTCTTATATTTTGCACAATCACTGTCCATGACCCAAGGGTGTGTCATGGCATTGAACCAAGGTTATATCTATAATTCAAGGTCACAGTACACACATAGGCAGAATTCTTGTTCAGGGTATAACCGTTACCTATTACATTGGAGGGAGATTATATATTTCGCACAATTGTTTCCATGAACCAAGGTCATATCTTCAAGGTCAAGGTCACAGTGCACAAAAAACCACAATTCCTGTTCAGATCACAACTTTTTCCTGTTATATTTCACACAATTGTTGTCAGTGACCAAGAGTGTGTCATAACCTTGAACTAAGGTCGTATCTACAAGCTCAAGTACAGAGTGCACACATAGCCAGAATTCTTGTCCAGGCTATAATTTTTCCTGTTACGTTGGAGGGAGATTAAATTTCACACAACTGTTGTCCATGACCCAAAGGTGTGTCATGAATTTGAACCAGGCCGTATCTTCATGGTCAAGGTCAGAGTGCACAAAAACACAGAATTTTTGTCTGGGCCACAACTTTTTACTTGTACATTGGTGGGATATTATATTTTACACAGTTGTTGTCCATGACCTAAGAGTGTGTTATGACTTTGAACCAGGCCATATCTTCACGGTCAAGGTCAAAGTGCACAAAACCCAGTATTTTTTACGGGCTGTAACTTTTTCCTTGTATGTTGGAGGGAGATTATATTTCACACAATTGTTGTCCATGACCCAGGGTGTGACTTGACCTTGAACCAAGGTCATATCTGCAAGGTTAAGGTCAAAGTGCACACATATCAAAATTCTTGTTTTCATTGATAACACCTCAAAATGTATAAGTGGGACATTCATTACACTTATACCAGTGATGCATCTTGGGATGAATTATTGCATGTTTAAGCATTGTTGCGACGGGGTCTTTGTTCCGTTAAGACAGCTCTAGTTTCTAATGTCTTACATTTCAGCTAGCCTCCGTATACAGCCTGAGAGGATTATTTGGATCATAACTGTATATTTAATGAATACTACTACTACATGAGATCCATTCATCTTCTGAACAATAACTCATTCCTTGAACATGTTGTATCAGTCGGAACTTATCGCTACTTGACATGTATTAGATTTATTGGAAAGGACATTTAACAACAACCGATGTCAATCACTGCTTATCCTTCTGATGATACATTTATTTCATTTACCTTCAAATGACAAAATGCTATACAGTGCTTATAGATATTTAACAAGAATTGTCACCATGGGCAGACACAAATACACTGTTGGCAGAATGATTCTTGAATATGGCCTTGACCCTGTGGAGATCAAGTCAAGGGTATGGGAAAACCCAAGATGAGACAGGGAAGATGTGGGTAATATGAACTTGTGTGGTTGCCTTCCTTGAGAGATGTGTGTGTTGTTATGATGTTGACCCAGACCTTTGTTGAAGGACTTGTCACACACACACCCTAAGGTGTCAGATATAGTTTCAATATATATGGGAAACTGTTGTACAGAATGGAAAAAGATTGAAATTGTGATACACAGGAAAGCCTAGAAACTATTTACTTATATCAAAGTCCAATACACTTGACCTTTGAAATTTTCATCCCAAAAAAAGATAGGGATCGCCTTCGTCACATGGAGAGTGGATCACCCTCATCCCATGTGGAGTCCATATTTGTGATATGGCAGCTCTAAATGAAAATGTTACATGTAAGAGCCCGGAAATGATGTCGCTTTATTGATGTCCAGTATATTTGACCTTTGACCTTTTGCCTTCAAAATCAATAGGGATCATCTTCATGCCATGGGGGAGTCCTTATGTCCACTATAAAGAGATTTAAGGTAAAAAGGGAAACCCATGAGAGTCCAGAAACCATTAATTTATATCAATGTCCATTACACTTCACCTATGGCCTTCAACCCCAAAATTGATAGGGATCATCCTTATCTCATGGAAAGTCTATATGTATGGTATTTTGACTATAGATGAAAAGGATAACACTATAGAGCCCAGAAACCATCTACATGTATCAATATCTAGTACACCTGACTTTGATCTTCTGACCCAAAAATCTAGAGCCTGGAAACCATTGTGTCTACAGACAGACGGACAACCTGATTCCAGAGAAGAAAGGTTTAACAATAGACATGGAGTTTTCTCATGCAGAAATGTCGAAGTTAAGAGCCTATATAGATGGCATGCCTGTGTTTGATCACACTGCCATCGACGGTAAGCTCATAACATTTTATTGGTTTGTACTGTTATTGAAATTCAGTGCGACACCACTGCCCGTCAAAACATTTTCAACATTGTCATTAGTTTTAATTAATATTGTATCTGAACATGACATCTGATTGATAACTCGTATAATGGATCGAATTTTCTTTAAAAAAATCTTCGAAAATAATTCGTCGCAAAAAAGGGCAAAGTGTCTAAAATGAGTAAAAGGGAACCTCGACTTAAAATCAATAATAGATATACTTGTTAAAATATAGACTTTAAAAATGCGACAAGAAGAATGGCTATTTACACAATTTCCTTACATAATGTGTTTATTTTTCACTTGTAGAACTTCGACATGAGGTAACCTTGCTTAAAAAAGGTAAGACTTTGAAGCTTTATATTTCTAACTTATAAAATTCAATTTGAAATAAGCATATTAAAGTTAGATTTGAGAAAAAAAACTATCATAATGGTTAAAGTCTTCGTAAATTTTATAACTTCAGAAAACGAGTCACTGGCCGGAAAATTCGAGGACACAAGAGCAGAACTAGTAACTATGGCAACAAAGAGAGCCGCCATGTTAGAGACAGATACTAGTACTAAGAAACTTGAAGGTAAATTCGAATTCATATTTGATACATTACCGTAATATATGCGTCCTAATATTGAGGAACATTATTTTCCATTGTCATAACCAGACATTGTACTTCTGCTTTCTTTATTGAATGTTGTTGAATTTCAGAAATGCGACAGGAGTACCACGATCTCTTCTACAACCATAGAGAATATTACACAACCAGCTTATCCTGTCTGGAGAGGGATTTCTATAACTTTGTCCACTGGACAAGTAAGTAATAATTATAGACAAAATCAAGGTCTTTCTTAATAAAACATTCTTGTTATATTTATTATATCTGCTATCCTTTTGAAAATGTCTCTAGCGATGTGATACTTTGATTCCCCGTTTCAGACCACAAAATAGGATGGCTGAGTTACAACAACGACTACATGGCACAACAGCTCAACAACACGGACTACATGAAACAACAGCTCAACAACATGGACAACTATCGTTGTAAGTAGCGAGACCATTCTCTTTTACATCCGTATTCCTATGCATCCTATGTACAGTAAATTGAAATCCTTCACAATATTTGTGATTCTATTTCTGTTGACATTTATAAACCAAATAATTGTGAAGTTCTTCCATCATTTATTGCCTAGCAGTAAATCATTAAGCTAGATTTATAAAGTTAATCCATTTTGTTTTTCAAAGGTTCAACTGGTTCATGTATGTCAACACAAACAACAGGACAGACTGAGTAGCACTTCAAATACTGACGGTAAGTGTTGTGCTACCTATATAATACTGACGGTAAGTGTTGAGCTACCTATATAATACTGACAGGGAGTGCAATATAACTCTATACTTATATAGGAACTTGTAATAATATATTGTGTATCACTTCGCTATTGTAACAAAATGCTGCCTTATATTTTATTATAAAGATATGTAAAATAGATAGTTACTGAATGGGGGTGGGGGTGGGGTCCACTTGACGGGTGAATCCAGTTGAGTACTGTGCTGAAACTTACAGCAGCCTATTGTCTTAGTGAAGTCTTACCTTCCTATTGTAAACCATAATCAATGTATTAATCTATAAATCTATTTGCTCTATAAAGTTCTTTCTAAGGGGTAGCAATAACCTCATAGTAAAGCTTATATGTAATTTTGTTATTATATTCAGGAACACTGGACACTACCAAAGTCTCAGAGTCTGAGAACAGATATGTACAGGTCTAATGCTAAAAGGCCATACGATGCAGAGGCATGATCAGGGGATTCAGTGATTTACTGTTTCATTATTTTGGCTTTAAATTTAATTCACAATGGCATCTGGAGATATAGATATGGCTAATCAAAAAGAAAGAATTTTAACTTTTTTCATAAATCTTGTTCAGAGAGAAAAAAAATCAATCTTAAGCTCTCAAATTAAATACTTGATTTCAATTTCTGAAAACAAAATGTTAAAATTTAAATATTTTAAGCCAAAATAATGAAACAGTCATAAAAATAAAAAAATGTATCATTTTAATTTTTTTCCATATAAACTTTCGTTCAATAACATATTTTTATTTTGATTTTGATAAGATTTTTAAATAAATATATTTTTTTCTGAAGTCTTGTCTGTTTTTGTAAAAGTTAACATACACATGATGATATCAATGTAAACCCATGAGATTCCTCACACATGGGAATCCACCTCTTGATAGGTTGGTATTAGCAAACTATAGATTTAGGACTAATTGTACTTGTGAGGAATTTCGATTGATTGCTTATTGTTTTATGTCACTTCACAATTATTTCACATATATGGTAGTAGTATCTGCCGAATGCATTACCAAGAAATTTATACCATTGCATTAGACCTGAAGCGTGAAGGATCTTTTACGTGCCACGCCTACCGAGACACAGGATCTCGGTTTTCATTGTCTCATCCGTAAGACAGGACACAAGTGTGCCTACAGAAGGAGTCAAACCTGGGACCTCTCGATCAAAAGCCCAGCATATCAACCACTAAGTTACACGGACATAAAAGGAATTTCTAATAAATGTTCGATTTGAAGGGAGTTTAGTACGCCTGTCGTTTGACGAGACGTATTATGTTACAGCGATGCCTATCCGTCCGTTTGTGTGTCCATGACACTTTGTCTGAGGCAAATTTTTACACGCTTTTGTCGTTAATTAACATCATGCTTGGTAGAAATGGTGCGTCATGAACTTAAACCAAGGTCACATCTACAAAGTCAAGGTCACATTACAAGCGATAAATAAATCTGTATCCGGGTCAGAGCGTTTTACCCCTTGCATGGATTTGAACATTTCACAGAATTGTTGTCCAGGACCCAAGGGTGCGTCATGACATTGAGTCAATGTCATACCTGCAAGGTCAAGGTCAAAGTGCATATTATGGATAAGTTTGTGTCCGGGTCGTAACTTTTTACCCATTGCTGGGATTTGAATATTTCATAGAATTGTTGCCCATGACTCAGTGGTGTGTCATGACCTGAGTCAAGGTCATATTGTAAGGTCAAGGTCACAGTGCACATGAAAGGTAAATCTTTGTCCGCGCCGTAACTTTTTACTCCTTGCATGGATTTAAATATCTCGCAGAACTGTTGTACATGATCCAAGGGTGTGTCTTAATATTGAACTAAGGTCATATCTGCAAGGTCAAGGTCACATTGCTTATGTTCCCTGCTTTAATTTAAAACCAGGATTCAAATTTCAATTAACCTGTAATGTACGAAGTACTACATCATTGTTCCAAGTCTGCAATTCAAATGGTATAATTAACCCAAATCGAATGCACTGTGAGCAAAGTGCTTAATTACTGCTCAAAGTTTGCCACTCAAACGGTATAAACCCAGATCACCGACACTGTAAGCTAAGTACTTAATCAGTGTTCCAAGTCTGCCACTCAAATGGTAGATGTGTTAAGGTACTATTTGAGATGCATTACATTTATTGGACAGGGCACATAAATAATGTATTAAAAGACCACCTGCCTGAAATGACCACTTTCTCACCTTCGTGGTCGCTAATAAAAGATTGCCATAAACTTTCTCTAAGAGGAGAAATGAATTTGTTCTTCTTTCAGCGCACCACATTTTGACACAAAATGTTAAAAAGGGGTGGTGTGGATGGGTTTGTGTTGCTTTGGTGTAGTCATGCTTCAGTGCAGTCTGTGACAGTCTTCCTTCTTATCTCTGAATAACATCGCAGTTACTGTGAAAGGGTCTATTTCGTGGTAATAGTTCAATTGATAAAAAGGCAATGTCACAAAAACCAGATGTGTAGTAAACGGTACATTTAATCTATTTATTTAGTTATTTATTATTTATGTATCTATTTAATTTATTCACTCATTGTTTATTTATCTAAAATTACTAAATTTGGTAAATTAAGGAAATGAATGTCAATAGATATAGTTAGCTTGATCAAATTTGAAAGAAATTTGGAGCTCAATTAGACCAAAATTCGAGGTAAAAAACTTTTTATATGATATATACCAGTTTTAGGAGAATTATAAATAAAATCAAGCTACATTTACATTATAATTATAGTTTATAAAATATGATTTCAATTTTCGTGAAAACGTATTGATTTATCATAAAAATAAAATAAATTAATATGCATGGATTAGGATTAACTATTTAAGAGGATTTAACTGAATATACTGAAATGTCTTGGTATAGAATGAAACATGAAAACACCTATCCAGAGACATATCTCTGACCTATCCTACATCATATATAAAACCCTATTCCGAAAATCGATTCCGGTTTGCCATTTAGATCTAACATGGCGCTTGTTCCTGTTCGTGTCGCTATGTAAACAAGATGGAGGGAAAGCTATTAAAAGTACAAGTGCACGATCTTATCATGACAGGCCTTATGCCATAGTTGAGTAAATTGGTCTAGTATTGTCGTATTAGAGAACTGAAGTATGATAGTTAATACAATGTAAAATATTGATCTGTTAATTCGGAGTTGTCAGAGGTACTTCGCTATTTAATGAGGGACCGGGTGTTCAATAAAGAATAAAAATGGGAAGTAGAATAAGGAGTCGTGGTATAACAGGCCGCGAAAAACACCATTTTGACATTCAAGTTCGACTCTTCACAGATGAAAAGTTCCCATTAAAACAGATATCTACAGATATGAAAATCACTGAACTGAAAAGATACATGGAGTTTGCCGCTGGAATACCAATAAATATGCAGAAAATCAGTTATTTAGACACAGGTAATGATATCTAAACATACAAATGAGCCCAAAGTTTTGTGTAAAATACAAATTTTGAATGTAAACTACAATTGTGGATCCAGGATTTTAGAAAAGAAGGATTTATTGTTTGATTATCTATGGGCAGATTGGTGTCTGACAGCATGATTATTAACATGTGGCACATGTAATTAGATTACCTGTTCTGACCACTACATTTACTGGATTTTCAAGTATTCTTTTAGTTTTACCAAGCCATACAATCTCAAGCTCAAAGTTCCCATGTGATAGACTGGTTTTTGGACATAATTACGGTACATCATGCAGCTAACGCCTTCCAGAGTTGAATTGGAAATCTTTATGTCATCTGAAGGACAAACAACTGGCAAAAGTCTGTTTGGATTAGAACCCATGAATTTGATGGTTTGCATAAAAATTAGAATGACATGCAATGCCACGTACTTCTATCAAAGATTTTGATTTTTTTTATTTATAGTGAAAGTATTTATTCATATCTTAATCTTTCATAAATATTTACCACGAAAATAGTTAGAATATTTATAAACATATGTTTTTTGTAAACGTTCAAATGCTTTCTTCTTACATTGATTTTAATGTATAGTAATTGTAATCCCTGTTTTCTTTTTCATAATGTGCAGGGGAATTATTGGATAATTCTACTATTAAGGGAAATGACATTGTACCAGGAGCTACCCTTTATTTGGGGGTATGGCCTATGTGGAAGGAGTTGATTGAGGCTGCATCAATAGGAGACCCAGAATGGGTAAGAAAAATATGTTTATGTCATAGTTATTCATAGACTGTATTTTAGCGGGTAAATTAAGAAATTGATGGATATGATTTTAATAGTACTCCAGATCAGAGGAAATTTAAATTGGAAGTATGTCCTGAAACTTGTCATCTAAAATGATTATATTTCCTCTGGTGCCATTCACAGGAGCCAAGCGCGTAAATAGAGGAGGGGGACCTAATAGTATAGGAAGAGAGACTCTAATTATAATATCAGTTCAGGCCTCCCCTAACTCACTTGGCCCCTGTGGTGCCTTTATTTATTGAAAAAAAAGTGTATTTGTATTATATATATATATATATATATATATGCGTATGTGTTTTTGTGAGGAAATAAGTGCAATTCTAAAATTTTGAAAGTGTTGTTATCTATATAAGAAAAAAAATGTTGTGATATATACTTTTGAAACCTTTTTTGAAATGCAAGGCAATATGCAATATTATATGTATTAATGTAAAAAAAATTTTTAAAAATCAGACAGAAAGTAGGATTTTGCTTATAGTTTACCTTGTTTATGTGAGTAGGAAAATTCTCCAGTGTATATTTGTATAGACTTGAAGTTTCACTCGATTCTTAAGTTTCGTTCACCAACATAATATTAGTCATTACAATATGTGTAAAATAATATTACAGATTTCATTAAGTTATAGACGATATTGTCATTCCAAGAAAATATTGAGGACCAATGAAATTTAAAAATATAACGTAAGCAATATTGAAAAATTATATTCATCTTCATCAATACTGTATGCCAAATTAAAACTTCGAAATATAAAAGAAGGGAAAGGAGATCTGACTCCCTCATATGACATACTTTGCCGCAGACATGCATAGGAAAAAGTAGAATAAGTACATATAAGATGTCATAAAATATTGGATTAAAATGTGATACAGCACTGACTTCAGACAGTCAAATAAAGTAACAATAGATAGTTCTTATGTATAAAATTTATGTACTTCCCTTGTCTACCATCTTGGATGTCTGTATGAATAACGAATTTACAGGCCCAATCAATTCCACTCTCCATGAAAACATTACCATCAAAGGGAATTACATTTGAATCTAAGAATCTTTTTTAGCTTACCTGAGCCAAAGGCTCAAGTGAGCTATAATCATAGTGCGCCATCCGTCATCTGTCGTTGTCCGTCCGTCATTAAATTTTTAACATTTTCGACTTCTTCTCTGGAACTGCATTGCAGATTTGGATCAAAGTTTGTATATATATGTTCGGGATCCAGATTCCCTTAGGGGTGGATCTAGGGCGCGGCCAAAAGTGCCCAAAACGGTACCCCTCTTCAAAAATCTTCTCCAGAACCAGTGCATAAATAGGGAAACTAATTACATTTCAACAATCTATAAAGATGGATTATCAAAAATTGTGTTTGGGGTTAAGATCCGTCGAATAGAAATTTATGCTTTTTTGACGTGTTTCTGGACTTAGTAATTTCAATGCAGAAAAATGTCATGTTTTTCAGTTAATTGATATTGATGATTTCTTAATGACTATTTTGATCATATTATGGTAAGGAATATTATTGTGAACGAATTTTGTCAATATCTCAATTTTTGGATTTTTATGAATTTTTTAAGACTTCCAAAAAAAAGTGGAGTGGGGGTGGCCATTTTTCACATTTTCAACTTTTTCTGCAAAACTGTCGGAAGGATTTTAATAAATCTTGGTTGAAATAAATCACTTATGATCCTCTTCAAATTCTGTTGTTTTCGTCCAGATCTCTTAACAGGTGGTGCCACCATAGTAAAAAGTAGGTCACAAATGAGTACCCTCCTTTGACAATATTCTTCTTCATACTGGCTATATACAGAGACAAACAGAATGCATAGAAATGATCTAGAGGGATGAGTGAAGATATATTGTCATTTTGTTTATTTCCAAAATCAAATTTTAGAATTTTTTTTCGACATTTGTTTGGATTTGGTGATTTCAATGTAGAAAAGTGTCATATTTCCTAGTTAATTGATAACGATGATTTCCTATGGTCTATTGTGATCATAATTATGGTAAGGAATGTTACTTTGAAAGAATTTTGACAATATCTCCATTTTTGGATTTTCTATGAATTCTTTAAGACTTCCAAATGAGAGTTTATAGGGACAATTCTTCACATTTTTAACTTCTGCTGTTATACCACATGAAAGATTTTAATGAAACATGGTATACATGAAGTACTATAAGTCCTCTATCAATTTTGTACATTTAATCCCAATTGGTCAACAGATAATGCCACCATGTCTAAAAACTATGTCTCACAATGGTACATATACCACTTGGTAATTAAAATATGGAGAGTAGCAGTTCAAATCTAGCTGTGGTCAAAATTTTTTTTCATTTCTTTACACATCTAAATAAGTTTTTAGATGTTTCTCAACACTCAACATATGAAATTAGGCCATTTTAAGTTGGATCTAAACAATATTTGAAACAATTGTTGTTCATGACCCAGACTTGAAATCAGTTAACAAAAGGCTCCACTTAAAGAAAATGACTAACTTGTTGCCTTGAATCACATCTTGCAGAGACAAATCACCTGAATGGATGTGCAAAAAAGTATTGTATTTATTTTGGCCTGAAATAAAATTTGACATATTTTCAACATTTGTGTTGACTTAGTCACAGTAATGAAAAAATAAATGAATTCTTCCTTCCTGTATGACTGATCATCTAGGTACTTAGGAGAGTGATATAGGCCCACTTGGGCCTCTTGTTTATCTGGTGCCATCTTGTAATCCTTCTCTGTTGGGCTATTTTCAGGTCTTCAGTCTTGGAGTCACAATTGATCTGGTGCCATCTGGTAATCCCTCTCTGTTTGGCTATTTTTAGGTTTTCAGTCTTGGAGTCACAATTGACCTGTTGCCATCTGGTAATCCTTCTCTGTTGGGATATTTTCAGGTTTTCAGTCTTGGAGTCACAATTGATCTGATGCTATCTAGTAATCCTTCTCTATTGGGCTATTTTCAGATCTTCAGTCTTGGAGTCACAATTGATCTGATGCCATCTTGTAATCCTTCTCTATTAGGTTATTTTCAGGTCTTCAGTCTTGGAGTCACAATTCATCTGATGCCATCTTGTAATCCTTCCCTATTGGACTATTTTCAGGTCTTCAGTCTTGGAGTCACAATTGATCTGATGCCATCTGGTAATCCTTTTCTATTGGGCTATTTTCAGGTCTTCGGTCTTGGAGTCACAATTCATCTGATGCCATCTTGTAATCCTTCCCTATTGGACTATTTTCAGGTTTTCAGTCTTGGAGTCACAATTGATCTGGTGCCATCTGGTAATCCTTCTCTATTGGGTTATTTTCAGGTCTTCAGTCTTGGAGTCACAATTCCAACAGGTTACAGGACCCCTCAGAGTGACTATATGACAAAGAAAGCCAGGAAAGCATGGCTGGAAGAAAGAGGATTCCTAGCGCTCTTCATAGCAGCTCACAGAGGGCATGATAAACTGGTCAAGAGACTGATAGATACAGGTAAATTGATATGTGATATTTATAAATAGTTTTTATATTTTATAATCTTTGCTATTTGCAGGGTTAGATTAATACTGCATTCGGCGCCATAAACTGAGGAAATACTTAAGTCAAATATTTCATTTTATTTTATTTCATTATCAAATATTCAAATAAATTTTCATGCTGAATGGTTTAATTCCATTTATGCATAGAACAAAATTCAATAAAATCCAAATTCCAGCTATTTTAAAAATTCATTGATGAACAGAAGAATATGAAATTATGACTTAAGTATATTCTCAGTTTATGGTGCCGGACCCTGAACTTATTAGATTGATCAGTGGTATAAAAATTGTTAAACCTGTAAATTGCAATTCTGATACACTACCTTTTGTAGATTCATCAAAATCTAGGTCAGACTTACCAGACAATGTACATTAAATGTATTTTGAATCATGTCAGTGTTCAAATATTTAATTTTCATGGTCTAAAATTAGTGGTTTACAATTCTCAGTTCATTCCATTCAAATTTGAGATTGACAAACTGAAATATAAAAGATTAGAAAATGTCTGTATTTTAGCAGATTTTGAGATTTTCTGTAAAACAATCAATTTTTATAATATTTCCTTTAGATTGTACCATGTTATCTTGAAATAATTTTAATGTTAATAAATTCTTTCTGTTTGAATGACTTGTTTTGATGGTTATTATTTTGTCTTAGGATTGGATTTAAATGCATGTACTCCATGTGGAAGAACAGCCCTACATGCTGCTGCATCACAGGGGAGGGGCAATATTGTAGATATTTTACTAGAGAATGGTAAGTTACTGCAGAAGTCAAAAGAAAGGTAACTCGGACACCAAATGCTTGGAATGTAATACTGGCGTTACCTTTTGAAGACAGTATCTTTACTATCAAACTGAAAATAGAGTGAGCATCTAGGTGACATATGTATATAGTATATAGTATATTGTGTAATATAATGTATTGTTTATTGCATATTATATGTATTTCTGTATAATATTACAATGATGGAAAGTGAAAAAGTATAGCTCAACAATGTGCAGAATCATATAGTAGTGTGTAAAGCATTTAAATAAAGAATTTTATTTATGTATTGTAGGTGCTGATATTGATGCAGAAGATGAAGACGGTGAATCTGCTTTGTCGATCGCTGCCAAGTTTAACCATAAGAGTTGTGAACGGCACTTGTTTTTATTTCGCTGGCAGGAACGAGCCAAGCGAACAAAGCCAAGTGCCCAGCCTCATAGAATGGCTCACCAGTTCTTTGATTCAGCATTTCCTGTCTGGCGAACAGGTCCTCAAAGTCAGCTGTACTTTACAAACATTCTCCCTCCTGGTGATTTTGAAGGTTCACGTTTAGATTCTCCAAAAAAGAAGCAACGAAGATCAGGAAGATCAGGGCTGTTGTCAAGAGATGGAACAGAAGATAGTTTTGAGCAACCTGAGGATGAAGAGTATGATGAAGATGGTAAATGATTTCAAAATTTGTAGATTGCGTTTATTTTGATTGTCCTATAAATAGTGATTATCAGATCTGGGTCTGGCGCCATAAACTGAGAAAATACTTAAGTCAAATATTTCACATTTTAATGTATTTCATTATCAAACGTTCAAATAAATTTTCATGCTGAATGTTTAATTCTATTTATAGATAGAACAAAACTCAATAAAATCCAAATCCCAGTTATTAATTCATTGATGAACAGAAGAATATGAAATTATGACTTAAGTGTATTCTCAGTTTATGGGGCCGGACCCTGGTTATACAGAGTTAGAAGTCTAGCATAGAGCTCTGTCAGAAGTTCTATGTGTAGTCAGTAATTCAAACTAATTTAGCCATCGACAAAAAGAAAAAAATCCATCCACTGTCTGCCATGTAAAATTTAAGATATCAAGTTGATTTCTGATTTTAAAATTAGTGTATTTCACTATTTGATTATGTTTCATCTCCTTAAACACATCTTACCACTTAAATTGTCTTTAAGCCATTCACCATAGAATTAAGTACATTCAGTTTTATTTGAATATCATGGTCATCTGTATTTCAAAGTGGAAAATCAAAAATGATTTATTTCAACGAAATTAATTTTATTTATTTGTTATGGTAAGCCACAGATTGTGAGTATCAAAACAATTTCGGGTTGTACTAAAAAAAACCATATTTTCTCAAGAATAATAATTGGGTTAGCTGTCAAGACTCACTGACTCTAATGACTACAAAGCCGTCTTCTTGATTCTATATAATAAGCTCACTAGTGTTCATGTGGGAGATAATAGTCGACGTGTTGAAGAAAAAAGAAATGTACTTCTGTATGCCAGTGTTTTTGCAGACTAGGTTTAAATCCTAATTTTTGTTTCCACAATGCAACACTGTGTGACCTTGAAATATTTTGCTAACTCAAACTTGATTTTGCATCCTTTTTTCTGGAGTGTGTTGTGTAGATTTGAGTGCGAGTATTTATTGAGTGGAACACTCAAATGAATATCCATTTACTAAATTGGTGTTAGTGTTGATATACCTTAATATGATTTTCTCCCTTATTTACATATTTCTTCACATGATCTTAAGAAAAGGAAATCAGTGTTACCCCAAGGAATGGAAGATAAGCTACACATGATAATTGTTTCATGAATGTTTCAGTGTTTATGCATCACATAAACATCATTGTAGCTGACATTGACCTTGCATTTGTTTGAAAATAGCAAAATGGGAAAAAGATAATTAATTGTAAGGGTCTGGTGATAATGTAGAAATCCACCAATTCTAGTGTCAAGCTAACTTAGTTCATGTTCAGGCTTACTGAGGGCATAAGGATAAGTGGAATTCTCTATTACCACCAGACTCTAGGAATAGATTCTATTCATCTTTTAAGTGATGAATGCAGTATATAATGTCACTATACATGTATATATACTTTCTATTGCATTGCATTTTTTTTCTTTCAGGAAATCGACTTCCAGTGATCAGAGAAGAGAGACAAAAGAAACCAAGAAGTGGGTCAGTAAATGAGAATTTACATTTAATATATAGGAGTGGATCACGTGTGATTTAAACAACATTAAATTATATTCATAAAAAATCACTAGACAAAGAAAATATTTAATTGCACTGATTCAGCCAATCAGAATGCAGGATTCCTATATGTGTACCTAAGTTATAATCATATATGTAACATTTTAGGACAACGTTATCATATGAGGATTGGTTAAAGAGAAAGAAAACAGTAGAACAACGTGCAATAGACATCAGGAAAGCAGCAGAAGAAAAAATAAGGCAGGAAGAAGAAGAACGGTAAGTAAATACTTGACAGGGGAGGTGGACAGGTTAAAGACAAAAAAAAGCGGTATGTCAGAAGATACGCTCAGAAGTTTATAAAAATCTGAGACCCAAAACCCAAAAGAGTTAGTAAGTCAGAAATGCCTACAGGCACCTCAGAGCAGGTCTTCATGCATAAAAGGGCAGTAAGGTTTTCAAGCTCTCAGGATCTATGATAAGGACACTGAGTGAGTGACATATCATGAGCTATGACAAGGACACTGAGTGAGTGACATATCATGAGCTATGATAAGGACACTGAGTGAGTGACATATCATGAGCCATGACAAGGACACTGAGTGAGTGACATATCATGAGCTATGACAATGACACTGAGTGAGTGACATACATGTATCATGAGCTATGACAAGGACACTGAGTGAGTGACATATCATGAGCTATGATAAGGACACTGAGTGAGTGACATATCATGAGCTATGACAACGACACTGAGTGAGTGACATATCATGAGCTATGATAAGGACACTGAGTGAGTGACATATCATGAGCTATGATAAGGACACTGAGTAAGTGACATGTCATGAGCTATGACAAGGACACTGAGTGAGTGACATACATGTATCATGAGCTATGACAAGGACACTGAGTGAGTGACATATCATGAGCTATGACAAGGACACTGAGTGAGTGACATATCATGAGCTATGACAAGGACACTACCATATCATCAGAATTTGTCATAATAGATAAATTCCTTGATGACTTTAACTCCAGTGATTAAGATTGAATGTGGTTGAACTGATTACCTTTCGTCACATGTAAATTTAGCAATTTCATTCTTGACAGGACTCTTTAATCCTAGAACATGTAATAAGCTTTTGATTGTATTTATGTAGTATATTATACATACATCAAATAAGTTACTATGTAGAAAAGGGAGATATAATGCTCTGTTTTTAGCAGTAAGTGTGTTATATATTACCGGTATGATTAAGTGGATTTTGGATAAGACTAGTCAAATTTTATCTCCTTTCTGTTTTATAATTAGTTTTTTTGGTGAGAATTCTGATAAAAACTAACCATTCAAAATCTCAAATGCCTGTCCAAAAACTTTAATTGCCCTTGTTTTGGAATAAAATTACTGCTAAATTCAGGTGCTTTTTCTTATCTTGTGCAAAAATAAACCATAAAATCTTTCTCACCTTTTGACCCTATTTTATTCAACAAAGCTACCCTAAACAACAAAAATATGTTTAAAGTCTTGAAGATACAGTCAAACTTTGATAATCTGAACATCAAAAACCCCAAAAAAACTCCTTACAATGCAAGTAATTATGTCATCCTGACTACCTTTCTTTTCACAATATTAACATCACAGAAACTTTGAAAACTGGAGCCTACCCAAGTGATTTTGAAGGTCCTTTACACTTTACATTTTCAAAGTTCGACTATATTGGGGTTTACTAATGGGACTGAAAGTTATGATAAACCTAATATGCTTTATTTGATTTCATTGAATAATCATTCATTTTCAGCATAAATCTATACTCAGATATAAGTGGTTTTCATATTTAGTAAATAATTGTATATTCTTGCTCATTTCAATGTGTTTACAGTGTAAAAACAAATCAATTTGAAAAATCATGTATTTCATCTTATTGTTTATTACTGAGGACTTAAGGACTTTAAGTAGTATCTATAAAAGTGAAAACAGAGGAGGTATATGTGAATCTCATTTCTAAACAAAAATATCTACCTACTGACCTGCTCATCCTGCAAATCAACAATCTTTAAGGGTGACTCCATAGTAAAGAAGTATGCTGTTCAAAACGTTGGATCTGAACAATTTCTATGTAAACAAGTTCTGTGTTCTTGTGACTGACATTTCAGGCTAAGAAGTATGCAGAATCCTCAGTCTTGGCAATTATTTATAATATTTTAAGTGCACTTAAAAGTCATTACTATAGGGTTCAGGGCCATAAACAGAGAAAGACCTTAAATCTTGTTGTAACTGGGATTTGGATTTTATTGAGTTTTTATTTTTTTTTTCATAAATAAAGTTAAGCTCTCATGCATAAGAATCTATTTGAACGTTTGACAATGGAATGAAATTCAAATGAAATAATTGACTTAAGTATTTTCTCAGTTTATGGCCCCTAACTCAGACCTTAATGCTTATTAGTATGAGTGTTAAATAATTGACCACAGCTCTGTCACATTATTTCATCACACTACCAGGAAGCCAAGCTTCATTTGCTATAACAGTAGCATAAAGATTTCAAAATGTCATGATAAAATTACAAATAACAGTTAATGTTGTGAACCCCAAAAAATTCTATAGGAATCACAAGTTTGCTTCAGTATTAAAATTTCTGCAACTGATTGAAAATGAAAACAGTTAGTTTGTTCTCACTTATTCCAATTACTTTGAGGTAATAATATGTTTTTGGTATACATGTGTACATGACAAAATGATGCCAATATCAAGGAATGGTAAGCAATATATAATGACCTAAGCAATATTTGCCTTGTGATGACCTTTTAAGATGAATGATCATGTTTATTTACATGCTAACAGAAAGAGTAAAGAGTGAGTATGTTTTTGTTTTACTGCAAAATGATTCCAGCATTTTTTGATCAGTGTCAGATTCTGGAGTCATTTGAGTACCTTGCTCTGCAGCAGAACTTCTACATTAGTAACTTAGATCTCCTGTACAGTATAATACTCACTTTGTCTTAAGATCCTTGTACAATATTCTGTTCTATTTATATCAGTACACTTTATTGAAGTACACTTTTTATGCAAGTACACTTTCTGAAGTAACTTTCCTAAGCCATTACACTTTCCTGAAGTACAATTTCAATGCCAGTACACTATTCTGAAAACACTTTATTATTCAGAAGTTGATGTTCATGCCAGTAAACTATTCTGAAGTGCACTTTCCATGCCAGTACACTATTCTATAGTACAAGTTCCATGTCAATATACTATTCTTGAATCCACTTTCTATGCCAATACACTATTCTAAAGTACACTCTCCACATCTGTTGCTCTATTTTAGAATAGTCCTTCCATGCCAGTACACTATTTTGAAGTGCACATTCCATGCCAGTACACTTTTCATGCCAGTACACTTTTCTGAGATACATTTGAAACATCAGTACTGAAGTGTGCTTTTCATGCTGTTAGAGTACTCTGTAGTACACTTTTCATGCTAATATATTGTCTTGGAATAGTTCTTCCATGCCAGTACACTTTTCTGAAATAATTTTTCAACTTTCTATGCCAATAAACCTCCGTGAAATAGCTCTTCCTTGCCATATACTATTCTGTAGTATGTTATGCTTGCTATAATGGAATAGTCTTTCTGTCAATTTACCGTTCCGGAATATTCTTTCTGTGTCAATTTACCATTCCGGAATAGTCTTTCCATATCAGTGCCCTATCTGAAGTAGTCACTCCATACAAGTAGGCTATTCCAAACTAGTGAGCAGGTTGGTCCAGTGGTAGGACATGAGATTCCTAATCTGGAGTTTAAATCTGGCTGTTGGAAAGGACTTATTTCAGGTGATCTTCTGCATCCTAATATGTTCTTTGGACTTTTAATGACTCGCGAATCATGGCAGATGTTGGCACACACACAAGACAGTCGCAGTAGTAAAAATCCTTAGGCCATACACCAGACAGGTGATGTCTCTATATCAGTGAATTAGTAGTTTTTTCCTTCCAATAAACATTTCTGAAGTACAAATTGGAGTAGACGCTTTACACCTGTACAATATGCTGGGGTACTCTTTCCTTACAACTTTACTACTATAAGTAGTCTTTCCTTGCCTGTACACAATTACATAATTCCGAATTATCTTTTCATACTTATTTGGTCTTTTCGTTATACAGACTTACTTCCCATTTGGGACAGTATCTGACGTAAAATAATTATGATGTCATTAAATTCTATGGAAACTGATCTAAAAGTCAGGGAAATGATGGTACACGCATGACGTTTTCATAGGAATTTGATGACGTCATAATTGTTTTATGTCAGATACTATCTCATTGTAATGAAGAGGTGTTTTTATACCGTTTTGTAGAATTAGATATATTACTCTTAGAGTAGACAATAGTATTTTTATTACTTTTAAAAATGCATATATGCTGACACTGAAGCTAGAATGCATACACCTGTATCATGAAATTAAAGCAACATTAGTTCTGAACATGAACATTAGTTCTGGCACGTACGTGCAAATATTATACCTGTAAATCCATCACATGTTTATGCTTCATCTGTAAACTCTTTATATATATATATATATATATATGAACAAGAAAATCTATTGACGCAAGCGTCAAAATTTCGGGTTCATTGACTAATATTTCCATTGTTATAGGTTTCGCCTACCCATAGTGTACAGTTGTTAAAACACCAATGTTTTTTTACTTTATGTAATAAGCTCTGAATAAGTTTGATTATGATACGTTCTTAGAAGTAGTACTGTAATTTAAAAAAAGTTTAATTATAGGAGTGATATTTGTTGGTTATGATTGAATAATACTTGAAAGGATAATGCCCCTTCATGCTGAAAAATAGCATCCTAAGATATCGTCAAGAAACTACTTTAAAACTATTAGTAATTTAATACTAAGCACGTGGCCCTTAGTACTTAGTGGCAATTTGGCGACATGTACAATTGTTTTGAAAAAAAAATCATTGCTCCCGAACATGATGTCGCTTGCCATATGTTTACCCTAATTCCATAACCTTGACCTTGAATATGACCTTGACGGCTTCAGCTTGACCTGCGCCTTTCATCATAACTAATCATTCCTGCAAGTTTGATGGAAGTATGATGTTTAATACTATATTATGGCCAATAATGTGAAAGCGTGACCGACAGAGAGATAAATGGACAACGGACAAACTGATTCCAATGTCGTTTTGTTTGGCAAGCGACATAAAAAAAGGTCTGAAAAAGTGTAGTGTAGATGCAAATAAACATTATGTAATGATAAAAATTACTAG
This sequence comes from Pteria penguin, assembly GCA_035048485.1. NCBI lineage: Eukaryota > Metazoa > Mollusca > Bivalvia > Pterioida > Pteriidae > Pteria > Pteria penguin. The sequence continues at coordinate 27,714,795 of CM068582.1, read as the reverse complement.
GTGTTAGCTAGGGTAAGTGTAACACACCAAGTATGTTAGAAGTTCATTTCCGTATTCTAAATTTCTTACTGATCCTTGAATATAAATAGACACGACATACAGATCAGATGAAAAACTTTTATTTAAGAAACACTTATATAAACATTAGGAAAAAACTTAAACATTTGACTAGCATCCAAAATTTCTGGTCATTTGTCGAAATAAATAATCAAAATTCACAAAGCTTGACTGCAAGTCAATGTAAACAAATTATGCTGGGCTCAAATACAGTTCAAACTTATATTGAAAGCAAATTTGTAATTAATCCAAGAATTGAAAAACAAATGATATTTGGATAACCTTGTCAAGTACAAATGGTGTTAATGTTTATAGTATAAATCAAATCAAACTAAGATTAATCAATACAATAGGACTATCATTATTGTTATATCGAATTATTAAACCTATGCTACTCTAGTCTATGTAAAAAAAATATTATATTTCTTTGTGCTGGTTTAACTTTTAATTTTAAAATAAGACTTTGAATTGGAATAATTGTTAACTTATCTTTACTTTGTATCAAATATAAAATCAGTGAATTTAAATGATTTCAATATAACCTTTAAATTCAATATACATTGTAACTATCAGTTTTATTGTCTGAATCCAAACTAATAATATTACAATGAAATCAAATTAATGAATAAAGTTTGTCCCTTCATTTTCCTTTAATGTACATGGGTTTACAAAGAGAACTGATTTATGTCACATTTACGCTGTCAGGTATTTCTCCAAACATAAATAACCCTATAGATCTGTTACATTGCTGTAAATTCACTTATTTTTTTTAAATTATGTCACCAAAAATGTTTTTATTTCAAGTATGTAACAATTCATTTCTATTTCTTTACATCAATTACGAATAAAAAGAGAAAATTTCTTCATATAATTCACTTTTGGCTGAATATTATTATCTTGTTTTTATTTTACAAAGCCTTGAGAGGTAAGCATTTTGTAGTATGTCTCAGTGTAGTTTCATCTGTCCTCTTATATCTGGAATGTGTTTTATAGGCAAAAAGAGGGCAATGTATCTTCTCAGTCTAGACTTCTTCCTTATTATATGAGTAGATTATTATATTCTTTTCTTCTTTCCTTTTCTGTTAAATATTTTCAAAGTTAGCTTAGATCGTGAAATATCAGTTAATACTTGTAAGAAAACTTCATATCGTTAGCTGATGAACAATGTTATTGTTTACTCGATAACAACAATTTTTAAGCCTTTATGGGATACAGAGAAATATATTTTCGTAAGAAATGCATAAGAAGACCATAAGCAAAGTCTTTGCATGTGTCAGATATAACAGCAAGTGTTCAACTGGTAAATTTTACGTCTAGTTTTCTTAGAAATAGAAAGAAAAAGAAATAAACACTTTTTCACTTTACGATTAGTTGGTAATATTATGAACATAGATTTAGTGTCTAGGATATGTCAAGTTTCGGGAACAATTTCGTGAACAATGCTCATATAATCTCATGAACAAATTGACTAATGAAAAGTAAAAAATTACAGACTGAAAGCAGATCTAGAACAGTAAGTGAGATATGTTGACAATTTTCAGACGTGTTTATTACATTTTTCATATGTGTGTTTATAGTATGATTTTATAGAAGTGCACAATCACTATTGATGATCACATTGTTATACAATATTATGTAGCAAGTGTATTGTGTGCAATTTATCATATTTGTCGGTAACTATTATATATTTTGATACCATGCAACGACAGTTCTTTTAACATTCTTATTTACCTTTTTTAGATTCATGAATATATGAGTTTGTAAAAGATTTATTCAATGGAAAATACATGTATAAATCAATAGATTACATAAATTGAACAAAAATAATAAATGCTGCATTTTCAATATTTCACACTTCAAATACCCATTTCAAGATTGAAAAATATCTTCAAATTAACTTGTACAACATTTGTTTTACCAACGAACATTTGTACACGTATACAGGTTGAATTTGACTTCTGATAGAATTAAGGACAGAACTTTGGTGTCCCAGACTCGTCTCTGTGGCTTACCGAACTCGTCTTTGTAGCTTACCCTGTTTTCTAAATGTACCGCCTCTACTCAGTTAGAACCTTTTTCATGTAAACAGGTACTTCCTATGTGGTGATAGTTAACGATTACATTGGCGGATCCAGATAGGGAAAGATCACAGGGGGTTGCATACTCCCTTTTCAGTGTAAAATTTACCCAAGAAAAGGGTAATTTTTGTCTATTTTAATGAACTCTTCTTTCCGGACCATGACAAAATTTTATCTCCAAAGGCCTTGGGGAATCAAACGTTTCAAGAAATTGCTGGATCCGCCCTGCATTATTGGTTAATATCTGATTGTATATCTGTTCAATGATATGTAAAGGTTACTTCTTGACTTCTTCAGTGATCCCGAATACCGCAGGTAGGTATTCTGTTTCTGTCTATGGGTAAAGGGATATTTTTTATTGTCTGCCACATGTATATTTCACCTGACAATCTGAACGTGTATTGAAATTGATAAATGAACTGAGTTTCACGAAAAATCATGATCAGAGATATAGATGTGTGTATATATTTCTGTCATGATTATTTTCGTGTTTGTTTTATATGATAAAACAATTTTTCACGAAAAGGTGGGTGAAAATATATGCATTTTAAGTACACAAATAAACGGTAATTGGGAATTCCCGTGTAGCTCTAGTAATAGTATAGCAAAATGAAACGCAAGAAAATACTAAAATAATTCGGGAAAGGGTTACCTTAAAACTTGTGGGAGGTTTTCTACGATTTTAGGATGGGAAATTTATACATAGGCAAAAGGAATATACAAGAGGGATTACTATGCAAAAAAATATTCATTGAATTTTCACGAAGACTTGGTGTGTGATGCTGTCTCTTTAACTTGCGCCATCATTTGAAAATGGTAAGCGAGAAACTTGGGAAATAGTACCAAAATGATAAGCTAATTGATGAAATACAAATGTATCGAAAAGTATGTTTAGATAAAACTTTTTGACAGATTTAGTTTAGGTCTGAGCAAAGCCGTTTCATGAAACTCCGTTCTTAATATTTTGCCCGAAAGTATTGAAACATTGACAAGTTAAGTTTTATGTTTTGTTGAAAATGAAACAGTATTTTCAAGACAGAAATTAGAAACAAGAAAATCAGATTTCTACATTTTGAAACCGTACACCTTTACGTCAGATTGTCAGCATACTTGTATCAATATCAATATTCAGCGATATTTCTTCGCGTCGAGGTGTCAAATCCCACTTCAGATAAAAATTCTTCAAAACTTTGCAGCATTCATATGATGTGTCGAGTGGATTAAGTCATCGTGATGGACGGTTAAGGACAAACTAACGACCAGATTGTGAATGTAGTGTTTTTAGTATATACTTGAATGCTGAATGTTCGTTGTCGTCTGTTGTCTCAGTCGTTTGTGTAATTTTGGAAGCTAGGATATATGTATCGTTAGACATTTTCACACAGTTGTGCAACATAATCTTTTCTTTTTAAGAGCTTATTAATTTATTCTGATCATATGTGTTGAATGAAGGAAATGATGTAATCAGAACATGCTATCTGTCGTGACGTATGCATTTCTTTCTCTTGTTCACAATTTCCTGAATAATGTTCGCTTTCAATATCTGAAGCTTACAGCTATTTTTTTTAAAAATCTTCGTACACGTTTTGTATATTTTCGTTATCGCAAACTGCGATTCTGCGAAGGGCACTATTTAATTGTGTTTATATTTTCTAAATGCACAATATAAATAAAACATCAATGCACTTGTTAAAGCTCTTTTAAAGACCATTTAGTGGAGGAAGGTTATAATTCTATGAAGCACATTGTTCTTGTTCATTTTTGAATCGGATAGGGCCAAATGGAATGCGGCTACTGTAGTTTTACTGGCACATGTTATTACTGGAAAAAAACTTCTGAAAATATGCTAAACCAATCAACATACACATATACATACCCGGTATAGATGTATGTAGACTATAAAGTAAATGCATTTTCAAGACATGCTTCACAACATCACTGCAAAACCTTTTTTGGGTTAACTTTAATATCTCTAACATTTTATTTGACACATTTTTTTTCAGATAAGAATTTTAGGGCTAAAATAACGTTTGTTTCTTTTTATCATTGCTTATAAAAATAACAGCTGGCATTTATTTGGTCAAAGTTTATCAAGAGAAGCGACAGTAAAATTCACAAACAAGATTTGAAAATCAAAACCAAACAGTGAAACGAACACAGAAATGCAAAAGTGACGACCAATAAGCAAAGCAAAGGGAATGGAAAACAAATCGTTTATTTCTGTAGCCTGAGATTTTACAAATAGGAAAAGTTTGTTACAATTTCTAGATTAATTCTACTTTATTCAAAGCGCATAAACTCCACTTACAATGATGATGTTGTACATGCGCATTGCTAGCGTACAACGGGCTAGGAAGTCTTATTAGAGTTTGATAGAATAAAGAGAGAGGAATTTGTACATATATTTTAGTAAATTTTGAATTATTTTAACATGTACTTAAAATTTTTGAGATGTCAATGTATTTTAGCAAATTGAATACATTTATATTTAAATTATAGTTACATGTACTTCGATATTTAATGTTTTGTATTTCGTAGATATTGGTAAATTTTATCATTGAAAGTAATTTAATCTTAATATCTGCAGGAAACGTCTTGAAGCCGAGAAGAGCCAATCATATGAAACGTGGCTAGCCCAAAGAGAAGCCGAGAAGAAGAAAGTTGAATTTCAGCGCATGCGCGATGAACAGCCAGTTGGAGAGAAAGGACCGGGTGCATTAAGGTCGTACTTGAGGACTCTAGGCAAAACGCGGACAGGGGATTTATATGAAGATTGGCTTAATCAAAAGGAAGAAGAAATAAATTTGAACGACTTTAAAGTGAAAATGGCGATTGCCTCTGCTGCCCATTGACTGTGATAATTTTGTTTTATTTATTTTTTTTTTTGGATTAGTAGCTTTTCTCAGGTTAATTATCTCTTTTTCTGATTCTAGTTGACCAAGTAGTCGCTCGTTCTTGTAGTATTTGTCTTTATTAAACACAGTTCGATAACTTGTCTTGTTCATCTTTTTAAAGGTAAGATATTTCCACCTTGAAGACGATTGGACTAAACTGAGTCGACTGGGGTTGGCTTGATCATCTTCCGTTCTCCGTGTCTGTATTTAATCTCTTAGACGTTTGTGCCTCATTTTCGGGGTACAGCAACAAACCGATACAAAACAAGCTGATAAAAACACAAGGGACACAACTCCCGCAATGATCCCAATCCGGCCAGCCAGGGAGAAATCTGTCCATTTCGCCACTAAACCTGAAAAGAGAAGACTGTTATTTTTAAAACGTCTGTGCTTTTAAAATACGTCTTGAGTTTAACGTAACACACTTCAATTCATTTATTTTGAGACGTACGTCTCATCAATGTCATATAGATATATACAAATACAATAACAATATTATTATAAAGAATGTCCAACATATTCACATAAAATAATAATGGAGGGAGAATGACATAGATAGATATTATACTAATAATGATTTAGAAAAATATGATATATTTATGCTTTACACATAAAAATGGTTAAATATTTATGCAAGTAGAGATTTACGAGGATTAAAGGCTTCTTTAATATATTTGCCCAAAGCACATAATTCCTTTATATTTTTAACACTCAAGAGATTTACAAATTTAAACATAGATGGTCTACGCCAATAATACTGTTTAACATATTTCTTTCTCAAATCACAATAGGCTGGGCATTTTAAAACAAAATGAAATTCATCTTTAATTTCAATATGACATATTTTACAAATCCTTTCTTTTCTAGGAATGTTTTGAGAACGTCCAGATTCAATAAACAAGTTATGCGAAGATAGTCGAATTTTACATATTTGCTTTTTACATGACATAGGAATAGGTTTGCATAAATAGTTTTGTAGACAGAAATGGTCCACTAAATGCTTATAAACTTCATATTTATGGGAAACGGACACATCGGCAAATAATGTTTGAACACAGTGATCTACACTTAAACCATATAGAGTATTTCCATTCAAACTTGTTTTCCTCAAATTGGCTGGAGTTATCTATCTCAATGGATTACAATGTTCGGACTTCAAACTGCTTGACTTAACTGTTATATAGTAGTCCCCCCCCAACCCCCCAACCCCCCAGGAAAAATGGCTAAATAGTAGTTTTTCACCCATGGCGGAAAAACTACTATATAGTAGTTTTTCCCCCATAGTAGTTTTCCCCCTTACGTAACGGTTTGGAAATTATACACGTTCGTTCTCTATCAGTCAGATAACATTTGAAATACAAATACATGTACTATAGTAATAGCCTGTGTTTCTATATACTGTTAAGTGTTTTGTTTGTGCGTGTGTGTGTATTTAATTTTTGTTTTATTTATTTATTTACAAGTCTTTCTTTTTATATATTTACTATAGTATGCTATTTTCTTCTATTATTTCATTGTAAATATTGTCGTTTACTTGCGTATAGATGTCAATCATGACGTCAAGCTGTGACTCAAGATTCAGTCCCAGGCAACTTTTCGTAATACATCATAAATAAAACAGGAATTTATCAATCAAATTTCCCTATGACAAATATAAGAATTGAACGTGCAAGAATGCCTTGAACATTCAATCCCTAAATAAATTAAGACTGATGCATTTCATATATCACAATATCGCTCATCATGTACAGAGTACATGATGAACACGAAAACAACAGAAGGGAATTCCACCCAGGTGTCCACGATTTGCAATCTACCACAAAGCTTGTCTAGTCGCAGTTGTTGTAAATCATGATCACAAGAATGTGATTTCCTTGTTCCTTACGTAAAGTATGAAAGGTTTCATCTTAAAGTATCTATATGCTAAGTTTCAAAGCTCTACATCCTTTTGTATAGAAGATATAGACAAGGTTAAAGTTTTTGAAAAATAGGTCACACTTCATTGTCAAGGTCATTAGGTCAAAAGTCATGGTACCAAATAAAAGATCTTATCACAAGTAATCTATATATGAAGTTCAAAACCCTTTCTCCTTTTGATACAAAAGATAAAGCCAAAGTTTAAGTTCTTGAAAACGTAGAGCACGAAGGTCAAAGTCACTAGTTAAAAAATCATGGTCCCAAATAAAATGTCTTATCACAAGAAAACTGTATGTGGAGTTTCAAAGCTTTGTACCTCTTGGTACAAACGATATAGTCAAGGTTTTTGCCACAGGCTAAGAGTCACAGACAGGTAAAAAACTAAATGCCCCCGAATTTCATTCCGGGGCATAAAAACGAACTTGTTTTTCTTTTTTCGATTTGTATATAAAGAAATTTCTCGGATTAAATAAAGATATCTCAAATGAAATTCTAGTAGATAAATCTCTGTTCTAAATATATGCATTTGTATTTGGAAAAGATATTAAAATTGAAGACATTTCTACTTAAGAAAATGAGATATCTCTAAATTAATTGGATAAATCTCTGTATAAAAAGTTGAGATATCTCCATTTTAAGTAGAAATCTATTTATTGTTAACAAGGTAACACGCTGGATTTACTTACATGTATGTGTGAAAAGAAAATCGGGAATTTCACATTGGGGGGAAAATCCACTATACAGTAGTTTTTCCCCGGGGGAAAATGGCTATATAGTCAAATTTCCCCCGGGGGAAAAACTACTATATAGCCATTTTTCCGGGGGGACTACTATATAGCCAATTTTCCGGTGGGGGGACTACTATATAGCCATTTTTCCCCCGGAAAAATGGCTAGGGGGAAAAACTACTATATAACGCCGGCACCATAAACTGGGAATATACTTAAGTCAAAATTCTCCTTTTAATTTATTCCATTATCAAACGTTCAAATTAAATTTTAATGCAGAATGGTTTAATTCTAAAATCCAAATCCCAGTTATTAATTCATTGATGAACAGAAGAATATGAATTTTTGACTTAAGCATATTTTCAGTTTATGGCGCCGGACCCTGGTTAAGGTATTAAAATCATATATCTAACCTTCACATCCTGCGGCTAAACTGGACTCGTCCTCCCCATTTTGACAGTTAAATTGTCCGTCGCAAGCAAGCGACCTGTCTACACAGGCGTCGTCATGGCAACGGAATTCAGTTCTCCAGCATGGGCTGAATTCTGGTACCTCTGTATCAACGGAAAGTAAAGTGTTTGTTAGTAGCGAAAAAGTGTTTGAAGACAACTGGAAGTTAGTTTTACCTGTATCAGATAGCTTTATTCAAAAAGGGGAGGGGGTTTAAAGGTAGAGGCTACTCAAGCAATAAGATGTAAGGTGAATTTGCTGCTTGAAGTTGCTCCTTATCGTTGCCCAGCATTAGCGAGCATGAGTTTGATTTACGATTCACAATTCACCGTGCATTTCCAACAATTACGGATGTATCTAGTGGGTTCACTAATTTCATCCTGTTAATAGATGAAGAATCTAGATTAATAAATAAAGGATTCAGCGAAATCGTTCTAAAGAGAAGAAACCTAATATATGAAAGATCTTGACTATACATTTGCTGTCCGTAAAACTCTAAATCCATTTCAAAGTCAAAATGTGTTTAAATCTATACTTTATGTTTTATGGAATTCAATATGCAGCCATGGATATTTGCTAACTACAAAGCACAAGGCCGTCGGAAAGCTTAAATAACCCCTCCCAATATAGAAGAAATGCTATGTTTTCATGTTTGATTTATTGTCTCTATAATACGTAAATGATAAAATACTTCTCTGCGTTGTCGCCAGTAGGGTGAAGCCAGTGCTGGTACTCGCCACGGAACTGCGAAATTTGAGTGTGAGAGTGTTCGATGAAGAAGTGATGGAATGTGGCAGTGTTCTCCCGCATAATCCCGTAGTGGGCGAGAGTTCATTGTCGTTTGTGCCACTTCCTTCAAATCATCAATAAAATTATATAGTTGAATAGAATTTGTAAAACAGATACTACAACACCATGCACTTAGTATAAATAAGATAGTAATGTACATCATTGCTAAATAGAGGGTCATGAATTTTAACCAATATGTGTGTTTATGTAACACCATTGAAACTAAGCTTTTACCTATAAAAGGAGGAAATCAATCCCACTTTCTAAATTGTACATGTAATAATGGTAACATTATTTTGGTTTAATTGCTTTGGTTGGGTATCCTGATCAAAATTACTAGAATTTAATAAGAAATGAAATGAAGATTTTGAAGGTTGCCGATATAATGGATTACGTGGCTGCTATTTTCGCTTGCATTCTTTGGATATCATGAATAAATCGTATCACATACAGGGTAATATGCATTGGAACAGAAATATAACGCACAACTAGATCATACCCCTGACAAAATGAGACTATAATCGACTTTCTGTGATGAATAGTCTCTGAGGAGAAGTTGTCACAAATCATTGTTTAAGGTTGGATTGACGTCGCACAATAAGATGCCTCATGAATCAAACTACTGTCCGCGCCACTCACTTTGTAAACCGAAAAATCTGGATTTTCACTTATTTATCTTTAAAATAGTTTTACAAAATTAATATCAATCGACAGATCTTGTTTAGTCGTAACTTTTGGTGTATGTTATATGTTTCTATGAAGAAGCATTCGTATTTTATAGGGAAAAATCGTTTTAGAAATGGCGTTTTCAATGTTAATTTTGACGTGACGTCGCCGATGTTTAACATTGAGTCTATGGGAAACTTGGCCACGTCACGTCAAAATTTAACATGGAAATCGCCCTATCTAAAATTGATTTTTTTTCTCTATAAAATATGAACGTTTCTTCATACAAACATACAGCATACACCAAAAGTTACGACTAAACAAGATCTATCGAATGACTTTGCCTTTTTGAAATTATTCTGAAGATGAATAACTGAAAATCTAGATTTTCCAGTTTCCAGAGTGAGTGGCATTGACAGTAATTAAAACGTAGATCTCTTAATTTCGTAGACTCTCAAGGGATCTACATTTTAATTAGATTGCCTCATGAAGTCTATTGATCTTCGATCAGAACTAAATTAGACGATAAAATACAAATGAGACAGACATGAAAGTAGATTTAAATTTTCAGTCATGCATACCGTCGTATATCCGGAGAACATCTGTACAATAGATTATACTTGGTCTGCCAACATCAAACGTCCGGAAGGACAGCCAGATCACGTGGTCATCCGGGACACGAATTTTCACCTGACAATTCCATCCAGTCGGATAAAATAGATCAGAAGATAAGCTAATAATCCGTGAGGTTGTGATCTTAATTGTACGTCCACAGTTATCATCAAGAAAATCTGTATAATATGTTGTAAACGTACATCAAATAAAAATGTTTTATGTAAATACATGATGATACTTTTATTACATAGTGTACTTTTATATATATAAATATATTTGCGATACAGCATTTTTTCTAGAGTTACATTTCTTAACCCCTTTTACATTTTAAGTCTGTTTCTCTCGGATCGTCTCGTATTTATCTTTGAATTCGATATTTTCCTGCCATAATTCCATGAAAATGACATATTTGCTGACCATGACCACTGGTTGTTCCATGACCTTCACCTAACATAAAGGTCAGAGTTCATTTATACTTATCATCGTCGATAGTTTGATATTTTGCATATTATACTCAGGAGTCATACATTTCCCACAACAATCTTAGTCAAACAACAAATATTAAGCATTTAATCATTGTTATGAATGGCAGTCATGTCCAAAATGTCAATGGTTCAATCAAGGTCACGAGCAGATTAATGTCGATAATATCTTTAATATTATTGGAAAATATTCATTAATGAATTAATCAAGACAAGATAAGATGGAAAGGATACCTGAAATATTGTGCTGAAATGAAGTAATGTGTGTGCCTTAAAATTCAGCAAATATAAAATAAACTCAAAAGAGAGTTTTACGCCCCTTGATCTATAGTTCAGGGCATATTGTTTCTGACTTGTCTGTCTATGTGTCTGTCGATTTGTCTGTTCGCCTGTCTTTCTGTTTGTCTGTTTTTTCTGTCTGTTGTCATTTTAACCTTCGCCATAGCTTTTGAATTGTGTGAGATAGAGACTTCATATTTGGCATGCATATTCCATTAATAAAGCCCTTTCAAAATACACCTAGGTAATTGACCTCGTGGCCTTGACCTTCGACCTACATTTCAAAATTTGCCTTATTTGGATTTTGTTGCCGCCGTGGGCATTCGTGTTTCACAAGCACGTCTTTTTTTTTTTTATCTAAAATCAATATAACCCATCCCCCCAACAACAACAACAAAAAAAAAAAAAAAAAAAAGAAAAAAAATTAAAAGAAGAAGAAAAAAAAAAAAAACCCAAAAGAAAGAAACAAAACAAAAAGTACCCTTTCAGTGTAAAATTTCAGACATAAGGGGAATCTACCCCAGCCTCTGCACTTTCCCTATTGGATCTGCAAATAATGAAATGGAGAGGAAGGAAGAAATTAAAAGAAAATGGAGACAAAGTTCTATATGGTAATGTATCCTTACCTTTATTTGAGGGTTTCCGTCGTGCATGAACTGAAGTTAAAAATAGACATGTTAACGTACATAAAATGAACAGAGATGACATGGTGGTCATCTATACGAGTTCAAATGTCTTATCACTGTTCCTATTAAGATAAGGTAAAGTTCAAAAGAGGACGAAGACGTTAGAATAAACATATACGATAACTTTAAAATCTCCGTTAGATAATTAAAGTTTCTGAAATATTTGCTTTATGGCAATTGTTTAAATTCTTCCATTTTCAGATTTAGTAAAAGACAATTATAAATCCATCCTCTTTCGCTTGTGTCATTGGAAAAGTCCATATGGGGTCGCTTGCCCTGTCCGGAATCGGTGTGCTCCGAACAACTCCGAATCGAGAATCCGAAGGTGACACCACGTGAACATTCTCATAACATTGATATACAGTTTCATTTAGGTAAATAAGGTCATATTGACCTAATTATTCTCATATGCAATGTACTTGTGTAGTTTTAAAGGAAAATATAATTTAAACAACAACTGTTTATTGTTTACATAACAGCAATATACGTATACTTTATAATTTACGTGTACGTTATAATTAGTATATTTTTGCACATTTCATTTCTTATCATTCTTTTAAAGTCTTCAAGTCCTCAAAGTTATTGGAAGCAATTTCATTTATATTTTCATTCTTTTTCTTTCTCCACAATTTTCACCAACAAATCATTGACACATACTACTTTCTCTGTGTCTCTGAATCGAGATACTCTTTCAGCTTAACCACAGTTATTCATCTCCCTTCCCTCTTGCCCACTGGTTTCTAATCCCACATTCATTCGCAAATGCCTTACCCTTTTCCGCAGGCACAAGTAAAGCACGAGGAGTTCTGAAAGACTCCATATAATTGTGAAGAATAACTTATCGTAGTTATCCCCCTTTACAGTCTAAGTTTATAACGCGTTTCGAAGTAAAATCAGGTAATAAAACTGAAATTCTTCTGTGTTTTAGAACTGAACCATGCCAACAAGGTCGTCTTTAACATCAATCTAAGTCCCCATAACGTTTAAACAGACTTTCGCATCCCATGGCAACCCCGTCTCACTAAAACGCTTTCTAACTCGAATGCCATATATATAGATCTCACTTCCTCTTCATTCACATGAGAAGCAGTTACAGACGGGTTAAAACTTTTATGGCCTTTTCATCAAAGTATATATTTTCTAACTTCTTTAGATGGATTACAAGCTACATACATTATTCTATATCTTTTTCCATGTCCATTTATAAAAGTGTTCAAACTTCTATTATTTTCTTATATATTCAGATTATTTAGCATAAGAAATATATGCATTGATCAAAATTCTCATCCCTCTTTCAAATCCATTGTAGTATATTGAACTCTGATTTAGTCAGTCATTCGGTATTGGGTATTCATTTAACTCCCCGTGATGGCAAGGTTGCAAAATTTGTTAAATATTGGAATTTTCTGTTTTTATTGTATTTCAGAAGTGTTTGGTGGAAATGGCAGATGTAAGTATATATGCGCTTTCATGATGAGGAAAGAAACCACCAAGAAGTGTGTATAGAGAGTTTTTTCTTGAATAAAGCGTGTGCAGAGAGTTTTCTGTAAGTAAAATATGTACAGAACAGAGTTGTAATTTTACCAAGTATTGTAATATGAATATTTAATGTCACATTCTATATAATATATATAGTAAATGCTCGTCATTTAAGACTTTGCAATATGCCAGTTATGCCGATTAAGCCAGACTTTGCTGTAAAACAAATGTAGTCGTGAAGTTTGGGTAATCCAGGATTGTTGTTATAACTTCTACTTTTGTCGATTTTTAATAGTATATTTATATTTCAGTAAAGGTTTACACGTATTTCAAATATACGTTCATATATGAAAAAGCCAAGTTGTTCGGCGTTAATTCAAAATTTGAATCACAATATTAGTTATACCGTCTCAAAAAAAAAAAAAAAGGAAAAAAAAAAAAAAAAAAAAGAAAAAAAAAAAAAAAAAAAAAAAAAAAAAAAAGAAAGAAAGAAAAAAAAAAACACAAGAATTGGTCATATATTGTCGAAAACAAATCGTTCTGGTAAATTAGAGTTAAGTTTTTTGGAATATTCAATTATTTAATATCATCATTTGGAATGTATTATCAAAATATTATTAAAAGCTTTAACAGTCTTAGATTCAGCATTAGCAAACTTTACCGCGGATAACATGTCTGGTTTCAAAAATTCATTAAACATTGATGCTTTTCAGTTTTTGTTTTCGAGTCATGTGGAAGCGTCATTGGTCCAGATTTTGGAGCTTACTTGGAATTTCATCAAGATTCCCGCCAAAATAGCGACGGTTCCATCGAAATACCGCATGTGGCAAAGGGAAAAATGTTCAATTGTGTCATTGTTATCCGAGGTATGCCTTCTACAGGGGAGAAGAGATATATGTCAGTATACTGGAGGAACTTTCATTTACGGTCTTTGAACCTTACCACTATTGAACACAACCCCGCAAAATGTGGGAAAGCATACGTTACTGTGTACAATGGCAAAGACAAAAACGCCGCGGACCGTCATACATTCTGTGGAGCAGGAGCAATACCGTCGCATCTAGAATGGGAAGGGGAATATGCCACCCTTGAATTCCATATCGACTTCACCAGTCCCAATACAAACGACCCCTCGTTCCCATATCCGGAAGTTTACTTCCGGTTAGATATTACGTCATTTGATTACGGTATGTTTCTCAAAACAAAAGCTTGAATTACTTGTCACTATCGTATATTATTATCCCAACAAAATCTTTGATTAACAATAAATATGTATTAGTACATAGTGGTTCATCAGTACAAGTATAGGTACAATATATACTTTAAGAACCATCATAAAGAGATTTATTGTGATTAACATCTTTCAAAACATACTTGTACGGTCCTTTTTCTCATTTCTGTCTGAATTTGAAAGACGTACTGGAATCTTATGTCTTATTAGATCAGGACCAGTACGTCGGTGTTTTTGATGGGGACCGGCTGTTCCCGAGAGCTCCTGACGTCAAGTATCACGGGCAACCTTGGTCTATCCGTCGATTTAAAGAGTATTTTAAATATACAGATATCGAAATCTAAATTTCTAAAATTATGTGTGACATGCATTTGTCCCCCATACTTAAGATCACTGTTTGGTTATTTGTTTAACCAGTAATTTAATTCTTCGTTAGAAATAACCTTCCGGTTACTTACCTAAATCATGAATATGTGGTCCCATGTATAAATACACTAAGTATTCTGTGATTTATTGTGCATTGATCTTTATAAATCTGATGATACCTCTAATATTTTTGTCAATAATACCTTATTCGTCGGACACCCATGCACGGCTGCCTATTTTTTCTCTAAGGCAAGAGAGGCACAACCAAGCGTGGGTTACCGACGATGAACTGACATGTGCATAGAAAGTGACGATAATAACATTGTTATTTAGATTGCAGCACCAGTATCGAGGGCAAGGTTCTAAAGTGCAACCACAGTAGGCGCTGTATTGACGATTCTTTGAGGTGTGATTACTGGTTTTCCCGAAATTGTCAGTCCGTCACGTTCCCTCGTGACAACACCGACACTAGTCGACATCCACCTGCTAATTGCTTTAGTAAGACATGTTGGCAAATATGCATTATACGTTTTGTTAATAACATATGTATTATAGTTTTTACGTTTTGTATCAAATTTCCGTACTTATATAGTATAATATAAGATATTGGACACCCAGAAACCATCGTCTACTTTATACTTTGTTTTTCGTCTTATTATGACAGAAAAAAACTGATATGAACACATCTATAACGAATACATTCAGTCATTTTATCGGTTAAACTGTTTATGAACAGAATTATGTAAGATATTATGTATCAAATTAGCTAAGTGTCAGGTTTCTGAAAATACCAATAAACTTGAATTCAAGAATGTTGATCGAGTTGCCATAGATAGAACTTATCGTTGCTCTAATTTTTTGGCATCTTGTGTTGTCTCTAAATACACATTATATATGTATCAATAATATCAGTCATTCATTTATTTATTTCAGAAAAGAAAGTTACTACGACCACTACGACTACTCCAGCCCCGCCTCCTCCATCTGTCAGCCTCACTCCTCTCTACGTCATACTGGGCTTGGCTGCTGCCATAACTGTCTTAACTTGGTGTTGTTGGCGTCCGGGGTACATTCCTTGGAGACTGGCGCGCATGCGTAATGCCCCATGCTTTAATGTCTGCAGTGGCAAATGCATTCCGTGTTGTGTGCATACTTCCCCCTGTTGTGCTTTCCTAGGGGAATACCCGTGCTGTCGATGCTGTGCAGAAGGTCATACATTTTATTTTGTAGTTGTTTGTTCCAAATCAATAAAACTTTGTTTGATTTATCATAGAAACTTGGAAACGCCCCATATTTAAAACATTCATAAAAAAAATTGCTGTTCATAAAGATTGTCTGATTGATTTTTGTTTAACGTCACACCACGAATATTTCACGTATATGGTGACGGCTTCTGCCTGATGCGGGGCATAAACATTTTGACCTTTGCGACGGACCCATCCGAAGCAGTGAGGGATCGTTAACGACACGGGGCCTTGGTTTTTACTGTCTCATCCGACAAGACCAGAGCGGGACTCGAACTCCGGCCTCCCGATCAGGAGGCGAGCGCGATACTACTAGGCCACGCCGGCTTCTGTTAATAAAGAACTATCAGTTGTGAACACACTTATGAATGTATTTACTTTTCATTAATGTCTGGGTGACTTCTGTTTTGAATCATTAGCGTCATTACGCAGTCTTTGGGGGAATGTTTTTCTTGCGGTTTTTTTACCGTTTTTTCCTGAACGGCTGTGGAGGTTTTAGAAAATATTATTGTTTCTTGTAAGAGAAGTTTATTTTGAAATGAAGCTAATTTTTGAATTGACATTTTATTGAGGTTAATCATTTTATGTATGGCATATAATAATTGTCTACTATTAAAAAAAAATTTCGATGGCATATACTACAACGTTGGCTATCGGACAGCACTTTGTGTTTTTTTTTCTGTGTTTTTGTTATTAACGCAGCTTGGACTTTTTTCAGTAGCGTAGCCTCAATGCGTGGCCCTGTAGTCTGAATCATCCACACGTTTGCGTAATTGCGTCTCGTGGGCAGATTCAATCGGAATCAATTGGAGTTAAAGAAATATTGCCGGTCATTTGCTTGTTGTTTATGATATTATTTATTTATTATTTTATTATATTTGATGTTGGGAGTTTTCGCAACGTAAGGAATTCTGACTTTATTATACCAAAATAAGGACACTTCTTGCGAATACTAGCAGTGTACTTACGGAAGATCGCGGCATATGGAATGTACTGGTAGTGATTCTATATTATGTCATGACATGTGGGAATTTCCTGACTGTGGAAGTTCGGCGGTGGGTTTTCACGATTATTCTGGTGATCTTCACCGCTGACCAGCGACCTTCAACATGTAGGCGAAAAATACTATTGTAACAACAAATTCTTCTCCATTACCTATTTTGTCTCAGGTCTTGAACTCTTTGGTTTTGAGAATTAAAACAACGTGTATGATAGAATTATAAGAGGCAAACTGTTTGAATGCACTGAGTCAGTCATAGGTCGGGAGTGACCGGTGAATTATTTTTGTATTCAAACTTGAGGAAGACGAAAACCTAAACTTGAAAACGATGACTCCTATTATCAAAGAATCAAATGTTTGTATTGATGTTTGACAAGACCCGGGCGTACCACTTTGTCTTGGTCGACCTGCATAATTATGACAGACCAGAATTTTTGTATTCTGTATTAGAAAGTGTTATCCTCCTCATAATACTCGAGCACTATTAATAATTATCACTTTCTCACTCACACACTCTCTCTCTCTCTCTCAGGTTATGGTTCAAGTCCAACCGGTGGATTAGCATGGCTAGAAACGAAACGCATGGAAGCCTTGTTTCTTGAGGAGGAAAATGGCTCATGCGCATCAGGCATTTCCGCTGAAGACGGAGGCAAGAGCGAGAGGTCGAAGGAAAAGTCAATGAAAGAACAACTGCTGGCGTGTGTTGGAGGAAAATCAAAAGAATCAAAGAAAAAGAAATCATGTGATTTGTTTTTCACTTATTGTTTTTAATTCGCATATTTTGCAACAAGCTTTGTAGTAAAATGTTTAGCAGACTGGATTCGTACTTGGAAGTTGGATAATAAAAGGATGATAGAAGTATTAAATTATGACCAACATGATAAAGTTTCTACTTATTAGTACAAGTTAATATAGAAATTGACCATTTCCCATTTTCATTTGTATATGATATAAATAAGTTTTATGTATAACTTATTTGAGAGAAACCTAAGTAGTTAAGGAATGCATCTGGTTTTTTTTCTTTTCGTTGGATAGAAGTATATATACCACGAAAAACAGGACGGAAACTTGCATCATTGCGCATAGCGCGTAAGGAATAAGTTTTCCGTCCTTTTTTCGTAGTATACCTCTATCCAACGAACCACATATTACAGTCACTTCTTATCATTTAATTCCTTTCAAACATGCTTTATATTCTCAGTAATTGGTACGTTATGTCTGCACAATTTCTCTATTTCTCTAACTTTCTACCGCGTAGGTGTAAGTATTGGCGTCACAATTACGAAAACAGGAATTACGTCGTCAGAGAAAAATTTTGTGGATAAGATATACCGTTAATTTTTAAACCAATCAAAATGCGTGTTACATGTAAAATTAAATGATTAGGCGTGACTTGTCAACAGGGAATGTTTACTCCTTCATAGCAGCTAAACCACTTCACTCTTTATACCTTTATATGTACTCTAGCATGTCCGAGACATCTTTTATATTAAGGTTTAAAACATTTATTATGTTTAAACATTATTATAGATGTTATAATGAAGTTTAAATATAAGAAATATTTTAAACTTTAGTATAACACATTTATGTCGTATTTGTTTCACATGCATTAAAGATTAGATAACAAAGTTTTCACATTGAAATAATGGTTAATATTTAAAGACTTAGTCCCTATTTTTTCATTTTAACCATTATGTCCTAGTTATGGATACAAAATGTTTTACAGCAACTTTGTCCAAGAAAACAAATTCTGTCAGACCTCTGGAGCGAACACAAAAAGAAGACAATGCCCCTGGAACGGCTAATCTAATGACGACCGAGGGAAATGGGGATAGGAATACCAAAAGAATGAAACAATTAAATGGTGCATCCATAGGGAACAGTGCCTCCAGCGTGAAAGACGCAAAGCACAAGAAGGCGTCTGGAAGAAGTGGCAGTACAGGCAACTATGACCAACTTGACGAGGAAGAAGACGGTCAAACAGAGTCCATCTTCGGTGGAAACAAATGGCTGGAATTACTGTCGTCTGACGGCATGCATCTTAGAGAACACAGATTGTAGGAAGTGGTGTCTCCTATAAAATGTGTCAAAAATTATGATAACATAATTGTGATTGGTTAGATATAAGTAACACATTGTCAGTAGTTTGTATATGGAGAGAATTGTGTTTTGCTTATATTAGTATTAAACCATTTGAGGTATTTTCTTAAATCGTGACAATAATTGTGCGTTTTAATATACTGGACACTATATGTTGATATAATGTTAACAGGGGCAGGTCAATAATTTTTGGAAAGGGGGAGGTCGATCCTTGTTAATAAAATTTTGCCAAGGAATGTGAAAAAAATATACATCGTCAAAGTTCTTAGAAATTAACGTTTTTGACAGAATTTTCCATCGAAGTAGTCGGGGGAGGTGGGATAGTGGTGGTGGTGGTGGTGGTGTGGTTGGTGGTGTACAACTCAATATTCTACTCCGTCTGGATGTGTGAATGTATATAAGCATGTATATGTATTGTATATTGGTGCCATATATTGTATTTTAGAGCATGTGAATTAAATTAATTCTCCTTAAATTTCTATAATATGATGTTATTATTTTATCAACACACAGATGTTCTGCTTTCTTTGAGGACAGGTTGGAATGTACATACATGTATGTATGTAGTTTCGAAACATGCAATTTATTTATTTCAAAAGTTGTAAGTCTCGTATTGAAAACTTTGGAGCCTTCAAAACGTGTTTATTTTTTGTTCTATCATCTTCTATATTTATAAACTTGAGACAGCGATGTAGAAATGTCTTGAGGCCTTTTTAACTTTTTATGCCCCCAGATCAGTAGATCGGGAGCATATTGTTTTTGTCCTGTCTGTCTGTTTGTCTGCCTATTGTCAACTTTAACATTGGCTATATTTTTGAACCGTGGGGGATAGAGACTTCATATTTTGCATACATACTCATCTAATAAAGATCTCATCTAAACCGCGGCATAAAACGGGGATCCGTCCGTATTGCACATCGGCATAAATAGCCTGAATGTCGACATCTTTTTCATCAAAAATTTTATTACAACTCTATCATCAGTGAGGTGCTTCGTCTTTAGAAGGTTACTGACCTTAACTACCACTTTCACTACGCATGTTGTTCAGATGACACCAGAAACCTCCAAGCCTTACGTAATAGTAGTGTAACGATCCCCGATAATGCAAAAAAATGAGTTTGACCTATTTGCACTAAAAGTATGTACTGATTTGACCTAAACGTACTATAGTAGGTTAAAGATGAGTTCAAAAAAGTGTCCTTGACCTTGGATTGAATGTGGAAATTGTACTTGTTAACCTTGAGTTTACTTTTCTAAAGAAATGGTTAGCCCTTAAAAGGGCTGTTTTTTTTTTCTTCCTGTCCCTTACCAGCATAAGGGGCAATGGCGACGTGCCTTTCTCCTCTCGCTGCGCCTTAGTTGGTTATTTAGTAGTCTATCGACTAAGTGACCCACCCGGCATGGTGGTGTTCTTCTCCTACCGGGTGAATCTTGGGTCTCTTCCTTCGGTTCTCTTTTGATGACCGTAGCATTCATCGGTTGATCTGGCTCTATCTTGACATCTTGTCCCGACTCTCTATCTCTTAAGATGACCCGTCCTATGGCCGGCTCATGTATAGTGTATATCAATTTCCTCTCCCAATCAATCGTGATTCTGATACTCGCTTCCATGTTGTCGAAAAAATAAAATTTTTTCAGGTAAAGTACTAGAACATATTCTGAAGTATATATACTAATGTAAACGCGGACGTGTAAGGAAACACCTTTTTGGTAACCTAAGTGTACTAAGACAAAGTCTTGAAATATTTTACTGTAATTGCGGACGTGTAAGGAAACACCTTTTTGGTAACCTAAGTGTACTAAGACAAAGTCTTGAAATATTTTACTGTAATTGCGGACGTGTAAGGAAACACCTTTTAGGTAACCTAAACAAAGTCTTGAAATATTATCATTTTTGCGGACGTGTAAGGAAACACCCTTTTTCAGTATAAATAAGATTTTTTCTAGAGAAGCGCCAGTTTTGATTCTAGATTTTTTCGAATCAAGATGAGTTCATCGAACAATATCGACTTTGAGTCCCTTTTGGAGATGTTATTGAAGGATGATGATATGCAGGAAAAGGCAGGAGGGGGACAAACATCATCTATCCCCACTACAGTAAATCAACAGCCACAACATCAGGCACAACTTTTACAGCAGCAGCAAGCCCAGCCGCATCAACAACAGACACAGGCACAGGTACAACAGCAGCAAAAGCAAAAGCAAAACACCAACATTGCGCTGCCGGCGCTGCCTAAGATTAGTTCAACGCAGCAGAACCGATTAACAACAACAAGGGTGCTGCAGCGTCGGATTCACGTGCTGGAATCCAACCAGAAAGTACTGATTGAGGAGCTAGGAAAGACCAGACATTGCCTCAGAGAGTTAGCTAAGATAGTGTTAGCTAATAAAGAAGACGAAGACATGTAATTCAACATCATCAAAATAAAAAGGTCCTTTTAAGGACCACCCAAAGTTTTACGAAAAGTAGTCATTTGTTGAATGCAACAATTATTTACTATGACTTTTCAGGAAATAAAAGAAGACGAGGAATAAAAATGTAAGTTTTTTTTTTTTGTATAATGTATAACGGGTAAAAAATATATAAGTTTTTTAGAAATAATGATACGAACTCGTTTAAATGTTTTCAACCTTATGGTTACTTTTCTAAAGATATGGTTGGCCCTTAAAAGGGCCGTTTTATGTTGTTAAAAATCTTCTCATTCTTCTCTCTGTGGAGGGTAACTTGGGTGGTCATAGTTTAATAGCCTTTCGATCTCTCGGTCTTGTTGCCTGCTATACTCCATCATTTCTTCTTCTTCTTCCTGATCAAACTCCTCTGCCATTTCTTGGTCGTTGGTGTGATGGAGGATATTAGATAGTAATTGTCTAAATATCCTCCACCAAAACAAACTCCTGGGGTTCCGTCCCGGATGGCCTATATGAACACTGATATCCTCGTCTCCCACTCTAAATGTGATAACACCTCTTATTTCAACATCCATTTTGAAATGAAGTCTTAATACACGGTAAATGACTATATACTGTCAAATTGCGGACGTCAAAGGCATCACCTTTTTTTCATGTAATCAGAAGTGAAGGTCGAGCTATTTTCGTCACACAGTCACGAAAAGAACTCGAGTTTTTTTTAACTTAACTAAGAAAATACGACAAACGATAGAGATAAAGTAAGACATGTTTTATTCACATAATTACATGATCAATAAAATTGTCGTTTTAAATATCGTTTACACACAATGTCATTACATGATCAATAAAATATCTGTCTCACTACTTTGTTTAAACTCTGCCATTACGGCTCGGAGCGATGTCTCCATCGTCCAAGTTTGGTCATTTCGGATACTCGACAGATGTTTTCTGTTGTTTACACATAATGTCATTACATGATCAAAGCGATGTTTTTCTTGGTCATCTTTTTCTTGGGTATCGTCTCCTTTTTTTCTGCAATCTTTACTTTCTTGGGAGCTTTCATGTTAGGAGTTTTCGGAGGAGGCATACTCGGAGTGGTTTTCGGACTCGGTGGTTCCGTGATTACAGGACTAGATGGTTGTCGAGCCTGCGGACACTCGTTAGCCCAATGTCCTTCTTCGTTACATCGAAAACAATTTCCCTTGATCGCTTGTTGTTGTTGTCTCTGAGGGCACTGTCTAAACCAATGTCCAGGTTGTTGACAATGGAAACACACATTATTAGGAGTGTTCGTTTCCGCTGTGTTGTATTTAAATTTCTTACGGCTAGGTTCGCCTGTATCATCGTCACCATCATTATCGTGGTACCTCTTGTTAGCCATTCGTTTCTTGATCTCACGTAACATATTTTGGGCATCAGCAACGTGTAAGTTCATTTCACCCATGCCTACATTGATTTGCACGGTTTCTAGCTTGGTTTCTTCCACGGTCTTTTGCAGTGTAGCTAGCGAACTCGTCAAGGTATCTTGGTTTTCTTTTAGGGTCTGCATCTCGACCTGATGTTTCTGTGCGACGAGGCTCTTCAATTGAGTCAGTAGAGCCTCTTCGTTCGAAGGTAACATGAGAGTATCATCGTTCTGCATCCCTTCGTCACGCATCAAATCTTTAATGAAATTGGAAGGAATCTCTGGTGGATGCATGCTCGTTTCGTCTATGAAGGCAGCAGAAGAACCAGCAGTTACAGTAGCAGTAGGAAACCTCGGTTGAGCCATGGTTGTTTTCTCTTGCGTGATGAATGCGAGAATGAAGTCTGTCGTTTACTCTCGTCTTTATAAACGAAATGAGTGACCTTCACCCTTAAAATCTTACCTTCACCCTTAAAATCTTACCTTCACCCTTTAAATCTGATCTTGACATTGAAATGAATGTTCTAGACTTTTTTTTTCTAAAGTTGACCTTGTATTAGATCACATCAACCTTGACATTGAAATAAAATCACGACCTTGACATTTCAAGGTCATAGGAATCGTATAAAAAACCCGTGAAAACGCGATCGAGATTAAAACACGAATTATCAGTCACGATGCCAGTCACGAGAGAATTATTGAGATCGAGAAAGTTTCGCACGCTTCTACGACGATGGATACAAAGACATGGTGGAATAGAAGGAGCTAGACGTCGCCTGCGGGAAATGAACAAGTCACCGCAAGATTTCTATACCATCAAGTTGAATCGATCACACAAGTCCAGAAAATTCAAGACCAGTGGTATACGATACAACGTACAGTTTAAAGCATTGACTCGAGAGATATCTCCAGGTCAGCTGCCAAGGTTTCTACCTAGGGTCATGAATTCGTTAGTAAACGATTTGAAAAGTAAGTGCCATGCCAAAGACAAAGACTACATCAGACTGATCATCAATCACCCTTCTCTGAAGTCCGAAGTATGGGTACCTTTCACCATGAGTCAACACTTGTCTAGCGAAATGGTCTTGGCCGAAATACAGAAAGTACAACAGAGTAATGAAGACTTTAAGTTGGAAGACGGGCAAACAACGATAGACGTCATCCACATCGAGATGCCTTATGGAACGGGAGGTAACAAGGCGAAACATCTGCATGCCGAAAAAGATGAATTTAGGAAAGACAAGAGATCCATCGTTCGGATCATAAACGATTCTGACAACATGTGCCTAGCTAGAGCCATCGTGGTCGCCCGTCTACAAGCCCAGAAACCCACGGACCCCAAAGAGATGCAAGAATGGAAAAAGGCATGGTTTCGTATGAAAGTTTCCGATAGATTCCGTGATCAAGAAAGAGCAGCTAAATCACTATGTCAGGAAGCGGGCGTGTCCATAGAGCATGGGTGTGGACCTGTAGAATGGGGTAAATTCCAGACGGTCCTGAGTCCACAGTACAGATTGAAAATCCACCATCAGTTGACAGAAGCTAAGAAGATAAAACTACAGTTACTGTACAAGGGGGACGTGAGAAACAACATGAGACCCACCATGCTGAATATCCTGTATTCGAACCAACACTACGATACCATCACGTCTATGACTGGTTTGATCGAACGTCAACATTACTGCGACTTTTGCGACGTCGGGTATACCCACAAGGAAGATCATCGCACGAAATGTCCCGTGAGGTGTAACTACTGTTTGAATTCACCACCGTGCCCCCAGGACGATTCTAAGGTCACGTGTCAGAGCTGCAAAGGACATTTTCCCAACATGCAGTGTTATTGGAACCATCTGAAACCCAACAAAGTGGGAAAGAGCATATGCGACCTCATGACGAGATGCCGGGATTGTGGAAGTTGGATGAGTAAAGTACTGATGAAAATACACCGCTGCGGCGATAAAGAGCACGTCTGTTCCATCTGTAAGACCGTGGTGGAACAGGATCATCTCTGTTACGTACAACGTAAACCTAAACCTAAGAAGAAGAAAGGAGAAAAGAACTCGTACATCTTCTACGACTTCGAATGTAGCCAGGACACGGGAGTACACGTTCCAAACTTTTGCGTGGCACATCGAGCTTGCGATGCATGCATACACTCACCCATCGAAGAAGAGTGCGAGACGTGCACCCCATTACCCGGAGGAAGAGAAGTCATCTTTCAAGGAGAGAAAACCTTAGAAAACTTCATGAGCTGGATATTTTCTAGCTGTGTCACGAACACCAACAGAGAAAAGAAATCATGCCACGACGGTGTGACGGCCATCGCTCACAACATGAGAGGATACGACGGTCAATTTATTTTACATTTCCTGGTCAATCGTGCATGCATGAAACCCGACGTCTTGATGAGCGGAGCCAAGATCATGACGATGTCTGCCAACGGAATACGTTTCATCGATTCCTACAACTTCATGAGTTCCTCGTTGAGTAAATTACCCAAGGCCTTCGGATTGACCGAATTGAAGAAAGGTTACTTCCCTCATCTTTTCAACACCCCGGTCAACCAGCAGTACTCGGGTACCTATCCTCCGATGGAAACGTACTTGCCCGACTCCATGGAAACCGAGGCTCGACGTCAGTTCATCTCGTGGTACGAAGATAAAGTGAAGAGCGGAGAACGGTTCGATTTTGCCACCGAGATGCGAGAGTATTGTCGATCCGATGTAGACATCTTGAGAAAATGCTGTGGAAAGTTCCGAGAAACCCTTCTGAACTTGGTCGACGTCGATCCCTTTGCGGAATGCGTCACGTTTGCCAGTGCCGCCAACTTGGCGTTTCGACGCAATTTCATGCCTAGAGATAGTTTGGCCATCATACCTACCGAAGGATACCATCCAAAGCGCAAATATTCCATCAAAGCCCTACGATGGTTGAAATGGATCGCTCACGACACCAATCACGACATACGACACGCTCGCAACGGAGGGGAAGTCAGTATTGGACCATATACCGTGGACGGTTACGATACCAACACCCAAACCATTTACGAGTTCCACGGATGTTTCTGGCACGGTTGCCCCGAATGTTTCCCGAACATGATACATGAGGACCATCCGATACAACACGCACTCACGTTTGGGGAAATATATCAAGCCACGCAACAACGACAAGTCAATCTGAACGAAATGGGATTCAACGTGACCTGTATATGGGAACACGAGTACGAACAGAAGATCAAGGACGACCCGATGTTTGCCGAGTTCATTCTTTCGACGTACAAACAGATAGCCGATCCGCTGGAACCACGAGATGCACTGTTTGGAGGTCGCACCAATGCCACTCGATTGTATTGCGACGAAGGAGATATGCGTTACATCGACGTCTGTTCTTTATATCCATTCGTATTGAAATATGGTATCTTTCCCATCGGACATCCTACCATCATCACGGAGAAATTCCAGAACGTGAGGGAATACACGGACTCGTCAAGTGTCGCATCTTCCCACCCCGTGGATTGTATCACCCCGTATTACCCTACCGCACGGATCATAAGTTATTGTTTCCTTTATGTCGGACGTGCGTGATGAGTAAAGAGAACATAGGATCCGACTACCGATGCGAACACACGGACGACGAGCGAGCACTCACGGGTACTTGGACCACGCCAGAAATCGACATGGCCTTAGACATGGGATATCGAATAGATCGCCTGTACGAAGTGTGGCATTTCGAACAATCCAGCAACACGCTATTTCGAAAGTATATAGATACCTTTCTACGCATCAAACAAGAAGCCAGCGGATTCCCTAGCGATTGCGATACGGAGGAAAAGAAGTTATCGTACATCGAGGAAGTGTTCCAGCGAGAAGGTATACGGATGCAGGAAGTATGTAAAAATCCCGTGTTACGTACCATAGCCAAATTATTTCTGAACTGTCTGTGGGGAAAATTTGCTCAGCGACTGGCTCTGACTCAGAATCGTTACTTATCGGAACGGAGCGAACTGATCGAGTTGTTACACGACGATACGAAAGACGTCAAACACGTAGAAGTCATCACCAACGCCGAAGACGATTCCTTAGACATGGTATTGGCAAGTTTCACGGACAGCAACGATTTCATACCACCGTGTCCCTTTGGTAACGTGGTCATCGCCTGTTTTACCACCTCTCTGGCTCGTCTCAAGTTATACGATGCATTACACCGACTAGATAGAAGAGTACTCTATTTCGATACAGATAGCATCATCTACGTTCACGACAAAGACGCCTGGTCTCCCACCATCATGGATAGTTTGGGATGTTGGACCGACGAATTGAACGGAAAATCTATCACGACGTTTGTATCGGGAGGACCGAAGAACTATGCCTACCAATTAAGCGACGGAAGCACGACATGTAAAGTGAAAGGTTTGACCTTGGACTACCGTACCAGTGAAATCATTAACTTCGATTCTATGAAGGAGATGGTTTTAAGAAAACTCGAAGGCCTCGACATTGAAGAGGAAAAGATCAAGGTCGTTTATCCTTCAAAGATCGTCCGTGCAAAAGATCATACTCTTCACACTAAGGTGACCAGTAAAGACTATCGCGTGGTGTATGATAAGAGACAAGTTTTAAACAATCTCGACACTTTACCTTACGGCTATTGAAGGAACAAGATGTGTGACGACACGACACAGCGTTGCTCAAACGTTTGTTTGAAGTGTGACCATGACGAAATAGAAGAACTGTTTGGACCACAATATTATCCTTGTCCTCACTGCAAGAGAGAAACGTTTGAGGAAGACTTGGGATGGTATTGTTACCAGTGTCATTTCGAGGTCTGTGAAGATTGTACTCATCCAGACAAATGTCCGTTTTATCGATGTCGACATTGTCAAAACAAGTCCGACGATGGAATCTGTTGTCTTAAATGTAAACAGCTGATTTGTAAGTCGTGTGTGACAACGACATGTATCTATCTTCAATGTGAATTTTGCATGGAAGGTATCGAAGAAGACAAACTCGAAGATTCCATTTGTGCAGACTGTCGCGAAATAGTCGATAGACATTGGTCTAAGAAACATTGAAAAAACGAATCATTTTACCGTCGGATGCCGAACGAGCAAGATGTGCGACGACATTCGTCCGATGATTAAAATGGCACTGTGTATGAACATGAACCTACGTAAATGTAATGGATGTTTTCGAGGAGAATCATGTGATTATGATTTCGAAAGGATCATGAACAATGTGTTACACGACGGGAACATTATATCGGACATCATCATGTTAGTGTGTCGTTTTCATAAGACTTTTGTGCCTAGAGCCTACGTGAAAGAAGAACTCATAAATGTTTTACCTTTGTATTATTCGAAACTTCGTTCTATCTATTGTTGTCAATAAATTTGTATAGAACACAATAATGTAAAACATTTGTTTGTACAAATAAAATTTGTGTAAAACATTTGTTGTAAAATAAATTTGTGTAAAACATTTGTTGTAAATAAATTTGTGTAAAACACAATAATGTCTTATTATTCATGGTCTTAAGCTATCGACGTCATTTGACGTCATGACTTCAAACGTGCGGGTCATAGATTCGAACTTGATCGACGATGCATTCGTGTTTAAACACGAATTTACCATGGTGGTAGCCGGACCTAGTCGTTCGGGAAAAACAGAATTTGTTAAGAAGTTGGTGAATCTGAAAGATTTCATCATAAGACCACCACCCCGACGAGTCATCTGGTGTTATCGAGAATGGCAAAAGGCTTACGAAGACATGAGAGGTGACGTCAAGTTCATCAAAGACATTCCAGAAGACGACGAACTCTTAGTATCCGATACTACCGTTCCCCATCTCCTGGTCTTCGACGACATGATGGGTGGTAAAGCCGGCGACTCCATCGTGGATTGGTTCACGAGAAAAGCCCATCACCGCAATACCAGTGTGGTATATATCACGCAAAACGTGTTCGACCGAGGACCTCATCATCGCACCATTAGCTTGAATGCACATTACCTGGTGTTGTTCAAAAATCCTCGAGATAAAAATCAAGTGGACGTGTTATCGAGACAGTTAAAACTTCCTCACATGAACCACGCCTATCAAGATGCCACCGCTCGTGCTCACGGCTATTTGGTGGTAGACCTGACTCCCACCACACCGGACGAGTATAGATTACGTTCGGACGTGTTTCATCATCCGGAAGAAGGAGGAATCGTCGTGTATGCTCCCAAGCTATAAGAAGTCCGACTCGAAACGTTCGAGGTCATTATTCGACAAACCGACGAGATGCCAGGATCACGGCCGAGAACTTCGGGAAAATTGATAGAACTCTTGAGAAAGTTGAAAACGACTAAAGATGCCAGACGAAGACAATTTCTACTGGAGGAGGGTCGTAAATCTCTATTGAATTGGTTCAGCATGGGGGCCAGGAACATGATCAACGGAAGCATGCCCATGACCAAACCGACGGAAAAATTCGTCAAGAAACATTTCGATATCTTACAGGCGATAGCCGATCGGAACACGGATCCCGACGAAAGACGACGTCTCATCTTGAAACGAGGTGGAGCTGGATTCTTGGGTGGGGTCATCATTCGCAACATGATGCAATGGCCGCAACGTGAAAACGACAATAAGCGTTTTTACCGAGTACGTAACAGAAATCCCTTGGAGAATCCTCCCCTCAGACGCGGTGTCAGAAGAACACCGCAACCCAAGCGTCAGAGAAAACAGAGAAGAGCACAGCCTAAACGTGGGAGAAGACAGAAAAGAGCACAGCCTAATCGTCAGAGAAGAGCACCGCAACCTAATCGAAGACGTAACAATTCACCGCCCATCATGAGTGCAGCAGCACGTGTGGCGTTAGAAGCGGCTAATCGTAACTTCGGTGCTAACGTGGAGCCTTATTTCAAGGCTTTCAAGAAACCCATACCCCCTTTGAGACTCAAAAGAGACAGTGGATCCTCCTCTTGGGTACCTGTATAAAGTTTTGCACCAAAAATATTATAAAGGAGACGACACATACGACAAGGTGGCATTACTGAAAGACACGTAGTCTGAGAAACATCATCATCATGGTTAAAAAGAAAACGGCAGGTTTACGAGCTCATGCAGATTTCATCCGGTTATTGGGAAATCCCTCTTACTCCAAAAAGTTTAAAAAGGCCATGCTACGAGAAGCTCCAGACAGCTGCATCTGCAAATTGTGCGAATGTATCTTGAACGTATTAAAAGGCGTGGTACCTTTGACTCCTCATCAGAAAGCCAAGTTAGCTCCAACGAAGCAGGTGTTGAGACTACTCGTCAAACCGGGTAAAAGCATCAAAGATCGACGAAAAACGTTGATACGACAGACCGGAGGAATATTTCCTTTACTTCCACTACTTCCTGCAATATTAGGACCCGTACTGGGAGGATTAGCGGGTGGTGGACGTTAAACAAATCATGGCGCGAAAGATGGTCTTGGTTCCTAACGCTCTATACGAAGAGATGCAACGCAGTAGAGATCCCATGACTTTACCGCATCCTTTACCTTATCCACCCGAAGTCACGGCGGCCGTAAGAACGGGACAAGAATTGGATGCTTTAACGCAAGGACCCAGTGATTTAACACCATCCCAGAGAAATGCATTGATAGGACAGAGTTTGTATCGTTATCGTACCTACTTGGATCATACGAAACAAAACAGACCCGTCAACTTACCGACGTTACCGAATACTCAGGGAAATACCGATGTCGCGGGAGAAGATCCGACGGTAAAGGAGGGGCTGATCGAACAGATCGTGAGTAGCGCCCCTAAACCCATGCGTGCCAAAGCCAAGATGTTGATTCAACACATTCAACGCCATCCACAGATCTTATCCTGGGACGAAAAGGGACAAGTCAAGTATCGCGGAAAAGTCGTTCCCAACACCAACGTCATCGACTTGATCGGAGATGCCGTGCGTAGTACGGATCGTAAGGGATTCAGACCACAAGGAATAGAAATGTTTACTCGAGGTCTAGGGGAAATCAACGTCCCTCGCGATTACGTCCGCAACCCGAAATTCATCAGACATTTGAAGACGGCACCTACGCCCAAAGTCACACCACCATCACCACCACCATCACCACCACTACAGGATTCACGGAGGCCGACGCCATTCCTTCCTAAATCCCCCGCACGAGAAAAGAGATCGGTAGATGAAGAGGAGGAGGAAGAGGAAGAGGGTGGATTTTCCTCGCCGTTAAATACGCCCTTTAAGACTCCCAAGTCTCATTCTGAGATGGAAAAGAGATGGATAACGTTCAGTCCTAGATCATGGCTAGGCGGAAGCAATTAATCTTATCCGATCTATTACGCGACATCTTTTACGATCCGGGACAACCTGGTGGATATGGAGGAGTTCGACGCCTGTACCGACAAGCCAAACGTTTAGCACCCGTTTCCTTAAAGTTCAAGAAAGAAGACGTAGAAGAATGGTTGAGAGAGCAATCGACATATACGCTTCACAAACCCATCAGACGTAGATTTCCACGCAATCGTACCGTGGTGACCACCATGGACGAACAGTGGCAAGCCGATCTAGCAGACGTGTCCAACCTCAAAGACGACAACGACGGGATGACGTTTCTCTTGTGCGTCATCGACGTGTTTTCCAAGTATGCCTGGATAGAACCTCTGAAAAACAAAACTGGAAAGGAAATGATCCGAGGATTTCTAAACATCTTGAAAAGAGCCAAGTCCCGACATCCGAGACGTTTTCAAACGGATAAGGGCAAAGAATTTTTAAACAAGGATTTTCAACGCATGTTAAAAGAACGAGACATTCACTTCTTTACCACGAACAACACCGATACGAAAGCCAGCGTGGTGGAACGATTTCAAAGGACTTTGAAAGCACGCATGTGGAAATATTTCACTCACAAGCGAACTCGACGATACGTGGACGTCTTACCTAGATTCGTGAAGAGTTACAACACAGCCCGTCACTCGACCATCGGACGGGCACCGGCCGACGTGAATCCCTCTAACGTCATCGACGTGTGGCAATACGCTTACGAGAACCTCGGACCTAAAAAAGGGAAACCACCCAAATTCGAAGTCGGAGATCGAGTGCGCATCAGTAAAGTCAAGCACGTGTTTACCAAGGGATACTTACCGAATTGGACGACGGAACTCTTTACCATCAAACGTCGAGTAACGGGGCGTTATCCGTACGTCTACGTCCTCGAAGACGATCACGGCGAACAGTTGGAAGGAACGTTTTACGAAAGCGAACTTCAGAAAGTGATCAAGTCGGACGACGTCTACGAAGTCGAAAAGGTGATCGAAACTAGAAAACGCCGCGTCGGAAAGAATCGCGTCATTCGAGAAGCGTTAGTCAGGTGGAAAGGTTATCCACCCAGTTTCGATTCATGGATTCCTCATCAGAACCTCATCGCATTGACGTAGAGGAGAGTCCGATACCACCTATCAACAACAACAATAACAATAACATCGTACGTTCATGGAAGTGGTGTGGCGAAGCGGTACCTAGAAGCGAGATCGTATTTTTCACCCAAGCGTTCGTGGCGATGACGGTCATCTTGGCGGGCATCATTTGTCTGGCTTTGGGACAAGACAACAGAGAATTTTGGATGGTGATGCTGAGCGGAAGTTTGGGGTATATAATGCCCAGTCCCAAGATGAAACAATCAAATTGGGTGCGATCGCGACTGGAGAAGACGTTAACATGAGTTTCTACATGACATTACCCAGCGATGGATCTTTGGAAACCTTTCCGAATAACACCCTGTCTTCTTTCCGTACACACTTACCTCAGATGATGGACTTAGACGACGGGGAATCGTAATGTTTGACAGACTTAGCTGACCAATGACAGTCCAGCACAACACAACGTTTTACATGTAACAATACTTCTTCTTCATGTACCATATATTTCCATGAACTGTTAACCGCAAAGACATATTTGCTGGAAATACGTCGAAATTTTCATCAGAAAGTGTATTTGCTTGTTATTTTCAATCCTCCACTTTCGAAGCCGCATTCGTTGAGGGAACAGTAATCTTTGAAAATAGAGTTGCATAAAAATGCCCTGGTAAATTCAGCGTGGTTAAGGTATTCTAGTCAGAAGGAGAGCATATGTAACAACCGGGAAATATTTGGGAAAAAGAAATGTAACATATATCAAGTCTTGGAAAGTTTTATATCGCATCATTTTATATAATAATTTTAAAAAGCTTTAAGATTTGTTAGGTAAAAATCTCGTAAACAGTTTCTTTAGAAGAATTCATATATATACTTTATATATTAAGTAAATCATTGATTTTATATTAGATGATAGTATCAACAAAGTCAAAACATCAAATCACAGTCTTACCGACATATATTCCAAATATGTCATAAAAGAACATTATTCTTGCGCACAACTTCGACAAATTAAAGGTAAAGGAAACCCACACTCAGAAAATGCCATACAGATTTCTGATCCCGAGGTTATTTAAAACGTGTTCGTCTCCAAACCCGTACTCACTCGAGCACGGCTCTCGAGTATGAGTACGGGTGAGGTCGTAAACGCTTTCGAGCACGACTAAAAACTTCATCTTTCTCAAGATCCTCAATTGGATTTGACTGGTCACGAAAGACACGGGGACGATGAGTTGGGTAATTCTATGATATAAGCCGCCATATTTACATTTCGGATACGGTTCTGAGTATGGCTCTAACTTCGAGATTGGAGCATGCTATCATTCTCGAATTTTTTATAACCTCGATGAATTTCGAGTCGTGCTGAGTTTGAGCACGTACTCAGTTTAGAGCACTGAGTCGTGCTCCAGAAAGTTTTATAACCTCGACACCTAGATTTGCTATCCATTGAATCTTCTCATTTTCAACTGTGCAGTACCTTAATCACTCGGAATTTGACGAAGAAGTCCGTCGTTTTTGTGACGTGGAAATGTACCATATATAAGGCAATAAAATGACGTGAATTGAAAATGTAGGTTACTTTACGATTCTACCGTAATAAAATAGTTTGATTTTATTTAAGGCTGATCGGTGATAACAGTCAACAAAAGAAGGTTTATAAATCAAGTCGGCCATGATATATCGTCATTACCAAGATCTCTTTTAATCCTAACAGATGCTCAATGAAACCGAATCAGTACTAAATTCTATTTCGTCATCAGTGCGCTTTATGCGCAAGTGTCATTCAACTCGTCTCTTGCGCACCTTTGTCTCGAGAAGCCTCGTTCGTACATGATTAACTGAATAAGTCGTATATAGGTAATATGTAGGTAAATTCCTTAAAGTATCTACGGCATAGTTACCCTGAGAGATGTCAAAATCAGCACAATAATTTTAATTATATCTATGTGCTATTCATCCATCGTAAAACAGGTAGTTGCCTGGCAAAAACAACAAACCTAGCGACAATTAGAAGACGGTACTGAAACATTCGATTCGTGTTCAACACTTTATATTCTCAAAGGATGGATACTCGAGCTCTAGTTTTCGTCTTTTTACACTTTTTCGTAAATATCTGGATTTCAGATACAGCGAGACGTAAGTATCTAGAACTGATTTGGAAGTGATTTGATACATTTTTTACAATATAGATATTTCGTTGATATATATGTATATATACATAATAACTCCATTTTCTCCGTCCACAATAAAGTTTGATTGTGATATATTCAACAAATGTGCATATCGCACCCTTTTCTCTTTAACTTTCCGTACAACAAATATGCATATCGTACCTTTTTCTCTTTAACTTTCCGTTAGGCTGTGAATATTCTCATTATTCTGTGAATAACGATTCCCTTTACAACTGTTATGGAAATTCCCTTTACAACTGTTATGGAAATGCTAGACTGTTAGAAGATGTACATCTCCGTCTCATTTGTATAATCATTTTTACGTGTATTTTGGCAAGTAAAAATAAAATTACTTTGAATATATAAGAATTTTGTTCCGTTATATGACTGAGTAGCAGAAACTGGGTTTCAAAACGTCTGTTGGAAATAAACAAAAAATAAATATATGAATGCAAAAACAAATACATGTAAATGATTTTCAAAGTAGAAATCCCGGCGTCGGACAATGTACAGTATATCGACATTTCTTTTGGAATCTCCATCGAAAGTATTACTGCTTGTTAAATTCGGCTCGTAGGAACCGCAAACACCCCCCCCCCCCCCCCCCCACACACACACACCTTTCTCCCGATATTGTTTTTTGGTCGATCATGGACCATTTTTATCACATTTCGAAACGAATCGAAATTCAAAATTTGGCCCCTTCCCTTACTTTTGAAATGCCTCATACGGCAATACGATAAATGTGAAATTCTGTCGACGAACGCTGTTCAGATGATGTCCTATGTAGTATTATAGTAAGTAAAATGTATAATTTGATTTATTCATTATGACTAAAGAAATCATAATGAACACTGAACGACATATTCATCGGTTGTAATAGTTCATAGGATTATGATTATAGAAATAATTCCAATGAGGTGAACAATACATGGGGATAGCTACCAGCCCCAACAAAACAATACAAGGAGCGGAACCAGAATTGAGATTTAGATTTTTTTCTGGATGGGATCCAGGTTTATCTTGGATCCCAAATCCCACCCCCTGAATGTGAACACTATAATGAATACATACTGAACCCTATTATTTGGCAATATCAAAAGTAGCAACCGATATAAAGAACAAATAAATGAGTCGTATAATTTAATTTTGTTCAGTTCAAATCAAAAGAAATCCATTCGAATAGAATTACCATGTGCTCAGTTAGGATTACAGAAAATGGGGGTTTCTGTTATTTGGACCACATCTGCTTCAGCTGATCCAGCTATACGATCCCATTTTGAGTAGCGACACCTACTGATTATTGATGATACACCACCTCTGTATTTGTAGATACACTCCTATAACACGTGACCTACTATCTGTACCTTAAGTATGCTAACATTAAATTAATGCGTATCACTTTACTGTGCACAGATTTCGTCACTGAATCCTGTGGTCATGTCATTGGTCCAGATTTTGGAACATACCTTGAATTTGATGCCGATGCAACCTACAACAAAAAGACGAAAGAGCTGACGACTCCTCAGCACATCAAAGGTTTCGAGTTCGAATGCATCATCGTATTGCGAGGGATGCCCTCTACCGGCGAAAAACGGTACATGTCACTATATTGGCGGGATTTTATTTTGGCGGGCCCCAACCTCACTACGGTGGAAAGTGACGTAACTAAATGTGGGAAAGCTTACGTCACGGTTTATAATGGCATGGATACAACGGCGCAAGAGAAATACACTTTATGTGGAGTGGGGGCGCTTCCGTCGCATTTAGAGTGGGAGGGAGAGTATATTACACTTTATTTTTATATCGATTTCCGGAATCCCAACCTTAAGATTGTCTCCACCACGCCCACCACAGAGCCACCTGGAGGAACAACTGAAGCGGACGAGAACTCAACCACGACGACCGCTGACGTACCGACAACTACACTTGTAGAGGATACATTTCCTTACCCAGAGGTCTACTTCCGGATAGATGTGACGTCATTTGACTACGGTAAGTACCGATTACAAACATTTTGATGATATGCAATGAACTGCCATTTGATTTTTTTTTGCGACTATGGAATTTCGCAAAATGAAATCTGAAAGTAGTTTGCGATGTTCTATATTTGCGATAGATTAATTTCTTTTTTTATTAAATTGTAAAATGTATAACAGAACTACTATTGGGGTGCCCTTTTACACGCCAAGCGAAGTGTTCTTTGAGATATAAATATTTCCATAGACTGAGCGAGAGCGAGTTGAAATTTCAACAAATGATTCATCTCATGTTATAGGATAAATATGGAAAGGTATACAAGTGACTTTCATCTTATCATTGTACCACTCTCTTACACTACTCGGTACTTGGTGGATCGATTGACTGATTTATTGTTTTACGTCACTCCACGATTATTTCACGTATATGGTGACGGCATTGGCTACATGAATCGCAAATAAATTTAGACCTTTGCAACAGACCCACCCGAAGCAATGAGGGATCTTTTATGTACCATGGACCTCGGTTTTTACTGTCTCATCGGAAAGACAAAACACCGGTGTGCTCACAACGGGAGTCGAACCCTGGACCTCTCGGTCAATAGCCAAGCACATTCTTTGAGCCACACCGGCTTATACGTGGTGGAAAATTGTATACTTAATGTCGCTGCATTTGCGCAAGTACAATCCTCGCAAAAATGAAACGCTCTCGAATAGTGTGAGCAGTTTACAAAACATTGCTTATCTTTCATGAAATTAATCTATGTTCTTTGTAGAATGTAATGACAGTATCCCTGGAGTCGTCATGAAATGTAACGACAGTAAGAGATGCATTGATGATTCCCTCAGGTGTGACTTCTGGTTCTCAAGAAATTGTCAGAACGAGTTATTTCCCCTTGATAATACGGATACGAGCAAGTATCCGCCTGGGAACTGCTACAGTAAGTAAACTATATACAGCTTGTTCATAGATGTTGGATACATAATTCTATCTATCAAAATCATATGAAAATATAGCGACGACTTGTATCGAAAACAGCAAACTTTACAAGTCCTATACAAATGTCCCTCACACAAAATCAACCTTTTATACAAGGGCACCTGTCAGAAGAGACCATATTTCCCTTTAGTGGTTCATTTAATACAACATTTTTGATTTGATTTATAGATTGTCATTTTATTGTGTTATCCCCGAAGCTTCTAATTCCTGTCATTAATTCATTCGGAATCCAGACTGAATCAAAATGTATATAGTGGAATAAAATTTGTAAGGAATAAAATAATGAAAGTCTACCAAACAACCACGTTAACATTTTTCAGGGAAAACGACCTCCACTACGACGACCACCACCCCGCCTCCTCCTACACCGCCTCCAGATTTCATGCCACTATATGCCACCCTGGGTACCTTGGCCGGATTGTTCCTACTATTCTGGTGCTGTTGGCGACCTGGTTATATACCGTGGAGGTTGGCACGACTCCGGAATGTGCCGTGCTTCAATGCGTGCGGTCTGTGTAGTCCCTATGGATGTTGTGCTTCGCTATGTCCGTGTTGTCCATCGTGTAGTCCGTGTTGTGCTCGCTGTTCCGCTAGTCCATGTTCAAAATGCTGTTCTGGAGGTTCAGGTAAGGTATAAGGAGTGAACGTGTTGTTCAGGTAAGATATAAAGAGTGAACCTAATGTTCAGCTTTGTGGAGAAACTCACATTAATGACGTTGCAGTTTCACTAGTAAAGCGCGGGAATCATGTGCATCGCTTCGTATGGATGTTTACGTATTTCTGTTGATAAATTCCGTTATTGGTGTTCATATCAAACTGCACGATGTGCTCCATTCTATTCAGAGTTGTCTTTCCTTGTTTGCATTACAGTTGTGCTTCGTTTTAAAGATGGTGAATCATTTTTATGAAAAGCTTGACTTTAAACATCGCTCCTTTGAATCTAGTACCACCTTTCCTCGATAATATTTTTATCACATAATACTTTTTTCATTGATTCTTGATTGCGTGTAAATTTCCCTACACTTTGAAGCTATTTAAGTCGTTAAACTCCATATATATCGCCATTGCCACAATGCTAAATTCCTGTGGTATTAAAACTTTTCTCTTGTTTGTACTTCAGGTGTTTCAAATCTTTAAAACCTCGAAGTATTTTTATAACAAAAACTCATATTAAGGAAAATCTAGTATTACTCAATAGAATTTAGCAAACCTAGTGTTTTGAGATTTATGAAAAATATCCTCAAATAGATAAATATGACCTTATCAACCCAACACTGAAACCTAAGGGCAAAGTAACTTTTTCATAGATAAGAAATAAAGAAATAAAAAGGGGGAAAAGTTCTTGGTCAAGAAATCTATAAATTAATGTCCTATACAAAACTGTATAGGACACATGCAAAATTTCGAGAAATTGATTTTTTTTTCTGAATCTAAACAGTAAAAATAACTTCCATGTATATTATTATCATCGATTAGTAATAAAATAACTTAGTTTAGTCCTAGCTATTTGTTTATATTTTTCTTTACCTTAATCTATAAGCATTATTTTACATAAGTATGTACTGAAAATACCAAACAATTCCTTTATTATGCATGGATACCTTGATTACTTCAGATGTATTTCTATCTATAGGACCATCTGCCACAAAAGGGGCGGCCTGGAGAGAAGCCAAGATGAGGGGAATGATGGATTCCCGCGGATCACTGGGATCCGATCTCTACCCTGGGCCCTTCTCATTAAATGGTAGAAATTTTAATATTCTGTATCAGCTTTCTTATAGTCCATCTTATATCATCATATCATACATAGTGGCTGTTTTAGATTTAAACTATAATCTCGGTAAAAAGTTATGAGTGAAAAATTGTCCTAATAAAAGTAGCCTTAAAATGAGTCTTTTCGGTAAACAAAGTTATTTCCCATTTGGAATGGCATCTGACGCAAAACATTTATGATGTCATCACTTCCTATAAAAACTTCGTTTGTGATTATCATTTCCCCGAGTTTTAGATCGTTTTTCCATAGAATTTGATGATGGCATGTTGTCTTACGCTAAATACCGTTCCAAATGGGAGGTAACTATGTGTAACGAAAAGACCGAATATGAGCGATACTGATATGATTTTAGATAATTATGGAGCGTTAGGTGCTAAATTCATACTAAACATGGGTTTTTGTCTTTTAGAATATGGAGAGCTGCATGTAACCGGAGATAAGCCAATGAAAATGATGCCTTTTATAGGTTTTTTTTCTGTTGTGTATGCAAATAAGATACATGTCACATGCTATTCATTAATTGACGTTAAGTTACACAATGACAGTAAATAATAGATGTACTGTTGACATCTCTGACATACCTATTTACTGTAATGTTTTCAGGAGGCCCCAAAAAGAAACGAAGCTCTGTTGGACCACTCCCACAATTCGGAAACGGTTCCCCGTACAAAGTAGCGCCACCTGGCCATACTCCGGGTAACGGACGTAGTAATGTCAAACCGTTGCGAGGAAGCAATCCCAATGATCCGACCAGTTTGGACGCGGTAGAATTGGCCAATGGGTGGACTCGTTTTCTTACCAACGATGGTGCACATCTGAGGGAACATCGATGAACAGTACCGTTCACAAATAAAGATGTATGTGATAAACGAAAACAATGATCAAGAAAGCCTACCATGAAAACTGAAAATTATTTTGGATTTAATTGCTTATTAAGTCAGTTTAGTGCTATGCTGGCTTCTCTTTCAGCGATAACTAAATCAGATTTCTGTTAACAATTAATGTTGAATATGTTAACAGGCGTTTTCATATTTTTGTTGTAATGTTAACCATTCTTACAATGACTACCATACGAACTTGTAATATATATTTATGTTGTTATAGCGTATATCTATCTTACAGGTTAACATCCAAAACAATGACCCAAATACATGTATTAAGGTCTTGGTTTTCATTTTTCTTGTTCACGTAGACAGGTAGTGACACCACTTCCATCCATCCGATACGAGACATACACTATGTATATCTTTATAATAGTAATTTGATGTCCATAACACACACGACGATGAGCCTTTTTTGTTCACGAGGTTTTGGTTCCAGCTTACTGCCTAAATGATCTACATGTATACGCTTCAGCTGCGATGTATTTGATCGTCATGTAGGTACTTATTGCGGTAGCGTCTATGATTTACCTATATATAATGTCATAATAATCATAATAATACACTTTGTAATTTATGAAATAAACATCATCTGTGAAATAAGCATCACTTCCTGTATTTGAAACACTGATGGGCGATATTTACTGGTTCAAAAAGAATCGGGCCTCGATAGCCGAGCTCTGCGTTAGAACTCACTGTAATCTCAGTTAGGTCCGTGGTCGAATCCACATCCGGGCATGAGTGAAGGTGTCCATGTATTTACCCTAAGATCGATGACATGCTCTGCCACTACACACAGGACGTCACCGTATACATTTTAAGTGAAATTATCCACATGTGGTATTAAACAACAGCCACAATGGAATAATTTTGATTCATATTCAACAGCCATGGTGACATTGCTGTTTCCAATTTTTGTCGGCAGTTTGTTCTTAGGATCACCCAGTACCGGTCATTAAATTGGTAAATGGCTGCTTAATTTACATACTTTAACTATGGTACTCTGTTGGGACTGCCAACTGCTGTTATTTTGTCAAGAGTTTTTTTTTGTGCCAACACAAGCTTTAAGTTAAAATCATATTAGTATCTTATATCACCCTACAAGGCATCTAACCACACACAGAGATGGGCTGATATCCTTTTAAAAAATAAGTGTTTTATAGTTTAGATGTCACTGCTGTATCATACAGCCGTCGTCAATGATCACACC
Organism: Pteria penguin; assembly: GCA_035048485.1. NCBI lineage: Eukaryota > Metazoa > Mollusca > Bivalvia > Pterioida > Pteriidae > Pteria > Pteria penguin. The sequence goes on along the minus strand of CM068582.1, from coordinate 27,673,501 downwards.
CTGTTGTTGATATAAGTTTATATATAAAATTTAATTGCAAAAATACAAAAGTAATGATAATCAAAACTCTTTCGCCAGCGAAAGGACATGAAGATATATATTTATGTACATAGTTGAACATAGCGGGAATAAGTCCATGGTTTCCAAATATTATTTCATATCAGCTTTTGTTGATGATGTCAGTGATGCATTTGATCTTCCAGACGGGTCCATAGCCTCTAACTCATCTTCCGTATCAAAGTCATTGGACATGCGCGAAGGTACACGTGATTCAATACTGGCGTATCCCACATTTCTGTACTCCTTTTTATAGTACTTCCGGGTCACCGGATAGGTGTCGCTGTTGTCCCACTTCTGTACTTCCGGTAGAGGATCCTTTAGGAATTTTTTCCAGCGATATTGTCGGTAAACATAAATGGCGATGATGGTGGCAATAATGACAAGTGAACCGAGACCAATCGTAAGACCAGCAATGAGGGCGGTATTATCACTGGCAGACGCGCCCAGTTCAGCCGCTGTAACAGGAATGAAAAATAATGAATACAAAAGAAACTAAGTAAACTTCCAAGAAATCAGTTCGTTTTTAAGATAAAGAGTAAATAAATAAAAATGTACATATAAATAGAAAAACACTAAAACTGATATAGATACGCGTATAGAAGCAATGAAATAATTAAATAAATAAACCAATGTTTTTTCTATAGTACGGATATATTAAAATATGTTTTGTTTACCTGTGCATGAAAGTTCGTCTGAATTATCTCCACATTGGTTATACCCATCACATCTTAAAGAACTATCGATACAGATGCTACTGTTACAGGCAAACTGGTCAGATCTACACGGAACTGGAACAAAACATACCACACACATGAAACAAGGAGTACAGACACTAGCTATAATTATTAAATGTGAAAAAAATGTCACATCATTGTATAATCAATCGACCTTGAACATCATGACATTCGAAAATCAGATCTCAATCTGAAACTTTGAAATCAATCTGACTGCTCCTTCTACTCTTAGATAACAATAGCCTGAAAAAGACATACAGACATATTTGGTTTCAGTTGTTTTATGGTGACAATATTTGACAGAAATGAAAAATCCATCTATCCATTACTATCAAACTACTTCAACAATTCTTTTGTTTACAACATGGAATATGTAGGACTAGCAGTGCATGTCTCGATTTTGACCCGCTACCGAGCTCTTTGTTATAGACAGGGATAGATAGGGATCCTTGACGTACCACCTTAATTAAGTGGCCTTTCACCAGTCCCACATCCAACATTTACCATTTTACCATACTCTGGCAATAATTGAACCCGAGATCTTCTAAACTCGAGTCAAAATCGATAATCAATTTGCCGTAGCTTATTTCTTTGTCTTTTTTTTTGTTATGCCCCGCCAGGTATGATAGGGGCATTAAGTGTTTACTTTGTCTGTTCTTCCTTTTTCTGTCGGTAAGTCCTTTCGTCATACATTTTTACGGATTATCACTCAAGTACCTTTCATCATATTCGAACAAAATTTAGATATATGTTTACTTATCAAGAGAGAAAGAACCCTATTGATTTTGGACTGGAAAGGTCCAAGGTCTATGTCACATCTGACGAAAATAGACGATAATTATGGGTTTCCGGATGATAACTCAAGTACCTTTCATCATTTTCAATCTAAATTTGGATATATGCTTACTTATCAAAAGAGGAAGAGCTATGATTTTGGTTCAAAACTTCAAGATCACAGCTGATAGAAAAGTTTGAAATGTTTGATTTCCAGGTGATTTTCATATATTATCATACATCTTTAACTGCACATCAGAATTTGACCATCTTTCACATCTTTTACAGGTCTTTTTTAATAGAGGTGATTTAAAATTTTATCGAAAGGGAAGGATGCTTCTAGATTTGACAGTCAAAATGTCAAAAGGCAAAATTGTTACTGATAATATTTATAACAATTACGGTTCATGAGACTTATTATTAAAACCTTATTTTGTTTTTAATTCATTTTTGTTTTAAATTGAAAATTAAGGAACAAATATCCTACCATTAGTCGCTGCTGAAAGCAGCAAATCAAATCCTCTGTATTGCGCACTACTATCTGTCACAAACTGGATCGTGATTGTCCTTCCGGTTGACGTCGCGTTGTTTGGGTTGTCGTTGTCGCAGTATGGTTGTGAATTGATAAGGGTTCCTGATATACCACTTCCTTCATAAAAGTTGACGTAATCCAGGCATGTGCCGCCAGAATCTTTGGGTTCTAATTCAAATCGTCTAAAAATAGAATTAAAACTCTTTAAGGACATCATCGTTTATCCTAACTGAATGTCGAGTGGTCTTATTTCTGATGACACGAATCTTGGCTACATTAATATTTACTAAAAGATACGATATACGGTGTATGTCTGTAGAATAGTTTTAAAATAGCTCAAATTACTGCACTGTTTAATAAATTTTGGTTTTCGTTAAAAAAAAGAAGTATAAGTATTTGGTGCGAGGATTAATTTAATGTCATCCATTCAAGATATCATGGTATGAGCAAGTAAACTATAGTCATGCAGACTACATACACTAATGATGAGCAATGATAAAACATGATAACAAAAAAAATATATTTTAATACATTTATTTTCATGATATTGTCCAGTTGATGCATTTTAGCGACAATCGTCATGTACATGTATGTCATAGGTGTAGTACAAAACCAGGGTGGGGTGGGGGGGGGGGGGCATCGTGGATACGAGCCTCTTCATCACACTTTTAGAAACGCAGGAGAGGCACAATTGGGTCCCCACCCTCCTTTTGCAAAAATATGCATATGAGTTAGCCGCAATAAGTGGCCTATGAATCATTCATATAGGGCCACTACTTGCGGCTAGCATATTAGTATACATTTTTATCATAGAATTCTATAAAAAGAATGCTAAAAGGGGTTTTTACCACTCGACTTTCTCGGATTAAACTATGCCACTGTTTGTAATGGTCCATTTAAAATTTTTCATCAAAACTTTAATCACATGAAGACAGCGAGTACAACTGATAGGCAGGGATCTCGAACTGTGTAAACGACTTTTTGTTATAACAATACTATTCCAAAATCAAAATCCACTAGTCTACGAATTATCCTGCAGACACATTGTTATTGTAATCATTACCTGAAAACAGCGACCACGAAGTATCCATTGGGCACATTCACGATGTATTGACAGTTCATTCCGTTCGAGTAGACTAAAGCCGTACTTGACTGTAATCGATGTGTGACTTGGTCATCACTAATGTCGAAAGAAAGACTGGAACAGGACGAGGTCAGATACACTGTAAAGTAGAACGTACATGTAGTCGAATTTTGAACACACTATCATACATGAAACAAGATGAAAATGTGACAATATAAGTCAGAGAATATGACGGTCACTTTTAACTTCGACCGCCTGACTTCACAAAGAGACGGTCATACATATAAGTGTGAAAGTCTCAGAAATACATTATGACGGTCCGTCTAAAAAGATACAGGCAGTCTTAGGCTTTATCTCGTGTGCTTTGGCTGAATGTGTGAAACTTTATCGATAGTTAGGCACCGAGGTTAGTATCAGATACAGCATGATGAAAATGGTGGGCAGGAAGCGAATCAGAATGTTTCACTCGAAACCGTGATTTCTACTGATTATTTTCCTCTTTTGTTCGTGTGTGTGTGTAGGGGGGGGGTCACTACGAATATTGTGGTTTGTGCAGACTACCGAATTCACAAAGTTAAATAATAATCTAAGTCATACCTCACAAAAGTCACGCTGATGTCATTAACTAAAGATCTGATGAACAACACCAAAGTTACGACAAAAGTCGATTCTATTGACCGTCCTACGTCAGTATCGCGACTGCATTACAATAAAATATACAGTACTAATATGTATATTATGACTCAGTTTTGACAATGTATATCCCTCACACGGACAGACGTACAGACACAAACGATCTAATAATACTTTTAATTTACCTTTGTATAAAAGTTTTATACAAAGATAAATTCTCTGTTTTGCTGAATGTATTATCATTTGACTAGATCTCTGTTAATAAATGTTGGGGGAGCGGGGTTGTTTTTGATATTATTGTGTGCAAAATAATCTACCTAATTTTGTTCTATGTTTTTTATCGTAGACAATACTCAGCTATTTTCAAATGGGAGAATCCGGATCTAAAAGCGTAAAACATCAAAATGACATAAATATTTTACTGTCAGTAGTAAGATTTCGTACAGAAAGGAGGAAGGAGGGGGAGGGGGGCTTGTTCCAACTACATGTACATGTACATAATTTTCGTAGGAATATTCAGCGCTGTATTGGATCTACTGATACTAAATTTACTCCATCTTGAAGTATACTTTTGACGATAAAGTGTATGGCTCTGACCAAATTTCATTTCTATTTGCCCCCCCCCCCTTCCCTTTCTCTCCCATCTTCTCTCCCATTACTAAAAAATTACTAACCTGGAGAAATAACAGAAAATGAACTGCATATCCATGATAAAAACAATATGATAAAACACAAGCTTCTCATCTTAGCGTAGACTATTTACTTCTTTGTCACACAGGTAAGTTGGCCGCCATTTTGATTGTTTACAACCTGTATGTTTACAAATGGCCGATGATCCGTCTCCTGGCGACAGTCCAATTAGAATTTAAAGCGCGGACCACGAGCACTGCAAGTTTACGTATGGTAGTGTTCCATGCTGCCTTAAATTATCTATCACCGCTTCCAGGTAAAAAAAAAAAAAGAAATAAAGTATGAAGATGGTGACCATGAAGAAGTAAAAAGGCGAACTGGGAATTGAGCTAAAGCTGAGCGGAAATGGAACCTTTGAAATTACTTTATAATTTGTGTTATTAAAACAACACATTATATAATTACAAAAATGTAAATTTTAAGTTTTTTCTCAACTGAGAAACGGATATAAAGTTTTAAAATTTAAGGATTTTGTCATCTTTTACTCCGAAGTATGGAATTTTATATTAATATATTATATATTATTAGATACTAAGACAAAGACATCGTATATATCGAAGTATACGTCCGTATTATGACTAAAAACGGTATATATTTCGACAATATAACCCCAGGCACTGCCTCACGTATACGTTCGGGTGAAAAGATGAAGACAGAGGAAATGCGTCAAGTATACGTTCGGGTGAGACTATAAAGACCGAGGAAATGCGTCAGGTATATGTTCTGACGAGACAAAGTAAACCAAGACATCGTGTGATGGATACGCTCGGATGGCACAATATAAAACAAGACACTTCGCCACGTATACGTTCGGATGACACAATATAACCATTCGGAACACACGGGTTGGTTTTTTTTTAATAGAAACACAAACCCGGATGTGAACGCTCTTTGGTCGCGGAGGTACGTCACTGGTAACTGTTATATAGTACAAGCTTAGCTTTTAAAAAAGCTTAGAGTGCAAACCCTGTAGCATTTTTAATTGCGAGGAAAATGGTACTTGTGGGTCAATTTAAAATGAAGACCCTTTTGTATGATGTTAGCTAGGTTGTTGTCTAAATAATAGTTAATACCTGCTTTCTTATGTTTATTTATGTTTAGACTTGGGTTGGGAAAACTGACCATATTCGTCGGCATGTCACCGTTTAGACATTTCGAACACCCTAAGTACAGTTAGGTAAGGAAGAAATCATACAAACTACGCAGTACTTGCTTCCAACACATAAAGAACACAAATTCCCCGTCGAGGCCTCTTGTGCGCAAAGAATCGCTGGGGAAGTTTCATAAGTACAAAGAATGTTACAAACTGCGCAGTTATTGCTCCACCAATTAAACTGCTAGAAATCCTTGATACTCCTATTTCATTTACTCGAAACTTTTCGAGATTTTCTATAGCCAGATAATGTACATACGCTAAAAGGTACGAACATCTAATTAGTATTACGCGGGAAAATTCTGTTGGATTATACCACTGCTGCCGTGGGAAAGGTTACACGAATGTTGATTTCCAAAATATGAATATCCTTCATATTTATACATGTTTATGTGGCATCCACTAATTTATTTAAAAATAAGTATTTTAAAGTATTTTTTTTATTTTAAGAATACATTGCATGTAAGATTTATTTATCATTTATATGCATTCACTTAAGAAAATCACCCCAAGTCATAATGTCTATCCTATTAAAAGCTCTATCGTCATATACTCCTCTCTGCGTTTGAAAGTACGGTAAATACTATTCGTTTGGAACGCTCAACTTTAACATAGATTTAGTAATGAGCATTGCCTTTGAAAGCAAGGGTATTCTTCTTCATTCCTTTTCCTTTTAAGCGCATTAGAAATATCGATGTCATAGACAATAAAATTTTACACTGTCTGACCTCGTAAAGTAAAGTAACTACTTTTTGGAGGCTATGTTTTCCCAGCATGCAGCATAATCATGTCGCACATGCGCATTTCCAGATTAGACAACAACGTAATATGCAAACCCCCGACGGGGTTTGCAATAAAGAATCAAAATTATATTAGATTAAACATATTTCACGAAAATGCCTAAATGCGCTTTTCCCAGTATTTAATATGAATATTATAAATAATACTCGATGTTACAGATGCTTGGAATCGGATCTAGTTCTAAGCCGAATCACGTGGTTTCAAACATACACAGGCGATTTACGCGTAAAATTTTAACATATTCATACATTCACTTCCGAGTCTGGTTACTGTTACGTACTTGTAAAGAACCGACTCGTGTGTTCCGGATGAATATAAAACGAGACTTCACCACGTATACGTTCGGATGATACAATATACACTTAAACATTGCGTCACGTATACGTTCGGATGAGACACTATACACTAAGACAATGCGTTACGAATACGTTCGGATGACACAATTTTATTAGTTATACAGTGTTTTACAGGGGGGTTACGAAAATATATTGGGTCCATGAAAAAAAAAGTTGTATTTGGCTTGGCTTGGACCCAATATATTTTCGTATCCCCGCTGTTCAACATTGTATAACGATTTTATCCCACCGAAGGCCGTTTTCACCTAATACAACCTTTTTTTCATCATTCATGCACTAAGTGTTTTCGTTTCCTCCCTTGTCATACACTGTATAACTTATTTATTTCACTCAAGGCCTTTTTGCAATCGACCTCGACCGTATATTAAGATAGTAAATTCGCTTTGAGAGCGCGTGTGCAAACTCCATTAGCGTGGCATGATGGGTAATAATCTTGTACTAAGAAACAATATTAGCACATAATTTTGCTGTAAATATTGAGATTTCTAGAAATAAATCTTATTAAATGTCCACAATTAAAAAAAAAAAAGATTTGCTCACTACAAAAACCAAGTTATTCCCGAATATTAACGATAATATCCGAGAGACTTTCCTAAAGAGAAAAAAAGGCGCGCCTACTTTCATAATAAGGAAAAAATGAGGCGTGGTTTTAGGAATTTTAGCATCTGTGCATAGAAAGATGGTTTCAAAAAACAAGTACATGTAATTCCTATTTACATAAAGCCATGGCTTTGTGACCAACAGCTTGAAGATTTTTAAAATGCTATTCCGATTGCAACCTAAGCTTTTTAGAAAGCTACGCTTGTTGAACTTATATCAATGTTTTCGTAATTTTGTTGAGTTGTTCGAGTTGAGTTGCGTTCGAATTCTGTTTATTTCATCCTCACTTCTATTTGCAAACCGCCCCTCCGCCATATTGTTTACTCTCGTCTAGCGATAACATGACGTCCCCAAATCGAGGCGGGGGTATTTCGAAGGTATATTCGGCGGAGGGGATTTATTAAAATAAGATACGGTTGATGGGGAACGATGGTTAGTCGAATACAATGAAATATTTGGTTCTTCTTAACCAATCAAATTTCGAGATTTTTGCCTGAGGTGGGATAAGAGACACTTCGCCACGTACATGTATACGTTCTTATGAGACAATATACACCGAGACATTGCGTCACGTATACCTTCCTATGAGACAATATACACCGAGACATTGCGCCACGTATACGCTCTGATGAGACAATATACACTGAGACATTGCGCCACGTATACGTTCTGATGAGACAATATACAACGAGACATTGCGCCACGTATACGTTCTGATGACACAATATACACTGAGACATTGCGCCACGTATACGTTCTGATGAGACAATATACAACGAGACAGTGCGCCACGTATACGTTCTGATGACACAATATACACTGAGACATTGCGCCACGTATACGTTCTGATGAGACAATATACAACGAGACATTGCGCCACGTATACGTTCTGATGAGACAATATACACTGAGACATTGCGCCACGTATACGTTCTGATGAGACAAGATACACCGAGACATTGCGCCACGTATACGTTCTGATGAGTTGGTTGGTTGGTGTTTTACGTCGTTTCCAACAATTTTTCAGTTATATCGCGACATGGAAGCAGGAGGTAACCAACCTCTTAATTAAACATAGTGGCGCAACCCGGGAATCGAACCCGGATCGTCGGCGCTGTAAGCCAAGGGCTTTACCACTATACCAAGCCTGCCCCTCGTTCTGATGAGACAATATACACTGAGACATAGCGCCACGTATACGTACGGATGAGACAATATACATCGAGACATTGCGCCTCGTATACGCTCTGATGACACAATATACTTTGAGACATTGCGCCATGTATACGTTCTTATGAGATAATATACATCGAGAAATTGCGCCACATATACGTTTGGATAAGACAATATAAAGCAGTGACAGATTCAGAGGGGATTCCAAATCTCGGTTGTTAATTGATAGTTGAACAGAATAATTCGAAATTATAACTTATGCATTTTATCAGTTTATGGCGCCAGACCGTGTTTTATTAGCCCTACCGCCTATAGATCAGCAGAGCTTATTCGATACCATTCGTCGTCCGTCTGTCCATTCGTAAACAATTTGTTTGTTATCGCTACTCCTCTGAGATTTCATTTTGGGCTAAAAGTATTCGACTAAATGATCTAGTCCAAGTATAAGTTTGAAGCTGAACCCAGCCCTCGGGAGTGGGAAATAGGCGTGGTCTTGAAATCTTGTTATGACTTCTTTTCCAATATAGATGTTTATTATTGTATAGTCTAATATGGCTATATTTCTTTCTGTTTAGTCAATAGAAGCATCCGAGTGAAAAAGAAAAATCGAAAATAAACCATCGTTCAATAATCTCCGCCTATCCGTTTTATGAAAATTGATAAACCAGTTGTAGGCAGGAGATGCGGGGTTGCAACCCCTTTGGTCGAAAATTTTTTCCAAACATAGGTCATTTAGGCTAGGTTCAGAGTTTCAACCCCAACACCACCCTTTCCTAACTGAAAAGCATTCATGGCAACTCCTTTTTCAAACATTTCTATATTCGCCTGGTACAGACGTTACAGTGTTTTTAAAAGTACTGATGGTGGATTTTGCGATATAGCCGCAATTTTTATGCCCCAAATTGCGGGAGCTTGGCTCCCCTGATCCCCCTACCAGGGATCCGACCTAGACCTGCTGGGGACCTAGACGGTCCATAGATCCCTCGTCTGACCTCGCCCCCTAACTCCAAAAGTCTGGATCCGCCCCTGTAAAGCGGGATACTTCGTCACGTACACGTTCGGATGAGACAATATAAACAGAGGCACTGCGTTACGTACACGTTCGGATGAGACGATACAGAGCGAGGCACTGCGTCACGACCGGATGAGACAATATAAACCGAGGCACTGCGTTACGTATATATCCGGATGGGGCATAACAAACCGAGGCGCTGCGTTACGTATATGTTCGGATGAGACATATAAACCGAGGCACTGCGTCGCGTACACGTTCGGATGAGAAAATATAAACCGAAACACTGCGTCACATATACATTCGGATGAGACAGTAAAAACCGAGGCACTGCGTCACGTACACGTCCGGATGAGACAATACAAACCGTGACACTGCATCACGTCCGAATGGGACGATATAAACTGAGGCAATGCGTCATGTATATATCTGGATGAGACAATATAAACCGAGGCACTCCTCTGGTATACGGTGGGTGAAACAATATAAACCGAGGCACTGTGTCACGTGCACGGAGGATGGGTCCATTGCACATGTAATCTTGAGTCATTAAACTATGTACTAGATAGATGCCGCAGTCGTATAAGTGAATTAATCTTGATGTTTGCTTCAACTAATTAATAGACAAAAATACCTTTTATGTGTATAGAGCCGGTCACGACGCGTTGCAATACATTGTGTGCAACAAAACTTGCATGTGTCACCAATTCATAAATCTATTGTCGTTGTTTTCATATGCAAAATATCATAGAATATTTTCAAATTCTTTCGACATTTTCAGCCTTAAAGTGCTGAATAATGATTTTTTTTCCGGGGGAGGGGGGGGGGGGGGCTTGCTACGATTCTATATTGTCTACTTTTTTCTTCACATTTACATCAAATTATTAACCTAGCTTCGAGACAAATATACTTGCACAATGCAAATAGGCTAAATATCAGACGTAACGAGGGTAACATATGATACGGACAAATAGATTAAAAATTCACCTTGTGAATACCCAAGTTCTTCATTTATAAAGTTGCATGCAGCCTCATGTGTCGTAAATAGATCAGCTTTCAATTAGAAGTACATATATACTGAAACGATGTACTTCTTGATTTAAATTAGAATCACGGGGTATCCATACTGGAGAGTTGTCTCTGTAATACACGACCGACAGCAGAGATAAAAACAGTTGTATGTAATATGATAGATAATACATTCATATAGGTGATAAATGACTTGAAGTATCATTCCTTATTTGTACTAAACGTTAAGAAATTGTAATATAACGAGAGCGCTAAAGCTGGTTAAATTTCATCAAGTCTATTCTTTAATGTGAGAAGTTGCCATGAAAAGAAAATGAGAGAGAGAGGCTGTTATCAGTGGCGGATTTAGAGGGCGGTCCCGGAGGGCCCGAGTCCCCCTTTTGGCCACATATTTACTAGTAAAAATCCAGATTTTGTACCAAAAATGGATTAGTTTGGCTAATACACATGCGGCCCCCCCGCCCCCTTTCGGAGATCCTGAATCCGCCACTGGTTATGACATCTGTGTCATTTAAGCCATGGGGGATAGTTACTGACCGTTGATAATGTTTATTTATATAAACCCCGAAATTCAACCTGTATAACCCAATTCTTTGACACATTGGTAACTAGGTATATATATAGACTTTACTAACTTTCAGTAGTCCGGTATATTCGTAATCAGCTTGGCTGAGGGTTACATAGGCTACACGTCTAATCGGGAGGCCGGGGTTCGATTCCCGCTCTGGTCATGCCGGTGTTCTGTCTTTCGGGTGAGACAGTAAAAACCGAGGACCCGTGTAGTGGTATACATGGCACGTTAAATATCCCTCACTGCTTCGGGTGGGTCTGTTGCAAAGGTCAAAATTTGTATGCCCCGCATGAGGCAGATGCCGTCACCATATACGTGAAATATTCGTGGTGTGACGTTACACAAAAATCAATCAATCATAGGCTACGCGAAATAAGTGTACAGTGCATTGAATTTTAACCCGAATGTGTTACATCACAGTGTAATACACTGCTATATTCTGGATATATGTACACCACCCAATATGACCAATACGTCAGAGGTTCGAGCCTTCCGATTGCAAATATACTAATCGTCAAATTATCTTATTTTCTACTGTTATACATTCACAGTACGTATATTTATCTCAGCCCTGGATGTTTGGTTTCTGAAGTGTAAAAGAATTTATTCTGACTTGTTTAACGACAATATCAAATGGTTATGGAAATGTACATTATATCATAGGTATTGCATTTCTTTATCTATGGGTATGCGCATGTCATTGTACATAAAAAGGCAAAATATGCAAGAGTGCTATATTATTTAATTTTATGAAAGGAATCGCATCATGGCCGTATCTTGTATTTTCAAATGTGTACTTTTCGCCATAATTTGTTTCCCAGAAGTAAAATCTATTTCACAAGAATACTCCACAGAAAGAAATATTTCATATTTTACGATTTTTCACAGTTCGGAATTATTTTCACTGTTCATGGATAGTTCTCATACTTTTAATGTCAGTTACTCGATTTCCTGCGAAAACAGATCTTCTGGGTACATCTTGAACCTTTATACCCACGATCCGTCGGTGATGACAGTCACAGGAATGACGTCATGGATTATAACATGCCAAGATGCAGCCGCAGTTCCAATACTGGCCAAAAATTTATCGAATAGCGACTACGCCCAAACGAATACACCGCAAAGTGTGGACCAACTACGCATGCTTGGGAGCATCACCATCGTTCTGCGCGGAGAACTCGTGGGTAAAACATTTATTGGATTTCATTTGTCGGAGCAATCTTCTAATACGACAATCCAGGAAATAATATTTGCAGTCTCTGTCTTACGAGAGCGGACTTTCATCGTCACAATTCTTCACGTTCTTGTCTTTTTCTTCGTCATATTTGTAACCCTTACGTTTGGTTGCAAGTTAGACCTGCAGGTAATCAAAGATCACATGAAGCGACCGATTGCCCCGGTCATTGGATTGATCTGTCAGTATCTCTTGATGCCAATGGTAAGATGGTTAATATCTCTTGATGCCAATGGTAAGATGGTTAATAGCATATGATGTTCACATGATCACTTTTTATTTGATGAAACCGTCAAACTCAAAACTTTGGGAAGACATAATTGACCTTATATATAAAGGTTACCTTTATACAAAAGTAAACCTTTAGAGGCAAACATAGGAAATGGGAAATTGAAAAAACAGCATAGATAAGCAGATGATCTCTTTGTAGAGATAATCGTTACGGCAAGATATATTATGTCATGTATGGGAAACCATTTCTTACCTAACCCAGCATATATTTTTATTCAGCATATACGACATTTTTATTGCTAATTTCCCGTTCTTAACCCATTCAGATCTTTCAAATACTGAATATCGCAACTAAAATAACGTCAACATACACGCGCACTTTGTGATTGTTATGACGTCATATGATTATGACGTAAGTTGCCCAAATAAAAGTGCCCACATTGAGAAAAATGGATTTGTTAGGTGACTAAATGCAAATCGTGACGACAACTGCGATACTGCGTATTCTTTGAGCTGAATCCGGACTCCAGATTCTGAATCATTATATTATTATAATATATTATTGTGTCTTTTCGTTATACAGAGTTATTTCCCATTTGAGCAGGTATCTGACGTCAAACCAATGTGACGTGAACCAGTTCTATGGCAACTGGTGTAAAATTACGGGAAGTGATATAGAAATTATATGACGTCACAATGATTTGACGTCAGATACCTGCTCAAATGGGAAATAACTCTGCATAACGAAAAGACCCAATACATTTATAGCATAAAAATGTATCAAGTGTCATATGTTACATTTTAATAATACGGTGCAAATGTTAAGGTTTCAATATGAGCTCCATAAGTACCGTAGACCTTCGAGTAGTACCCGTAGTGTAAGGGACTTTCGAAATCAGTGAGTTTCAGTAGGTTCGAGTTTCCGTATTGTTTATAAAATGAACAGTTATCGGACTTTATTAGGTTCCAGTGATTTTCGAGAACAACATTCAAGATTTCGAAATTTATCCACAATGGTAAAACTTTCTGAATTATTAAAAAAAAATAGTTCTACTTACCTCATACTAACATTTTGTTCTTGAATCTGTTCTACAGCAAGCACCGCTATAGCGTTATAAAAGTTATAACATTACATTCCGAGTGATCAACTCACACTACGTGTATGTTGTGACTGATTTAACGTCATTACGCCTCATGCGAAGGGATGTATTATTATGTTATGGTGCTGTCCATCCGTCCGTCCGAAGCCATTTTATTCCGGAAGTTTTGGTCTTGTCTTGGGATGATGAAACTACATATGTGTGTTAGATATGAGGTCCTACGTATGAAATTTGACTTTTGTCACAAAGAACTCCATTTGTCATTGATGATAATTATTCTTTGTAGATAGCATATGGCATAGCGAAAGTTGTTTCTCCTTACTCAGAGACTACAGCCTTGGGGATATTCCTCATCGGTTGTTGTCCAGGCGGCGGAATAAGCACCATGTTCACACACCTGCTGGACGGCGACCTATCGCTCTCTGCCACAATGACTACTTTTAGTAACCTGGCTGCTCTGGGTAAGTCATCAGTCTTCAGTGACTACTTTTAGTAACCTGGCTGCTCTGGGTAAGTCTTCAGTCTTCAGTGACTACTTTTAGTAACCTGACTGCTCTGGGTAAGTCATCAGTCTTCAGTGACTACTTTCAGTAATCTGGCTGCTCTGGGTAAGTCATCAGTCTTCAGTGACTACTTTTAGTAATCTGGCTGCTCTGGGTAAGTCATCAGTCTTCAGTGTCATACCTGCTTTCTGTATACATACATTCCTAATTGCTGGATTGGTTACAAATTTCAACTATTTGGTTTATACTTTTGTTTGTTACCCGACACATACATGTGATTTCACATTACTATTATAATCATATTTATTATTATTATTTCTAAACGTTCTAATTGCTCTGCGTCTATTTTGGCAAACTTTTGATTAATAATTGGTATTGCCGTATGAAATATTACAATTTATAAGAATGAAATTGAAATTTAATGTTATAAATTGTAGTATTTCATAGGACAGTATAATAATTGACTCAATCACTTGATTTTCACTTTAGGACTTGGCTTTCTTATTTCTGATGACTGTGCGTAAGGGCAATATTGTAGATTTATTGTAGATGCAAGAGACGAGGGGGTCAAACCGATGTTTTTCTTTGTCATATAGAGATGCCTCTACATCTTACCAAGCTGCGAGAAGAATTTTTAACAATTTACACTATTGAACCCTTGTAATATAGGCAGTACTGGGTGATCTCTAAACATTTTGGGTTCTTTATTCAGATTCATCAACAGGTGACGCCACAGTAGTAAGACGAATGCCCAAAAAGGATACCCTTCTTTGAAAATCTTATTTTTCAGAAATGTTGCTTGGATTAAAAAAAAAAAGCCAATAGCATCTCAGTGTTGAATAAGGATGGAAGATTTAAGTTTGTTAATTTCGTTGACATTGAAAAAGAATTTTTGATACGTTTTGGACATCTCTTGAGTCATTATTTTAAAAAATTATCCTTGGCTCATTTCTTTGATTTTTCATCGTAGATTGCTTATTGTGTATATATTTTGTGTATGGTATCTAATTTTAATGATATAAATGTTACTTTGAAGAATTTGAATGCCAAGTAAAAAAAAACCATTTCAGATTTTTTTTTTTCAAGTTTAAAAAGCATAGTTGCATAGGTTTTTTTTGTATTGTCATTTCCCAATTTTTAATTTTAAATGATCAAAACCAAACACATAAGTGCTCACTTTTGATTTTTCAAAATAAAGCATATTATATCTAATTATATTCTATTTTCAGGTATGCTGCCATTGTGGATGTATACAGTAGGCCAACAGTTTGTAGATGCAGCCAACATAAAAATCCCTTTCTTGAATATGTTCACAACGCTTTTGACTCTGGTAATACCTTTATGCATTGGTATTATCTTTACACGGAAACTACCCAGGTGAGGAAAGTTTTGCTGAAGATGGCTACCCCGTTGACAATCGTGTCCATTACTTTAATACTGGGCACCAGCGTGTATTCTTATAGATTCATCGTTCGTTTGTTGAATCTACGAATAGCGCTTGCAGCAAGTTCTTTGCCTTATTTTGGATATATTCTGTCCGGCATAGCTTGCTTAATTCTACGACAAGATTGGAAAAACACCAAGACTATTGTTATAGAAACAGGGGTTCAGAACGTTGGTATCGCCGTCTTATTGCTATTCTTTGTTTTCCCGGAGCCGGAAGGAGATCTTGCAGCTGTAAGTATAATTTCTTACGGCTTTTTAAACTGTGCTGAACTGTTCGCTTTATCTATTCCCTATCTGATTTACAAAAGATGCAAGAAAGAAAGATATGATGAAGTATCAACAAACGGAGGGGTAAATTCAGAGCGTGTCAACGGTGACCTGGAGGTAAAAGAGAATGAAATGAATCTCATAGAGAATGGCAAAGAATACAGATCACAGGAACCTAATGTTGGAATGATATAAAAGTGACAGACCGTATAAGTCTGACATATATTTGTACATGTGTATTTGGGAAAAAATCATAAATAATGCACCTTTACAGTTGTTTAAGAAAGTGTTTGTTTAAAAAAAAAAAAAAAAAGAATTGAAGTTAAGCTAATTTAAAAGAAATTCTGTCCGGTGGCATTTTCATTATCATTGATACGATTGGACTGCTATCTTAGATATAGACAAAGCAAGTTAACATTTAAAAGATTTATGTTTACTTTATTGTAAAGGTCTGAAACAACATGAATTAAATTTTAATAACAAATGTCAACATAATAAAATCTAATTTTTAACATACTTAAAACCATTTCCAAAAATATCATATTTCTGATTTCAAATAACATGGAGGAACAATGTATTAATAAAGGATGACTGGCGCAAACTGTATTGTCCGTTAGTCGCCTGTGAAATTCTGTTATAGGTTCTAAATTTAAATAAAATTCTCTATAATTGTTACCTGGGTTTCCTTGAACCAGGCGACCCAGCAAATGAAACCCGGCGGAAAAATGTAACGAATGTGTATTTGTTGTAATCCAGAATTTTGGAATATATTTTGAAGTTTCCGGAACAAATGAAAGAAAGGAAAGAAGACGTCACAACAACAACAACAACCACAACAACAACAACCACCGGCATTTTCGCGACCTGTGCGTCATGACTTTTATCACATAACATGTCGCGTAAACACCCCTTTACCTCGGCGTGATTCCTTTTCAAAGTCATACCATTTCAAAATTCTCTACTCAGAGTTATCGCACCTTAAGCCCCAGTCACACCAGATCGCACGATTTGTCGATCGTACGACTGGCAAAAATGTAGTCTAGATACGACCGGTCGCCTGTGATTGCTACCATCTCATTTTGCAATCGCAAGCCACGATCTCTTTACGGTCAGTTGCAGCTCAACGGGACAAATATATAGCTTATAATATTTCCTAAAGAATTTAATGTAAAGATGATGGATAAATCCAAATCATAAGTCCGAAAATCATGAAGCCAGAGGACATAAAAAATCAGTGAAAATGAAAACAAAGTTGAAAATAACAAAATATGTCTACTTGAAGAGCATATGTGAACCCCTATGATGGAGTGAGATCAGGTACCCAGGAGAGTGAGCATCTCCTGCTTGCTGAAAACACCCGTCATATATACCCAGTAAAAAGAGTCAAATCGTGTAACTTTCTCTCACTTATATCTCTGTCAACGCCTGAAAAATCGTTCGGTGTCGGCAAAATTATAAGCTTAGTCCACACCAAACTAATTATTAGTTCTTCAGACATATTTGATAATTTTAAGGGGCGAGCGGTCGCAAAAATAAATTTCAATTAATTTTCAAAATGAAGTTGAAATTACGAAAGTTTGAGAAAATAAGGACCTATAGAGTTACGGAAGTTATGAAATATTTATAAGATCTGCCTCATTTTGAAAATATAGATGTCTTAAGCAATAAAAATGACTCCATTTGAAGCCTTTAAACGCAAATCATCATCAATTTGGTGTACAATTCTGACTCGGGAATCTATCAGGTCGTTTATGAAGACAAGTAACATCTTTTTAAAAGCATATTAAGGAAGCTTAGTGTCAAATCTAGAAGGAAAAATAGCTCTTGGCGTTCGATTGGAAAATTCGTGCGGGATTATTTTTTTAATATTAGAATTTGAAATTGGCAATTTAGGTGCGGTCGCTCTTGAAGAACTAATAATAAATTTCATGAGGCCTTATCTTCAAATTTAATGGAATCATAAAACTTTCAATTGTCTGTCTGTTATTTTCAACGAACTATCACATTCTTTATAAGTCTCATCTACAACGAATTTCATGGTTATCTATATGTTCAACTTACATGTAGTTTCATACGCGCAATACACGAAATAGTTCCAAATTCAAGGTAATTAAACATTCATTTTACATAATTTACACTGAATTTAAATCATACTTTATATGAAGCATATTCTCACATACTTCGATATTTAATTTTATATTTTAACCATGGATTTTAAAAAGTTTTACAAGAATCTTGTAAAATAGCGTTGACAGAGTTCTGGGCAGACAATGGGTATTGCGATGTCTGTCCATCTGTCGTCAATTTCCAGAATTTTCATTCTACTGGATGCGGGTGGTAAGAAGATTAATAATATTACGAATAATGCAATAAAAGATGAATAATGAGGTTTGGTAAGTAGATGATGAATAATATTCAGAACGAGAAATAAAGATCTCGGATAAATTTCACATTTTGATTCGCATTTAAGTAAACATAAAGAAAGATAACTCCAGATAATTCAATATATGTACATGTAGTTGGTTATATATGTAGATATCAAAGTAGCAATTAGTTTTCCATAGTGAATTGTGAAGTTTCTATCAATTAAGTATCATTGAATCTTCCTGTGTATCGAAGCTTCCTATGTTTTTCAATAAAAAGAGAGCCCTCTCCCATTAAATAAAGACACACACTCAAAAAGCAGGACGTAGGGTAGCAAAACGCTCACACGACTCTAGTCTCGGTCAGTAGGTACATTGCTATCTATAAGCCTTTCTGATCAACATGTGTGTATTATTTGTGGGATGGATGTCTTATTTTTTTTATCATGAAATAGTCTATAATTCTATTTCGTCACCGGCAAATTTTGCGAACTGAACATATATAATATACGTACCATTTATTAACTTAAAAAATATTAAAATAAATAAATAAAGAATAAATAAGTAAATGAAAAATCCCTTCACAATTTAATGCTTTCCGTTCTCTCCGTTGTTGAGTTTGATTGTAATACTCCCACCCCTATTATTTGTTTGTCTGTTGTTTTAGGCCACATTGAGATTATTTATCTAAATCATAATTGACGGCATGTGTCTCATGCATTTTACAGAAAATCAACACGATGAAACGGAATCACAAGACGCACTGAAGGATATTTGTACGTTCCTATATATCTTCTTATGTCTGAAGCGTTCTCTTAGGGAGTAACCATTTGATTTTCAGGGGAGGGGGAGGCAGGAAGACTTTGTAAAAAAAAAAGTCCGGCTCAAATTTTTGGGGAAAAAAAATAATCCGGCCTAAGGGCTGCTGTCCGAATTCAAGTATCATTATTGTAGCGGTATTATTCTTTCAAGTAATATAATGGATTTTAACTGCATGCATAGCCCAAATGACAGTTTATCTAAAACAATGTTTCAAGTGCAAGACGATGTAATGGACACGAAAAAATATGGATAACACTCCCCCTTCGGTTCTCCAGTAAAAAGGAACGAACGAACTAAAAGTTATCACAAAAAAAAAAAAAAAATAACACGAAGAAACTGGTAATAATAATAATAATAATATATATATATATATATATTTATTTATATATAATAATAAATAAAACAATACACGTACCGTATATGCATTAACTTGAATGTAAACAATACCAAATAAATGTAAGATTATAAATTAATACGTATCACCTGCAATATTTAAAAAAAAAATACAATCTGGAAAAATACAACCATTTTGCTGACTGGTTAAGTGGGTTATTTCTGATCGGCGTTTGAATATGGCGGTCAGAAAGTACCAAGGTGATTTAATCATTTGCCTCCTTATCTGCCTTCGAATGAGAAAGCATACCCTGAAGCCCGATGCCATGGTATAATCTGTAGAATAACAGATTTTTCGGGGGTCAGTCGTAAAGTTATTATGATAGTGGGAATACGTTTAATTTCCTCCGTTTACATTAGGACCGCAGTTAATGGCGGCGAAGTGCATTATCGAGAGCACCAATGTTACTTATCTGTCTTTGACTAACTGAGGGCAACAATGTTTCCTCTCTGTGACTAACCGAGGACATCAGTGTTACTTAACTCTGTGACATACCGAGGGCAGCGATGTTACTGATGGTGATCGTTGGGTTAGAAAGGAACCATTCTCCACCTAGGACGTGGGTGATTATTTTGCGGACTGTTTGGCAACAGATAGAGTAACTTTCTGTGGACTGCAATATTACTGACTTCATTGTCACTTACCGAGGGTAACCATATTACTGACAGTAGTCAATGTTATTGTCACAAACAAATCTCCACCTCGCAGGTAATGTATATTTCACTGTTCCCCTCCCGGGGCAACGGATGGACGCAACAGCATAGACTGTAGTGTTACTCATTTTGACTTACCAAGAGCAGCAATATTACTGATGGTGGTCATGGTTATAGACAAGGACAAATTTCCACCTAGGAGATGAGTATAGATATTGCTGACTCCGCCCCCGGGGCAACATCCGCTCAGGAATATACCCAGGTACACTGCCACTGAGTAAGTAGTCACCAGCTTTGCTATACCATAGGCTATCTACAAAACAGGATTTGGGATTTTATAAATAAATATATATGTGTAAAATTTCGGGTAAAATATCATCTTAAAGATAAGAATCAATATGGGATAAAACGTTGAAATTCTCAGTGTTAACAGCTTGAATTTTAATTATATTTTAGTTATTTTATAGTTTACTTTAAAATATGCATGGTGATTAGCTGAAATTTCTATTGTTACGATATAAACTAAAACATCCTGTGTAGAGCATACGGTCTCACTTTGTTAGAAATACATAATTCTAAAATATATCCTCTACTAAAGTCTATAACTAATAATAATCAGAATAGATAAAAAAAAAAAAAAAGATCCAAATACAGACAATGTTACACGGTACAAAAATCTGCATGCTTTGGAATGCAGTAACAGCTGAAATAAAGTCCTTCATTGATGACCCGAAAAACAGCATTTTCTCAAATATTGTAGGGCAATATTCCAGAATGTTTGAGAAAAAAGCATTTAATCTGACTGGTTAAACTTTATCAAAGAGAAGAAGACAGTGTCGCTCAGTTTCCTTAAATGGTAAAAATTTGCTTTGAGAAATTGGTTCAAGCATTTGGAATTGGTCTAACTTGATTCACCAAAATTTTGTAAAAGGAAAACTTCAGTTTCGGAATTCATTTTTCCGACCGATGTGTTATAATCTAAAGATGTAATGAAAGGTGTAAAATATAAAACGACAACAACACAACAACAACAACACAATAAACCAAACAACCCTCCCCCAAAACATGTTTTAAAATCATTTTGATATCACAAAGAACCAAGGGAATAGTGGAATTTTAACACTCTCTTTTTCGGTGAGAAACATATTATTGGACAAATTCTTTAGATGCTGTCCAGAGAATAATAATATTGTGTCATCCGAACGTATTCGTAACGCAGTGTCTTAGTATATAGTGTCTCATCCGAACGTATACGTGACGCAATAGTTAAGTATATATTGTATCATCCGAACGTATACGTGGTGAAGTCTCGTTTTATATTCATCCGGAACACACGAGTCGGTTCTTTACAAGTACGTAACAGTAACCAGACTCGGAAGTGAATGTATGAATATGTTAAAATTTTACGCGTAAATCGCCTGTGTATGTTTGAAACTGCGTGATTCGGCTTAGAACTAGATCCGATTCCAAGCATCTGTAACATTGAGTATTATTTATAATATTCATATTAAATACCAGGAAAAGCACATTTAGGCAATTTCGTGAAATATGTTTAATTTAATTTAAATTCGGTTCTTAATTGCAATCGGCCTCGGCCGATTGTATATTAAGATAGTAAATTCGCTTTGAGAGCGCATGTGCAAACTCCATTAGCGTGACATGATGGGTAATAATCTTGTACTAAGAAGCAATATTAGCACATGATTTTGCTGTAAATATTGACATTTCTAGAAATAAATCTTATAAAATGTCCACAATTAAAGAATAAAAGATTTGCTCACTACAAAAACTAAGTTATTCCCGAATATTAACGATAGTATCCGAGAGACTTTCCTAAAAAGGAAAAAAGGCGCGCCTACTCTCCTAATAAGGAAAAAAAAATGAGGCATGGCTTTAGAAATTTTAGCGGGAAAATTCACAACTGCGCATAAAAAGATGTTATCAAAAAACAAGTACATGTAATTCCTTTTTACATAAAGCCATTTGGCTTTGTGACCAAAAGCTTGAAGATTTTTAAAATGCTATTCCAATTGCAACCTAAGCTTTTTAAAAAGCTACGCTCGTTGAACTTATATTAATGTTTTCGTAATTTTGTTGAGTTGAGTTGCGTTCGAATTCTGTTTATTTCATCCTCACTTCTACTTGCAAACCGCCCCTCCGCCATATTGTTTACTCTCGTCTAGCGATAAAATGACGTCACCAAATCGAGGCGGGGGTATTTCAAAGATATATTCGGCGGAGGGGATTTATTAAAATAATATACGGTTGATGAGGAACGATGGTTAGTCGAATAAAATGAAATATTTGGTTCTTCTTAACCAATCAGATTTCGAGATTTTTGCCTGAGGTGGGATAAAAGAAGAGACACTTCGTCACGTACATGTATACGTTCTTATGAGACAATATACACCAAGACATTGCGCCACGTATACGCTCTGATGAGACAATATACACCGAGGCATTGCGCCACGTATACGCTCTGATGACACAATATACAATGAAACATTGTGCCACGTATACGTTCTTATGAGACAATATACACCGAGACATTGCGCCACGTATACGTTCAGATGACACAATATACACCGAGACATTGCGCCACGTATACGTTCTGAAGAGACAATATACACTGAGACATTGTGCCACGTATACGTTCTGATGAGACAATATACACCGAGACATTGCGCCACGTATACGTTCTGATGACACAATATACACCGAAACATTGCGCCACGTAGACGTTCTGATGACACAATTTACACTGAGACATTGCGCCACGTATACGTTCTGATGAGACCATATACATCGAGACATTGCGCCACGTATACGTTCTGATGAGACAATATACATTGAGACATTGTGCCCTGTATACGTTCTGATGACACAATATACACCGAGACATTGTGCCACATATACGTTATGATGAGACTATATACACCGAGACATTGCGCCATGTATACGTTCTGATGAGACAATATACACCGTGACATTGCGCCACGTATACGTTCTGTTGACACAATATACACTGAGGAAATTGTGCCACGTATACGTTCTGATGAGACAATATACACCAAGACATTGCGCCATGTATACGTTCTGATGACACAATATACACCGAGACATTGCGCCACGTATACGTTCTGATGAGACAATATACATCGAGAAATTGTGCCACGTATACGTTCTGATGAGACAATATACACTGAGACATTGTGCCACGTATATGTACGGATGAGACAATACATATAGAGACCTTGCGCCACGTATACGTTCTGATGAGACAATATAGATTTAGGCACTGTGTCACGTATACTTTCGGATAAGACAATATAAAGCAGGGGCAGATTCAGAGGGGAGCGGAGGGGACGTTCGCCCCTCCCCATAGAATTAAGAGAGAGAGAGAGAAAGAGAGAGAGACATCTACTCGACTTTACCGGAGAGTAAATTGCGGGTGTGAAGCGTTTGCCATTCGGGGGAGATTGAGACAAGGGGTTGAGGAGGGGACTTACGGAGGGCAAGCCCTAACACCACCCCATCCCCTTGTGACGTGTCTGCCCCTTCATTGTTGGTGTAAAGTCCATTTCCAAGATATACACCAGATAATGATCAGTTCACACATCTTTTGGAGTAAAGTTGATTTTTTAAGGATCTGGCTTATAATTACAGAATAAAAATTTTATTTTAATCGTGTTTGTGTTCCTCTACACAATTCATTATAAATAAATAAATGAAATTTATCATTTTGTTTCAGGGTCCGGCGTCAAAAGCTGAGAAAATACTTAAGTCAATAATTCATTTTAATTTATTCCATTATCAAACATTCAAATAAATTATCATGCAGAATGGTTTAATTTTATTAATCGATAGAATAAAACTCAATAAAATTTCAAATCTCGGTTGTTAATTCATAGTTGAACAGAGTAATTCCAAATTATAACTTATGCATTTTATCAGTTTATGGCGCCGGACCGTGCTTTATTAGCCCTACCGCCTATAGATCAGCAGAGCTTATTCGATACCATCCGTCGTCCGTCTGTCCATTCGTAAACAATTTGTTTGTTATCGCTACTCCTCTGAGATTTTTTTTGGGCTAAAAGTATTCGACTATATGATCTAGTGCTAGTATAAGTTTGAAGTTGAACCCAGCCCTCGGGAGTGGGATATAGGTGTGGTCTTGAAATCTTGTTATGACTTCTTCTCCAATATAGATGTTTATTATTGTATAGTCTAATATGACTATATTTCTTTCTCTGTTTAGTCAATAGAAATCATCCGAGTGAGAAAAAAAAATCGAAAATAAACCGTCGTTCAATAATCTCCGCCTATCCGTTTTATGAAAATTGATAAACCAGTTGTAGACAGGAGATGCAACCCTTTGGTCGAAAAATTTTTCCAAACAAAGGTCATTTAGGCTAGGTTCAGAGTTTCAACCCCAACACCACCCTTTCCTAACTGAAAAGCATTCATGGCAACCCCCTTTTTCAAACATTTCTATATTCGCCTAGTACAGACGCTACAGTGTTTTTAAAAGTACTGATTGTGGATTTTGCGATATAGCTGCAATTTTTATGCCCCAAATTGCGGGAGCTTTGCTCCCCTGATCCCCCTACCAGGGATCCGACCTAAACTTGCTGGGGACCTAGACGGTCCATAGATCCCTCGTCTGACTTCGCCCCCTAACTCCAAAAGTCTGGATCCGCCCCTGATGAGACAATATAAACAGAGGCACTGCGTCGCGTACACGTTCGGATGAGACAATACAGAGCGAGGCACTGCGTCACGTCCGGATGAGACAATATAAACAGAGGCACTGCGTCACGTACACGTTCGGATGAGACAATACAGAGCGCGGCACTGCGTCACGACCGGATGAGACAATATAAAATGAGGCACTGCGTTACGTATATATCCGGATGGGGCATAACAAACCGAGGCGCTGCGTTACGTTTATGTTCGGATGAGACATATAAACCGAGGCACTGCGTCGCGTACACGTTCGGATGAGAAAATATAAACCGAAACACTGCGTCACATATACAATCGGATGAGACAGTATAAACCGAGGCACTGCGTCACATACACGTCCGGATGAGACAATACAAGCCGAGACACTGCATCACGTCCGAATGAGACGATATAAACTAAGGCAATGCGTCATGTATATATCTGGATGAGACAATATAAACCGAGGCACTCCTCTGGTATACGGTGGGTGAAACAATATAAACCGAGGCACTGTGTCATGTGTACGGAGGATGGGTCCATTGCACATGTAATCTTGAGTCATTAAACTATGTACTAGATAGATGCTGCAGTCGTATTAGTGAATTAATCTTGATGTTTGCTTAACTAATTAATAAACAAAAATACCTTTAATGTGTATAGAGCCGGTCACGACGCGTTGCAATACATTGTGTGCAACAAAACTTGCATTTGTCACTATCATTGTTGTTTTCATATGCAAAATATCATAGAATACTTTCAAATTCTTTCGACATTTTCAGCCTTAAAGTGCTGAATAATGATTTTTTTTCCGGGGGGGGGGGGGCTTGCTACGGTTCTAATTTGTCTACTTTTTTCTTCACATTTACATCAAATTATTAACCTAGCTTCGAGACAAATATACTTGCACAATGCAAATAAGCTAAATATAAGACATAACGAGGGTAACATATGATACGGACAAATAGATTAAAAATTCACCTTGTGAATACTCAAGTTCTTAATAACTCGATACTCAATACTCTCAAGTTGCATGCAGCCTCATGTGTCGTAAATAGATCAGCTTTCAATTAGAAGTACATATATACTGAAACGATGTACTTCTTGAGTTACATTAGAATCACGGGGTATCCATACTGGAGAGTTGTCTCTGTAATACACGACCGACAGCAGAGATAAAAACAGTTGTATGTAATATGATAGATAATACATTCATATAGGTGATAAATGACTTGAAGTATCATTCCTTATTTGTACTAAACGTTAAGAAATTGTAATATAACGAGAGCGCTAAAGCTGGTTAAATTTCATCAAGTCTATTCTTTAATGTGAGAAGTTGCCATGAAAAGAAAATGAGAGAGAGAGAGAGAGAGGCTGTTATCAGTGGCGGATTTAGAGGGCGGTCCCGGAGGACCCGAGTCCCCCTTTTGGCCACATATTTACTAGTAAAAATCCAGATTTTGTACCAAAAATGGATTAGTTTGGCTAATACACATGCGCCCCCCGCCCCTTTCGGAGATCCTGAATCCGCCACTGGTTATGACATCTGTGTCATTTAAGCCATGGGGGATAGTTACTGACCGTTGATGATGTTTATTTATATAAACCCCGAAATTCAACCTCTATAACCCAATTCTTTGATACATTGGTAACTCGGTATATATATAGACTTTACTAACTTTCAGTATTACGGTATATTCGTAATTACATAGGCTACACGTCTAATCGGGAGGCCGGGGTTCGATTCCCGCTCTGGTCATGCCGGTGTTCTGTCTTTCGGGTGAGACAGTAAAAACCGAGGACCCGTGTAGTGGTATACATGCCACGTTAAAGATCCCTCACTGCTTCGGGTGGGTCTGTTGCAAAGGTCAAAATTTGTGTGCCCACAAAAATCAATCAATCATAGGCTACGCGAAATAAGTGTACAGTGCATTGAATTTTAACCCGAATGTGTTACATCACAGTGTAATACACTGCTATATTCTGGATATATGTACACCACCCAATATGACCAATACGTCAGAGGTTCGAGCCTTCCGATTGCAAATATACTAATCGTCAAATTATCTTATTTTCTACTGTTATACATTCACAGTACGTATATTTATCTTAGCCCTGGATGTTTGGTTTCTGAAGTGTAAAAGAATTTATTCTGACTTGTTTAACGACAATCTCAAATGGTTATGGAAATGTACATTATATCATAGGTATTGGATTTCCATATCTATGGGTATGCGCATGTCATTGTACATAAAAAGGCAAAATATGCAAGAGTGCTATATTATTTAATTTTATGAAAGGAATCGCATCATGGCCGTATCTTGTATTTTCAAATGTGTATTTTTCGCCATAATTTGTTTCCCAGAAGTAAAATCTATTTCACAAGAATACTCCACAGAAAGAAATAATTCATATTTTACGATTTTTCACAGTTCGGAATTATTTTCACTGTTCATGGATAGTTCTCATACTTTTAATGTCAGTTACTCGATTTCCTGCGAAAACAGATCTTCTGAGTACATCTTGAACCTTTGTACCTACGATCCGTCGGTGATGACAGTCACAGGAATGACGTCATGGATTATAACATGCCAAGATGCAGCCGCAGTTCCAATACTGGCCAAAAATTTATCGAATAGCGACTACGCCCAAACGAATACACAGCAAAGTGTGGACCAACTACGCATGCATGGGAGCATCACCATCGTTCTTCGCGGAGAACTCGTGGGTAAAACATTTATTGGATTTCATTTGTCGGAGCAATTTTCTAACACGACAATCCAGGAAATAATATTTCCAGTCTCTGTCTTACGAGAGCGGACTTTCATCGTCACCATTCTTCATGTTCTTGTCTTTTTCTTCGTCAAATTGGTAACCCTTACCTTTGGTTGCAAGTTAGACCTGCAAGTAATCAAAGATCACATGAAGCGACCAATTGCCCCTGTCATTGGATTGATCTGTCAGTATCTCTTGATGCCAATGGTAAGATGGTTAATATCTCTTGATGCCAATGGTAAGATGGTTAATAGCATATGATGTTCACATGATCACTTTTTATTTGATGAAACCGTCAAACTCAAAACTTTGGGAAGACATAATTGACCTTTTATACAAAGGTTACATTTATACAAAAGTAAATCTTTAGAAGAAACCATAGGAAATGGGAAATTGAAAAAACAGCATAGATAAGCAGATGATCTCTTTGTAGAGATAATCGTTACGGCAAGATACATTATGTCATGTATGGGAAACCATTCTTACCTAACCCAGCATATATTTTTATTCAGCATATACGACATTTTTATTGATATTTTCCCGTTCTTAACCCATTCAGATCTTTCAAATACGGAATATCGCAACTAAAATAACGTCAACATACACGCGCATTTTGTGATTGTTATGATGTCATATAATTATGACTTAAGTTGCCTACATTAAAGTGCCCACATCGAGAAAAATGGATTTGTTTGGTGACTTAATGCAAACCGTGACGATAAATGCGACACTCCGTATTCCTTGAGATGAATCCGGACTCCAGATTCTAAATCATTATATCATTATAATATGTCATACATTTATACCATAAAAATGTTTCAAGTGTCATATGCTACACTTTAATAATACGGTGCAAATGTTTAAAAGGTTTCAATATGAGCTCCATATGTACAGTAGACCGTAGACACGTAGTGTAAGGGACCTTCGAAATCAGCGAGTTTAAGTAGGTTTGAGTTTCCGTATTGTTTATAAAATGAACAGTTATCGGACTTTATGAGGTTCCAGTAATTTTCGAGAATCAACATTCAAGAATTCGAAATTTATCCACAGTGGTAAAAGTTTCTGAACTGTTGAAAAAATACCTCATACTTGCCTTTGTTCTTGAATCTGTTCTACAAAATTGGTTAAGGTGTACACCGCATGTGTTAGGAAGCACCGCTAGAGCGTTATAAAAGTTACATTCCGAGAGTGATAAACCCACACTACGCGTATGTTGTGACTGATTTAACGTCATTTCGCCTCATGCGAAGGGATATATTATTATGTCATGGCGCTGTCCATCTGTCCGTCCGAAGCCATTTTATTCCGGAAGTTTTGGTCTTGTCTTTGGATGATGAAGCTACATATGTGTGTTAGATATGAGGTCCTACGTATGAAATTTGACTTTTGTCACAAAAAACTCCATTTGTCAAGGATGATAATTATTCTTTGTAGATAGCATATGGCATAGCGAAAGTTGTTTCTCCATACTCAGAGACTACAGCCTTGGGGATATTCCTCATCGGTTGTTGTCCAGGCGGCGGAATAAGCACCATGTTCACACACCTGCTTGACGGCGACCTATCGCTCTCTGCCACAATGACTACTTTCAGTAACCTGGCTGCTCTGGGTAAGTCATCAGTCTTCAGTGACTACTTTTAGTAACCTGGCTGCTCTGGGTAAGTCTTCAGTCTTCAGTGACTACTTTTAGTAACCTGACTGCTCTGGGCAAGTCATCAGTCTTCAGTGACTACTTTTAGTAATCTGGCTGCTCTGGGTAAGTCATCAGTCTTCAGTGACTACTTTTAGTAATCTGGCTGCTCTGGGTAAGTCATCAGTCTTCAGTGTCATACCTGCTTTCTGTATACATACATTCATAATTGCTGGATTGGTTACAAATTTCAACTATTTGGTTTATACTTTTGTTTGTTACCCGACACATACATGTGATTTCACATTATTATTATAATCATATTTATTATTATTATTATTATTATTATTATTATTATTATTATTATTATTATTATTATTATTATATCTGACTTTAAATGTTGCTCGTTATACGAAAGTCTCGTGATGGGTGGTGCTGTTGGTGGACTAGTAGCTCCAGAGGGCACCTGAGATATTACGGTCAGCCTCGGTTAATAAATTGGTATTAAGATAATTCCAGATTCACAAATAGCTTGATATTTCTAAACGTTCTAATTGCTCTGCGTCTATTTTGGCAAACTTTTGATTAATAATTGGTATTGCCGTATGAAATATTACAATTTATAAGAATGAAATTGAAATTTAATGTTATAAATTGTAGCCTATATTTCATAGGACAGTATAATAATTGACTCAATCACTTGATTTTCACTTTAGGACTTGGCTTTCTTATTTCTGATGACTTTGCGTAAGGGCAATATTGTAGATTTATTGTAGATGCAAGACACGAGGGGGTCAAACCGATGTTTTTCTTTGTCATATAGAGATGCCTCTACATCTTACCAAGCTGCGACAAGAATTTTTAACAATTTACACTATTGAATCCTTGTAATATAGGCAGTACTGGGTGATCTCTAAACATTTTGGGTTCTTTATTCAGATTCATCAACAGGTGACGCCACAGTAGTAAGACGAATGCCCAAAAAGGATACCCTTCTTTGAAAATCTTATTTTTCAGAAATGTTGCTTGGATTAAAAAAAGGCCAACAGCATCTCAGTGTTGAATAAGAATGGAAGATTTAAGTTTGTTAATTTCGTTGACATTGAAAAAGAATTTTTGATACGTTTTGGACATCTCTTGAGTCATTATTTTAAAAAATTATCTTTGGCTCATTTCTTTGATTTTTCATCGTAGATTGCTTATTGTGTATATATTTTGTGTATGGTATCTAATTTTAATGATATAAATGTTACTTTGAAGAATTTGAATGCCAAATAAAAAAAACCATTTCAGATTTTTTTTCAAGTTTAAAAAGCATAGTTGCATAGGTTTTTTTTGTATTGTCATTTCCTAATTTTTAATTTTAAATGATCAAAACCAAACACATAAGTGCTCACTTTTGATTTTTCAAAATAAAGTATATTACATCTAATTATATTCTATTTTCAGGTATGCTGCCATTGTGGATGTATACAGTAGGCCAACAGTTTGTAGATGCAGCCAACATAAAAATCCCTTTCTTGAATATGTTCACAACGCTTTTGACTCTGGTAATACCTTTATGTATTGGTATTATCTTTACACGGAAACTACCCAGGGTGAGGAAAGTTTTGCTGAAGATGGCTACCCCGTTGACAATCGTGTCCATTACTTTAATACTGGGCACCAGCGTGTATTCTTATAGATTCATCGTTCGTTTGTTGAATCTACGAATAGCGCTTGCAGCAAGTTCTTTGCCTTATTTTGGATATATTCTGTCCGGCATAGCTTGCTTAATTCTACGACAAGATTGGAAAAACACCAAGACTATTGTTATAGAAACAGGGGTTCAGAACGTTGGTATCGCCGTCTTATTGCTATTCTTTGTTTTCCCGGAGCCGGAAGGAGATCTTGCAGCTGTAAGTATAATTTCTTACGGCTTTTTAAACTGTGCTGAACTGTTCGCTTTATCTATTCCCTATCTGATTTACAAAAGATGCAAGAAAGAAAGATATGATGAAGTATCAACAAACGGAGGGGTAAATTCAGAGCGTGTCAACGGTGACCTGGATGTAAAAGAGAATGAAATGAATCTCATAGAGAATGGCAAAGAATACAGATCACAGGAACCTAATGTTGGAATGATATAAAAGTGACAGACCGTATAAGTCTGACATATATTTGTACATGTGTATTTGGAAAAAAAATCATAAATAATGCACCTTTACAGTTGTTTAAGAAAGTGTTTGTTTTTTTTCTAAAAAAAAAAAAAAAAGAAATGAAGTTAAGCTAATTTGAAAGAAATTCTGTCCGGTGGCATTTTCATTATCATTGATGCGATTGGACTGATTTTAATCAAATGTCGTGCTATCTTAGATATAGACAAAGCAAGTTAACATTTAAAAGATTTATGATGACTTTATTGTAAAGGTCTGAAACAACATGAATTAAATTTTAATAACAAATGTCAACATAATAAAATCTAATTTGTAACATTAAAACCATTTCCAAAAATATCATATTTCTGATTTCAAATAACATGAAGGAACAATGTATCAATAAAGGATGACTGGTGCAAACTGTATTGTCAGTTAGTCGCATGTGAAATTCTGTTATAGGTTCTAAATTCAGTTAAAATTCTATATAAGTGTTATCTGGGTTTCCGTGATCCAGGCGACACAACAGATGAAACCCGCCGGAAAAATGTAACGAATGTGTTTTGTTGTAATCCAGAATTTTAGAATATATTTAGATTCACATGATTTGAAGTTTCCGGAACAAATGAAAGAAAGAAAAGACGTCATAACAACAACAACCACCGGCATTTTCACGACCTGTGCGTTTTGACTTTTATCACATAACATGTCGCGTAAACACCACTTTACCTCAGTGTGATTCCTTTTCAAAGTCATACCATTTCAAAATTCTCTACTCAGAGTTATCGCACCTTAAGCCCCAGTCACACCGGATCGCACGATTTGTCGATCGTACGACTGGCAAAAATGTAGTCTAGATACGACCGATCGCCTGTGATTGCTACCATCTCATTTTGCAATCGCAAGCCACGATCGCTTTACGGTCAGTTGCAGCTCAATCGGACAAATATATGGCTTATAATATTTCCTAAAGAATTTAATGTAAAGATGATGGATAAATTCAAATCATAAGTCCGAAAATCATGAAACCAGAGGACATACAAAATCAGTGAAAATTAAAACAAAGTTGAAAATAACAAAATATGTCTTCTTGAAGAGCATATGTGAACCCCTATGATGTAGTGAGATCAGGTGCCCGGGGAGAGTGAGCATCTCCTGCTTGCTGGAAACACCCGTCATATATACCCAGTAGAAAGAGTCAAATCGTGTAAATTCCATATATACTTATATATGTAAAAGTCGAAGTAGGTAACCTTCTAGTATAGAAGGTGTCAAATCTGTGTACAATGATCGGAATCGGTCTCAGTCCAGAATATCATTTAAAAATCCGGATAACGAGATTTCATATGGAATAATAAGAGTCTATTAACGACCATAGAACTTCCTTAGTGACGTTTCTAGTCTAGCACATATATAACCCTGGTTGAGTATCTTATCTGAAAGTCGCTTAGCCCTCAGAACAAAGCCATTGTAATTTGAAAATGCTCTGAAATAACGTATTAACTAAAATATGAATACGCCATATGTGGGCGATGATGGAATGTTGCTACTTATGAAAGGAAAGTTTGTGATAGCGAAATTGAAATCATCACGTTTGTCATAGAGTGAGGTGTTCAATTGACCATTAATGTCGAAAGGCAACATAATATTTAAATACGAAGTAGAATTACTACTTTCTGTGGTTTCTTTGACCTCCAGTTCACTTGGATAGATGATGCTAAGGTAATCCGCGAATGAAGGATTATTAATTGAATGCAAGTCATCTATATATTTGTAAGTGAAATTGAAGCCATGAGCCAATTGTTTCTTTCCTTGCGAAAGCAAAGACTGAATGAATTCAGCTTCTTATGAGTAAAGAAATATGTCAGCCAGAAGCGGGGCACAGTTAGTGCCCTTTGGAATGCCGACAATTTGTTGAAAAACCTTTCCTCCAAACACCACAAAAATGCTATCGATAAGAAAGTTCAACATCTAGATGACATCTGTTTCAGTGTATTTATTTTTGGAATCAGAATTTTCCCTAACAAAGTAAGTTTTATCATGGCCTATAATTATATACAGTCAAACTTCGACATGTCGAACACCGATATCTCGAATACCTGGGATATCTCGAAGTCAGACGTCGGTCCCGAAAAAAATCCTTCATAATATGATTAAATTTATCCCGGATGTGTCGAACGCTGATTTGTCGAATACCATGCTTATCTCGAATACATTTTCAAGTCCCGAAGTTCCTATTTACTTGGTTTATCTCGAAGTTGGCGTCTTATTGACAATTTTCCCCACGGCATCTTCCTTAGGCCTAGTATAGAGGGCACATGCGTGGTTTGATCAATTGACCGTGTCGGTCTCTGCAGTAGATTACATAAACGATCGAGTACATGCGTACGTACCTTGTTATTTCTACCAATTGTTACTTAATGATGATGGCTGATCGAATTTGAACTACCTGTATTTATTTAAAGAAATTCATTTATTCGTTTTTATTGCGTATCCATGAGTTTGTCTATGTATTTTTATGCAATGTAATAGTGGCCCGAGTGTTTTGAATTTAAAATAATGACATGTTTCTTCATCTCGTCATATGTGTTAATCCGCCCTTGATTTAAGGTATAGTATAAGACAGTTATATCCTGTATTGAATTTAAAATACGAAATTACTAAAAACCAAGCATAACATTTTCAGTTTTGGGATATATACTTAAATAAATATAATTTATATATTAATAGATAAAAGGTATGATGATATTTAGATTAATTATTTTGGAACACGATCGAGTCCATGCGACTAGTACGATCCTCTTGCGATTTTTCCACGATTGTAAAAATTTCAGGTCTAAGTCATATCCCGGTCTTAACCCCGGTGTGACTGAGGCTTTACTCTCACTTATATCTTTGTCAACGCCTGAAAAATCGTTCGGTGTCGGCAAAATTATAAGCTTAGGCCACGCCAAATTAATTATTAGTTCTTCAGACATATTTGATAATTTTAAGGGGCGAGCGGGCGCAAAAATCAATTAAATTAATTTTGAAAATGAAGTTGAAATTACGAAAGTTTGAAAAAATAAGGACCTATAGAGTTACGGAAGTTATGAAATATTTATAAGATCTGCCTCATTTTGAAAATATAGATGTCTTAAGCAATAAAAATGACTCCATTTGAAGCCTTTAAACGCAAATCATCATCAATTTGGTGTACAATTCTGACTCGGGAATCTATCAGGTCGTTTATGAAGACAAGTAACATCTTTTTTTAAAGCATATTAAGGAAGCTTAGTGTAAAATCTAGAAGGAAAAATAGCTCTTGTCGTTCGATTGCAAAATTCGTGCGGGATTATTTTTTTAATATTAGAATTTGAAATTGGCAATTTTAGGTGCGGTCGCTCTTGAAGAACTAATAATAAATTTGATGAGGCCTTATCTTCAAAGTTAATGGAATCATAAAACTTTCAACTGTATGTCTGTTATTTTCAACGAACTATCACATTCTTTATAAGTCTCATCTACAACGAATTTCATGGTTATCTATATGTTCAACCTACATGTAGTTTCATACGCGCAATACACGAAATAGTTCCAAAATCAAGGTAATTAAACATTCATTTTACATAATTTACACTGAATTTAAATCATACTTTATATGAAGCATATTCTCACATACTTCGATATTTCATTTTATATTTTAACCATGGATTTTTAAAAGTTTTACAAGAATCTTGTAAAATAGCGTTGACAGAGTTGTAGTAGCTTTAACGCACGGAATTCTGGGTAGAGAATGGGTATTGCGATGTCTGTCCATCTGTCGTCAATTTCAAGAATTTTCATTCTACTGGATGCGGGTGGTAAGAAGATTAATAATATTACGAATAATGCAATAAAAGATGAATAATGAGGTTTGGTAAGTACCGGTAGATGAATAATAATATTCAGAACAAGAAATAAAGATCTCGGATTAATTTCACATTTTGATTTGCATATAAGTAAACATAAAGAAAGATAACTCCAGATAATTCAGTATATATACATGTAATTGGTTATGTATGTAGATATCAAAGTAGCAATTAGTTTTCCATAGTTAATGAATTGTGAAGTTTATATCAATTAAGTATCATTGAATCTTCCTGTGTATCTAAGCTTCCTATGTTTTTCAATAAAAAGAGAGCCCTCTCCCATTAAATAAAGACACACACTCAAAAAGTAGGACGTAGGGTCGGAAAAAACGCTCACACGACTCCAGTCTCGGTCAGTAAGTACATTGGTATCTATAAGCCTTTCTGATCAACATGTGTGTATTATTTGTGGAATGGATGTCTTATTTTTGTGATCATGAAATAGCTTATAATTCTATTTCGTCACCGGCAAATTTCGTGAACTGAACATATATAATATACTTACCATTTATTAACTTTAAAAAATATTAAAATAAATAAATAAAGAATAAATAAGTAAATGAAAAATCCCTTCACAATTAAATGCTTTCCGTTCTCTCCGTTGTTGAGTTTGATTGTAATACTCCTACCCCTATTATTTGTTTGTCTGTTGTTTTAGGCCACATTGAGATTGTTTATCTAAATCATAATTCACGGCATGTGTCTCGTTCATTTTACAGAAAATCAGCACGATGAAACGGAATCACAAGACGCATTGAAGGATATTTGTACGTTCCTATATGTATTCTTCTGAAGCGTTCTCTTAGGGAGTAACCATTTGATTTTATAAGGGGGGGGGGGCAGGAAGACTTTGTAAAAAAAAAAAAGTCCGGCTCAAATTTTTGGGAAACAGAAATAATCCGGCCCAAGGGCCGGCACCCCCTCCCCCCCCCCCCCCCCCCCCCCCCCAAATAAATAGAGATAAAAAATAATCCGGCTCTGAAATTGGGCAAAAAAAAAAATATTCCGACCGGTGAAAGTCTTCCTGGATTTCTGTTCGATTGAAACTGAGTTATGTTTCTGTATTTCGTTTATATAAGACCGAATGTTTAGTTTAGGGCAATCATAGAGTTTTCAATAACGAAGCATATGCGAACTATAGACTGCCGTCCGAATGCAAGTATTATTATTGTAGCGGTATTGTTCTTTCAAGTAACATAATGGATTTTAACTGCATGCATAGCCAAAATGTCAGTTTATCTAAAACAATGTTTCAAGTGCAAGACGATGTAATGGACAACGAACAAATATGGATAACACTCCCCCTTCGGTTCTCCAGTAAAAAGGAACGAACTAAAAGTTATCCAAAGAAAAAAAATAATAATACGAAGAAAGTGGTAATAATATATATATTAATATATGATAATAAATAAAACAATACACGTACCGTATATGCATTAACTTGAATGTAAACAATACTAAATAAATGTAAGATTATTAATTAATACGTATCACCTGCAATATTTAAAAAAATACAATCTGGAAAAATACAACCATTTTGCTGACTGGTTAAGTGGGTTATTTCTGATCGGCGTTTGAATATGGCGGTCAGAAAGTACCAAGGTGATTTAATCATTTGCCTCCTTATCTGCCTTCGAATGAGAAAGCATACCCTGAAGCCCGATGCCATGGTATAATCTGTAGAATAACAGATTTTTCGGAGGCCATTCGTTAAGTTGAGTTATAATACCATGGGACCAGACTGGTACTCCCCCCTTTTTTAAGTGACATAATGTTGGTGTGGCATCAATAAACAAAATAATAATAAAATGAAACATACAAAGGGTGAATTATGATAGTGGCATAATCTCTATGATGAACCGCTAAAGGTAAGGTAATATTTGAAGGGAACCTCCCTGCTCCGGTCAATAAAAGTATGGCGAAGAGAATGCAACAGGCAGCATTTAATTATCATTAAATATGAAGAAACTGTTTGTGTATGTATGTATATGTGTCACTGTATATATATCGTTCAGACATTAAGCGTCTACGGATTCCTCCTCCTTTCCATTCTCTAGAGGTTTTATTTCCTTTCCATTCATCTCTATTGTAACGTCGGCACTTCTTGAAATTTCTTCAGTCTTCGTCGATACTTCTGCATATTTGTCTTTATTACATCGCTTGTAAATTAAATAAGGAACTGTAATACAAAAAAGCGGAAGCGGAGTCATAATTCCGGAAGCAATCGGTCCTACAGCGGCAAGTTCTCCATCCGGTGGCGGGAAAGCAAGAAACATCATCACCATAGCGACACCTACATTCTGGATACCTGTTTCTATAATAATAGTCTTCGTTTTTGTCCAGTCTTGCCGTAGAATGAAACAAGCTATTCCAGACAAGATATATCCGAAATAAGGCAACAGACATCCAGCAAATATTACTCGCGGACTTAACAGACGGAAGATGAATAAATTGGAATAAATGCCAACAGACAACAAGAAAATGACGGTGACAACGGTAACGGGAGTGATGATTTTCATGAGGATCTTCTTAACCTTTGGTAGCTTCCATTTAATGAACATGCCAACAAAGATGGGCAAGATCAGCGTCAAGAGCGTTGTGAACATGTTGACGAAAGGTATCTTCATATTGACTTTTTCGTCAATAAACTGCTGTCCTAAGGTGTACATCCACAATGGAAACATACCTGTAATGAGAAAATCAGTATGTGACAGTAGTTTCATTTCAGGGGCAGATCCAACGATTTTCGAAAAAGGATAGGAGTAGCCTTTTGGTGATAAAAATTCGCCAAAGAATGGGGGTTGCCCATTCAAACAAATCAAAAATGATCTTTGTTGATAAATTTTCAAAGGGTGGTGGTAATTCCAGAAAAACAATCCTAAATCCGATAATGAATTTGACACAAGACAAAAGGCCGATTTGTTTTTCAAAGAGCGATGTACGCCGGTTTACGTCTATTCGAACTTCCGGGTATCTCACCTGGTGGGGTTTTTTTTTTGGGGGGGGGGGTCTCGGAGAACACCGAAATGCGCATATTCTCGCTGGACAATTTACATACGCGAGAGGGAGGCTGCAAATGGTGGCAATTGTGAGGTATCTTGAAAGGTCACATGACCGGCGTACGTCGCTTAGAGAAAAACAAACTGATCTTTTGAAACTTAGAAAGAGTACATTGTAAGTGATGAATGGGAATTGCTGTTGTGGTAAGTTTTACTAATGGACATGATTTTTGAAAGGAATCAATTTTACTGATGAATTTAAATTACGGACAACTATCAAAGATGAACATGAGTTAACGAGGGCAGCAACGTCACAGATGGACGCGACATACCGAGGGCAGTCAATTTATTAATAGACGTGACTTACCGTGAGCAGCAAAGCTTCTGATGGGAGCAATGTTACTGTTATCAGCATGACTTACCAAGGACAACATTGTTATGGACGTGCTTTACCGAGAGAAGCAAATTTACTGATGTCTGTGTGACTAACCGAGGATAACAATGCTACTAATGTCTGCGTGACTAACCGGGGACAACAATACTACTAATTTATCTATTGTTTCTCATTTACACATTATGAGTCTATTCATACTATTGTTATATACCGAATGCTAATTTATTTAGACTGTTCATGTTATTTACACTTCTTTTTAATTACAACTTACTTCATCTAATTATTCTCAATTTTTTCCATTTTTAGAGTAATTCCTATCAATCATTCATAATTCAATTACTTGTACTATCCAGGTCATTGCTTAAATGTAAAACTTAATTTGTACAAAGGAGAGAGCTTTATAAAAGAATTATTCTTGTTGCTCAATCCTTGAATAATATGTACGCTTGTATTATATATGCTAAATTCAACAAATAAATACTGTTTAAACCAACAATACTACTGATGTCTGCGTGACTAACCGAGGATAATAATGCTACTGATGTCTGCGTAACTAACCGAGGATAACAATGCTACTGATCTCTGCGTGACTAACCGAGGACAACAATGCTACTGATGTCTGCATGACTAATCGGGGACAACAGTGGTACTGATGGCTGCGTGACTAACCGAGGACAACAATGCTAGTGATGGCTGCGTGACTAACCGAGGACAACAATGCTACTGATGTCTGCGTGACTAACCGAGGACAACAATGCTACTTATGTCTGCGTGACTAACCGAGGACAACAATGTCACTGATGTCTGCGTGACTAACCGAGGACAACAATGCTTCTGATATCTGCGTGACTAACCGAGGACAATAATACGATGATGAACGTTAGCAACCTTATGGCGTCATAAGATCGTTTCATTCTTCTTGACATCATTTTTGTGGGAATACGTTTAATTTCCTTCCTTAACATTGGGACCGCAGTTAATGGCGGCGAAGTGCATTATCGAGAGCATCAATGTTACTTATCTCTCTTTGACTAACTGAGGGCAACAAAGTTTCCTGTCCGTGACTAACCGAGGACATCAGTGTTACTTATCTCTGTGACATACCGAGAGCAGCGATGCTACTGGTGATCGTTTGGTTAGAAAGGAACCATTCTCCACCTAGGACGTGGGTGATTATTTTGCGGACTCTTTGGCAACAGATGAAGTAACTTTCTGTGGACTGCAATATTACTGACTTCATTGTCACTTACCGAGGGTAACCATATTACTGACAGTAGTCTATGTTATTGTCACAAACAAATCTCCACCTCGCAGGTAATGTATATTTCATTGATCCTCTCCCGGGGCAACGGATGGACGTAACAGCATGGACTGTAGTGTTACTCATTTTGACTTACCAAGAGCAGCAATATTACTGATGGTGGTCATGGTTATAGACAAGGACAAATCTCCACCTAGGAGATGAGTATAGATATTGCTGACTCCGCCCCCGGGGCAACATCCGCTCAGGAATATACCCAGGGACACTGCCACTGAGTAAGTAGTCACCAGCTTTGCTATACCATAGGCTATCTACAAAACAGGATTTGGGATTTTATAAATAAATATATATTTGTAAAATTTCGGGTAAAATATCATCTTAAAGATAAGAGTTATCTCCCGCGGTCAGCCATTTTGTGGGTCAGAATGTGAAGCTTTGTGCTTCAATCAACAAAGATACAGACTGGATTTCTTTAAAATCATTTTTGAAAATATAAATTGCTTACAAACCAATAAATATTTAGATATAATGTATTTCAAAACTGTTAATTTTGTTGCAAAATTATGAAAATCCTCTCCACACAAAGGTTTTGAAATTGGTAATACTATGAATGAAAATCTTTTCTTTGACCCAAAACATGGCTGACTACGGGAGGTAACTCCAATGAATTTTGACTCAGTGAAAACTATCTATATGGGATAAAACGTTGAAATTCTCAGTGTTAACAGCTTGAATTTTAATTATAATTTTGTTATTTTATAGTTTATTTTAAAATATGCATGGTGATTAGCTGAAATTTCTATTGTTACGATATAAACGAAACGTCCTGGGTAGAGCATACGGTCTCACTATGGAAATCACTTTGTTAGAAATCCATAATTCTATAGTATACCCTCTACTAAAGTTTATAACTACTCTAAGAATTCCAATAACAGACCTGATAATAATCAGAATAGATAAAAGATCCAAATACAGACAATATTACACGGTACAAAAATCTGCATTCTTTGGAATGCAGTAACAGCTGAAATAAAGTCCTTCATTGATGACCCGAAAAATAGCATTTTCTCAAATATTGTAGGGCAATGTTTGAGAAAAAATCATTTAACCTGACTGGTTAAACTTTATCAAAGAGAAGGAGACAGTGTCGCTCAGTTTCCTTAAATGGTAAAATTTTGCTTTGAGAAATTGGTTCAAGCATTTGAAATTGGTCTAACTTGATTCATCAAAATTTTGTAAAAGGAAAACTTCAGTTTCGGAATTCATTTTTCCGACCGATGTGTTATAATGTAAAGATGTAATGAAAGGTGTAAATACGTATACAGAACCCCCCTCCCCCAACAACAACAACAACAGCACAATAAACCAAACAACCCTCCCCCAAAACATGTGTTTAAAACCATTTTAATATCACAAAGAACCAAGGGAATAGTGGAATTTTAACACTCTCTTTTCGGTGAGAAACATATTATTGGACAAATTCTTTAGATGTTGTCCAGAGGGAAAGGGACAGGTCTGGTGTAGTAGTTAAAGGCTGGTCGAAGGAATCGAGCGATTCTATATAGAGGAAAGGAAATAAAGTAGAGACAAAGAGCGTAGACATAATAGAATTTACAATGGGAGTTATCTAGCCCGTTAGAATGCAAATTCAACAGCACATAGTGCATGTGTTCTCCTCGTTAGCGTACATGTATGTCATACTGTTGAATTCTGTGGTACTTTTTAGCTATAGAGGAATATATTGCGACACTTTTACTTTGCCTTTCTACCTGAATGTCTATTTTCAGATTATAAATACCCATGAATATTCATAACTCCACGATAAGCATTTGTTTACAAATAATGTGATTTGTAGAGGTATTGGGGATTTTAGAGAAGGAATTTGATGATAAAGAGACGTGGGTTTGGTTTTTTGTGTTTTGTAAAATCTATCGTATTCATATTTAAAATTCAGGTCACACTGCTGTAAGCGTTTTAAGAGGTCCCAGGTTCGAGGCGGCATAGTTCAGTTAGTGGGGTTCTACGCCCGTTACCGAGATGTTCCGTGGTAGAAGCGGCATAGGGTTCGAGGCGGCATAGTTCAGTCGGTGTGGTTCTAGTCCCATTACCGAGATGTTCCATGTTAGAAGCGGCATAGGGTTCGAGGCGGCATAGTTCAGTTGGTGGGGTTTTAAGCCCATTACCGAGATGTTCCGTGGTAGAAGCGGCATAGGGTTCGAGGCGGCATAGTTCAGTCAGTGGGATTCTAGGCCCATTACCGAGATGTTCCGTGGTAGAAGCGGCATAGGGTTCGAGGCGGCATAGTTCAGTCGGTGGGGTTCTAGGCCCATTACCGAGATGTTCCGTGG
Organism: Pteria penguin; assembly: GCA_035048485.1. NCBI lineage: Eukaryota > Metazoa > Mollusca > Bivalvia > Pterioida > Pteriidae > Pteria > Pteria penguin. The sequence goes on along the minus strand of CM068582.1, from coordinate 27,631,132 downwards.
TAGAAGCGGCATAGGGTTCGAGGTGGCATAGTTCAGTCGATGGGGCTCTAGGCCAATTACCGAGATGTTCCGTGGTAGAAGCGGCATAGGGTTCGAGGCGGCATAGTTCAGTCAGTGGGGTTCTACGCCTGTAACCGAGATGTTCCGTTGTAAAAGAGGCTTAGGGTTCGAGGCGGCATAGTTCAGTCGGTGGGGTTCTAGGCCCCATTACCGAGATGTTCCGTGGTAGAAGCGGCATAGGGTTCGAGGCGGCATAGTTCAGTCGGTGGGGTTATAGGCCCATTACCGAGATGTTTCGTGGTAAAAGCGGCATAAGGTTCGGCATAGTTCAATCAGTGGGGTTATAGGGCCGTTACCGAGATGTTCCGTTGTAGAAGCGGCTTAGGGTTCGAGGCGGCATATTTCAGTCGGTGTGGTTCTAGGCACATTACCGAGATGTTCCGTGGTAGAAGCGGCATAGGGTTCGAGGCGGCAGAGTTCAGTTGGTGGGGTTCTAGGCCCATTACCGAGATGTTCCGTGGTAGAAGCGGCATAGTTCAGTCGGTGGGGTTTTAGGTCTGTTACCGAGAGGTCTCGAGTTTGAATCCCACCGATGGCTCGTCGAAAAGGACAGTAAAAACTGAGAACCCTTGTCACGGTTGGCAGGTAAGATTTCTAACTTGGTGGGCCGGTTGCTATAGGTCACCATATAAGCCAAGTAATCGTGGCGTGACGTATGACAAACACTTATTGTCCTTCCTCCTTTTTATAATCTGTGATTCCGCACTTAAAGTACTTCTGGTTGTTTGATGCGTTTTCATTGCCAGAAGGCAGATTAATGTTTGTTTGCATACCATATTAAGAATCAAACTGTAGTTACACTTAAGTTGTTTTAAGTCAGAGTTGGCTTAAAACAACATGTTATTTGCGTACATCGGAAAACATTCAATTTAGCTTTATGTAAAATGGCAAAAGAAATGTTTGAAGTCGGTTAAAAGAAGCTAAGGTCTTTGAAAATCGAGTTTAACACAGGATTTTCACAGTTACCATTCTGAAGAAAGAACTTTGAGTACTCTATGACTCTATGGAGGATAATTATTCTTCTTAAATTATGAAATCCATCAACTAATTAATCAATTAGTCAAGGCGTAGAAGAAGGTTGTGACCCCTATCCTCCCCCTTCCACCCACTTTTCAGCCGTTGTCGGTGATTTATGTCCCATGTGACAAATACCGTGCAAAAGAACATATACCTTATGTCTAATGGTAGTAATTACTATAGAAAGTAATATTTGACTTATTTTGCGCGAATCTTACCAGAGGCATCAAGAGATACTGGCATAAAAATCCGATGACTGGGGCAATGGGACGCTTTAAATTCTCTTTCACCACTTTAAGGTCTAATTTACAACCAAACGCAAGCGTCACAAACACCATGAAAAAATAAATGAAGACTCGAAATGCCGTGTCAATGGGCCTTAGCAAACGGAGGACGGTAACAGGGGTCACTTTTTCCACGCCCGTATTGTTCATAGTGATTCCTGCCAACCGGAATCCAATCACCGTTCTCCCAATAAGGTCTCCGTAAAGCGTAACAGTGATGTTATCCGAGGCGACTATTTGGTCTTTTGGTAGAGATTCATCCGCTTGTGGGATCAAAGACAAGCTGCGATCTGGCGACTGCATATGAAGTATGGACACTTGGCTCGCATTATGACATTTTATTAAGAATGTAGACTGTCCTTTCACTTTTATCACAGATGTATCGTATGACTTAATTGATAAAGTGTATTCCGAGGTTTTATTAGTGCAGAGAACCGAGTATCCTACGTTAAATGTCATTGTTTTTTCCATGAACACCAGGAAAAAATCCTTTTGTGGAAAAATATCAAAATTGGACACGTTTCCGAGCGTTGATGAATAGGTCATTGTAGCCTTAATTTCAGAAAAGCAGCTGCAAAATATGACCATAGTGAACACTGGAAATTTACATGCTCCCATCGTGATGCGATTGAACCTCATTTATGGTAAGGGTAAAGTAATTTGAATTGAGATAATACGGCCACTTTGCCTTTTATACTCGGAGAGACGTCTATCTGTGTACGTAAATGAAATTTAACACCCGTGATATTATGGTAAGAGGATTGATTCAAGTTTACAAACTGTAACACATCGTTTCCATGATCAAACCGGGTGGAAAAATAACTTGGGAACAAAAAAGCCACATTTACATTTATTGTATCAGTGTCCCAATATTTGACACTGAAATAAAGGTAATTCAATTACACTTCCGAATGACAATAAAAGAAAACTCGTATCCTACTATTATGTTGGTCAGGGACTTGAGGGTGGCATGTTTATAGTTGTCTACAGTAACCGATGTAGAGATGATGGACTGATAAATACAGAGGGATAGGAGGCAATCAAAAGTTGAAGGAAAAAGGGGTAGATGGCTTTATCATTTATGTTCGTCGGTGTTAGTTTCTCATGTGAAATTATGTTGAAGGCCATCGTGTCATCAGCTATATGTAGAAAAAAAGAGAAAAGGGTTGGGTGCTTTTTACACCACTGATATGTTTTACAAAAAACTCTATGAATGCAGGTAGATATCATGGGTACTCAAAATGTTTATCATGACACGTTCCCTCGCATTCAGCCTACATTCTTTATGTCAATATAGAATATAGAAAAAAAGAAAAGAAAGAAGATACTAACGTAATGTTATAATATTTTTAGTAATCCAATCAGCAATTGGGTTCCAAAATTTTATTTTATTGAGAAACATCTGTTTCTTTAAAAATTTGAAATTAAGGAAATATGAATTTACATACTTCGATGAATTTGGAAAGAGGAAACTTTAAGATTAAATTGAAACTACAGAATCATTCTATATAATAATATCTCTTAATCACGAAAGAAAACGATTTTCTAAAATTGTCAATGCTAGGTGGTTTTTTTTTTCTTTCTTTCTTTTATCTATCTATTTCTTCATTTCTTTTTTTTTTTTTTTTGGTCTCAAGGAAATAAATTTATAAAAAAACTTATTTGTAGATAAATGAGATTGAAATTTTGGAAAATAAAGATTTTTTTTACCAATCGTATCGATTTCAAGTCAAGTAGAAAAAATCTCTAGACCGTCATGTCAGATCCAAGAATAGAACTTTGGTCGGCAGGAATAAAAAAAAATCAGCTTTTTCATTTTTCACAGTTCTCATTGTAATTAAGCTCTATATGTTGCCTGTGATTCATACAGGGTTACGACTTGCGGCTAACTTACATACATCCGAACTGTACTGATTCCATGCTAAAATTCGGTTAATGGCACGCACAGGAGAAACTTTTAACATTCTCAATTCCAACCCCCCCCCCCATACACTTTAACTCAAACTGGAATGTACCTTCACGTAAAGTCCGAATTTTCGATTTTTTCAATTCCCGTTGATTTTCTCTGTAGGAATAATTCAGATCCAAGTGTTATGTTTGGGTATGACATTCCATACCACTTCATGTAACAACAGAAATATAAGTCGATCAAGCAATAATTGCACTCGAGAGGGAAAAAATTAAAATGTGGAAGGAACACCGCTGCTGAAAATGCTTTGGGAATATTTAAAATGAAAGTGAAAATATCTCTTCACAACTAAAAAGCCGAACTCGGAGGAAATATAAAAAAAAAAAAATAAAAAAAAAAAGAATAAATAAAAAAATACACAGCGTAGAGAAACTGCATCATCATGCCTAGACAATTTAAATGGCACGGTTTCACTCGTCCGGATGTAAGTCAATGCACTTACAGAGAACATTAGCATTAAGAGGTTGACGATCTGTGAATTTCCACAGAGCTTTTCTAGTCTGACCTTGGCAAAGTTTTTGGATGCATGGTCTTCTCGCACATAAACTTTTTAAAGGATATGTAGTATAAACCCAAATAATTCGCTTTATGAGAAAGGCAAGAATTTCTCAGGTCCATAATGTCATACTGTGGACTTAGTTTTATGTGAATTGAAATAATGAAATATCAACCGACCAATCGGAGAGTTGGTTCAATCAAATAAAATGCATGAGAAAATTTTCGGACACATTAGGATATTAAAGGGAAACAAACATGCACAACTAATTCAGAAAAAATCTGTGTTCTATTTCAGAAAAGAGACGACACCACTTAATAATAATAATAATAATAATAATAATAATAATAATAATAATAAAATAATAATAATAATAATAAACACCCCCCCCCCCCACACACACACACACAACCCCAAAAACAGAAACACACCCCTCCCACCAAAAACAAAAATAAGAAAACAAAACAAAATACAAACTTAGGCGAGGACCTCTTTACCTCTTTTTCCTATAGCTTACAGATCTTGGTTTGATTTTATTTTCAACATTTCATTTCCCTCACTGTGTACTCTAGTTATTGAACTCTCAACACGGAGAATCTGTGCCATACATCCCGAATAGCGACGATTACATATATAATATGGTTAATTCATGCTCCGTGTTGTTCCGCGTTGTCTCGTGACGTGAACAATAGCAAATATACTAGAGAGTCAAAGGAAATTCTGAAGTATCTGGTTTGTCGACTGTTTGTTTGCGTACAGGTGTCTTGTTGTTAATCATCGAACACAGAAAGAAACTTGAATTCTTTCATTAAGATTGCAACTGTTTATACCGCTGTAAAATACCGAGTAATATCCCTATACTGTGTCCTTGGCCATAAAATTTTACACCCTCATGGGCATTTCTGGAAATAATGAATTTATTTTTATGAGAAATCGAAAGAAATCTATTCAATTATTTTACTTGTTCATATCGAAAAAAAAAGTAAAAACTATCTACGCAATCACATCTTGATCTAGATGTTTTCAGCTTATCATGATGAACTGTAAACATCCGGTGTCACATTACAACTGTTTACCTGCAGTAAGGATGGAGTTTATATTTTTAATTTATTTTCCGAAGTCTTTTTCACACCGCTGACAGTTTAGGTAATTCTACCATGAAGTGTAGCTGGAATGAAAAGATTTTAAATGAGTAAAATGGAACCATGATTGTAGGTTAGGGCTTTACTGATTAATGTGGTATTTTAAATAAGGTATACCAAATTCTTCAACAAAAACTTCTGGGACATTGAGATGACCTTCATACGGAGTACTGTCAAAATGATATGAAACGATACTACGCGTCCCAAATACTGACAGTAACACAATAAGGCGAATTTGTAGACCGTTTTATCATTCATGTAGTTCTTTTTAGTACATATTTCGTTGTATTTGTTTCACGTCGCGTCCGGAGTTTCATATTTAAAATTTATACACTATTAATATATATATATATAATATATATATATATATATATATATATATATATATATATATATATATATATATATATATATGAAGTTTACTTCGTTACGACACCACAAATGTTGTCATAGACTTACTGTGACATTGGCCTTAGAGTTGTGAACTTTGGTCAAGGTATTGACACGCCCTTGTGTCATGAGAAAACATTGCGTAAAGTATGAATAAACATTTGGCCAGAAATGGACCCCCTAACAAAAGGGAATTTATTACATGTAAACACTCTTTAAGGTTGTGGTTGTTTGACAATTTTCAAGTGACCTAAACACATAATTTGATGTGTTTTGCATAACAACTGAAGATTTACAGTAAATAATTGAAAACCAATACAACGAATCGGACTGTCAAAGTTTTGATATGGCATATTCAGTCTAAGAATCATTCATAATGACGTATAACTTAATGTCTGCCTTTTCAAATATATAATCGTACAAAGGTATCAGTCTACGAAATAGCACGAAAAAATAATGGCCCGGACAAGAAATTTGGCTATGTGTATACTGCGGCCTTGACCTTGTACGATATGACCTTAGTTCAGGGCCATGACATACTCTTGGGTCTTGGACAACAATTGTGTGAAATCCATGCCAAGGGTAAAAAGTTATGGCCAGGACAATAATTTAGCTGACATGAGCACTGTGACCTTGCAGATATGACCTTCCTTAAACGTCATGACACACCCTTGGGCTGTGGACAAAAATTGTGCAGAACAGTATCAGTTTACGAAATAGCACAAAAATAATGACCAGGACACTTTTGGTTATGTGTATACTGAGACCTACCTTGTAGATAAGGGCTTAGTTCAGGGTCATGACACAAACGTGGGTCTTAGACAACATATTTAAATAATATCATTGATATGCAATATAGCATGAAGAAGTAATGGCCCGGACAAGGTTGATGGACAGACAGAAGGATAGACTGACCGGGTGATTCCTATATACTCCCAAACTTTGTTTGCGGGAGTATACAAATCTACAAATTACACGTTCTTTCAAACCTTTGACTCTGCGTAATAAACACCATAATCTTTGAAAAACTGTTGGAAAATTGCACAGATCTCTTATCTGAATTCGGAAAACTTGCTTTTGAGCAACTTTTCTACGGAAACTCTAATCTCACTTTCTAAACTAAGGAGGATACGATAATTTGATTTCATGTGGTTCAAAAATAGCAAAACGGTTTCGACATCGATCCTATAACCCTGATAAAAAGTCTTTCATTTGGGCTTTTCTGCTGCATTATTCAGACTTTTCTTTGAGCGTTGCATTCTGATTAACAGGGCGGTGGTGAATTTTTGCCGGGCCTTTCCAAACCTTTTTACAGGGGACAGGGTCCTGAAACTCATCTCATCTTTTTCTTTGATTGCGCTGTGTTTGTAATGAGTGGGAAGGTGGGTCCGTAAACCGGTTCTTTACGCCGAAATAGTAACGATTGTCACTTCGATTGGCCCTCCTTCGTCCCAACTGCGTTCACAAAATTAAAAGGTATATATGATCTATATGTATTACAATAACACAATTGCAGTTGTGCCTGTTGTCAACCAATTGGTGTGGTTAATCGGTTTACGGGCCCACCTTTCTACTCAACACAAAAGCAGTATAATAAAAAAAACACACATTTAAAATTACATTTAGAACTCATTTTGGAGATTTATAGATCATAAGTAGTTTGTCTCTATGCTACTCTTTATGGAAATTTTTCCTTGAATCTCAGTTACGGAGCCTGGATTGAACAGACAACATAAACAAGATATAACAATATGTTTATTACAAATCATATACAATTTTTTTCAAAATGACAAACTAAAGATGAAAGGCGTTCATTCTCGAAGCTTTGTGGGTCATTCTTTTTTACCATAGCATTGATTTAATTAATTTCCAAAATGTTTAAGTTTCACTAAAACAGGAATACATTATTATACCGGATATTGTTTATTTTACAGCTGTTCTTCGTTAGTAATTGATATATAAAAGAATGGTAGGTTTATTCCCCGAATAGTGTAAGCCCCTTACATTTCGCGATTTTCTCACTTCAGATATATTTGCGAGGTAACATTTCTGCAAAATTTCAAAACGAAAAAGTGGTTTTCCAAATCAAGAGAAAGAAAATTCGCATTGCAGTCACCATGGTATCGTGGATGGCAATATAATATTGTTAGAAGCACCCGTGGATATTTGGAAACAGGACATCTCAAGGTATACAGTGTCTGTACCTTTGATGAATGGGGCGCCGGGCATTCATTTGACAAAACGAATATACTGAAAGTTTTTTGATCGTATCACTGCAAATCAATATATATAATGAATACAAATTCGTAAATTGTTTTAAAACCTACGAGTATCTTCCTCGTGCATAGCTTTGTCCTTTGGATTGGTTCAGTTTAGTAATTAATTTGGTCTTCAAATATATATATATATATATATATATATACTCATTACTGATTTGTTATAGGGATGCTGGTTCAACATGCAGGTAGTTCGATAGCATCGACAGAAACTTGGAGAAAGTGTCCCTGGAGTTCAGAAACTAGACAGACGGGTATATAGATTGAACAAGATTTCATCTTGGATAATAACGTCATTCGATATCTCAGAATTTCCACATTTTTATTTCAACATAGATCTTATCCACAGTTTCATAATGTTTGGAACACTAGGAACATATCCTAGTCTGTGTTCCATTAAGTACAAAAGTATTACAGAAGGTGCACATGAAGTATTATAGAAGGTGCAAATGCAATAAACAAGTACTATAATGGAAAAATAAAAATAAGATATAAAAGCATTACTTTATACAATGGTATAGTTATAAATGTATTTCATGTTCTTTGCATATAAGACAAAAGAGAGTTAACAGTAGAATCCGGCGACGAAAAAGTCGCATATTCGATTTTTACGACATCCAAACCAAATAGTAATTTAAATCATTAAATACCACAGCATAGTTTTAACAGCTTTCGCGAGGCCGTGTTATCTAGAGATTATGATCGCAAGTAAAATAGTCCCCGCAACCCTTGGTAAAACTACAATGCTCAAAGCTATATGGCATTATTTTGAGATAACATACTGCCGAAAATCGTTTTAAAACAATTAACAGTTTTGCATACAATGCTACCACATGGCACGTATTCCGAACTGGTCTTTCTACGATTTTATTGTACATTAAGGACATATCCGGCTCGCAAACTTTTGTATCTCTGTTCTAAAGAGTTCCTCTTATCAAATACAATTGATGACAAGAAAGATAACTTTAATTTTAGTCATGAATACAGCTCCAGGGCTGCCAGGAACATTGCAAATACAGATTATCTCCGTCTTTTTACCAGAAAGTTTTCAATTTCTTTGTTTTATTCAAGGGATTATGTATCCAACATTTTTATTTCAAATCTGAAGAGAAAATGTCCGCCATAAAAGAAAATAATGTGTAATGTTTCCTTTTGCCTATACATGGCAATGAAAAATGTTTGAATCAGTCAATCAACGAAGTTGAAAAAACTCCAAATTTTCATTTGGTAACCACAGACGTCTCAATGAGTCTCCATGATAGACCATAAAAGAAACTTGTTCAGTTGTGAAGCAGATCTATCTTAAAACGGAATATGTAGGATATAACCTTAAAGATGTGACAATATCTGGGTCCGGCGCCAGAAACTGAGAATATACTTAAGTCATAATTTTAGATTTTTTTTGTTCATCAATGAATTAATAACTGGGGTTTGGATGTTATTTAGTTTTATTCTGTTGATGAATGGAATTTAACTATTCTGCATAAGAATTTATTTGAACGTTTGATAATGGAATAAATTAAAATGAAATATTTGATTTAAGTATATTCTCAACTTATGCCCCTGGAATATCTTAAATAATAGAAAAAAGTATGCTGTATAGATAGCGATAGTAATATGCAGTATAAACAGCAATAGCAATATGCAGTATAGATATCGATAGTAAAATGCAGTATAGATAGCAATAGTAATATGCAGAATAGATAGCGATAGTAATATGTAGTATAGATAGCGATAGTAATATGCAGCATAGATAGCATAGTGATATGCAGTATAGACAGCGATAGTAATATGCAGTATAAATAGCGATAGTAATATGCAGTATAGGTAGCAATAGTAATATGCAGTATAGATAGCAATAGTAATATGCTGTATAGATAGCAATAGTAATATGCAGTATAGATAGCAATAGTAATATGCTGTATAGATAGCAATAGTAATATGCAGTATAGATAGTGCTAGTAATATGCAGTTTAGACAGCAATAGTAATATGCAGTATATATAACAATAGTAATATGCAGTATAGATAGCAATAGTAATATGCAGTATAGATAGCAATAGTAATATGCAGAATAGACAGCAATAGTAATATGCAGAATAGATAGGAATAGTAATATAAGAGACATATATACTTTGTATATATGTCTCTGGTAATATGCAGTATAGATAGCGATAGTAATATGCAGTATAGATAGCGATAGCAATATGCAGTATAGATAGCAATAGTAATATGCAGTATAGATAGCAATAGTAATATGCAGTATAGATAGCGATAGTAATATGCAGTATAGATAGCGATAGTAATATGCAGTATAGATAGCGATAGTAATATGCAGTATAGATAGCGATAGTAATATGCAGTATAGATAGCAATAGTAATATGCAGTATAGATAGCGATAGTAATATGCAGTATAGATAGCAATAGTAATATGCAGTATAGATAGCGATAGTAATATGCAGTATAGATAGCATAGCAATATGCAGTATAGATAGCGATAGTAATATGCAGTATAGATAGCGATAGTAATATACAGGATAGATAGCGATAGTAATATGCAGTATAGATAGCGATAGTAATATGCAGTATAGATAGCGATGGTAATGGTAAACAAGCGAAACAATTTGAAGTCAGTATCGTATTCTGTACAAAACCCATCAGATTTGCGAATACACAACATAAAATATAAAAACGAGTAAAATTACAAGTCATCCACGTATGGTAAACACTCGACTCTGTACGTTGTATGTTAAAAGATGCTAAAAGATATCGCACATTCATCGGGCAGCTTGGACCCCTTTGATGATAATGTATCCGATACATGTTGTGAAATATTGCTCATCCTGAAATAAAAAAAATAGCACTGACGATGTTTAAAACAACTGATATTTACTTTCGTGCCGGAGGTAATTTTTTTAGTTTGTTTATTTTTTTCTCTTCATTTTGCTCCAAAACAGGTTATAGAGCATCCGTTTACTGTAAGTCACAAGTATCTATGAAATTCAAGGCTAATTTGATATTTTATTTTCTAATTTGATTTTCTAGAGGATTATAATTTTTTTATGTAATATTGCCTTAATGAACATACTTAAGAAAGATGATGAAAGTATGACATTTATTTGTCAGTAGTCAAAAAGACAGTGACTAATAGAATATATGTATCCTATTTTTTTTCAAGTAGTCAGGTGTTGTGAACGAGCAAATTGTGTTCAATTGCAGTGGCGGATCCAGGATTTCAGAAAAGGCGGATGTGAAATCCCCCGTCTCTAATTCCACCACTGAGTTGAGCAAAACAGACCCGTCTGGATCTCTTATTGTAGAATGCATCTGTTGGTAATCTTTATACAGTACATGCGCGGATACAGAGGAGGGGGGGGGGGGGGGTAGGGCGGTCTGGACCCCCCCTGGAATCCGAAAATTTTACTAAAAAAGGTAATGTTTGGGCATTTTGGGGGTTGGACTCCCCTCGTCTAAGAGAAAAATTTACCTTTTTTTGTTGTACCCCCTCTGACAAAAATTTCTAGATCCGCGCATGCAGTAGGGTATGAGAAGAGAAACGAAGTAAAAGTCATGGGGTATCATCGATTTCTGTAGGATATTTACAAGACATTGGCACATCTTCTTTGAGACTTCAATGGAATATGCCTCGTGACCTAGGGACACATTGATGGGGTTCCTCTCAGTGAGACGCAGATAGACGTTCAGCCAAGATTATATAAAAAAGGAAAAAAAACATACGTTGAACCCCTCAATAGAAATTAATAATATATAGGTTGAAATTATATAAAAATGTCAAATTTTCTTTTTCTGCATTTTTCAAAAATACATTTTGTATTCACAAAATAGGATTTAGTCCCTTACAACATTTCACTTTCCATAAAGTATGTATTGCGTACGCACGGCCTATGCCGATCGAATGAAACATAGAAATGAGGTGCGTCATTGAATGACTTTTTCTCTGCAATATCAAATTTTAAAATCACGCTGCTGTTTCCTTTGTATTCTGTTATTTTTTCCATTGTTAGTAAATGCTATAACATTTTGGTACTAAATGATGTATACTTGAAGCCGTAAGTAGGCCTATCATTCATATAGTGCCACTACCTATCATTCATATAGGGCCACTACTTGCGGCTATTATACTTAGTGCAATGTAGCTTTGATAAAAGTATATGCTGGTAAACCTTAATATACATGTACAAAACTATTTCCAAGACTTCCATACCAAATGCTTGAATATATACGTATGAACCGTAGTACGTGGAATTACTCTTCAGCTTAATACATTTTCGTGTCCTCATCGTTTGAAAATCACGCCTATGCGATTTAGGACAGTTGCCATTCGCATATGAATAATAAGAAAAGACAAAAGGGGTGAAATAGGGAATACATGTGGTTAGAAATCACACCTTCATATCCTTTATAATCATGTATATGTGGTTTACATGAGAATGAGAAATAATGAAATATGGGTCAGCAACGGATTGTTAAAATGAAAAAGGCGTGTTTTATTCTCGATTTAATAGGAAGATACGGCCATATTGGATTTCGTCAATAGGTCACAAGAGCAAACGCAAAACTAAACTTTATACTTCTGTCAACCACTCTCTGATATTACGTTATCTCTTCATCATCTTCAAAGTTTACACAAAACTTACAGCCAAAATAAGAAATAAAGATCATTTTACATACTTTAAGTTGTGAGCATTGCAATATCGTGAACACCGGATAAAAATTCAAAAGAATGTGAATGGCATAGTGAATGTAATATGTGCGCAATGACAGTAAATCTTGAAATTCAGAACGTTCGTATTTCACGCACATGACTTTGTCTTTTCCTGGTGAAAAGACCTTTGGACTGGTTTTATACTTTTACCTACAGACTATGATTTTTGACGCGTGATTAAAAATATTTTTGCAGTAAGTTTTGAGATTTATTTTATTTTCTTGCCATTGATTTATACAAATTATGAAATGTACCTGTTTTTCACAGTACCAACACAATACACAAAGATCTTCCTTTTTCTGACTGGGATGCCATAAGAAGAGAGATGACAACCGGTCATATATAGCTGTGAGTATTTATGTTAACTATTTGGAGGCATAACCAGTCGGCAGGAGATGCTTACTCCTCCGTGACACCTGTTCATATTGTCATGTTCTAATTTTTTAATTTACTTGCACATGTTCTAATTAATGGTCAATTGAACACCTCACTCTATGACAAACGTGACGATTTCAATTTCGCTATCACAAACTTTCCTTTCATAAGTAGCAACATTCCATCATCGCCCGCATACGGCGTATTCATATCTCAGTTAATACGTTATTCCAGAGCATGTTCAAATTACAATGACTTTGTTCTGAGGGCTAGGCGACTTTCAGTTAAGCTGCTCAACCAGGGTTATATATGTGCTAGACTAGCATCGTCACTGAGGAAGTTCTACGGTCGTTACGAGACTCTTATTACTCCATATGATATCTCGTTATCCAGACTTTTAAATGATATTCTGGACTGAGACCGATTCCGATCACTTTACACAGATTTGACACCTTCTATACTAGAAGGTTACCTACTTCGACTTCTCCATATATAGATACATATGGAATTCACACGATTTGACTCTTTCTACGGGGTATATGTGACGGGTGTTGCTAGCAAGCAAGAGATGCTCACTCTCCCCGGGCACCTGATCTCACTCCATCAAAGGGGTTCACATATGCTCTTCAAGTAGACATATTTTGTTATTTTCCATTTGTTTTTCATTTTCACTGATTTTGTATGTCCTATGGTTTCATGATTTTTGGACTTGTGGTTTGGATTTATCCATCATCTTTACATTTTGTATTTACCAACCCCAAGTAAATTCAAAAATTAGAACATGACACTATCTCTGTTCTAAAGGTTTGTATTTGCTTTTTATTCCTCATTTCGTTATATGTAAATGAAAAATAATGTTATTTTTGCACCAGTATATCTTGTTTTCACTGCTGAAATATTAAAACCTTGAAGTGTAATTTTGCCATTTTCTGCCTTTTGTGACATTAATCGATAAACGTGAATTTTTTCCTTAGGTTGTATCATAATCGCCTGTGTATAAACGTGAGAAATAGAAATATATCCGCCTCATTTGTACAACAAAGACCACCACAGGAACTGGATGAATATAAATGACATGACACAAATTCGAAATCACGGCAAGTTTGGTACCGACTTATGAAGGCAAATTAAGGCAATCACTTTCAATAATTTGGTGCGAACATTTCCAATTGTTGTCCCATTCAATTGCCTGTGGTTTAACATAAAAGTTCAAATAAATCTTCAATTGATATGCAAGGAAATGAAATAGGAAATTTAAACCACAAACATAAAACTGGATTGATGGATTGACTAATAGTCTAATGACAAATAAATAAATAAATGAATAAATAAATAAATAAGTAAATAGATAAAATAAAATGAATAAATAATAGATTAAAACACGTGCCACTATAGACTTTCATGGACCTTTGGAAATTTGAAAGAATAGCATGTGCCTAGAAGGAGTGAAAGTCCTTTGTTGTTTGGCTGCTCACTGCCTTTAAATCAGAAGATTAGTAACCCCCCCCCCCCAAAAAAAAGTTTTAATCTACATACTAGAGATGAAATGTGAACATACACTGTATCACAACTACAGAACATCAGGATAGGGGTAAAACAACAATTGAAGACCAAAGCATTTTGACTCATCGACTTTGTAATAATATCTAAAAATTGTGCAACTCTAGAGTGTGCGAAAGGTCTCTATACCGTTCGAAATACACACTTCAGAACAAACCGGAATGAAAACGTTACTGAAAGAATTATTTGTGACAATGTTTTCAGGTTTTTTTTCACTCGAGGGAGTGTACATCTTTCTACAGTTGGTGTTCATCAACATCTTCACTCTCATTAATTACTGTTCTATGAATTTGAGTTAAGTCGATGCCAATGTACATTTACTTCAAACAAATTGTTAAGGTGAAATAATAATGCAGAATATTTTAGACATTAGTTTTAAACAAACTTAATGCATCTACTTTACTTTAATTAAAGAAAATCAATATATATTTAAGTGAAATTGTCTTGGCGTGACCCCCCCCCCCCAAAAAAAAACATTCCACAGAAACAAAAAAAAAACCCAAAAGAAAACAAAAACACCCCCAACCCAACCCCCCACCCCCTAAAATAAAACAAACAAACAACCCCCTAACAAAAAACAACAACCGACAACCGACAGAAATAGTGCGAACACACAATGTTCCGGTCCCAACCACACAAATAAACCAACACAAACTGTAATAGTATTCTTACTTGCTTCTTTTTGTGATTGTATGTACCTTACAGAATAGCCAATCACCAGACGCATTACTTCTTCTTCCATTAAAGTGAAGGACCGCTTATGCGGCATCCTCTCTGTATGATAAACTTCTGTTGGTATAAAACATTCCTCCAATGTACCTTCTGGATTTGCCTTTGATATTCCCGAATCATTTATTTTTCCTTGTGTTGATGGTCTAGCGGCGAATCTGACTGGTTAAAAAATTGAGTTGATTAATTTCTACATCAACAAAGTTTTGAGCGCAGATATGTCACAGTTGCCGGTGTTATATAGTAGTTTTCCCCATAGTAGTGGTTACATAGTAGTTTTTTCCCCATGGCGGAAAAACTGCTATATAGAAGTCTTTAACCTGTACGTAATGGTTTGGAAATTATAGACGCTCGTTCTTGTACAATCAGATAAAATTTGAAATACAAATGTACTATAGTAATAGCCTGTGGATCAAAACAATGGTGTTATGGTTAAGGGATTTATATATACTATTAAATGTTTTTGTGAGTGTCTGTGGGTAATTTTTTTGTTTTTGTTTGTTTCTTTGTTTGTTTTGGTTTTTTTTTTTTTGGGGGGGGGGGGGTTGTAAATGTGTACAAGTCTTTCTATTTATATATTTACCATAGTATGGTATTTTCTGCTATTATTTCATTGTAAAATTGTCTTTTATTTGCGTATACATGTAGATGTATTTCATGTCGTCACACTATGACTCGAGATTTGATCCCAGGCATATTTTCGTAATACATCATAAGTAAATTAGGAATTTATTAATGAAAATGTTCCAAAGATAATGTAAGAATTGAACGTGCAAGAATTCCTTGCACGGTCAGTTCTTAAATAAATTAAGACTGTTGCATTATATATACCACAATATCACTCTTCATTTACAGAGTACATGATGAACATGAAAATGATAGAAGGGAATCCCAATCAGGTGTCCACGATTTGCAATCTAAGACGAGGCTTGCCTAGTCGCAAATGTTGTAAATCATGAACACAAGAATGAGATTTCCTTGTCCCTTACACAAGTATGGAAGGTGACATCACAAAGAATCTTTATGCGAAGTTTCAAAGCTTTACACACTTTTGTGTAAAAGATGTAGTCAAAGTTATAGTGTTTGAAAAGTAGGTCACATTCCAATGTCAAGGTCATTAGGTCAAAAGCCATGGTCCTGAATGAAAGATCTTATCACAAGGAATCTGTATGTGAAGTTCCAAACCTTTTGGTACAAAAGATACAGCCAAAGTTTGTGTTGAAAATTAGGTCGAGCTCCAAGATCAAGGTCACTAGTTCAAAAATCATAGTCCCAAATGAATGGTCTAATCACAAGGAATATATATGTGGAGTTTATGTGGAGTTTCAAAGCCTTGTACTTTTTAGTATAAACGATGTCAATCTGATTAAAATCATATCTTTATTCCGCTTCTCTATTTGTCCAATTGCTTTATACGCAATGGGACAAATAGAGAAGCGGAATAAAGATATGGTTTTAATCAGATTGAAACGATGTAGTCAATGTTTTTGCCACAGGGTAAGAGTCACAGACAGGTCAAAAACTAGATGTCCGAATTTCATTCCGGAAGCATCAATACAAATTTGTTTTTCTTTTTCCGCCTGTATAAATAGAAAGATATCTCGAATGAAATTCTAGTAGATATATATCTCTATTCTAAATATCTGCGTCTGTATTTGGAAAAGGGATTAAAATTGAAGACATTTCTATTTAAGAAAATAAGATATCTGTAAATTCAATGGATATATCTCCCAATCAAAAGTTGAGATATCTCTACAATAAACAGAAATCCATTTATTGTTAACAAGGTAACGGGCTTGATGTACTTATGTGTGAAAAGAAAATCCGGAATTTCACATTTGGGGGGAGGAGGGGGGATTCACTATATAGTAGTCTTCCCCGGGGGAAAATGGCTATAAGAGGGGGGGGGGATGGCTATATAGCCAAATTTCCCCCGGGGAAAAACTACTATATAGCCATTTTTCCGGTGGTGCTAGGGGGGGAAACTACTATATAACACTGGAATGCGAAACTCTGTTCTTTTTATGGAACGGTGGTTCCCGTGTTGTTAATCGATTACATAACATCGTTTCCTTATATATAACGAATTCAAAGTACATGTACCAAAGAAATCGCACTTCACTTCAGAAACTATTAAATACTAAATTAAGATATAATTTCCTACTATTATTCCATAAAAAAGTAAAATATAAATAGGTCTATCAACTAGTCTACAGTACCGTACAGCATTTCTAAACAGCTGTAATGATGTAGTCAAATCCAAAACAAAAACAGTACCGAGTACTCGTCTGCTACTTGCCAGTCGCTCGACAATGGACGCCGATAACTATCATACCCGACTAGGCAAACAGAATGGGCACCAGAGCAGGTGCTGCCTTCGATCCAAGTCCCTGAGCCTACTCTCTCCACCTTGGTTTAAACAGTATTTATTTAGAAAATCGCATGAATTATATAACATAACACACATATATATAGGATTGAGCAACAAGTCTTGGACTTATATAAAGCTCTCTCCTGAAATCGAACATGAAATTACTAGTATATATAATTGGCCAACATCATATATAATACAAATACATAAATGAAAATTCATGAGTATAAATTTCATGCTTATATTTACCATCTCGTTTAAACCTTATAAATAACAATAAGGGGAAAACGAAAGCAGTAAAAAGAAAAAGGGACAAAAGAAAGCAGAAATAAAAAAAAACTAAATATAGGAAAAGGGTACAGGCTGAAGGTAGTGGATGCTAATCACATGAGAAATGAGAAATTCAATCTCTATTTACCGGATTTTATTTAAGTGGGAAAAAAAGCCCTGATATTAGATGAATTATATTGATAAAAGAGTGGAAAGTTGACACGTTTCGTGTGATCATGTCTGTAAGATTTACTTAAGAGAATCTATTACTATTGATAATGAAATTTTGTACTTGAGCAAATATCTCTCCATGTACATCATCATCATACAGGGGACAACCTGATAACAAGATATTTATGTTTATTTGAACTGATAATGTATTGGTAGTTCTATTACGTAATTCACTGGTTATTACATTCCAAAAAGAAATGACATGCACCTTGTGACATGCACGTACACCACTCACCAGTGTCACCAGTCAACATGCATTGTATTGCATTGCATATACTAATAACATTTAAAATATAAATACCTTAGGCTTAGGTAACAGATTATCATCCTCATATACATGTTTCATTAATTCGTGTTTTTAATAATTGTTCGTTCTATTTCACTTCTAATCTTCGCGCACTGATGCAGTTTTCCGTTCAAATTTTAGTTCGATACCTCAATCAACCAAAAAAAAATCAAAGGACTGAAGGTCCTGAGTAACACTCATATGAAGATCAAGAGGAAATCATTTTATCAATAGTATCAAGGACTTAGTCTGGTGAGCGATTTACGCCTAAAGGTAATCTGCCCAACGGGAGGTAACTCGTACTGTCACGATGATGTAACATTTTTAGTCGTGATAGAAAAAACAGAAGTCAATAATTTGTCTATTATGCATGTGTTTGTAAATTATCATGTGATATTGAAGAAAACCGTTTTTAGAGTTATTCTATTCACCAAAACTTGTTTACGACATACCGGTTTCCGTTGCTCTAGCAATCGACAATGCTGATATAGATCTCTATGCCGGCAAATACGAAATGGGAAAAGTAAAATATTTTAACCCCCCACCCCAAAAAAGCACAAGATAGTCAACTAAAAGCGAAGGCCAGTATATTTAATTATCTTGAAACAATCAAACCTAAATTTAATGAACAAGAGAGGGTTTTTATTTTTAACCCTCAGAGTGCTAACATATTTGAAAAGGGCTGCAGATTTACGTCATGCAGTAGAGGATGATGTCATTGAAACGTTACATTTTAATGATGTGATGTCGTCGCTCCTGCTGTATATAATGTCTGTTGAAAAGTATGGTGTCTTTGAGCCATTATATCTTCGGACTTGTTCACAGTAGAGGCATGATTTACTTATCATTAAAAAGAAGATATTTTAAACTTTTAAATAATACTGCGATGTTGTTTCCGACATATTCATTGAAGTAGTTATATATGTGCCACAAAGGCAGATTTTTCAAGGAAATATATGCACTTGTTTTCCAAATAGCCTCCATCGTCCTAAAAGGGGGGAGGGCATTAATGTGTTTATATATTTTGATTATATCGAATCTAAATATAGTTTTAATTTGAAATGTCATTTGAAGCTTATATGTATACAAATCAATTCCTTTCTTAATCATGAAAAGGAAATATTTCATTCAATATATATTACACACAAATGAGGTGATAGCAAAATGGGGGGGGGGGGGGGGTTGTGTGTAATATCTACCAAATTTCTTTGTAAAATGTTCCATTACCTATTGTAATTTTATGTTGTTTTGACTTATGACAGACCATTGCACATTACAGTGTAACATCACAGTGATGCAGATTTCAGAAATTTTCAAATAAGTGTACTTCTTGTGAAATTGTCATCATTTTAGTAGGTTTGTTTAGTTACTATAGCCACTATGAAAGGCTTCGTAAGTTGTCAGAGTTTTCCCTAATCCTAGTTATTTTTTCAATCAATCAGTATAAATTCATAAGTTTATCTACCAAAATAAAAAACCCATACTTTTCTGTGTCATATTTGTGAACAAAAATAAATGTATAAACTGCTCTAAAATGACATTTCTATATTAAACAGACATGACACAGTGTTAATCTGCATTGATTCTAGTAAAATAATTTGCTCCATAACATGATACATTTTTTTTATTATTTAATCTACTTCTATCTGTTCTTATAGAATATGCATGAAATAGCCAGTTGTAGATTTTAATTCTTCTCACTACTTCACCAGACTACCCCCTTAATTCAGGACTAGTTTCATTCTCACAATTAACAGCACAAATTCAAAATGACACTTGAATCATTATTGAGTTATTTTAATCAATTTTCTTTTAATGAAACAAAATTGAAGTGGGAATAGTTATACAAAGCTTGCATTCAAGTCAGCATCCCAAGATGAACCATTTTCACACACTGTTTAGTCGAGGTGGCTTGGCATACGGCCAAGTCAGAAGGCTTTTATTTTTTTCTAGTTTGTCGCAAACTGAGGTACACCCAACAGGTTAACCAAATCGCTGAAGTAGAACACTGTCACATGAAGCAATCGAACCAGGTACTCTAGTGTGCATCCCATAGATGAATCATTTGTGCAACTTTGGTACTTGTACTGTCCATAACTGTGATACTAATGTGCCCAAAACAGGATACCAAAATGACTCAAATGAAACAAGCAAATTCAGAGAATTGTGGTCCCCTGCTTTTGACGCTCTAACAGTAGGGGTACAGTGATCTGTGACATTGTCATTGTTGTGCATGTCTACAGATACAGGAAAGGTATTGCAACTAGGCACAAACATGCCAGATATAATGGCCCTATGTCATGACCAAGGTTAAAGTTTTTGTGACAGACAGACAGAGACGGATGGACAAATAAGATTTCATGTCCCCACACTTTCACAAAAAGCGGGTGTCAAAAAGTATGTCAGGTATAGCTTGAAAGATGTTTTCGAGTCTGCAAGATGAATAATTAATTAGTGTAAGTTTGGTATTTGCATGTAGCTTGTCCAGAATCGAGGTACACTAAAAGGCTAACTATGCCAGTCAAACCGAAAAATTGTCACATGCAGCATCCAAAGCATGCCATCAAGTGATATCCCAAGATGTTTGCTACTTGTAGCATTTGTAGTTTGTCCAAAACTGAGTTTTCCAGTTGCGGATGTCAGGCCTATAGCACAAGATCATAAAAACTATGTGAAGGTGATCTAAAACTGTCCTTGCTCAGATCATTTGCTGTGGATTGTACAAAGACAGAGAAGACATGGTGAATCCATGTTTGTAATTAGGAGGGGGTTGTAATCAGATGAGGGTGTTGAGGATACATAACTGTCAAGATAAAAAAGTGAATTCAAAGAATTCCGAGATGTCAAAAGTAATTATCTTAAATGGAAAGTCTCATCACAAGGAATCTACATGTGAAGTTGTACCCTTACTGGATCAAAAGTTATAGCCCAGGTTAAGGTTTTTGTGACAGACTGACAGATGGAGGAATGAATATTATGAGATGTAATGTCCCCTTGCTTTCACAAAAGCAGGGGACAAAAAGTGATGTTAAAAAGACATTCTAATTCACTTGTTTTGTTTTGATAATTCTGATTGGTCCACACATTAGCGTTCAAACATGTATAACCACGATATACCGTCCGCAAATTTATTAATACATAATAAATCATTATACCTACTCTTTGTCCACATTGCCTCTGACTCCAACTATCAAAAATTCTGTCTGAACCAACTTCGTTCACTGCTCTTAACGTCCATCTTAAATCTCATATCAAGGACAATTTGCAAGTTCTACCATTCACGTGCACAATTATTACAATCAAGTTAAACCAACAAAACTCACAACGTACATTACATGCATGCGTACCACCGTGCAACATGCTTTCCATCATGTTATTTCATCTCGCCGCGCCGGAGCAAATTTGCCTGTTCAGCTGTTTACGATGCGATGTCAAGTCACTCATGTATGAATCAATTTGTGATTAATAATTTAATCATGGAATTTTAAGAATATGAAACCGAAGAAACTTCTTATGTCGGTGCACTAAATATCAATTCGTTTCTCGGAAGAATTTTATACATGACGCTATTCGTCCCTTAGCAACGTGGAGTTTGGGGGGCAATTTCACGTTTACACCCAGCTCTGGTGAAACTTACGCAGAATGTTTACAATACGGAAAGGCAAAAAAATAACTTATACAGTCTGCTGTCCCAATTTAATCAAGTAAAACATCAATTTTTCGGCATAACATCATCAAAAGCATGTTGTTATTGTGGTTGGCAAGGGCTGACGGAAAGACCCGAAAATGTGCGATCAGTGCGTAGTAATCAACGACTGAATGAAAACATAGGTTCCATGCCAGCTAGTTTCAAAAATAATCATCGTGTTTGTTCAGCTCTGGTATAGACTTTCCATACATCTTCCTAAATAATTTGCTGAATATGTAGTTATTAGCATACCAGAAGTATCAAATGTTCATGAATATTTGCAAATTTAATGCACATAATCATGGACCTATTTCACTGAGTGTAGGAATACATGAGTAAAGGGGTGAATCCCAATATGGCAGCGCCCATGACCCGGGTCCATAACAGTGTAACACTTCGTGTTACAAAAATGTAGGATTCATTTCATAAATGACTTTTTACTGTAAGAAATTTTAAACACTTAAAACTGCGATTTGATTTATTTTCAGTCTTTTATTCTTTACTTCATATGCCATATTTAAGTTCGCATCCAGTGTTTTGACAGTGAACTTCCCTTAAACTTACATGGAACCATTAAGATGACATCACTGATTCCACACACAGGTAATTTACAATAAGTACTATGGTTAATTTTCGATAAACACACCCTCAATAGATTCAAGTATTCTGTATGGAACCTTTAATGTAAGACGATGCAGTGCTTCCCCACTACGTAAAACTTGTCGCTTCAAGAAAGATGTCTTATGTCTTTCATTATCAAATGAGACTTTTGTTGATTGATTGGTGTTTTACGTTGCTTTCAACGATTTTTTTTTCAGTCATATCGCGACATGGCAGCAGTAGGTAACCAACTTCTTAAACATAGTGATACAATCCGAGAATCGAACCCGGATCGTTGGCGTCGCAAACCAAGCGCACAACCTGTACACTTAATCTCTTTTGAGATTCTTGCACGTGGCCGTTTTATTATGCTGCCGTTTACTGTTGCCATTCGCGCAATAGTAAACGGCAGCATAATAAATCGGCCACGTGCAAGAATCTCAAAAGAGATTACCTGTACACTATGCCTGTCCCAAAGAGATTTTAGTAAGACCCCTATCAATTGTTATCGAGCAAAAGTACGTAAATTATTACTGCTTTTATTCTGTTGTAATTTTGAAAGTAGTTAAGGGAGCAACCATTTGATTTTAGGGGGGGGGGAGCAGGAAGACTTTGCAAAAAAAAAGTCCGGCTCAAATTTTGGGGAAAAAATAACAATAAATAAATAAACAAGCATTCTGAAAGTATTGCTTAGGCAATACTAAGTCCCCTACCGGCAAATGGAAAACTAAGACCCCCAAAACACACACACACACACCTACACACACACACAGACACACACACACACACACACACACACACACACACACACACACACACACACACACACACACACACACACCATACTGTCTTTCAAGCTGCCAGCAAGTTAAGTATTTGATCACAACCTTTAAAGAACTTTTCTAATTCCAAGGGCCGTAATTCCGTCAAAAATCAGTGGACCATAACGAAACTCGAACTTGATCTGTAACTCATGGTGGTATACTCACACACAAAAATTGGATGAATATCTACAAGCGTTTAGAAAAAAAAGTCCGGAAAACTGCCATTTTAAAGAAATTTCCTAATTCCAAGGGCCGTAATTCCGTCAAAAATCAGTGGACCGTAACGAAACTCGAACTTGATCTGTAACTCATGGTAGTATACTCACACACCAAAAATTGGATGAATATCTACAAGCGTTTAAAAAAGTCCGGAAACTGCCATTTTAAAGAAATTTTGTAATTCCAAGGGCCGTAATTCCGTCAAAAATCAGTGGACCGTAACGAAACTCGAACTTGATCTGTAACTCATGGTAGTATACTCACACACCAAAAATTGGATGAATATCTACAAGCGTTTAGAAAAAAAGTCCGGAAAACTGCCATTTTAAAGAAATTTTGTAATTCCAAGGGCCGTAATTCCGTCAAAAATCAGTGGACCGTAACGAAACTCGAACTTGATCTTTAACTCATGGTAGTATACTCACACACCAAAAATTGGATGAATATCTACAAGCGTTTAGAAAAAAAGTCCGGAAAATTGCCATTTTAAAGAAATTTTGTAATTCCAAGGGCCGTAATTCCGTCAAAAATCAGTGGACCGTAACGAAACTCGAACTTGATCTGTAACTCATGGTAGTATACTCACACACCAAAAATTGGATGAATATCTACAAGCGTTTAGAAAAAAGTCCGGAAAACGTGAGTGTGACTGACGGACTGGCGGACAGACGGACGGAGTGCAAACCTATAGTCCCCTTCGGCGATGCCGGTAGGGGACTAAAAAATAAAAAAAATAATCCGGCTCTGAAATTGGGCAAAAATAAAAAAAAATATTCATGCCGGTGAACGTCTTCCTGCACCCCCCCCCCCCCTAAATATCAAATGGTTGCTCCCTAAATGAATCTAAATTTCTGATGACAAGAAGTATAAAGGTTAACGCACAGTAAGAACGATTTAAATCTAGGTCTAGGTTGCTTTGTTCTCCCTAAAGCAGACACTTCTCATTTCCTCTGCACTTTCACATTCAGTGAACATAAATCATGCAGTTATATCACTTTTTCTGAGGTAATAAGAGCAAACGAATCAGCAGTTTTAAATGACAAAATCTTCAATGACATTCTTTGTTGATTCTCAAAGATTTCGAAATAAAGAATGTAAACAAATTATATCCTATTTATGTATTTGTAAATATTATATAAAACAAGTAAATCTGAAATGAAAGTTGCTGTTCGTCAGTTATACATGTCACCAAGTTCTAACCGAGTTCGTAGTAGGATGTTTTGAAAATTGTTGATAGACACTGGGTAAGATTTCTCAGGCTAGAACAATATTTACGGTCAGTCAAAGCAAAGAACTTGTCTAAAACTCTGCAAAAAATGAGAAAATCTGGAAAAAATGGTAATAGAAATGCAGAAAAAATCAGTTCGAGATTGAACCAAACCTACCCACCCCTCCCGCTTCTTAAAACACCCTTATAGATCAGTCTGATGCAATCGGTATGTCAATCTATGTGGTCTGAAGAATTTCGTCAAAGGAAAATAGAAGTACGATTTAGGGACTATGTTACCCCGCCCTGAAATCACCCATTGACGACTGTAACGGAAAAACATCACTTATAGAGGACTCTTCTTACCAAGTTTCATAAAAATCCCTTCAATAATTCTTACACACACACACACACACACACACACACACACACACACACACACACACACACACACACACACACACACACACACACCAAAAGCCTACACATACCAAAACACACACACAATAACAACAACTCCAGTTTCTTAGAAAGAGGATGAGTTTTCGTCTGATGAAGAAGAATCAAGTACTGATGAGAGTTGCTTTGCCTTGACCGTTTAGTTACTTTACACAAAAACCAGCTCCAGCAGGCAGAAGCACTTGTTTTAAATTTGAATGTAAATCCTAAGAATTTCCTCTTGATGACTTTGACAATTGACTAAGAAAATCAACAAGGATCAACCTTCTTTCCAAATGTAGAAATTTCTTAAATGTAGTGTACACACTTGCAAAACTGCATACAAGGAAAAAGGCATATTTATATGCACCATAACATTACATGTATTGTGATTTTCACCTCAACAGATGGAGAGGTAAAACAATAATGACACATCTATTGTGAACACAAAATGATAAAATGTTCTTACATATACGATTTAATTCAATATGACTTGCATTTTTCTATGAATTGTTACTTTAATAAATACATATATAGATTCTGAAAAACAGAAAATCACCGACGCGTATTTGATTTATCAAGCCTGTCCACGAATTTATGGAACAACCCTCAATTTACCCTTCCACGGTTCGTAAAAGAACGTGACATTCAGTCCTTTTTAATTGTTCTATCTATGACGTCATAAACAAATGCGCTGTTTGTCGGAGTTTTGTCGGACCTCAGATGACGTCATCACAATAAAAATTGTGTTTTGTGGAAGGGTGATATTATTGAAGATTTTCATTTGTTATACTTATGACGTCAGAAACGGCTACGTCACTCGTCAGAAGCCACATTATTGTGATGCTTGAATATCAAACGCTTAAAGGACAAGTTAGGAAAGATAAGCCCGTTTATTGAAATGGAAGAGTTATCGTTAGCAGTGTATCTATGAACCTTAAAGAAAATCAACTAAGTGTTTTACAGATGACAAGTTGCCCCAAAAAAGCTCTTTTAAAAACAGTTTACGGCAACTTTTCGACTTTATTATGTCATCAAGTTTTATTAATCTCGGCTAGTCAATTTTATTTTTGTCATGATACTTACTTACAACACAACAGCACCAGGCACCAAAACGTTTCCGTAATCAAGAGATTTTCTCGACATGGTACCATGTAGCATGCTCGGTATCGATTCTCAACTTGTCACGACTGAGTGGAGTCGACCATACCACAATGTCATCTGTATTTTCCAGCTCTCTCGAATGCATTGTCCTGCAGCACTGAAAGACTGAAAAGCATAAAAGGAAACATTTTATCAGGCTAGTAAAATTTCATCATTAAAGGATGTGAATGAATCATGTTTCACAAAAGATATATATCAATTTAAATTGTTAAACCTTGATGCAAACACAGTAAATACGGGAAGGGTGTTTAACTTGCAATGAGTTTGGGTACGGACATACGGCTGAGGTCGTCAGCCCTTTCCAACCCAACCCATTCATGTATTGGGTAAAGTATGAAACTATACGGGTCCATTCTTATACTGAACGTCGTAAAAAAGCATATCCGTTTATATATTAATTCACTATTTATTATATATACTTGACTTAAATCTATTTTAACTCTTATATGCATATGTGCAGTCAAAACCACCAACTTGCTTGTGTAAACACGTAAATTATTCTTCAAAATATTTGATATTTACATTTGCTATATATGCTATCAAAACTTCAACTTCACTCCTGACAAATACCTTTATTTGCTAAATTCTTTTATTCAATTAACACCCACTTGTATGTAAGTGAAAATAATAAGAATCATACATTAGACTGCCTTACATTGTAAAGGTATACCTCAAATTATTAGTTTATTGGTCAAAAGCAATACAGCTTATAGACATTACAATACATGTAATAATACAACTTAACTTCTATAATACATGGTCTGATTGATTGATTGATTTTTGTTTAACGTCACACCACGAATATTTCACGTATATGGTGACGGCATCTGCCTGATCCGGGGCATACAAATTTTGAACTTTACAACGGACACCCCCCCTCTCAAGCAGTGAGGGATCTTTAACGTGCGATGCATACCACGACACGGGGCCTCGGTATTTACTGTCTCATCCGAAAGACAGTACACCGGCATGAACATCTATAACTGGTTCCACGTCTGTATATACCTATAGTAAGTTTACAACCCCATACCCACACCCTTTCTTCCTTTCAAATGGTCTCTTTTTTTCATTTATTCAAATATTCCAACAAAGTTGATTTTAGGCACGGTCCATTTGATATTCTGGGAGGGGGCTTGTTTTTTCCGAAAAAGATTTCCTTGTTCAGAATATTGGTAAAAAAAAATAATAAAATTGCTATTAATATCAGAAAAAAATCTTGCTTATATGACATTAAACTTTTCTATACCAGATGCAGATTTAATTCAATTTACAATATATTAACTTGTTTTAATATGTACTGTGTGTGAATGGTATTCACATATCCAGATCTACGATCATCTCACTGCAGTCACAATACTCAAAATAAGTAACTATCTTGAAAATTCAACACACTATCTTGAAAATTCAACATATTATCTTGAAAATTCAACATACCGTTTTAAGCTTGCCGGTGTTATATACATGTAGTAGTTTTTTCCCCATAGTAGTTTTCCCCGTTTACATAACGGTTTGGAAATTATACACGGTCATTTTATTGTATCAACCAGATAACATTTGAAATACAAATGTGTTACATGTACCTTAATAGCCTGTGGATCAAACCGATGGTGTTATGGTTAAGGGGTTTTAATATACTGTTAAGTGTTTTGTTGTAAATGTTTAATGTCTTAATTTCTTTTTATATATTTACCATAGTGTGGTATTTTCTCCAATTATTTCATAGTAAAAAATGTCGTTTATTTGCTTATAGATAGGCAATTTTTCGTAATACATCATAAGTAAATTAGGAATTGATTTATCAAAATGTTAAAATGATAAATAGAAGAATTGAACGTGCAAGAATTTCAGGTACGTTTAATTCTTAAGTAAATAAAAATTGATTGATTGATTATTATTTTACGTCACTCCACGATTACTTCACGTATATGGTGACGACATCTGCCTGATGCATTGCATACGAATTTAGACCTTCGCAACGGACCCATCCGAAGCAGTGAGGGATCTTTTATGTACCACGCCTATCGTGACACGGATAGTCTCATCCGAAAGACAGAACACCGGTGCGCCCAGGGTTGGAGTCGAACCCGGGACCTCTCGATCCTCTCGATCACGAGCTAAGCACGCCTGTCTGTCTGTCTGTCTGTCTGCCTACCTACCTACCTATCTATCTATCTATCTATCTATCTATCTATCTATCTATTTACAGAGTACATGATGAACATGAGAATATTAGAAGGGAATTGAGTCTTTTCATTATACAGAGTTATTTCCCATTTGAGCAGGTATCTGACGTCAAACCATTGCATAACGAAAAGACCCAATCCCACCCAGGTGTTCACGATTTACAATCTACGAAGAGGCTTGTTTAGTCTCAGCTTTTGTAAATCATGGACACGAAAATGTGATTTCCTTATCCCTAACGCAACGTATGAAAGGTTTCATCACAATGAATCTGTATGTGAAGTTTCCAAGCTATACACTCTTTGGTGTAAAAGATATAGTCAAGGTTAAGGTTTTTGAAAAATAGGTCACACTCCAAGGCCATGGTTACTAGATGAGAGGGATTGGTCCCAAATGAAAGGTCTTATCACAAGGAATCTATATGTGAAGTTTCAAATTCTTACCCCTTTTGGTACAAAAGAAATAGCCAAGGTTTAAGATTTTCAAAAATAGGTCAATCTCCAAGGTCAAGTCATGGTCCCAAATGAAAGGTCTCATCACAAGGAATCTATATGTAAAGTTCCAAAGCCTTGCACATTTTGGTACACACGATATAGTCAATACTTATAGAGTCAGAGTCACTGACAGGTCAGAAACTAGATGCCCCCGAATTTCATTCCGGGGCACAAAGACGAATTTATATTTCTTTTTTCAGCAAGTATATGTAAAGATTTGTCGGTTTAAATAAAGACATCTCGTATGAAATTCTAGTAGATATATCTCTATTCTAAATATATACATCTGTATTTGGAAAAGAGATTAAAATTGAAGACATTTCCATTTAAGAAAATGATATATCTACTTGTTTATTTATTGTTAACAAAGTAACAAACTGGATTTACTTATGTGTGAAAAGAAAATCCGGAATTTCACATGTGGGGGGATTCACAATATAGTAGTTTTTTCTCGTGGGAAGATGGTTATAAGAGGTGCGAATGGCTTTATAGCCAAATTCCCCTGGGGAAAAGACTACTATATAGTCATTTTTCCGCTTTAAAGCCAAATTCCCCTGGGGAAAAGACTACTATATAGTCATTTTTCCGGGAAGGGGGAGGGTAATGCTGAACAGCAATTTTTCCGGGGGTGGGGAGGAAAATGGGTAGGGGAAAAACTACTATATAACACCGGAACGAATGTCCGGAGACCTAATATCATAAATATAGTGTCCGCGTTTGCATCCGTGTTGGCGTCCGCATTTGCGTTGGCGGCGTAGACAAAACCTGTAACCTCAGCCATAGGTTCAAAAGTATTAAACATAGGGCTTTCATATTTCACATGTACATTCCTTGAGACAAGAACTTGCCCTTGGTACAACAATTTTTGACCTGCGACCTTGACCTTGACGTTTGACCTACTTTCCAAATACTGTACCTTGCCAATAACTCGTCAACTACTAGCTATCGGTCTTTCATATATTTCACACGTGTGTTTATTATGGCATTATGTCCATACCAAAATTGTTTACTTTGGGACCTTGACCTGTGGAGTTTGACCCACTTTTCAAAAACTTTAACCTTGCCCGTAACTCGTCAACTACTGGGAGAAGAACTTTCATATTTCACATATTAGCTCTAGACTTTTCTGTATGTACCATAAGTTTGGACCCATAATCATGAGTTTGAATTAAGAGCTAGTTAAGTTGTCAAAATAGTTAAGCTGAATTTTCAAGATAGTATCTTGAATTTTCAAGATAATATCTTGAATTCTTAAGATAGTATCTTGAATTTTCAAGATAATAAGTTGAATGTTCAAGAATAGTATCTTGAATTTTCAAAATAGTATCTTGAATTTTCAAGATTTGACCCCCTTTTCAAAAACTTTAACCTTGCCCGTAACTCGTCAACTACTGGGAGAAGAACTTTCATATTTCACATATTAGCTCTAGACTTTTCTGTATGTACCAAAAGTTTGGACCCATAATCGTGAGTTTGAATTAAGAGCTAGTTAAGTTGTCGAAATAGTTAAGCTGAATTTTCAAGAAGGTAAGTTGAATTTTCAAGATAGTATCTTGAATTTTCAAGATAGTAAGTTGAATTTTCAAGATGAATTAAAAAAAAATATGTGGCCCTAATTTGCATCCGTACGTTTCTCATACAAATTTTAAATGCTACAGTTATGCAAAGGTTTTTAATCAGTATCTTCCCATTAACACATGTATATAGTTAAGAATCACACCCCTTTCGATTATCAATATTTAGATAATTAAAAAAAATGCGTTACAATTATTTATGTTAATATTCATTTCCCTAAAATTAGATGAAATGTACGAAATTAATTGGACTATACATACACCGAATACACAACGTCCACTGGCTTCAATGTCCACTGTAAACACCGTCTTCAGTTTTCTGTAAATACCAGTGATAGTTCCCAGACTTTACTTATTACATAATAGATATACAGTAACACCGTTCACTTTACCTAGCAGTATCTATAATAAACATACTAATTAGTCAATTCTGTCTGTATACTTATCGTTTCTATTTCTATCGTGATATTTATAATAGAATCCCCTCAAAAATGTATATATAATACCAGGGACGTATATATCAAATAAATATATACGTCCCTGATAATACATAATCAGAGACATATATACACATATATGTCTCTGACATAATAGAATTTGTACTTAGTTGTTGGCTTGTGTTTTGGTTGTTTGTTGTTATTTTTGCTATTGAATTTGGAATAAAGTACAGAGACATATCTTTATAAAATATAAAATAAAAAGCCACACAATTTGGAGAATGAAAAAAGATAATTGTCGATCATATCTTATTATCATCGATATTAACAGTGGAGGGTTTGGGGACAGATAAAGTGTATTAGTTAACTGTGTTTTCATTTCTTTGCAAACAATGGATGGATAGACTATGTTTGGCATAGATGGTAAAAGTAATAAGATAAGTGGACGCATGATCTGGACACGAATCGTCTGGGGACGCCAGAACTTGTCAGTGGACGGATCGTCTAGAAACACCCCCCCCCCCCCCAATTATGACAGTAAGTGTTTTTTGTTGGTTTGTTTTGTTTGTTTTTTTTTAATTTCACTTTCGAAATGTGTATTTATCATCTCAGAATGTGCTAAGAATGCACCATTTTGAACCATTTTCCCGAAAATTTTCTGAGGGAGACTCCCAGACTCCCAATAGTAGGAGTGTGTAACCTCCTCCTGCATCCTGTTACTTTGAAGAATTGATTTTGTTCATCTTTGTTCAATGGAATCTATTAAGAGTAAAAAAAGCTAGAAAATGGCGTAATAAGATGCACCAAATGCTATATTTTTGCTCCATCTTTTCAAAATGTTCTCTGGCGACCCCCCCCCCCCTTGTGGGAGGGGGATACCCCTCCCATAATCTCCCCCACTCGGCCCTTGGGGCTTCGAAGTGCCCCCCCCCCCTCCCCCCAAATTGCAAGTTGTGGATCCGCCCCTATATATATCACCCCATCCTGGATCCACTCCTTGAGGTATCTGACCTAGAGAAAAACATCTGTAGAGGAAGCATGAGTACTTCTTCCCCACAATATTTGATAAAAAGTAAAGATGCATGTACCGGGAATTTCCATGTTCGTCATAGGTTTTTACCACTACTGTGAATCCACATCCTAACAAAAGTAAGGTCAACATGTGGAACGAATAGAGACATTTTGTAACAAAATATCCGGCAATGATTACACGTGCGGGATTAGTTTGGTTGTCTTGTTTGCTAATAATAGACAAGTATTCACTTGCTTTGCAGTTACAATTACAGCATATAAATGTATTCGATGAAAAACATTCGTTATTGATGACAGAAGACGACGTTGAAAATATTGTGTTCCAATACAACATCAGCTCTACCGATACAGATGTACCCATTTCACTCCAAGCAAAATCTTCGGATGAGAAAATTTTTACTGTGTTAGAAGAAAACGTCCATCTTATTAAAGATGATGGCAATTTTACTGTTAAAATAAAAGCTTTGTTTTTAGGGCGAGCCAAGTTAAAATTCTACAGTAATGAAACCATATCAGCAACAAGTGTTTCTGGAAAAAGAAGTGGTGAATGGAATGAGATGGATCAGTTGTATGATGTTATTGTAAAGAGAGAAGACAACCCGATCAACACTGTGTTCACTGCGATTGTAATTGTTCTGGTTTGTGTCGCAAATATTGCCATGGGCTGTAAGACCGAACTACAAGTTGTCAAGGAGACGCTGAAAACTCCAATTGCCCCAGTCACTGGTTTATTGTCGCAGTTTATCCTCATGCCAATGGTACAGATTTTTAGGAATTTCAATTTTTATTCGAGCCAATGTTTCCCAATTAATAATTAAGGTGCTTGGCTCTTAATGTGATTATTTCACTGTACATTGTACGTATCCGTTTTGAGTTTTACATATTGCAGCATTCATTTATGAGTAAATGCAGGAAAGATTCCGAATGCATGAGGGGGTATGACTTTGGTTTTATCCTAGGTCATAATGCAGTTTTTCAGTAAATTTTTACAAACACTGTTATAAATATTTTGAAATCCACATTCGAATTCAATGAAGAAGTATTTATAGATTATATATATTTCATTATTTTCTCATTTAAGATAATAATCATGGTAAAACAAAAGATTAAGAAATAAGATTTTACTTAGAAATTGAAGATAAATCCCAAGGAGCATACCTCATAACAAATCACGAATCTGGATCATCTAAGCATTTGTGAAGTAGTCTCATTGATCCAAACATCCAAGATTTGAGTCCCTGTGCTGGTTTATTGGTCACAGTCTGTTTTTTTAAACAACACAGTAAAAACTGAGGCTTAGTGTTGCGGTAGAAGTAGCGCATACATGTAGAAGATCCCTCACTGCTTTGGATGGATCTATTGTATAGGTCTAATTTTATGTGTTTTGCATCTGGCAGCTACCATCACCATATACATGTACACAATGTACATTTGTAGGTGAAATAATCTTGATGAGAAGGTAGCGGCAGAACAAGAAGCAAAAATCAATTATTATTTAATAGTTTGTTATCTTAAGAGTTCTGCAATTGGAGATGGAAACAAAATGGAAGTCTGTAAATAGAAACAGAGAAATGTATAAGAAGAAACTTAAGAAAGCAGTAAACCTCAGCCATTTTATATGCCATATCTACTTTGACACAGGAACCCCATTTTTACTGTATTACATGTATCCAAAGGGCAGACATCAAAACCAACAGCATGACTTGAACTTCTGCATGACTTGAACTTCTGGGTCACAAGCCATACACTTAACTGATTATGCACTCCATGCTGGATATCACAATATGAATATACATGTAATATGAATTGTGTTGAGATATCAAATAATTTGATGTATGCATGGGACAGATGATATTGATCAAATGCCCTAGAGTCAGTATTTCAAATTTGAATTATGCCATATTTTCAAATGTTTGACCATGACTGCATGAGTATTTTTATTCCAGATTGAACAAAATTTACAAGTTTTATCCACTTAAAATGTCTACAATGACATTACAGTAATGTTACCATATTCATTTGTACTGGGGGTATATCTGTACTGGTACATGTATGAATGTATTTAGATGAAATTTTTTTTTTCTTCATTGATTTCAGATATCATTTGTTGTGGGACGTGCTTTAGGGTTGTCATCAGCTTTGGCATTTGGATTTTTTGCAATGGGTGCATCGCCAGGAGGTGCTGCAAGCAATATCTACACTTTTCTCCTTGATGGAGAGGTCTCCTTGAGTGTTACAATGACCTTTGTCAGCACTGTGTCATCACTTTGTGAGTGCATTTTAGTATAATTTTTGTGAGGTCACTTCTTGTTAAATAAGTGAGACTGAAATCTTACATTATCATTTATATTGTTGATTACATGTATTCTTTCATATTTCTTTTAGGCCTCATTCCATTATGGTTGTATACCCTGGGCATCCATGTGATCTACAGCGGTATTCAGATCAAAATTCCCTTTGTGAACATTATTACTTCCCTTGTGGGCTTAATGATTCCTGTGGGCATTGGAATGCTCATTGCCAAATACAAACCAAGGGCTGCCAAGATAATCTTGATGCTGGTGCGACCAATTACTGTCATATTTGTGATATTAGTTTTCACTGTTGGCGTTTATGCCAATTTGTATGTGTTCCAGCTTTTGACCCCAAGTACCCTTCTGTCTGGTGCCTTGATCCCTTATTGTGGTTTTCTATTTGGAGGAACAGCTGCTTTCATAGCAAGTGTCATAAAGAAATGGGAAGATAAGAGGAGCAAGATCTTAACGATTGCCATAGAAACCGGTATTCAGAATACTGGAATTTCCATTGTCCTACTTCAGACGTCGTTACCTGCACCAGATAATGATATTGGTATTGTGGCTCCTATCGTTTGCTCCATCTTCACACCAATTCCAATGGTTATCGCTATTGTGTCTTATGAGATCTACAAGAGATGCTACAAAAAGCAGGCTCAAAATGAAGAAAAAGAGTTTAGTAACATAACAACTGATGTCAACATTAATGGTGATGCTACCTTAGATACCAGCTTAAGTGTACAGCCCTTGACGTGGGAAAAAAGGTCATCTGAAGGTGAGAGTTCAGATGGTGAAAAACAGGGTACTGATGACAAAGTGACAAAGTAAGGAAAAAGCTGTGAATGCCTGGAATTAGAAAGTGAATAACAGAAAGGGAAAGACAGTGAGAAGTGAAACATAGCAAGAAAATCAATCAATAATCTGAGGATTAAAGTGAAGAATTTCAATTTCATTTGGATGAAAACCACATTTCAATGGACTGTAAATGACAAAAGTTTAAAAAGGGCCAAAAGTTTTATGTGAGTAAAGGAAAAAAATATATCTGTAAGGAAGAATTAAATGTAATATAAAACTGTATGTGATATAAATACGGTGTAACTCAATGGTGCTGTATGATAACAATAGACATAGATATTATTATCTTATTATTACGTTATTATAATTTTAGAATTTTTCTATGTTTGATTGGTGTTTTTTTTTCTGTATTTGATCTGCCAATTATATTACATCAAGCCTCATTTATATATCTTTTGCTTGTCCATTTTGAATTATTCAGTATTTTTGTCTAGATTTAGTCTTGCAGCTATTTGTTTAGTGTATTCAGATTGCTTTATTCAGTTGTGGTAAATTATCCATTATCTATGTAAGGTTGAATCATTAACCTTTGTGTGTCAAGCTGACAAATTTGTAAGAATCATTACTGTGTATGTCTAGGTTAAAGGTTTGATTTGTATGTTAGCCTAGCTTTCATTATATACAAGTGTGTTTGTGTGTAAACTTGCCATGTACAATTACATGTATATCTCTGTGTGTGTTTAGGATGAGTCATTCCTCTGGAAGTTAAGGTCAAATTATTCATTTGTGTGTTTGGCAATGCTGAATCATTCCTCTTCGTGTACAGTTTGTGCATGTCAAGGTCAAATTACTTATAGGTATGTCAAGGTTGACCATTTCTCTCTGTGTACTTTTATGTCCAGATTGAATTATTTCTGTGTGTATGTCAAAGTTAAATAACCCATGCATATGTCAAGGTTGGGTCATTCCTTATCTTGTACCTATTTGTTGAGGTACATCAGTTCTGTTTTAATGTCAAGGTTGATCATTCCTTTTTGTGCATATGTATGGAAATATTAAATCCTTCTGTGTGTATGTTGAAGTTACATCACTCATGTGTACATGTTTATCAAGGTGGAATTATTATACCCTCCGCAAACGAAGTTTGGAGGGGTATATAGAAATCACCATGTCCGTCTGTCTGTCTGTCGGTCCGCCCAGATTCGTGTTCGGGCCATATCTTTTTATTTGGTGGAAGGATTTAGATAATATTTCACAATATTGTTGCCCATGACCCAAGGGAGTCTCATGACCTTGACCCAAGGTCATAAGTCAAAAGTCAAGGTCACTGTGGATTTGGTTGTTAAAACAGTGTCCAGGCCATATCTTTTTATTAGGAGGATGGATTTAGATAATATTTCATAGGATTGTTGCCCATGACCCAAAGGTGTGTCATGACCTTGACCCAAGATCATAGGTCAAAGGTCAAGGTCACTGTGAACTTGGTTGTTAAAATCGTGTCCGGACCATATCTTTTTATTGGGTGGATGGATTTAGATAATATTTCACAGGATTGTTGCCCATGACCCAAGGGTGTGTCATGACCTTGCCAAGGTCAAACATCAAGGTCACTGTGGACCTGGTTATTAAAATTGTGTCTTTGCCACATCTTTTTATTGGGTGAATAAATTATGATAATATTTCACAGAATTCTTGCCTAGGATCCAAGGTTCTGTAATGACATTGAACCAAGGTCATAGGTCAAAGGCCATGGTCATAATAGACACAATAAGTAAAACTTTATCTGGGCCATAATTCATTAATTGCTTACCCTGTGCTTAGATTTCAATAATATTAATTAATATTTCACAGAATTGTTGCTTAGGATCCAAGGATGTGTCTTGACCTTGAACAAGGTCAGAGGACAAGGTCATGATAGACACAGTAAGTAAAACCTTGTTTGGGCCAGAACTTCTTCGCCTGTGTACTAATTTCAATATTTCACAGAATTGTTGCTTAGGATGCAAGGGTGTGTCATGTCCTTGAACTAACGTCATAATAGACACAATAAGTAAAACATTGTCTGGTCCATAACTTTTCATCCTGTGCACGGATTTCAATAATATTTCACAGAATTGTTGCTTAGGATCCAAGGGTTTGTCATGACCTTGAACCACAGTCATAAGTCAAAGGTCAAGGTCACAATAGACACAATTTTTATAACCTTGTCTGGGCCATAACTTCTTCCTTTGTGAACATATTTCAATATTTCACAGAATTATTGCTTAGGATCCAAGGGTGTGTCATGACCTTGAACCAAGGTCATAGGTCAAAGGTCAAGGTCACAGTAGACACAGTGGGTAAAACATTGTTTTCATTGATTATACCTCAAAATTTGCTTGTACATGGTGACATCCATTACACTTATACCAGTGATGTATCTTGGGATGAATTATTGCATGTTTCAACTTTGTTGCCGCAGGGGGTATTTTCATAATATATATAATGCAACACCAAAAAATACAGAATAGGATGTCATTGTCCACACTACATATCCTGTCTACTTTTACATTATGTGGATTTGATAATTCTCAGAGACTTTCTTTTACCTTCATGATATTAAGCCAAAAAGGTATTATAATAGTCCATGTTCTCAGTTTTTGATGAATTCTGAATAAAGCATGATTGAAGGAGAAATTTCACAAGAGCAGTTCTAGTCATTATCACCTCACAACAGAGTCGAAAGGGGGACATAATAATGATACTGTTCATGTGTGCGTCCGTGGGTGCGTATGTGTGCACATGCATGCATCTATAACAAAACCTTGTAGACACTGTAGAAGTCAGAGTTTTGGTCCTGTTGGGTTCATAGTTTACATATGGCTTAAGTATGACGAGAGAAAGATCCTTATTGATTTTGAGGTGGAAAGGTCAAGGTCACCAGAGGTCATTATGGAAAACATTGCAGACACTCTAGAAACCATAATTGTAGCCCTGTTGTGTTCATACTTCACTTACAGCTTTTACATAATGAGAGAAAGATCTCTATTGATTTTGGGGTCAAAGGGTCAAGACCAATTTAATACTATGGATTTTGCTGCTATTCAAGGGGATGACATGCTAGGTGTTGCCCTTGTTTAATTTGTATCAATTATCAATGTAGCATTTTGGTTTCACCGAGTGGAATTCTTGGTACATTGTATATTTTTTAATTTAATTTAATCTTGTGAACATTTCCAAATATTATAAATGGTATTCAGTATGAAATTCTGAAAATTTAAGAAATATTGGTTTTGTATTTGGGTTGAATCTGTGTCAGAAGA
This sequence comes from Pteria penguin, assembly GCA_035048485.1. Classification (NCBI taxonomy): domain Eukaryota; kingdom Metazoa; phylum Mollusca; class Bivalvia; order Pterioida; family Pteriidae; genus Pteria; species Pteria penguin. The sequence goes on along the minus strand of CM068582.1, from coordinate 27,592,701 downwards.
CAGCAGTCATGAAAACCCATATTTCAGCATTTTAAGTGATACTAAATCTTGTAAACTGAGTCATTTTCAGTATATTGTCATTGGACTTCCCTTGTAGAAGACTAAGAATATTATGTGTAGATATCTCCATGTAAACATTTGTGTATTTGCATGTTTGTTTGCCTGATTATTCTAGTCCAAAATCCATGTGATTTATATAACTTTATGCATATGTATATTTACTTATGTGCTTTTACAGGTGTGCATTGTTTAGTTTAGATATGTTGAACTTTGTCAAAATTTATGAACTTTTGTTACTTTATATTCTCAAGCACTGTGGAATCATCAATCATCAAATTATATAGAAAAGTATTTCATAGGAATGTGATTTTCATACCAACGATAAGTACATGGTTTATATTAATATTTGTGAGGGAAGATACATGCTGTTTTTTTATGAAAATATTAAACTATTAATACACGTACTGAGAAAAATTAAAGATTTATGGTATTTTTGCAGGGATGCTGCATTATGGATCAATCTTATTAAAACGTGACTTGTATTTCGCTCCTCTACGATACTCTCCATGTACAAGATCTTACAACTGCCGATTCGAGGTCATCTCAGGATGACCTTTCAGAACAGCCAATCAGAATTGGAGTTAGAGATCTTTCGGTGTTATATTACATACAAACAATACCGAAAGATCTCTAACTCAAATTCTGACTGGCTGTACTGAAAGGTCATCCTGAGATGACCTCAAATCAGCAGTTGTAAGATCTTGTACATGGAGAGTAGCGTAGAGGAACGAAGTACAAGTCGTGTTTCAATAAGATTGCATTATGGATCTGGCAATTTGCATTTGTTTGTGACTTTTCCTGCAGAATAGTAGTTCTTAAGTGTATTATCATTTTACTTTCATGTTTCAGTTATCAATATATTTCTTTTGATGAACTATAATGAGCATGGTGTTATGATTGCTATTTTAACATGTGCACTATACTAGGTGGAGCTGTACATTAGGATGGTGTAGGAATTTATCAAATTGTCAGATTTGTTCCCGTAGTAGTAGGGATATTAATAAGAAAAGTATAAGCAAAAGAAATATACATTGATATACTGAAAATAAGAAATGAATTGTTGGCATTTGTAGAAAATGTAATCATTATGTTAATTGTAAATTCTCCAAGGAACGCTTTGCTGTTCATGAACTTGCACAAAACATACTGGTTTCATTTTGCATATGCCCCATATCCATCAACAGTAAAAGGCCGATTCTTTTATTAGTCCAGGAAATTAAAAAAGAAGTACCTGTATAAGACACTGCTCTTAAAAAGGGTATAAGAAGCAAAACATTAATTTTCTTAGACTAACAAGGATTTTAATGTATTTTTCTGTATAGTTTACACATACAAGAATGTTTTTGCCATATTTTATTGTTTATTGTTGATCACACATCATTCATTTATTTCATACATTGCAGCTGTTTATTCATATATGCTTAGAAAAGGTAGCAAACAATTGACCATTGTGCTTGTCAAAAATTGATTACCTGTAGGAGACAGTTTTTCTATTTCATAGTAAGGAACATTTTCTTGTCCCAGTTATTGTTCTGATTTTCACTCATTCATTATGACAGATATTTCTCCAGGTTAAAAGATGTGTAAATCAGTTATACAAAGACACTGTAAATGCATGAAATAAAAACTTTAAATTAATTTTGAGAAATGTAAAATTAGTGATGAGAATAATTTGCAGCAATATCAAGTAGATAAGTGCAGATCCTTCTATGGTCTTCACTTCCCAGTAGATCTTCATAAAAGTATGCCTCTTTTATGACCTATTTCTTCATTCCTCTCTCACCCATCTTCTTTTCTTCCCTGTACCTCAATTATCCTTCTCCTACTTTTCCCTTTCCCCATTACTCTGTCTCTCACTTTCCATCCCTTCTCTTCTCCTTTTCTCCTCTTCTGATTGTTTCTGAAATAACACATTCTTTACAATGCATTCAAAATCACTGATTTATATCCATTTCATTTTAAAGACTATTACACATTGTAAACTATTACACAGTGTATCAAATCTTAAATACAAATATGAGAAAAGTAATCATGATAAAAGTTGATGCAGTATGGAAGTGTGTTTTTCTTCGTTACAGCTTAAGGATCCGAGTGGGCCAAATTGATGTGCTTTTACTCCCCCCTTTACGAAAATAAAAATTTGTTGCTGCTTTATCAATACAATGTATGCTTATCATATATTATAGTGTGTTGTATTCGAGATAGAGATCTGATAAGAATATAATCTATTTATAGATACAGAAATCTTATGATAGAGCTTTGTTTTGTATTTGATATTTTCTGAGAGAAGTAAATATAAATGTTAAGAAAATGTTATGATTATAATAAAATCGATTTTGTATGTTAATTTTTATTCATAAGCCACTGCTGACGCATCAGTTCAAAGCATGTCAAATAATGGAAAAATTGTAATTCTACAATAATTTTATATGTTTTTATTTGCCGCCATAGAATTGAGTAAGTTTTACTGATCCAGTAAAATACATAACATTATTTTTTCAATTATCACTTACGTTATGATATTACATTTTGAAAATGTAATACTTATGTTATATAAAAAGGGCCAGAAAACGGTTCTAGAGCATTGTTGTGAGTAATGATACAGAGTCTATAGTTGTTCAGAATTCTTTCATGGTCTAAATCTTTTATTGGAAATCTAAGATAACAACATACATCGAGCATTTACTCAAGAATATACAAATCAAACACGTACAAATGAGTACATTGTATTTGTTATAAATGTATAGTTTATATATAGTTTATATGACAATACTACAATATGTTAATGTTCATTATGGATTGTTGAATATTGCCTATACTACTTTGCATGCCTATCTATTGTCATTTTCGGACCTGCAGTCAAAGGTCACCTTATATAACAGTCACATTTCTAAGACATTTGCAATTTTACATAATGGAAAAGGCCACTGGAAATAGATTGAAATAACCTATTCAAATTTGTTCTATATTACATTAGACCAAAAAATATACATGTTTGTTTAGGGTCACATGGAAAAAAATAGGATGTGTAGGCAAGATTTTTAAATGATACGAAATCCTCTCAGCAGGAATATGAAAAAGCGCAAATCAGGTTATACCTGACCCTTTTTCAAATATGGCAATAAAATAGTTTAAGGTTAGTATCCTAGTATACAGACGTTGTGTTATTCTAAACAAACATATCTTATTTCCTGGTCTAATTGTATGAAGGTGCTTTTATTTCTTCGGGTCGTTACATTGTGTTAGATTTTTATAGCATTGTATGCTATGTTTTTAATGTATGATATACAAACGATGACGTTTCATAAACCGTCCATGTGAATCTGAATAACCCCATTTGCTTGAAAAGCAATTCCAGTCAAAGACAATAAGATGTCCTTCTATGTAAGGTCTGTCGTTCACGTCAGTGTTATATAAAGGACTTGTAGATAAACAGAAATTAAGCGACCTTGACCTTATTTACACCTTGACCTTTTGAAGATATTGAAGTGAACATCCCTGATTGGTCCCTGTGTCTTTGACCTTTATTTTACGATTAAATGAACATACATATATGTTATATTTAGATACATCACTTTTTAGAATATTGAATGTGGAATAAAAAAAAAAAAGAAATCAGAGTTTGCTCATCACAAATAGAGAGATTTATATTCTAAATTCCGGTGAAAGATTATATTTGGATCAAAATAGGTTTTGGGATTTTTTTTTGGGGGGGGGGGGGGGGGGAGGACTGGACTGTTTTATCGTCTTGCGTGTTTTAGATGTATACGTTTTCAGTTTGACCTTTTGGGACCGAGCATTGATACAATTACTCTGTAAGAATCACTAGTCTGTCTGTCTGTCTGTCTGTCTGTCAACACTGGTTGTGATGCGATAACTCTGAAAGTTTCCAACCACTAGGTTTTAGATTTAACAGATGGGAAGAACATGTTTAGAGAGTGCCTAGAGGGTCAAAGGTCAGTGTTACACACCAGGGCCCATCATGAATTTGTCAGTTTTCTAATCCTTTTTTTTCAAAGTACTTGTTGCCTCCGTAGTCCATTCTCCTCATTTTGATTTTCAAGTAAATAGAACAAAGTGTAGTATACGTAAATATTTAGGTGTAATATATAATATGATGCAATTCCATCGTGGTAGTTCGTGCAGCATTCTGTAATAGATAGCAGGGTAATTAGTTTACAGATCATATTAATTTCATTTAATTCATGAATGTAATAATGTCAGTAGCGGGCTTTGTGATTCTTAAATATCCCCGATAAAGCAAATATTTGTCATAATTTTCCGCTCACATGAGCCGAAGGCTCAAGTTGATTTGATCGCTCCTTGTCCGACGTCTGTTCATCAGCCAGTCTACTCGACGTAAACTTTTCTTGCCACCGACTCCTTCAGTTCTGTTGTAGAGGTTTTGAGGAAACTTAGTATGGATTAATAGATTCTCCCATTCAATAATTTACCCCTAAATTTGTCATTTTCCCTTCCGTTTATGTTGGAAAATGAACAAAAATTAGGTTGCTTGACGTTGACGTATGTCATGTTTGCTTATGACGTCATGATAACATTGAGCGCGAAATAAGCCGTGTAGCTCATCTTCAACCCACCCCCCCTGTGGGAGACAGGCTGATCATTTTGCAGTAAATATGAGAATAACTCTGTGAATATGGGAGAAAAAGTATACAGTGTACCGCACAAATGTAGTTTTTGAGTCGGCTTCGGTGAAGCCGTATTCATTGCAATTACTTTCTTTTCAGGGGTTATAATTTTCACTACCGATATAGAGCTTACTACTCCGCTGAAAAATAAAGTGCCGAAAAATTACTGATGTTGTCTTAAAAATTCTTGATCAGCACAATGTACCTTTAGCTCAGTAAATTTAAGCTAAACATAAACTAGTTTCAATAACCGAAAAAGGAGTTGCAATAATGTTTTCAAATTTCGCGTAATAATATGTAGTTGTGACTACTTTACGATGTGTTTACCACCGACACCGTCGGATGTACTCGATTGTGTAATTCTCCGGACAAAGCATTTGTCTTGACCTTGTATCGCTTGTTTTTATCGAGATATTTCAATTAAAGTTTTCCCCAACATGTTCTGGAACTTTAGTTCTTTTTCACATATATGACAAATTTAAAGATCGATCTTCCCGCATTTCCTCTGATAATGAAAATGCAATATAAATATTTAGGTAAATGTTGTATGTTTCTAAATATAAATGATGTTAAAACATTATGAGAATCGTGAATAAGATGGTGATTTAATGTCCCACTTGAAGGAATGTCGTTCCTTGGCTCAGCTTCGACTCGTGACAACAATGCAGTAAAACTTGTTGCCATGAAGTTGTCGATTGCACGTTCATTTCGGATACAAGCAATTGCAAACTCTTTGCCGTAAGATAGCATGAAGAGAGCAAATTTTATTAGCATTTTGTACATAGGTATAATGACGATGTAGCTGCAACAAAGACCTAATTTTTGCCCCCCCCCCCCCCGCCCATTTTCCTGAAATCCTGAATCCGCCACTAAAATGGTAAAATGATTACATACTTAAAATCAGCAAAGCCGACTCTCAGGACTTTTGATTTTTTTACTTAGATCTATGAAGGGCTTGGTCCTGGGCAAAGTGACATAGGCCCCAATGGGTACCCTCCTTACATATTTTATTTCTTCGACCGACTGCGTCGATGGATAACTGGAGTGGAGTGGTTGTCAATGTTATGATCCCGTTCATAGGAATGTTATCGTGAAAAATTTGATTACTTCGGATTTTGGCGAGATCTGTTCAGGAGAAGATCCTGGGTGAGGAAATGTAGGAAAAGTAGGGCAACATCCTTTGTCAACAGAAAATTGTGATGTTGTCGGGTAAATTCTGAAATGAGCTTTTTACTCGACAAAATTCCAATACTTGCCTATTATTCAATGTGGTCATGTTGCTGAGGTGAGCGATATAGGTACACTTGGGCATTTTGTTTACTTTTCATCTCGTAGGGAACAATTTAAAATTATTTTCATCCAGCCTCGAAGAGAGAATTAACTGTAATAGTACATGTATGAAAGATTTATTATTTTTATATTGACACAGAGATGGTATCAAAAGGGTGGGATAAGAAGGTTGATGCCTTAGTGAAAGACAGCCCGTTGCAAACTGAAAAAAAACCTAAGAAAGATTCAGACTAGGGATTGATGTCATATTTTGACTTACGTTGTTACCTGGAATGAATGAATTGGTTTCGTCTCGTACACGTTTTTGTTCAAGGTTGTTCAAAGTAGAATACCTTTATGTGAACGTTTGAAATTGTTATGATTTTTAAAGTACTGAAATAGGAATTTCATTCTATTTCAGGTTTGCAATTGGTTTGTTTTCAGTCAAGCGTGTGAGGTCCATTGGACTTGGTAATGTTTTCTCTGTATATTATTATTGAATTATGAAATGTTCAATATTTGATATTGTTTGCAGCTTCTCAATAAATAATGCAAAAGCTATCGAAAACAATATCTGCGTTTATTTTTAATTTACAAGAGACAAAGTAAGTAAGAGGAAATTCGAAGAAAAACTGGGTGTAAAAGTATTCTGAACTTAATGTTTAGAGAGATAGAGCATACGAAGTTTAATCGGTTAGGTGCTTGGCTCTTGACCAAAGGTCCCCGGTTCGAGTCCAGCCAGTGATTCGTTTGTGTTCTGCCCATGGAACCTGGATGAGACAAACCGAGGTCACGTGTCATGGTAGACGTAAAGTTCCATCACAACTTCGAGTGGATCCGTCGCACAAGTCTAAATTTCTGTGCATTGCGTCAGACAGGTGTCGTCTTCGTGGAAGTATAGTAGACTTGATGTAGCGTGAAACAAAAACCAAAAAGAAAGTAGATGTAAACTGGGACTATGATTTCTGAACGCTGTCAAGCTATTGTTATCAATACTAATATGATGTCTGTCGGCATAAAATAGGCTTGGTGTACATGTACTACCTTTTGATTTTGAGGTCAAAATGTCCAAGTCATAACACCTGAACTTCATGAAAATATGGTAGAAAAATGCATTTCTTGAGGATTACTCGAGTACTTAACGTCAGCTTTAAACCAGATTTGGATATATACTTTATGTCTATTGATATTTAGGTCAAAACGTAATTTCACGTTTTACATTCAAACTCTGAAATGTTGCTAGTATATGAAGAGTATTTTCTTATGCTTATTAGTGACGCAAAAAGTTAAGCCGGTTTTTCTGAGTTATTTTCTTTGATTTAGTCAAATGTTATATGTACATTTTGTTGTGCTAAGTTACAGATCAAACTCAAGTTGTGTCATGGTAGACTACTTTTGATACAGTCATCCACCACGCGGCGTCGTCACATACCCAAATAGCCCCATATTTTAACAATTTGCTGGAACCAGCAGGGACACGTATTTCTTCAGTAATACTCTGAAAATGTTTGCCTACTTACGCCTCTCACATGACATTGGTTTCACAAACAAAAAGTATATTACATCCTTGAGATGGTTTGTTCTGTTCCTATAGAAACGCTTTTTCTAATTTATCCTTTGTAGAATTACAGTAACATTAAACAGGTAAGTCAAGTAACACCTTAAAATCCGATCAGTGGAAGGACATATCATGTAACAGACATTTCGTAATTAATTTGGGTGTAGCAGATCTTGATGATGTGACAAAGCCACTTATTGCTGGAAGCCGCTTAGTTCCAGGATAACGCGTAGGAATATCTGAATGCGCCGGGTGCTTAGTGACACTATCTACAGGGAGACCGGAGTCTACTAGTCAGTCTTGTGGCGTTTTTGATGAGAGAATAACTTCTATTTCACATACACTGTAGTTCTTCGAGAGTACTATTACAGCAAACGATCATGGCGAACTACATTTTTCTCATGGACTTAGGAAACAATACGGTAGGGGTTTTTTTTAGAAACTTCAAGAAATATTTCGATTATCGGACCCTTTTTAGAAAGAAAATATGTGACAGACGGATATTTCAGTTTTTTTTCTAAGGAAAATGAAGGAACTACCGGGTTAAAAATCTTGAAAATTATTCCATTACGGCTCAACAAACGGTTTATCCCTTCCCCCTTAACTGCGGTGATGTCGCAAGGTTCTATGAAACGAACCATTATTTTCATTCATTATTTTAAAGCCTAAGACAGAAAAAGCTCTCCCTTTTATTGTATTTTTATCTCTTAAAAATCAAGTACGATATGCAAGTGTTACAATTAAAAGGGACTCCCTGAAAACCTCTACATGTTCATATATTTTGCTGATTTCGGCCATATATAGGGCGACAAAATCGGGAAAAAATTTTGCCTAAGAAAGAAATCTTGAGCTTTTTGGCCTAATTCTTATAAACATATCATATTTTGAAAATGAATTTGACCTCGAAATATTTTCTTAAGGCATAGAATATACATGTACATGTACACATGTATGTCACGTGCTTTACATCTTTAAGTGATACACTTCAAGATCTAATCTCTTCATGAACAGTCCCTCACAGTTGCTGACGAGCACGCCATGGTGAAGCTGACAGTGGCTGGCTGTGGATTCTCTTTCGTGGGTACCATGCTCTCCCTCTGCCTAATCTGCTTCCTTCCGTAAGTTTGGATTTCAAAATTTTTAATTCCCGAGCTATTTCGTAAAACTGAATTAAAACGTTTTCTCGGAGGTGTTTCTTTTTGTAAAATTTAATATGACATCATAGAAGTGTGATTTTAATACATGCATTACACATTTCTTGATAGTTTATTAACTGACTTTCATTCATGTCATTTCCTTAACACTTGAGGACTGATGTCAACACTTTTCAAGTATATTTTCTTCCTTGAGAGAAGAAATTCGCCTATTGTTCAGCAGACGATCTTTTACCTAGCTCCGATTTCTTCTGATGTAATCTAAATCGCGTGATTGATTGATTGATTATTGTTTATGTCAATCAATGATTATTTTACGTGTATGGTGACGGCATGTGTAGAAATTTATACCTTTGCAACGGACACACCCGAAAGAGTAAGGGATCTATAACGTGCCACGCTTACCGCGACACGAGGCCTTGGTTTTTGCAGTCCCATCCGAAAGACAACGGGAGTTGAACTCGGGGCATTTCGGTCACGAACAGAAAACCTCACTCACTAAGCCACACCAGTTTTTCTGAACATGTGTAGATCAGTCGGTAACGTGTTCAGTTCGAACCCGAAAGTCAAGATTCCGGATTTCAGTCCATTTGGCGGCTATAGTCGGTTTCAGTCTTTCAGATAAGACAAAACCGTAGCCTGCCACAGTTTATATGTACTCTGCCCATACCACAATCGAGAGGGAAGGAGCTGGGCGGACCCTGGCACGTGGCTCGCGACGATGATGAGACCTTGAAAACCGAGGCTTCGTGTCACACAGAAATAGGCACGCACAGGATCCTCGTTGATTTTCATTTGACTTCCGATGAATTTGTCGCTTTGTCTAGATTTCTGCGCGATGCATCAAGGAAATGCCGTCACCATATAAGTGAAATGCTATCGGCCTTATATAAGAAAATTAACAAAGAAATAAACAGTTTGATGTGTTGTTTTAACAATTGATTATTTCCTTTTTGCTCTAGATTTCCATGTAAAACAGTTTGAATAGCTTATTGTTACATAAAAGCGGATATGTTGGCTCCTTCATTAGATTTCAGTCAGATACTTTATGCTTTTACTTACATAATTTCTTCCGCTTTTATCATCTACTTACTTACATTCTTATTTATTTATTTGTGTTATTTTTTGCTATGTTTACTTCATCATTTATTTATTTATTTGTGTTATTTTTTGCTATATTTACTTAATCTTTTATTCATTTATTTGTGTTAATTTTTGCTATGTTTACCTTCATTTCTTATTCACGATTTTCACAACCCGCCCTATTATCACCATTCATGAACATTTGTCCAATTGTTCGTCCCTTTTCTATTTATTTATTTATTTATTTATTTATTTATTTATTTATTTATTTATTTATTTATTTGCTTTAATTTATTTTAATTTATTTTTATGTATTTATTTATTTATTTATTTATCTATTTATTTATTTATTTATTTTGTGAAAATATTCCTTTTTGCTTTTGTTTTTACATTGAATGAACCTTGCTCATAATGCTGCGTTTTATGTGTTCATTTCAATCCACGTAAATTGAAATGGCTCTAGGATTTTCAGTTACCTCTTGTCCTATGTACATGCATTTGTACTGATGAATTATACTTAAACATAATGTTGTTTTAGAATGTGCACCGACGGAATGTTCATATTGTGTAACATGAGCGTGTCTCTTCTGTCGGCACAACTGGCATTTATTGGAACGGAAAACGCATACCCAGAGAAAGTAAGTATGACGAATATACGGCTAGGAAGTCCTTAAAGACATTTCAAACGTGTCAACCGAAAAGCAAGTTGAGTTAATAAAACAGCAGTATGGAGAATGTAATGGTAGAAACTATTTAAGTTACAAAATTCAATCCGTCCACTAATAAGAGTGTTCCCTGTACACGTAAATAAAGTCGTTGTAAAATTAATCACGATGTTTTATAACCAATCAACCCTAGTCATGATATATAATTATATACATCATTCTCTGGCAGATTATATGCAAGGTAACGACGACGGTGCTGCATTATTTGTTCCTGTCTCTCCATTGCAGTAGCCTGGCCTTCAGTCTGCATCTCTTATCCAAGGTAAATCACCATCATTACCAACAGAACATATGCCATAATATAGAGTAATAACATGTCATAATTGGTAATAAAAAGCTATGTATGCCGTAATTATGAATGATAATAATGCTCGTGTATTCTGTAAAACATCCGCATCCAATGCATGCGCGGATCCAGAAATTTTTGTCAGAGGGGGTCCAACCAAAAAAGGTAAATTTTTCTCATAGACGAGGGGGAGTCCAACCCCAAAAATGCCCAAATATTACCTTTTTTGGGGGTAAAATTTTCGGATTCCAGAGGGGGGGGAATTACCCCCCCCCTACCCCCCTCTGTATCCGCGCATGCAATGTCCGCGTGACAGATTGTAAAAAAAATGCTAAGTTTTGGGGTTTTTTTTTTACTTTTATCATGCCTCGTTTTTTATCAGTTTAAAATTATTTATAAAAAGTTAAGTCCCAGTAAAGAGACACATTTTGGTAAAAATTTTATAATGACTCAGGCTCGGTTATGAAGATTGTGCGCTTTGTTTATATTGCCCCTTAGCCTTGCCGCGTGCGTCATATGTACCAAGTTCTCGCTATTAATTTTGAACAACGTATATTATACATATTGACAAAGCAGTAGACTGAAAAGACGAACAAACGGACGTTGGTTGTAACAATTTATAATAAAATTTTACATAATACGCCCAATTTGATTACCTATTTCATAAATTTTACAACCACAAGAAATATATTGCATGTATCAGATACGGCCCAGGAATCCCATGGACAGGAGTTTCAAGAAGGTGTCAGTCATGTTTATATGTTGGGGCTTGCCGTTGATTATCAGTGGAGTCACTGTTGGCATTCAAGGAAAAAACTATGGGAATGATAGCATGTAAGCTTTTTATTTTTCCTTTTTATGGTTCATATAAATATTTGCGAAATTCATGCCGGTGGCGCAGGAAGCAAATCTTCAATGGGGAGGAACAGTGCCAATTTCCATATCTAAAATAATAATTCTACAAGCAAAATGATATCGATAAATAAATTAATAAATACATGTAATAACAAAAGAAAAGATAGGTCTTGATCCCTAATATATGTACTTTTAAAGTTATAATATGTTGTATCAAAACTTACTTTTGAACCTTACAATATCGTTTTGGAGATATTTTTCTATCATTAATTACGATAACTTGATATTTTTTTTTCCAAATTTAGTGGAAGGTTTTTCGGTTGAAAATCATCATCAAAAAATAGTGTGTGGGGGATGTTTTCCAACCCTCGGTTTACGTGCTTATGCAAGTACTGATGTTTTACTTATTTCAATTACTGTGTAACATTTAATACTTTATATTCAATATGTCACTAAAACAACGAATGTAGTGAATTAATTAAAACATTATCCTTTTCTCGGCAAACGTATTCCTTGATCCCGGCTTACAGTGAATCAATATATGATGTACAGTGTATAGAGATTTTGTAGCAGGTCTCTAGATTGCTTATGTCTTAACAAATTGATAACCCTAACCGGATGAAGGAGGTGAAATGGAATCAAAATACAGTCAAATCTTCTTTAAAGACCACCTCTTTTACGCAATAACCTGTTTTTAACAACCACCTTTTTCTTACTATTAATTGTCTATACAAAATGAACTCGTATCAAGAGGCCACTTGCCTGAAGTGGTCACTTTTCAATCTTCCTTTAAGTGACTGTCTCACCACAGTTTTATCTGTATTTGAATGGGATTATTCACATTTATATTCACTGTATCTATAGATGCTGGCTACCCAGGGAGCGTGGAACACGATGGGCATTCCTCGGTCCTGTAGCTGTTATTCTAATTGTGAGTATTAACTCGGCACATGTTCAGAATTTGTGACCCATCATTTATGACGATAATTATGATTCTCACAAGGACTCCGACGGTAAATTTTGATGATCTATGGGAAAACGTCATGATATAGCAATAATATAAAATAATAGTTACTTTATGTTGCAATACTTAAAATTGTCTTTTATTGACTTAATGTAAGCATAACTATGTCCCACAAACAGATACTTGATTTCAGGTAAATTCATTCACAGGCACTGTGTTACATGAAGAGTGCCTTTTCTTAAACTAAACCCCCTTCTTTATATATCGTCTCGTTCCCCTTTCCCCTAAGGTAAGAAACGACGGTCAGAATGCAGCCGCTTCAATCAGTATTTCCGTCAAGTTCCGATGACAATCAGAGGAAAATAAAGTGCCAACATGTAAAATAATGTCTAACCTTTTAATATCTGTCCTTAAAATTTCATTTAAGCATGTATAAAAGCGCCAACAAACGCAAATTCGAACGACACAGCTCGCGGACAGTTTCCTCGCCAGCAATCTTTTACAGGTACTGTAGGTGTATTTGCATAATATGATATTACCGTGTTTGCTTGAATAACGCTATAAATGTAAAGATGATGGATAAATCCAAACCATAAGTCCGAAAATCATGAAACCAGAGGACATACAAAATCAGTGAAAATGAAAACCAAGTGGAAAATAACGAAATATATCTACTTGAAGAGCATATGTGAACCCCTATGATGGAGTGAGATCAGGTTCCCGGAGAGAGTGAGCATCTCCTGCTTGCTAGCAACACCCGTCCCGTATACCCAGTAGAAAGAGTCAAATCGTTTAAATAGTTCAATGTATGGCTAAAACAAAACTAACAATAAATTCTTATTCCATCTTTATGGTTTTAATATTCCTTTTTCTCACGATGTTGACAATCTTGTCATTATACCGATCTTGTCTTTTACACCCTGCCGATGTTGTATCAACATGGCGACTGGCAAGCAAACTGTCGCGAGTTGTGCCGTTCGAATTTGCGTTTGTTTTTTGGTGCCTTTAAAAACTATTGAATGAAATTTTGAGGACAGATGACAAAAGGATAGACATTATTTTACATGTTGGTGCTTTACTTTCCTCTGATTATCATCGAAACTTACAGGAAATACTGGTTGAAGCGGCTGCATTCTGACCGTCGTTTCTTACTTTAGGGGAAAGGAGAGCGAGACGATATATAAAAGAAAGGGAGGTTTAGTTTTAAAAAGTCACTTTTCATGTAACACAGTGCCTGTGATTCATTCTGAAAATGAGGTAAATTGTACCTAAAATTACAGGGTTCGATTCACACCGACGGCTCGACGGTGACCATTTTATAGATGGGACAGTAAAATAGTAAAAATAAAACCGAGGACCCGCGTTACGATCACGGACTGGCCCGTTGTACAGGTCTAATTTTCTTTGCAATGCATCAGGCAGATGTCATCACCATATATGAGAAATGATCTTGGTGTGGCAAGAATCCTACAAACAAATACAATAGAGACAATATTGATAAAATAATACATGTATACTTAAAATTATTAAAAAAAATGAAATAAATTAACACAAAAACATGTTTAAATGTATAATATATGAATGTCACCGCGACATTTACAACACCGTACCACGGTGAACATTCATGGATCCCTCTTAATTGAGAGCAGGTGCCCGGGAGATGGAGCCAAGCTTGGTGTAGTGGTTAAGCGCTTGGCTTGCGGCGCCGACGATCCGGGTTCGATTCCCGGGTTGCTTAAGAGGTTGGTAACCTCCTGCTTCCATGTCGCGATATAACTGAAATATTGTTGAAAGCGACGTAAAACACCAATCAGCCAACCAACCCGAGAGATGTAAACGTCTCCTGTTTGGCTTGCTACACCTACCATGGATTCTAAATACTTACAAAAGATACAGAAATACTTTAAAAAGAAATATGTTATCGATAATCATTTATTGGCCTTTCACATTGTATTGGTATTTTCATAAATCTTTCAGATATATATTCACTGATTTTATATAACGTAAAGTTCTCATACTACCCATAATTTATTTGTTTACTTATTGAAATGTAATTGTGCTGATAAAAAAAATAGATGAGAATCGCAAGATCGTTATCGATTAGCCAAGCTATCTCTGTTACAACTTACTAAGACGAAAAGGAAGACAATGCTTGCACTGGGAATATAAAAAAAGGTTGACATACTAGAAAATAATTTAATTCGACAATGCCCCGTAATAATTCATCTATACTTCACTATCAGATCAACTCCATTGTATTCACATCAGTACTTGCCACAAGATTAACACTGGATGCAAGAAAGAGTGTACCCTTCACCAAGCTCATAGGGTAAGAACATCGACCATTTTCAGAACTCACCCACCCCCACCTCCTCTCAAAGCTTTTAAACTAAGATATATCCTTTTTCTTAATTACATGTAGAAATATAGTAAAATCATTTTATTTTTGGCATCCCAAACAGCTCACGTCATTCCGATATACATGTAATTTTTACGAAAAAAAAAAAGAAAATCTAGAAATTTCAGAAAAAAAACAGTTTTTATGATTTCAAACACTTTGTTTTTATAGCAACCAGATATGGACAGCCACATCTATGTTCCCTGTTTTGGGCCTTATGTGGATTTTCGGCTTTTCGGCAACCTTTGGACAGTCAAAGATCTTACAATACGTCTTTGTCTTCATTACATCTACACAGGTAATCTCAGTTGTCAGTTATTACTCACCGAGAAATGACATCAAACAATAAAAGATAATAAAGATTCACACGATGCACTGTGTATAAGAGGTTTATCTTTCCTGTTTCTATGTCGCTAAAGCTAAACATTGTAGAGGTGACGTAAAACTCTATTACCTATCTAACCTATTAGCAAAATAAAACAACAACTTCACAGGAGTTACAAAATCATAAACACCAAAACCGAATTCCAAAGAATTATCATAATTACAATAAGGATGAAAATGATTGACGTTTACAGTTTTTTGTTTATCTATTGAAAATGCATTTCCGCAATTGCAAAATGAACATATTTCAGTAATCAGGAAAAAATAGGAAGGATGCTGTTTATACCTTCATTTATTACATTCTTTTAATTTGAACATATTTCTAGGGTCTGTCTATATTCCTGTGTCATGTGATGAGTAACTCAAACGTACGGAAGACTCTGTGTACTAATTTGAAACCCGAGAATCCAGAGGACTCCTTGTCAGAGGGTCTAAGCGAGGATTTCACCCACAGCTCCCAAGTCCTGGAGTTACGAGACAGAGAGGCAGTCGACGTACCAAGAGGGTAGGTATAGAAGGTGAGTTAACCGCTCAAAGTTCACACCTACCGATTCCATCGCTGAGAATCAGTTACGAGGTCATGTTTCCGGGAAGAGTAAGCGTCTCTTGTTTGGTCAACCATAGAATGTCCGAAACGTACAGATGCAACTTTTGAACTCTAAATTCACACTGTATGAGAATAAGGTCATTATAACATTGAAGTCAAATTCTCTGTGGGGGTCTTAGTACGAGATCCACGGTGTAAAGGGAATAAGTGAGACGAAAATAGTGACATACGAAACTAACTGAGCCAACCTAAGTGTTGCATTGAAAACGAAAAGATGTATTTTTTTTACCATGTTTCCTCGTTTTAGACTGAGGAACTTTGGATCAAGATGAAAGAATAAGAAATTAATTCCAAATTCCTGAAAGTAAAAGTTTTGTGCTTGAACTTCAATACATGTATATGCAAATGTATCGAATGTTATTTCCGCGTTTTTAAGTAATTTTTTTTTTGTGAATACGAGTCACATGCTCAGTTACAATTAAAGTTTCATCTGAGGAAATACTAATGTCTATTTAGACGTAGTATTCTTAAGAATTAATGAGAACTAACAAATCTGCATTTCAGAAATTTCAATCAAAAGGAAGACTGCGAAAAACATAAACGCCGAAATTCTGATATGTGCGAGGCCCTGAAATCGCATGGGAGCTTTCTCTCTCCTGAAGGGCATTGCAGACTACGTCATCCCCGTCATAGCAAATAGATGCACCAATTGTAACATTGACATTCCCAGAAGCTTTCTCTATCCTGAAGCATACATGTACAGTTAATCTCGCTACATCATGACAAATACTATCACAATAAACTCTGTATATGTGCTAGGCCTTGTAATTTGTCACATTCTCTTCTGTGCACAGGTGTTTATCTTATATTCGTGTAATTACACAGAAACGTGAGAAGCAAATCAAAGTGAGTGAAATGGAAAACCAGATTATCGTTTGTGCATCCTCTCCAAGTTTTGGGGAAGGGTTTTCGGTTGAGCATCATTATAAAAAGTGTGTATGGTGCGTGTGGCTTTTGTCGTTCGATTCAAATAATACGTAATTTTTAAAAACATATCCATACTGTATAATGGGAAAAAAAAAGAAAAAACAAAAACCAGGGAAAAAAAAAACAAAACACAAAATAATAATAATAATAAAAATGTACAAACCAAACAAACAAACAAGCCAACTTAAAAAAAATGTAAATAAATATTGATTATAAAAAAGCAAAATATGCTAATGAAACACTTGTGCCTCTAGACGCAACCAGTGTTGAACTTTTTGAAATCGGTCTAAGGTCATACAGATAAAAAAAAATACAGTTTCAACAAAGATGTACATATCCTCACTAGGGTATCAATATTTTTTGTCCCCTTAGATTGGAGAATCGGGACATATGATAATGGTCTGTCAGTCTGTGGCATCTTGCTGTTCATGAGTTATGACCCATGTTAAAAGTTTGTCACCCACAGAGATAGTCCAGGAATTTTATATGCCCAATCTCGAGAGCATTCATGTCCTTTTAAGCCTGTAGATGTAGTAAAAATTGCTGAGTAATTTTAGATTACAAACTTTCCATTCAAATTTGTGTCACAAAACCCAGTACACAATTTATTTTCATCAGCAATATAAAAATATACGCCCCCCCCCCTTTTTTTCCGTTTATCGATACACCATACAATTATACAGGTTTTTTCATATCGAGTAGAAAATTTCCAATGTAAAACATTTCATCACTTGGTTATGTGGATTTTTGAAATAAAACATGCACATGTAACTTAATAGAATAAATCGAAAATTTTACATGTATAGATTTATGTCTGTTTGTTTTAGCTCACCGTGGCTAGTTCAAGTGAACTATTGTTATAGCGCTTCTTCCGTCGTTCGTTCGTAGTGGTAAACTTTCCGTACTGATTCCCTCTTTACATCCTGGGTCGGCCATAAACTGAGAAACTATTTAAATTATAAATTCATATTTTTCTGTTCAACAATGAATTAATAACTGGGATTTGAATTTCAGTGAGTTTTAGTTTATCGATTAATAGAATTATACCATTCTGCGTGACAACTTATTTGAACGTTTTCAAGATAAGGGAATATGCCTAAATTAAAATGAAATAATTGACTTAAGTATTTTCTCAGTTTATGGCACCGGACCCACATGTTTGTAAATAATAGTGAAATAATTATATCAGAAGTGTGGGAAACAAATAAAGAAGGGGTAAATTAATATCTATTACATGTGATTTGACCGAACCAACACCCCCCCCCCCACCCACTTCTTTAATTTTCACACACTTGCACACCTCTGGATAAGGAGCGTTCAAACTTGTTCAGTATAACCATGTAACTATTTAATCTTCGAAATAGGGGAAATTTCCGCCAACCTAACCTCCACCCCCTTTTCCTCTTATAAATTGTCCTGCATGTTATATACAGCTACAAAAGATTGCGCAATAGATTCGAAATACCCAAACAAGAGCAGATAACTCAATGTTTGTAAATAAGAACACGTCAGCTAAAAGATCATTCTCGAACATTTCAATAACGTTTCGTCAGCGTTTACGGTACCATTAGGATAAAAGGAGAGTTGAAGATTTTACACTAATCATTATAGTCTTTGTGGAGAGTACATTCACAAGTCACCTGCACAGGTAATGTATGATATACATGTATGTTGTTATCGATTCCAAAATATACTTTGTAACCTCCCCTAATACTCGGTCGTATATTCCGTTCTCGATTCCACAACCAGTATAGATGTATGAAGACGTGTCTTTATATAAAAATAAGGGTTACATTTACCTTGCACTGGATAATATCAAAATAAATGGAAACATGTGTACATGTATGTATCAATACCAGAAAATGTATGTGCATGTATGTTAAATTGGACAGAATCGAACCTTTATTGAATACAGGGGGTGGTTACAAAGTATGGTTTTCAACTTTTCTGCTCCAGAGTATGGGTTCCAGGGATTTGAACCCCTCTGACTTTTCAGTGCGTTTTAAAAGTATTCTTTATGCAGCTGTGGGGACTTTGAACATCTTTTTTTCTGTTTTTTTTTTAAGTGAAAATTTAGATTAAAAAATCCGGCCCTCAATACAGGAAATAAAAAAGGGGGAAAATCCGAACAGGGGGTTATTGAAAATGAAGGTGTAGTATATATGATAGCGGCCTGAAGGGCAGCAGAAAGTTTGGGGTATATATATATTTATATGGTAAGTTTGGTTTCATGGATAAGTAGCAAAATAAATATCGGGCAAACATTTCCAGTTTTGAAAAAAGATAAAAGAACTTTTGCAGATTACAAAAGTTTTCTCCCCCGAAAATCAAATGATTGCTCTCTCACAGAATTATGAACGATTAATGCAATTTCGTAGGTGAAATGAATTGGTCGTCATGGGCGGATCAAGCGGAAAGTGAAAGGGGCTTAATTATGACTTCCGTTAGAATTTTCATGTACATATAGCATTAAAGTATTAATGTTTCAGAAAGTTCGCTTTATTCCAATTCGATCGTTAAAAATTCAATAAGACATTCGTCAAAATGCCCATTTCAGGTCTCAGATTGTCTACATATTCTAATTCATGAACTTGCATAAATGTCCTTTTTGTTCCAGTTATTATGAATTCATAGTCAATGTCACCGTTATGTTCACTCGGTGCATATGTGATACAAGAATTTACAGAAGAACGAACATACATTTAACTGATCAAGATTGCGCCATGACCTCTCCTTTTTAAGCGTGTCGAATAGTCTGGTCCCCTAGTAAAATGCCCTATGGTTATTGAAAACTGAAAGTATTTAGTAATGGCAGAAATGAGAATACCCAGAAAACCAAGCGTTCTCTTCCAGATAAAATGACGAGACTTTTCAACATGGTTCAATAGGCATTCGAACCAGAACTGATAGAGGTCATTGGCTGTAGTGAATTCCCATGCATTCTTGGATTTAGCCCTTGCGAGGGTGTGTTATCCTCTCTAAATTAAATAAAAGAAATAAAAAGTTCGACAAAGTTTTCTAAATGTACACTCGAGTGATATGCTTTTTGTCACCTGCTTTTAGCGAAAGCGAGGGGACATCAGATTTCATTCGTCTGTCTGTCCGTCCATCCGTTCGTCTCTCTGTCTGTCTGTCACAAAACTTTAACCTTGGTCATAACTTTTTAACCGTGAGACGTAGGGCATGTGTGTCCCTAATTGCAATACCTTTCAGTTGGTACCAGAATTTTTATCATGACCTTGACCACGACCTTTGACCTACTTCAATATAACTTTTTAACCGTAAGACGTTTGGTCTTCATATTTGGCATGTGTGTCCCTAATTGCAAAACCTTTCCGTTGGTACCAGAATTTTTTATAATGTGATCTTGACCGTGACCTTTGACCTACTTCAATGCAACTTTTTTACCGTAGGACGTAGGGCCTTCATATTTGGCATATGTGTCTGTAGACATGCACAACCATGACATCACAGATCGCTGCGCCCTTGCTGATAAAACCCGGAAAGCGGGGGACCACAATTCTCTGAATTCGCTTGTTCTGATTCGTATGGATATTTGTACTTGAAAAAGAAACAGCAAAAACAACTTACAAATGGCGCAGTGTTGATAAAGTTACATATGATCTTCTGTTAAGAAGATGGCATTTTCTTTTCTTTCTTTCTTTTTTTTTTTTGGGGGGGGGATAATTTGAATATAGTGTCTTTTATCTATGAACAGATTTCCACCTAGCAGAAATGATATTTTTATTATCAATCCAATTTCATTCTCTCGTTAGAGTTGATAGTTTATATTTTTACATTGTATGTTGTTATTTAATTCACAGGTCGTAGACGCATGAATGACCCCGTGCCTCCTCTGTGTATAATATAACATATACACATTGGGGGCACGGGGTTATATTGTTGCGTCTGTGATTTAATCTGTAACTCCGTGTTTCATTTGTATTTTTGATGTAATGCCATTCCAGTATGGACGAAACAATTTTGACGGAAGGGGGATCCCATCATTTGGATAGTTCTGTTACCATTAAATGTAGGGGGCAGGCTTGGTGTAGTGGTTAAACACTTGGCTTGCGGTGCCGACGATCCGGGTTCGATTCCCGGGTTGCGCCACTATGTTTAAGAGGATGGTTACCTCCTGCTTCCATGTCGCGATATAACTGAAAAATTGTTGAAAGCGACGTAAAAAACCAACCAACCAACCATTAAAAGTAAACGATAAGTGAGTTTTAATCTGAGAAAGAATTGCTCCAAGTACACCTGCTTTCAAGTTAGTCAGATTTATAATTGCATCATTTTGTCTTATTTATTATACACAATGTTACTACTACATGTATACATACATTTTTATGTTTAAATTACCCATTCTTCGTAGCCATGGAAACGTGTCTTTACCATGACGATAAGTTGCAGTTTGATTTGGTGTGCAAGGATATCCAGCGTGCCAAGTTCCTTCCACGATCCATTGTCCATAGGTTGGCCATGGCGGTATGCGCTTGTCGAAGAGACAGTAAGAAAAATTTGCCGAGTTTTTGTTTTATTTGATTCTTAAATCAAAACAAAGAAGAAATTAGAAATATCCAAATGAATTCTTTTCTTAAACAATTTGATGTAGTATCTGGATTTTTGCATACATGATACATTCATACATATTAAGAGCTACTAAGAGCTTGTTTGTTGTCATAAGTCAAGCTAAGATTGACTTCTATGGTGACGATGTCTGTCTGATGCATCGCACGAGTCCATACGAAGCAGTCAATGAAATTGTCGTAGATTGGGTTCAAACTCATAATCTTTCGGCCAAGAACTAAGCAACCTATCACCTGAGCATCGCCAATAGAGGGGTCTAATGAGAAGGATATTACTTCTAAGGAAGACTCATGTGATTTTTATTGCTTTAAACATATATATTTAATCGTTTGTTAAGATGGTTAACTGCTGCTGCATACTGACTGATGTCTATTTAAAAAGGTGTATTTTATTGACTTGTTTGTGAGACTGTGGGTTTCTTGCCACCACAATGAGATTATTTCACATACATTGTGGGTTTATTGTGGGATTATTTCACATAAATCTTGTGTTGCTTACCACCACACGGGATCATTTCACATAACTTGTGGGCTGCTTACCATTACACGGAATATTTTACATGAATTGTGGTATGCTTGCCACTATGGGATTATTTGACATAAATTTTGGGTTGCTTACCATCACACGAGATTATTGCACATAAAATTTGAATTGCTTACCACCACACTGGGATTATTTCACATCTATTTTGGTTGCTTACAACCACACTGGGATAATTGCACATAAATTTTGGGTTGCTTACCACCACACGGGATTATTTCACATAAATTTTTGGTTGCTTACCACCACAGTAAACATATTTCACATCCATTTTGGTTACTTACCACCATACTGGGATCATTTCACATCAATTTTGGTTGCTTACCACCACACGCGATTATTTCATATAAAATGTAGTAACAATTGTTTAGTAGCAAAGGAAAATGGAGTATACAATGGAAACCACCTTCTTGTACCTTTCTTTTTAAAACTATATACATGTATACCAATGTCTTTACTTATACATGGCAGCCCTTTTACTTATATTTTATACTTGTACTTTTTACCAATATAGTTCTACCCTTTTACATATATTTTTGTAACTTTTTTATCTGCTAATACATGTTTGCTTAAATACATGTACTTGTATGGTTGAAATATTCCCAGTGTGACGTAAGACAATAATGTGATATCTATTGTTAAGGGAAAGACAAAGTGGATAAAGTAAACGATGTCAAACTTCAAGATGCATCTGAGTATGCCAAAACAACCATCCTAGAAAGACCAGATCTACCTTGCAATCTCCGTGGTTTTCTAGAAAAGATTTTGTGGAGAAATATATCCTGTACTGACTACAGCTACAGCAAGTTCCTCACCATTCTCTACGACAGTGTGGCTAAATCCGACCACAGTTTATTGACCTTGGATGCTATAAACTCCAAACCAATTCAACCAGTTCCCGAAAAAGCAAAAACTACAAGAATGACAAAACAACAGTTTTTGTTGATGGCAAGGCGTAAATTCAAAAACAAGGAGCGTACACAAAGAGCAGCTCTGCCATTATTTGCTGGCAACGTTTTGAAGTTGAAAAATGACAGTGAATACCAGACACTTTGGGATGAATATGGGAAATCTGTATTTACCCAATTCTGTGAGAAGGAAAACACAGAACATATGAATAAAGGAGTAAAGATAACGGAAATGGATGTCTATTCTAATACGGGATCCAAGGAACCACCAAATGCATTCATTTTTGCCCTCAATAAACTCGCTAAAAAGGTACAAGCCAGGGAAGATACTGCCTATCAGGTAAGGCGTGATTCTGGTCATTCGAAAACTGTGTTCAAGTACAATGATAAGGTACTTCAGTGAAACATGTTTAAACGGATACTGTCCCATGACATATTTGCATAAACAAAACGGCATCAAAAGTTTGATGTAATATATATATATATATATATATATATATATATATATATATATATATATATATATATATATATATATATATAAACTTTGAAAAAATAATGTATATATGAATCACAGAGACACTTAAATATCTATTAGTCATTAGAGGCAATTACATACATGTATTTATGAATTAGTACTTGTAATTTTAGGAATGTTTATACAAAACTCAGCTCGAAAACATTTGGTTTTGTTGTATGATGTTAACAATTTTCTATTACAGAAGAGAAAAATGGAATCTAAAGAACGGAAACGCGCACGTGCATATTTCGCAAATGCTAGGGAACGCTATGATCAGTTCAGCATGTCTAATTATGGTAACATTTGTTTGGGATCTCTTTTTGTCTGTCTGTCCTTCCGTCAGTCCGTTCGCCCCTCCTCATCCCCTTATCCATCCACTTTCGTCTATCTCATTTTTTCTTTCCTTCTTTTTTTCTTTGTTTTTCCATCCATCTATTCGACCTCCTTCTTCTCAATTTCTTTCTTCCTTCTTTTGTTTTCTTTCTTTCTCTTTTTATCTCTTTTTCCCTTTTCTCATTCTTGATTTTTCATGTGAATGTTCATTTGAGTAAGAAAGCGCACAATATACATACACAGAATAATTGTATTCCTAATATAAAATCAAATTGTTCACAAATTTAATTGGATTGATTATCTTAATTGTAATTATAAATTTTTTTTTCGTGTGTCCTTAATGTTTTACGATATTATTTCACTTCTGTGGTGATGACACCTGTTTAATAAAGATCGTTAAGCATTTGAAACGGACACGCGCGTACGTCCGACGCAGAGAGGGATCATTCATTAGCCAACGTCTAGCCATCGTCGTAAAACCACGGCGTGGAATTGCTATGCTTTTCTTTTTCCTAGAGAAGAGGATATCGATTCCGGACCGTGGTTTCACGACGATGACGTCTAGCATACGCGGGTTTTTACTGTATCATTGGAGAGACAAACCACCGATTGGGAGACTTGAACCCACTGCCGCTTAGTCCCAAGTCAAGCACTCTACGGACTGAACTACGCCGACTCCAAAGTTTAGTTAAAATACAAACATGATGTGGAAATGTTACAATATTATGTTTGTTAGTAACGTTGTAATGGAATCGGTCGATTTATTTTTAATGTAATGGCTTTATCCTGAAAAAAAAACATTGTGTGTATAAGTGTTTAATTGTAAAACATGGAAACATCATTTCTTAAACTTACGATCAGTGTAATTTCAAACGGAGGAACAAGGGCTTATTAAATTTCCTAATTCTTTGTTTAAGCACTTGATGTCAAAGAGGATCAAGCTAAGGAATACAGCAAAGGTCAAAAAGGCCGGTAAGTTACCATGTTTAAACTCAAGATATACAAGATGATGAGGGCAAAAGTACAGATTAAAAATTCTCTCTCTCTCTCTCTCTCTCTCTCTCTCTCTCTCTCAAGTAACGTACAATTCGTCGGGCAGACGATACGTCTAATAATATTGGCAAGACAAACAAGAAAGAATCCAAATTAACGTTATTTCTTCAATAATGACATGTTATTCAAATGAGGTAATATTCTATCAACTAAACCCATGCTAGACCACACCTTCTGCTTGTTCAAATCAGAAATTACCTAGATCCCCTAAAGATCACGTGACTAACGACATAATGACATTCGCTTAGATTTTGATGTTCTATTACCTAAAGGAATTGAAGGTGACTTCTTGAAGTACAATAGAAGATAATGAGGTCTGACCTACTACGGAAATACATGAAAGGGGAATAAGGACTATACCTAACGCATGAAGTTAATTAAATTGTGTAACATTATAGGATTAAAGGGGAGAATTTAGCCATTTTAAATGAGAAAAAGGAGGTTCATTCTTCGATGCTGAATTTTTTTTCAGGGAAAGGAAGTTGCATTGTCGATGATAAAAATGCCTAATAAAGGTGCTTTCGCCTTCAAAAGTGATCGAAGACCTCGACCTCTCTCTCTCTCTCTCTCTCTCTCTCTGTTTCGAGATACATACATACATGTAGTTTAAAACTTTTCAAAATCTTTCACAATTCCATAAAGGGAATACGTTGTTTCTGCAATAGAATGTTTCACAGTGCCAAATTGTCGTATATATACAAAGCTTAAAATGTTTTCATTATACTAAAATGTCATTATCACTAAAATAATTCTGATGAAAGGTGTGCATGTGTTATATCCATAATAAAAGCTTTATGTAAAAATCATATTTTAATAACTTTTTATTTATTATTAGTAATGACGTCAATGCCAAGGCCACGACACGGTCAGCACTAGATGGAGGTCATTGTCTGCAGTGTTTAAGTCCCTTCATTGGACTTTCATCACCGAGAGGAGAATCAAATCTGTGTATTCACCATCCCGGTTTTATAAGTAATTTTTAAACGACTTTTATTTCTGTTTGTACCTTTCAAATTAGGATCAAACCCTGTAGTAGTCTGAAATATCAGGTTCAAATATAAGATTTATTCTGGGACTGATATTTTGGACCAACCTTGTAGCACATTTATTGGGTCTCGTTTGATCAAACAAGAGAAACTCCTCCTGGGCTCTTGATCTTTCCTGTAATTTCCACAGCTTCTTTAATATCAGCCGTGAGTGCCACTTTGATAAAACAAATAAAATAGTAGTTGCTTTCAGATTTTATATATTACTATAAAAGTTCATCATCTTTTTTACTCTTGCCATTTAAATCATTTAGATTGTGATTTTTATTTTACTCAGAGAGAGGACCATTTCGATCTGGTAACAGAATATCTCAAATTATGTATTTTAATCCCTGTTATTTATGATAGCATGTATATTGCCTATCTATATAGATTTGCTTTTGTATTTCTAGGCAACATTATACATAATGTGTTGTCTTTACAGAGAGTATGAGTAACATCACACAGGGCAAACGAGATACCAAGCACATCTGGTCATGCTGTGGAGAGGAGAGTTCATTGTCTCAACCAACACATCAGGAACACGTGACCAGCGGGTAGGTGATTTCGCGAATGTCCACATATAAAGAGACAATTTATGTGCTATTGCTCAATCTTTCTGATATCTAAGTGTGCTGAAATTGTCAAAATTATGGATTATTATGTACCAGTCCACCATATTTTCAATCACCTTTTTGCTACTGACTTCAGCACTTTGGTTAATACTTTGTCTTTAATATGGATCACAGAAGAGGTTTCATTATTTGTGTTCTTCATTTTAAAATTTTTTCTTGATTTTAATGATGAAATTTTCTCAGAATCCTCATTATATTTGTAAAATTAGGTGTAAGCCACTGCTGGTGGACCATAAGTGTTCAAGGCCACATGGCGATAAGAATTCGGAAAACTGTATAATTTATCATATTCTATTTCATATATTCCTTGTATTTGTCCCTAGCTTTTGATACTTAATATAGTTAGATCTTATGAAAAATTAAAATTAGTACCTAAGAATGGTTCATGTTCCTGGATCTTGGCTTTTATATTTATTTGATATTTATTAACAGATGCGAGAGAGGCATTCATAATTGGCGTCCCAATAAAAAGCAAAATCAGAAGGCCAGCATCTCACAGAAGACATTAAATGTGAAATCATTGATTAAAACGGGACTCAGCAACTCGTCTGATGATGTCATTAAAGATGAATACAATTACTAATGTACCTAAAGGAGAACCATGTAATTTGCATATTACAAAACAATGTGCCAGATGACTTCAAACGATTTAAGCATTAAAGGATAATACAAATGTTATATCATTGTAGTGAAAGTAAACTCAGTTGAAGTAGCAGATGGTGATGTTAAAGGATAAATTTGAATTTAAATATTCAGAAATGCATAATAAGTCAACACACAGAATTGTTGTTACAGTTTAAATAATTTACAATATGCATTGTAATGTAGATATCATTCAACTACATTGTTCCCGGTGTACTGACTTCTCTAGCTTTCAATGGAACCATGCATTACAATTTTCACGATTTCAAATACTAATACAGCTATAAGAAATGCTGATCATAGGACCATATTCATCTTTTTATGCACATGATGCAAGTTTCTGCTTTTAAACCACATGATCCAGTGTATGGGATGCACATCTCGGTGGATGATTGTGATTTTTAAATTTTTTATTTATGTCACTTTGTTGTGCATGTTCTTGAGTAGCCGAGTTTTATAATAAATGTGCATATCATGTTACCAGTATTCAATAATGAAAGGTTATTTGTTTTTGTGTGTTTGGTTTATAATGCTGGATGTTAAGTCACATGCTAATGAAGAAGGCATATTCTTTTACTTCATCCGTAGTTTTCATCTTATAAAATGAGTTATTATCTACAAGGATACACTCCTTTGATTGTACTGTTTTTGTGGTTAGTGGGAAGGTTGGACGGTAAACCAGGTAACCGCACTAATTAAATGATGACTTTCACTTCAACTGACTGTCCTAAGTCGGTACTACAAGATCATTTCAATCATATATTTTTGTGATGTCTTTTTATATACTTATTCTTGGAGACTTCTCTCATACACTTGAGTCAGATGGGCCAAGGGCTCAAGTGAGTTATTGTGATCAATCTTCATCGGGCGTCCATCTGTCCGTCTAGTGTAAACTTTTCATACTTCCGATTCCTTCATTAGAACTGCTAGAAAATTTTGTTCAAACATGGTAGGGAAGAAGTACTGCAGATCCCCTACATGTGTTGTTACATTTTGATCAGATCCGTCAAGGGAGGGATGACTTAAATCGATGGGATACCCTCTTACAAACTTCTGATTCAGTCTGTCAACAAAGCAATCGTGTTAAAATGATACTTTGGTGTTTAAAGAAGAGTTGTCAGTTTTGGTTCATTTAAAGGTCAGACCTTTGAAATTTTCTGTGGAGTTTTTTCTTGGATATTTACCTAGGAATTTCTTAATTAGATTTTCTTATTGTAGGTTGCTCATTATGTATTGATGTATTTCAATAATTGAAATAAATGTAATTGAAAAAACTACAATAGAAAGATAATCAGAAAGATTTTTTTTTTCAATTTTTAAAGGGGATAAGAATTTCGGAGATAAACTATCAGTATTCAATAAGATTTGATAGACTTCTCCTTCAGAATTAATTGAAACATATTGATGAAGCATGGTAGGTATGTATAAAAGTCAAGGTTCCCTACATACACTGTTTTTTGACCAGATCCACCACGGCTGTAAAGACATCAAACTGAATGTATCAAAGTGCCTTGAGTAATATTATGATCTTTTAAATTCCATTTCGAGATCAAGTTTGACATCTTTTGAACTTTATTGTTTTTGCACAATTTCGGGTCTTTTCTTATATAATATACTCAAGATGCTCAGGTGAGTGATATAAGCTCCGTTAGGCCTCTTTTTTCCTTTCTTATATTTACTCACGTGAGTAAGATGCACAACAAATTCACTTTCCATATATTACCAAGTGTATTTTTATTCCATTATTTCAATGTATTACTTAGTGGAATAAAATATTCCAGAAACGAAAATATAAAAATAAAAGATATACCAAGACCGAATAAGATATATAAGTTATGTTTTATTCAAAAATTGATAACATTTCTAGGTATTTAAAATGGCTAGGCGAAGGCCATGGTATTATTTCCAGCAACAATGGATGTATCCCTGAATTTCATTTCGATTCTCTTCAAAGAATACTTCCTCTTCTTCCATGGATAGTACTCAATTCCGTCGTGTATCTGAAAAGGTAATTATATGAATTATGTATAATAATGACTGCGAAATTGATTGGTAGTACCCGTAAAGCGGTTGTTCTCATTCCATAGTGGATTCTCTGTGAATTCATACATCATGTATACGACACTAAGGTCTCGGGTCCTTGCCTCATTTGAATTCAAACATTTTTGTGATGTCATAGGTGTCGTTCGGGCTTCGGTATTAGTTATCCTTGAATTGGATGGTCACTGTCACGTAGTTTATTCAGATCTCGTATTAGCGGTCTTTAAGTTTCCGAAAACATAGCAAGTATAACTGAAATCATTGCCGACGTTTGTTAGTTATACTTTCGATTTCCACAGTTTAGGCCTTGAGCATCACTGAAGAGACATAAGTAGTCGAAATGCGTATTTTTGCACTAAATTAATATACGTATATCCATTCCGATATTTATTTTTACCACTGGGTTGATACCGCTACTGGTGGACCGTTAGTACCCGAGGGTGTCCTTTAGCTAATTTTCAGTACCTCGATACTGACTAAAATATATACTCTAAACTTACTGCGAAAAAAGTTTGTAAATCATCCTAAAACTATGGAGTATTTCCCCCTACATAGCTCTCTTTTAGATGGGTTACTGTGTAAAACGTTTATAAATTATTCTTAAGATATGGAGTATCTCCATGAAACATGATGGGTTCTTTGGTTTTCTCTTTTATGTCAATTTGGTAATGAGTTTGTTCTTCTTATATTCATACTTTAGATTTCCACAGTTTACATGTAGGCCTGAGCATCACCGACGGGACTGAAGTTGTCGAAATGTGAATATGATGCACCAGATTAATACACGTATATGATCTGTTATATTTTGATACTGAAAAAGTCCAAGTGTACTGGCGTATGACTCAGAACTATCAACAGCAGACAAGTTATATAAATGATCTTTTTTTTTACATTGTGATACGCAATCCTTGATAATCTCTAAATTAAGCAATAATACAAAATCAAGTCATCAAATTAAGTAAATCACTCTAAAACTAAGGAGTATATCCGTCATGCATAGCTCTGTCCTTAGATAGATTCTTTGGTTCACTTTTCGGTCATTTAGCTTCAACACTCTTCATATTTTTATATATTTTGAGAATTCCAATCATTCGGCTACGAGCATTACTGAAGAGACATAACTTGTCGAAATGCGCATATGGTGCACAAAATAAAAAGGTATATATGTTCTATAATTATTTTAAGTGTATCTTAGATCACATTATTACAATACTATTGGTTCAGGCCATAAACACATTTGATTTAAGTCTAAAGTCTTAAAGTAGGCGTCCATAAACCGGTTAACCACACCAATTGAGTGACGTTTGTTACTTCATTTGTACGTCCTAAGTCGGTATCGTAACCGCAGCAGTGATTTGTCACACAGCTTTGTCAAATGTCTTCTGTTTTCTCTTGTGAAAAAAAATTGATGCACTTGCCTTTTAGCTAAATCTTGTTCAATACACATCCATACCTTATAAGAACAGTCAAACCAACAGGTTTAAACTTTAACAGAACTTGCAGGTCCAAAACAAACGATATCTGCTTTTAGCTCAGGTGACTCACAAAGCAAAATACGCTGAAGGAAATTTAAAAAAAACCCAGTTCTTTTGTATTATTCAGTCTCTACGTACCGTGCTATTGTAGTTAGGTTTATCATAGTAAACACCATTTATATTGCATGACCAACATGCGTTATACCAGAAACCTCCGTGGTAAATCTGTGCACAGTTTGTTCTGAAGTTGTCGTTATCTCTGTCTTTTGTTGAAAACTGCATGCCATTGTGGGAGAATATTTTCCTGTAATTATGAGATATAATGTACATTTTATCATTAAGATTTCGTCTTATTTTAATTTAACTGTACTGGAAAAAAATTAAAAACCCGAATTTTAAGAAATCCATTTGATGAATTCAAATAACATTTTTGTTTTAGGCCAGAGGAAACTTTTCCGTCACTTTTTCAGAGATTCTTCATAGTGCAGATATTCTTATGCAGTAATCTATTAAAGATTCATTGTATCATTTGGCATAACGTGTTTGAATAGAGGGACTCTCGAAAATAACGCCATAGTTTTTTGGTTGGTTGGATGATAAATGTAATTTGTGGCGTTCATTAAAAACGGGAAAACAATCATGACAAATATTACACACCAGTAAAAGTTCAGAGCATCTCCCGCGGTGCCTCTATAACCATCGACTTTCAATCTGAAATTGTCTGATTCATTGCTGATAGAGAAGTTGCTATATTCTGCATAAGCGGTGTTGTTGTCCCAGTCCATCATTTCTATTCTGAGTACAAGATGATCTCTGCCCCCAGTGACATTGTATAAACGTTCTGTGCCCCACCAATAGCTGGTACCAAGATTGCCGAAACCTTCCTTGTAATCATCCCAGTTACGGTTAAAGTTAACAACGCCATCGATTCTCCTTTATTTCAAGTATATAAAGATAAGTGATAAGAGCATGATAAGTAATAATCTCTGACATGAAATGTGAAGATTTAAAACAAAAATTTAAACTATCTGTATATTTATAATGCTTTATAAGTGGGCTCATCAGCCACAGCTGATAGTAATTCCTTATTGGGAGTGTCCTCGGGAACCTCTAATCCACTAAGAATGATACTCTCAAATGATATAAATGCTGAAATCACAATTCCATGATAACGTTTACTTCAAAACCAATTGTTACCTTTGGAATACTGTCCAGCCGCCACCATCAGTGGTCATGTCACAGTTGGCTAATGTAAGCCTGCTGTTTGGCATCTTCATAGTGTAAACAGCATCACGGTCAAAGTTCCAGAAAGCCCTCAAATCGGCACAATCTCTGTAAGGAGCTGCCAGAATGGCAAAAACACCACGTAAAATCAAAACACTAAGTAACATGCATATGATACGTTAAATTAATACAAGTATATTCTTACAATTGTAATCATTGATGGATCGATAGCACTGCTGGTGGACTATCAGTTCCCATGTGTATAACCATCTGAGGGTTCAGTGCTTTCAGTTATTGACACAAAATATCCTTTAGAATTTACTGATCAAATTTTGTAAATTATTCTAAAGATAAGGAGTATCTCTCTGATGCACACTTTTATTTTTTAAACATTATTACTCTAATTGTGCATATGATATGTTGAATATATATAAATATATATATTTTTTCTTATAGGTGTGAGTCATCAATATGTTTCTGTTTCCCTATTGAAATGTCTTTCTGTAGTTTTGATGGTACATCTATCCGTGTTTGTGTATCAACAAACGAAAGAGCCGCAAGTGAAAACAATATCAAATTCCCTTTTTTTATAGACATGATACCGAGTTCTGTTTACGTTTAAAAGTAAGAGAAATATTAAGATTATCTTGTAACCAAATTAACCTTGATAGATATAGAGAAATCAATCAGTAATATGAATTTCAGTTCATATATTGAAGATGTCTCACAGAAGTTAGTTTCACAAAAATATTTCGACAGTTTTACGTATAAGTAATGTGTTTTCCTGCGGCTTAAAATATTTTTTTATATCAAGTATTATAATATTAACATGACTTTAACCTCACCTTTAAGCTGTTACAAAACCATGTATTCCACTACATATACCCTTATCGCAAAGTCTGCCTGTAATACGTGGCGAGTTGCATTTACAAACTGTAATAGGAAATTGTTACTTACCCTCATCGAGAAGTATGCCCGTAATAAGTGGATAGCTGCATTCACAGACTGTTTCGGATATTGTTACTTACCTTCATCGCAAAGTCTGCCTGTAATAAGTGGTGAGTCGCATTCACAGTGGAATGTTCCATTTTCGTTCACACATTTACCATGGATGCAAGGATTGACAGCGCATTCATCATAATCTAAAAGGAAAGGAAAAGTTTCGTTTTCACTCTTAGTTTGGATTAATTAGATGAAATACTAAAATACCGAGAGGTAGTCAATAAAACACCCATTATACTAGACAAAATAGAGATATTGCCATGATGGAGTAAGCATCCCCTGCTGACTGGTCACACTTTCTGTATAAATCAGTATGAATATTTGCCCATTAAATATATTCTCTGATTATAACAATATTGGATAACATAAATTTAGAATGGTTGAATATAATTTCTTCAAGTTCGGTTGTAATTCACTCATTATCATCACTTTGTATGGCGCTGCATTCGCAGTCTATCAGTTTCATACTAGCACAACGGTTCCAATACCATGTTGAGGAAGTTTCACCTCCTGCCTCCATGTCTCGATATAAGTAATAAAAATTCCTACCAAGTGATCAGTCAACCATATCATGTAAATTGAACTGCATGTAGAAATATTTCAGACAATTTTCTACCTTTCGATTTATGTGATTTACGTAAAAGAAATGTATAATGAAATATCTTTTTGTTTGCTGGTGGATACAAAAGATCGGGTCTAACATTTGGCGATAAAATTCTGAAAAAGACTAGAATTTCAATGTGTCAGTACAACACAAATGCTCCCGTTGGCAGCTAAGGTTGTGGAAAATGAAAAATTCAAAAAATTTCTAATGTTTAAAGGAAATTACTCTGTTAAAAATTACCGGAACACACCCATATTCTAACTTGACCTGCATTTCCCATCGATACATCTATATACCCAATATCAATTTAATCCATCAAACCTTCACCGAGACAATGAGCGGAAACTGTCATTTTTAAAACATTTTCTATGTTCAAGGGCAATAACCATGTCAAAGATAACCGGACCTCACCCATATTCGAACTTGATCTGCATCTTTCCTTGATACATCTGTATACCTAATATAAATTTAATCCATCAAACATTCAAAAAGAAAATGAGCGGAAACTGAAATGATGACGGAATGACGGAACAGGGTAAATTTATATGCCCCGGCTATTTCATAGCGTGGGCATAAAAAGGGAATGGGATATCTCCATTTCCAAAACCAGTTAACAATTACATTTTTGTATAATATTCCAGCCGAGTGTACAGCACTCTAAATCTTAGATCCGCCAATTGGTCGACACAAATATATATGATTTAGTTATATATGTAATCTCCTATATTGGTCATTATTTATTCACATTGCAAATTAATTGTATCCTGATAAAAACCTTATACGTAACTGGAACAATGGTAAGCATTTTGTATACAGAATGTAGTCCATAACTTTTCTCAGTGTGTGAATAATTTAGATTACTTACCGGTTTCGCAATCTTTTCCTTGCCATCCTGGTGCGCAGACGCAAGTATAATCTTTGATATCGTCCAAACAGATAGCACCATTCAAACAAGGATCGCTGTCACATTCATTGATATCTGAAATTTTCGAAATGCTCATATTTTAATTATTGGAACTTATAAACCATTTAAGGTATCTTCTTAGTTATGTGAACAGCCGTAGTCCTTTCGGTGGCGGACATGGCTTGTAGCCGAGAGATTACTCTAATGGAGTCTCACAAGCGTCTCGTTGAAATCAAAGATGAATCTCAAGACAAATCTCTCATTGTTTTGATGGGCCTATTGCAAAATGCCTTGCTTTCCGTGTGGCGCATAGGGCAGATTCCTCCGATGTTTTAAAGAAAGAATTTTGACTTGATAAAAAACAACAAACAAGTAAACTAAGATCGTATTTACGGTGAATCAGAATCAGCAAATTTGATGAATTTTCAAAAGATTAAACAGTTAAACTAAATAAAAGTTATTACATCACATCTTACTATTACTAGTATTTACGGTAGTTATATCTCATCTTGATACTACTACTATTTACTGTCATAACAACACATCGATCTATTATTAGTATTTACAGCAGTTACAAAACATCTTGATATTATTACCATTTACTGTCAATACAGCTCATCATGCCGTTATTAGTATGTACAGTCGTTACATCACATCTTAATAATAACTATTATTAGAGTTTACGATGTCGTTACATCGCATCTTACTATTATTAGAGTTTACGATGTCGCTACATCGCATCTTACTATTATTAGAATATAGTTTTGTTTCTTACTGTATTGGCATTTATATCCTGCAAATCCAGGAGCGCAGTTACACAAGAAATATCCTGTCATATCCTGGCAGGTAGCACCATTCAAGCAAGGATTGCTGGCACATTCATCAATATCTATATAAGTAACATAACATAAATGATAATACAGAGAACATTTCTCCTTAACATAAAATTTTTAAATTTAAATTTGCTTTATAAAGAGAAGTTCCTGGTCAATTTACTTTTTTGTTTTGCTAAATGTAAAGTCTTACTCTTAGAGATGGTAAAAAAAGCAGTGCGATACCAGTTGACCACACCAAAATATTGATTAATGTCATTTCAACTGGCCTTACGAAATTGCAATCATAGCAGCATAATCATACCATTATAACAATTCATTATCATTACATAATCTTAATGTATGTCCATAGCAAGTTTATCATATAGGTGTTTACGTCTTAAAACAGGTATACCCAAACTAAAAATGATAATAAAGTGAAAAAAGAAGAAGTACCGAGGGGTAAACCATATCTCATAATGCATGGAATAAAGGGGTCAATGTCGTGTTTAGACAAATGTGAACCCCAATAAAATCGAGGTGAGACCAGGTGCCCGGGAGGAGTAAGCGTCCCCTGGTTGCATGCAACACCCGTCGCAAAAGTCCTGCAACAACCTTTCAAGTCGAGGAGGTAAATGCATAAATATACACGCATGAACATACGAAGGAGACAGGAACACGAAGTTAAATTTCCCATTCAAGGCAAAAAATGCTGCCTGCCTGAAATTCCGATGTCGGAAACGCAGGTGAACAGATATCTGTATATACATGTATATACGTATCATGTCAAATCAAATATAGTCAAAAAGATAAGATGGTTATTTTGTATGGTCAGGTCCCAAAATATCGGTTAACATTCTTGAAAAAGGAATGTAAAATTCTGAAATAAATTCAAGCACACGCCGTATTCAAAGATCAATGGTCAGTGTAAGAAGAATGCACTGCTAAACCATGTCTGATAGTATTCCAATTATGATATCTCATACATTATCTTGATATTATATCTACGAGCTATGATAAACATACCCTCTGAACAGTTTTTTCCGGTCCAGCCATACCAACATTCACAGAAGTATTCTCCAGGCAGATTTTGACAGTACCCATGATTACAGATGCCGTATTTGTAACTACGGTCCTCATAGCATTCGTTGACATCTAAAATATATTTTTGTATCACTCATTTTTTACATTATATGACATCTTCATGTGTTACCATGTAAAATTGATACATAATATACTTACTATTTCAATATCCGTTCGCAAAATCTTTGAGAATGTATATCATATATCATATAATAATATTTCCTACAAATAATCATGGAAACAAATTAAAATTTAAAGGTAGAATGAATACTGACTGCCTTCATTTCTTTTTTTTAAATATCTTGGAGGACATGAATGTGTAAATATTATTAATATAAATAAAATAGTAATATTTGATTACGGGATATTACATTTTGTGTCGCCTGTTTGAATAATACTATGAGCATAGTCTAAAACTAAAAGACATGTACGAGTGTAGTATCATTTTGGTTTCAACACTGCTCTTCAAATATTTATATATTTTGGGAATTCCAATCATTTGGCCACGAGCATCACTGAAGAGACATAAGTTGTCGAAATGCGCATATGGTGCACCAAATTAAAAAGTATATATTTTCTATATTTATTATAACCAGTGCTTTTGTACTGACATTAAATATATACTTCAAATTTTCAGTCATCAAATAAAGTAAATCACTCTAAAACTAAGGAGTATCTCCCTCATGCATAGCTCTGTCCTTAGATAGATTCTTTGGTTCTCTTTTCGGTCATTTTTGGTTTCAACACTGCTCTTCAAATATTTATATATTTTGGGAATTCCAATCATTTGGCCACGAGCATCACTGAAGAAACATAAGTTGTCGAAATGCGCATATGGTGCACCAAATTAAAAAGAATATATTTTCTATATTTATTGGCATTTATTTTAGTGTTAGAGCTTATCTGCAAATGAATGCTTTAATTAAAATATACTTTATACCAATGACTTTCAAACAATAGAAATTCTTACCAATTTCACAGTCTGTTCCGTTCCATCCACTTGGGCAGTCACATTCATAAACATCTTGTGAGATGGGCGTACATTTAGATCCGTGTTCACATGGCCGTGCCAGACAAGGATCTTAGAGAAATAATTACATGCATATAGAAGACTTGCCCATTTTGTAATCAATGAACCTAACCATATGTTTTTACTTGTCATTTACAGAGATTCAGTAAACTCTAAAAGTGATGGTGCATTGTTTCAAATAATCATTATGCTAAAATGTGATCATGGGTATTTTCTCCGAGAGTATTTCAGACTTGCACCATATTTACACTGCTCTGAATCAGAATCACTCAGCTTCTGAATCTTATCTTTTATCACGTTTTAGGAGAAACAGAGCCGATTAATTTATTGGAAGATAAACTGCTGATACTAAATTTAGTCAAGCTATTTAGTCATTTTTATCAATTCAAAATATATATATTTTTCTATCTTAATTCTCTGAATATTTTTCTTTGAAAGTGATTTTTTTCTCCTTCTCATGACGTGAAAAAAGTTTAAAATAATCCAAAACTTACTTGCAAGACGCTCCAAAATGGTTCTGTTGACATAACTAAGTTGAGTGTTAAGTAAGTTATTTTCTGTAAGAAGATGATTCACCTCGTCTGTCAGTAATGTCACCAAACTGTTCAAGGTTTTGGATTCATCCTTTACCAACTTTAATTCATCGACGACATTTAGGCTTGCTGAGGTATTTCCGCCAAAAAATCCAAGAAGTTGTTCTATCTGCTTGTCATGTGCAAAAAGATGATTGATGACCGAGGCCGATGTAGAATTATCATTCGTTTGTATTGCGTTAACGGCCGGAATGGTCAAGGAATATGTGCAACTGCCATCTGCATTACATTTTCCTAGAAAATTGTTCAAATTGTATCCATACGGATTTGACTGACATAGAATATGCCCAATCTGAAGTAAAACTACTACGGAGATATAAGACAGAATCATTGCTAATCTGTCTGTTGACCGACTCTCTCAGAAGGTCAGAAGTGGAATAAATTAGAGATCTGATGTGGAGTCTTTTCATATTAGTACAAATGAGAAAGGTCAGATAAGAGACTGATCTTACGGTCACATAAACAGGGGTCAGCCTATAAGTGTCATATCACAAAACCAGTTTTACGTCAAATTCATGCTATATCTTCTCAGAGAAGATAAGACAGTACTTATACTATCCATTACAGAATATGATTTACTTTTAATATCGCTTTCAATGTGAAATCGATATTTAACGGTTTTTTAATAAACGTTAAGAATATGTATCATTCTTCTTTCGCTAGTTCTGAAAAGTGTCTAAATTCTGAAGGATATTGGTTATAAGAAAATCATTCGACTCAAATTTTCATATTCATGGCAAGTTATCAGGTTAGATAACAGTCCAGAAATTATAACAAAACGGCAGCTACATTCACTTTTTTTGCCTATCTTATTTTAATCTTACAAACATTCACGTTTGAGATATTCCTCAGTGATGTGAATTGTTAAGTTGTTGGGTTTTATCTGAGATATTTGTTAGTAACGGTTTTATGCTAAATACAAATGGAAAGCAATACATTACATAAATAACATTACAACATTATTTATAGATTGCATTGCAGATATTCAAATCTTATCTAAGAGTCATTCTTTTTGTTATGGTAATACTTCTACAAGTATAATCTAACTTAATTTTAGAACCAGCTTGGTAATGCATTGGAATACGTTCCAGATTATTACTTTATCAATGTGACTGTCTGAATGATAAATGCCATATCGCGGGAATGATTGTTCTAGATTTCAAGATTTATTTTGTATTTTCCAGTGTATTCAGTGATATCTGCAAAGGACAAAGTTACATCTAATACTAATTGGGTTCTCTGCCATCATCAATGTAAAATACAGAAGTAACTGAAGTCACATGACTATGGCACTAACAACAAGAACAATAAGTGGGTTTTCTGTCATCTTCCAAAACACCGAGTTGGTTCCCTCTGCCATCATTCAGAACACTGAGTGGTCTTCTGCCATCATTCAGAACACTACGTGGGTCATCTCCCATCATTCAGAACACTTAGTGGGTCCTCTGCCATCATTAAGAACACTCAGTGGTCCTCTACCATCATTCAGAACATCGAATGCGTTCTCTGCTATCATTCGAAATACTGAGTAGGTCCTCTACCATCATTCAGAACACTGCATGGGTCCTCTGCTACATCCAGAACACCGAACGCTTCCTCTGCCATCATTCAGAACATTGAGTAGGTTCTCTGCCATCATTCAGAATGCTGAGTAGGTCCTCTGTCATCATCTTCCAGAACACTGATTAGGTCCTCTGCCATCATCCAGAACACCGGGTGAGTCCTCTGCCATTATTCAGAATATCGAATGCGACTTCTGCCATCATTCAGAATGCTGAGTGGGTCCTCTGCGAACAACAAGAACACCGATTGATCCTCTGCCATCGTCCTGAACAGTTGGTCCGTAGCACTATGTAGCAGTAACCAGACTCGGACGTGAATGTAGTTATACACATCAATAGTATACGTAAATCGTTGTGGAGGCCGCGAAACGCTGTAAACGCGGCTAGAAATTATTCCAATTTTATAACTAAATATACAGTGTGATACTTAGTAAACAATACTGAATGATGAATGTTTCACATATGAATATCAGACTAATCGTTCATTATGTTTTCTCTTTCATACTAATCGTTTCATTTTACTGAGTGTGACTGCGGTCATACCGTTGATATTTTACGTGACTACGAGTTAAACTAGGTCTAATGCAGCTGCTGCATTACGACGGGCATATTAACATTAACCTGTTCATGGCACCTGATCCGACCCCATCTAGTGTTCTCCTTTTTTTTTTCCTGTTTTGTACAGAATTTTCGCTCTCTGATAGGCATTTTTTCTTTTGACTTTGGAATTTAGATCAATACGATATTGACTTATGATGATCATGTTCCTTATGATGTAAAATATATCAGTTGATAATATTATCAAATGCTTACTGTTAGATAGTATAAAGAAACCATTTGGTAAAAAGTTGGATGCCCGGGTCTGGTTGGCAAAGAGCTACTCCATGTGATTCAGATCATCCGGCATGTGTTTTAAGAGGAGAGGCAAGGCATATGACAAAACATTGCTGTCTCAACACAAAGCAAATAGAAAATGAGATAATAAAATGTAAGGAGATCAAAATATGTATACGTTGTATTTCCAAACCATTTAATAGTCAAATGAAATAAAACAGATAGAATGTTCACTGTGTGTTAATGATAACACCGGAGAGATCCCGAACATAAATGATAGACCTACCTACATAACACCACAGTTTATCCAAGATAACGCGAACCGGTTTTGATATGATAAGAAACAAACTGTAGGTAAATTAGATGCATGAAGTATTTTATTCCTTATATAATGATTATATTTATGCAAAAGGCAATGTGTTATTTCCTGGCACAATTGATGCATCTCTGAATTTCATTTCGATTGCCTTCAATGAATACTTCTTCCTTTTCCAAGGATAGTACTCGATTCCGTCGTGTATCTGAAAAATATATAGCAAAATATTGGCATTTTTGTTTCTTGTATATGCAGTGAGAAAAGCAAAATGCCATATTCATTGTTTCAGAAGAATTTTGTATTGTAAAATATAATATATACATACCGAGCTATTGTAGTTAGGGTTATTATAATAAACACCATTTATATTGCACGACCAGCATCCATTGTACCAGAAACCACCATGGTAGATTTCAGCGCAATTTGTTCTGAAGTTGTCGTTATCTCTGTCTTTTGTAGAAAATGGCATACCATTATGAGAAAATACTTTCCTGTAATGGAGCGGGAGGATTCATTATTTTGTTATCATCAAATTTCTTCACCTGTCGATCATACCGGAAGTTAAATTTTGGCTGAAAAATAAGATGATCTAACAATCTGAACTCCTTAAATCTATCATCATACTCATATTGAAAATAAAATATTATCAATTTCCTACACTTCGTACTTCGACATTTTACTGAAAATTGAAAATGAGATTTATATAAACATGTATATAATGAAGAAGAAATGAGAAAATGAGAGAATTTTATTGAAAGTTGTCAACTGATTGTATATATTTACTGATTAACTGAGACAGAAATCATGAAATCTGCCTTGATGGTAAAATGAAGTTTACATGGTAGTAAAGGTAAAAAGTCGGAAAGTTGTACTCCAACAATGCGGGTAGTTTGACACCACATGGGAAGACTCTATATTATGTGTTGAGTACACAAAACAGGCAATAATCTAGAAAATCTATGTAATATGATTGTTGTGATTAATTGTAGGAGTAATTAAACATATGAATATATGAGTATACACACGCTGGATATAGTATTAATCCTATTCCTGACTCCAGTAATTAATTTCTTCTTCATCTTTATCAGAATAAACATGAACGCATCATCACATTTTGAAGGA
This sequence comes from Pteria penguin, assembly GCA_035048485.1. Taxonomy (NCBI): domain Eukaryota; kingdom Metazoa; phylum Mollusca; class Bivalvia; order Pterioida; family Pteriidae; genus Pteria; species Pteria penguin. The sequence continues at coordinate 27,550,935 of CM068582.1, read as the reverse complement.
AACGTGAGTACCAGAGGAAACCATATATCCACTAAAAGTTACCTGAGTGTATCGTTTCTCTCTGTCTCGACAATTATAAAACCCAGATGCAGTTTTTGCAACGCATCGTTTAAACAAACAAACACCGATTCCTATATTTAAAAAAAAAGTACTGCATATTGGCCGATTAATCTATGTATAGAACCATTGCACAATTAACCAGTCAAAAAAAGATGGTAACATCATCATGAAACCTTATTCTACTAACTTCGGAATTTTCGTAACAAATCACTACTTTCTGCTGGATTTGCCTCCTTTGACTTAAATACACTTAATGATTCACTATTTATATATCACTTACCAGTAAAAGTTGATAGCATCTCCCGCAGTACCTCTATACTTGTCCACTGTTAATCTAAAGTTGTCAGACTCGTTGCTGATAGAGAAGTTGTTGTATTCAGCATATGCAGTGTTGTTTTCCCAGTCTGTGAGTTCTATTCTCAGAACAAGATTATCCCTATTTCCGGAAACGTTGTATAGCCGTTCTGTGCCCCACCAAAAGCTTGTACCCAGATTACCGAAACCTTCTTTATAATCAGCCCAATTTCGGTTAAAGTTGACAACGCCATTTACTCTCCTGTAATCAACAGTTTATATAATTAATCTCATTTGTTAAGAATAAAAACAACGCAGTTTCCTCATATATTTCAGTTTATTATTATAATTTGAAAGTGTGGAAGATGTGTTTCTCATTATTCCTTTTTCCATAAGAACAAAAAGAAAAATCCATGAAATTGCGTGCATGCCGATACTTTTAATAGGTAAAAATCAGAAATACCGATGCGATTTCCAAACAGCATGACAATACATATAATAAATAATAAAAACTGTATATGAATATAACACAAGCAATCTGTTTAAACACAGGTAGGAGCAGGTGCCATGGAGGAGTAAGCATTCCCTGCCGACCAAACACACCCCATAAAATAATGTGTAATAAGACAATAACTGGAAAATTGTTACACTAACAATAATGTTCCATGGCATGCACTTATGGACTTCTTTAACTCAGAGGTGAGTCAATGTGCGTCTCCGGTTGGCTAGGCACATCCGCCTTGAATGCCCAAAATAACCAAACGACACAAAAATAGTTTACACTCCATACAAGAATTAATTGTGGTGTAGCCACTAATACATGCTAAATTTGAAAGTAAGCCATGCAAAGCGCCAACGCGGGGATGAAATAAACAAGAGGCCCAAGTGGGCCTAAATCGCTCACATGAGTACCTAGATGGTCAGTCATGCAGGAAGGAAGAATTCATTTATTTTTGCATTACTGTGAATAAGTCAACACAAATGTTGAAAATATGTCAAATTTTATTTGAGACCAGAATAAAAACAACACTTTTTGCTCATCCATTCAGGTGATTTTGATATTGAGCATTTGCTTTGTCTCTTCAAGATGGCAACAGGGCAAACAAGATAGTAGTTTTCTTTACGTGGGGCCTTTTGTTGACTGATTTCAGTCTGGGTCATGAACGACAATTGTTTCAAATATTGTCCAAATCCAACTTAAAATGGCCTAATTTCATATATTGAGTGTTGAGAAACATTTAAAAACTTATTAAGATGTGTAAAGAAATGAAAAAAAAATTGACCAAAGCTGGATTTGAACCGCTACTCTCCAAATTTTAATTACCATGAAGTGGTATATATACAATTGTGAGACCTAGTTTTTAGACATGGTGGCATTACCTGTTGACCAGTTTGGATGAAATGTACAAAATTGATAGAGGACCTATAGTACTTTATGTATACCATGTTTCATTAAAATCTTTCACGTGGTATAACAGCAGAAGTTAAAAATGTGAAGAATTGTCCATATACACCCTCATTTGGAAGTCTTAAAAAATTCATAGATAATCAAAAATTGGGATATTGACAAAATTCTTTCAAAGTAACATTCCTTACCATTTTTATGATCACAATAGTCCATAAGAAATCATCATTATCAATTAACTAGGAAATATGACACTTTCCTGCATTGAAATCACCAAGTCCAAACAAATGTTGAAAAAAAATTCTAAAATTTGATTTTGGAAGGGAACCAAAATGACAACACGTCTTCACTCATCACTCTAGATCATTTCTATGCATTCTGTTTGTCCCTATATACAGCCAGTATGAAGAAGAATATTGTAAAAGGAGGGTACTCTTTTGTAACCTACTTTTGACTATGGTGGCGCCACCTGTAAAGAGGTCTGGACGAAAACAACAAAATTTGAAGGGGATCATAAGTGATTTATTTCTACCAAGATTTATTAAAATCCTTCCAACAGTTTTGCAGAAAAAGTTGAAAATGTGAAAAATGGCCACCTACCTTCCCTTTTGGTGGGAAGTCTTAAAAAATTCATAAAAAATCAAAAAATTGAGATATTCACAAAATTCTTTCACAATAATATTCTTACCATAATTATGATCAAAATAGTCATTAAGAAATCATCAATATCAGTTAACTGAAAAATCAATCTGATTAAAACCATATCTTTATTCCGCTTCTTTTTTTCGCCATTGCGGATAAAGATCTGGCAAAACGCCGTAAGGGGTCATGTTCTGGTGAACTCTGATGACGTTTCAGTTACCGAGACCGTTATTTCCCATAGCCAATCAATGACTCGGCTAGGCACGTGATAGTGACGCAATATGTAACAAACACTGTTCAAAAACTACCTTGTGGGTCATGCACGCGGAGGATGTTAATTTCATTCCTAGGAATTTGTAGCCGATCCACTGACAGGCTGGAAATCAGAGTTCACCAGAACATGACCCCTTGCGGAGTTTCGCCAGATCTTTATCCGCAATGGCACAAATAGAGAAGCGGAATATAGATATGGTTTTAATCAGATTGCTGAAAAACATGACACTTTTCTGCATTGAATTTACTAAGTCTAGAAACACGTCAAAAACTCGTAAATTTCTATTTGACGGATCTTAACCCCGAGCACAATTTTTGATAACCCATCTTTATAGATTGTTGAAATGCAATTAGTTTCCCCATTTATGCACTGGTTCTGGAGAAGATTTTTGAAGAGGGGTACCGTTTTGGGCACTTTTGACCCTGCCCTGGATCCACCCCTGAGGGAATCTGGATCCCGAACACAATTTTAGTATAACCTTGAGTACATCATTTATACAAAGTTTGAACCAAATCTGCAATGCGGTTCCAGAAAAATGTTAAAAAGTTAACGACGGACGGACGGACGGACAGACGAAGACGACGACAACGACAACGACGGACGACGGACGCCGCACTATGACTATAGCTCACTTGAGCCTTTGGTTCAGGTGAGCTAAAAACTTGGGTAATAAGGAAATTTTATCTCATAAACCATATAATATGTCATTGCAATTCAGTTTCATAAGTGTAGTTCTAATAGTTATAAAAGAAGACCTCATTCTTGATGTAGATGTAATATTAACGCTGCGCCAGGGATAATTATTCAGGCATGTACAAGATCGTTAAAAAGGAACAAAAAACTTTGATTTGAAGCGAGTCTGATAACTGCTGTTTAATTTACGGGTAATAATTAATAAATTTCACTGAAAAGGGTTGTGTAGGACATTGCAATAAGGTGAGATTTTTTGCCTTCAACAAGAACTCTATCACGTTCTGTATATTATTGTAAGGTATATAAAAGTGACTGTCACATGACAGATCAAATCTAAACATGCTGAATTGACTACACTAATAAGAAAACTAAAATAAATGAACAATTACTGTACACCTTTTATAGCACTCTTTGTTTACTTCTTCGTACTATCTTTGATAAATATAGACAGACTCCTCATCTGATTAAAAATACTTATAATGTTATATAATGTTTGTACAACATTACTAATATTGATACTCCGGTTAAGACAAAATACAAAACAAAGAACCTTTGGAATAATGTCCAGCCGCCTCCGTCGGTTGTCATGTCACAGTAGGCCAAAGTTAGTCTATTATTCGGCATTTTCATTGTATAAACAGCATCACGGTTAAAATTCCAGAAAGCTCTTAGATCGGCACAATCTCTATATGGAGCTATAAAAATGCATTCATTGTTTTCTTGAGTCTCTTTGTTATACAGTTATTTCCCATACAAGCATGGTCAAACCATTGTGGTGTCATATCATTTCTACATCATTTCCCGCAATTTTGCACCAGTTTCCATAAACTTGGTTGGCGTCATACTTGCTCATATGGGAAATAACTCTGTATAAGGTAAAGACCCAATACTGATTTCTGAGATTAACGACATAAGCAATTCAATTTACACATGATTAAATATGTAAATGGGCTGTTGAATTTCCTTACTGATGATTTGTATTTCTAAATAATGCTGTTGAAACATATATTCTAAAATTATATTTCCCTCTAAAGTTGATTCTGAAGTATGAAGAAATAAAATGTAGAACATTGTAATTTAACGAAAACGCAAACATATGTACCCAACACTATCAAGTTACTATATCCCTATATCATATCAAGAAAAGTTACCCTCATCGCAAAGTCTGCCGGAAATAAGTGGTGAATCACATACACAGTGGAATGTTCCATTTTCGTTGACACATTGACCATGGATGCAAGGATTGACCAAACATTCGTTGTAATCTGAAAATATCAATATATTCTATTTAGGATACAGAGTAATATTCTGAATTTATATATCTTAATAGGATGTAGCTTGATCCAATAATTCTTTATGTTTGTTTAAATCAACCTTTCTCAAATTACTGTTATTTTATAAATATGCTTCAGTTACTTTCGTATTTTGCATTGATGTCACACTTATTCCCTCTCCAGTGTAAAGCTCGTAGAAACGTGACACGAGACCTGGGTTTTCGGTCTCGTCCGAAAGACAGGACACCAGTGTATCCATGGCGGGAGTCGAACCCGGCCTCCCGGTCACGAGCCGAGAACCTCATTCACTAGGATACACCGGCTTTAAAGTAGTTTATGTTCTCCTTCCACTTAAATTCACATTATAATGATTTCTGAAATATCATTTCTTGTCATATTCGCAACGATTTGACTTTTCTAACTGTATTATGAGCAGAAAAACTCTGTTAAGTTCTGCATGATCAGATAACTTACCGTTTTCGCAATCTTTGCCTTGCCATCCGGGTGCACATATACAAGTATAATCGTCTATATCGTCTAAACAGATAGCGCCGTTCAAACAAGGATCGCTATCGCATTCGTTGATATCTGAAAGCGTTAAAAATCAATGCATTTTAGTTGTATCTCACATCTGATGCTAGATTTTTGTCTCAATATATGACGTTATACATCTATTGGCATCTTGTGAGGGAGACTTACCTCCCTCAAAGAAGTCAATATATTGTTTATGATACAGAAAGTTGATATGATAATTGACTGCGAGTCATTATGGTACCGTTAGAGATGCGAGTTGAAAATTTGCCTACCGCTTAAGTGACATTAAGGTACAGTAAATTATTAAGATGCGACTTGTATATCACTCACATGATTTTTCTAGACCAATCATATTCCTTTATTAGTGAAATTCATCATATGAGATATAATAATACATGTATATCATATATTCTGCTAATTAATTAATCAATTAATTAATTTCGTATTCAACCAAACCTCTGAAGGAATGGACAAATATTGCTGCCATATGCTAATTTCTTTGACATAAACAAAACTTTGAACATATGATGATAGAAAAATAAATCATTTTCTTGAAATCTATACCTCTCGATTACTTTTGAACATTAGATGATCTCGATTAATTTTTTGATATATTTGATAAAGGTTTGACTTTCTTGTAATAATACTCTCGTCAGTTTGAGTGGATATGATATTTGGTACAAAGTATTTGTACTCATTCATCGTACATGTGCAGTGTTGAAGTGTTGAACTATTCCTGTCATCTTTGTGTTTTGGGTATATATGATGGATATAGACAGTCAAACAGGGAACACTTACTATTCCAGAACGCCTGGTTTCACCACTGGTTTCCAAACATGTCCACCATGAAACATTGTTATTAAGTTTACATTGTAGCAATTCTTATTTTAAAGTACATGAACCTGTCCATGTATTTTGTCAATTTTCGTGGGAAAGGAGGGTAAAATTTTTAACATGATTTTTATATATAACAATAAACTATATATATTTCAAGGTTCATATCATATTGGGTGTCTAGATTTCAGCAACATCATTACTCACTATATTGGCATTGATAGCCGGCAAATCCCCCTGTACAGTCACACAAGAAATATCCTGTCATGTCTTGGCAGGTACCACCATTCATGCAAGGATCGCTGGCGCACTCATCAATATCTGCATGTTTAAAATTTAAGCATTTTAAGTTGAATTTAATTGTTCTTTTCCAACCTCGTAAATCTTTTTATTGTAAGGCGCCAAACTAGGATTATTCCACCCATATGTATGATGTACTCGACAAGGACTGCAAAGTCTGCAAGGGCTGCTCAAGTCCACTCTTCTTCTAAAATCTGCCGTTTGTCATTAGAAATAGATTATAAATGTGCAATGTTAAGTTTTTTAAGCAGGCAATCCACATAAAAAGGTAATATACATTCGGATTTCTGATGTTTGTGGTGTTTTTTTTGGGGGGGGGGGGGGTACTTTAACTTTATTTCGTTTTTAATTTTTTATTTTTCTGTGTGTGTGTGTGTGTGTGTGTGTGTGTGTGTGTGTGTGTGTGTGTGTGTGTGTTTCTTTTTTATTCATTTCAACAGCTAATGACTTTTCAGTGATGCTCAAGGCCAGAAATGCTGAAATCCAAACAGCAAACTATCGATAATTACCGAAATTGACCTAAAAGTAACATATAGAGAACGCATCTAAGGACAGAGCTGTGCACGAAGGGATACTCCAATAGAAACCCCCATTCCAATTGCTACGGTGATCTTGTGTACAAACTTAAGAGGGTGAAAGATTCCGATAATTTTATCTCGTTGGGTTCCAAAAATACTGAAACGCCTTCTTAATCGACAATATGTCCATGAAGGTCATCAAAATGTAAATAAGTCTTGTACTGGGTCCTTCTACAGCCTCATACAGACTTTTGCTTTAACGTTTCACGCTGAGTTACAGAGCATTGGGGACTAAATGATGGACCTTGTTGAATTTTTTTCAGAGCAGACATAGCCCTGAAACTCATTCCCTCTGACTGTTAGATCAAGGCTCGCTTCCAGATCGGCAGAGCACACTTTACTAATGTTTATGTCAAGTAATATGTGTTTGATATTTTGGTCTTACTCTGCATTGCTAAACGTGTTTATATGTTTATGACCTTTCAACTTGAGAAATATGTTGATCCTTGCTCTTTATATGGGAGATTATTTTAGATATTTAAATATGTATCCTTTTACTGCGTTGCTTTTGTGGTGAGTGGGAAAGAAAGCTCTTAAACCGATTAACCACACCAACTGATTGACTACTGTCATATCAATTGACTGTCCTAAGTCGATATCGCAACTGCACTTTAATCGAAAGTTTTTGTGTCATGTTTGTTGTTTGTTTCGGGTTTTTTTTTTCCTTCTTCTTCTTCTTCTCCTCCTTCTTCTTGTTCTTCTTCAGATTATTACATTAACAGCAATGCATTTCTGTGGTGACTTCAGTCATACGTCCGAGTTGGATGCTTTATCTTTTCCTTTATTTAGAATGATTTACAAACTTTTGTCACAATGAATATTTGGGATCATTATATAAGCATTAAAACCTGGATTTGTGATTATCCATGGGCTCTAATAGTCGACCAGCAAACTATCGTGATTTGAAAGGATTTGAAAACTTAATACTTGAAACTTACTTGTTGTACAGTTTTTGTCCGTCCATCCTGGCCAACATTCACAGAAGTAATCTCCTGCCAGATTTTGACAATATCCATGGTTACAGATTCTGCGATTCTCATAACATTCATTGATGTCTAGATTTAAAAAAAGATGTCTAAAAAGTTACAAGATTGGAGATTATATTTGTTAATGGAATCATCTGGTTTAAATGACATTATACTTAAAACTTCGTATGTATCATAAATAGGTAAAGTAAGGAAATAATAAAATGGCTGGTCATAAGTAAGATTTTTAATATCAGCAATGTTTTTGATACTCCCAAAAAGCATCAGTATTAAATTGCAGATCAAGCTACGAAATGTTTGTGAGAAATGAAAATTTTTATCGAGTTAATACGAAGCCGTTTTCGTGCCATTTTAAAGACTATTATGTATGAATTAAGGTGTTTGGTTATTTATATAAATATGATTAGGAATTATTTCAATTGATACATACAATGATACATTTATATATGCATAATTGCTTATATTTCACACACTGACAAACACAATATACATATGCATGTTTATTCTATAACACACAGCTTTTCAATAGAAAGGAAATACTTAAGTTAAAGTATAATTTATTATATTGCGAAGAAGAAGATGAATGCGTAGGTGAAAAAAAAAGGGGGGGGGTATTATGCCATCAGAGATAGTCTGCCCTCCTCTTTAACTAAAAGCATTATAATGGTGGTTAATTATGACTTATACATTTCAGAATTGAAATATAAACTGAATGGTACTTACTGATATACAGTAAAACACTTATAATTATGCATTATTATTTCATTAATGATTAATATTAATTGTTGAGGTCACTGAGCCAAGTTAGTTTGATTCCAGTGGCCTAAAAAATAAATATAAAAGGGAGGAGATGAGGCTCCAAATCAAATGTTACAAACATACTTTAGATCTGCCATTTGATAGACTAAAATAATACGTATAATGTATTTCAACTAAATTCAGGCCAAACACGGCCAAATGTAGCTCTTGCCTATGTAATTATTTACACGATCAAACTTCCGCTACTAAAGAAATTGTTAGAAAATATCAAAAGATTTATTGTTGGACGATATTCCATTTCTTTCTATCGGTAAGTAACGCTTATCACTGTAGGCTGTGGTATTTGATATTAGATTTTTTTTTCTCGTTCGAACGAGATAATTTCTCGTTCGAACGAGAAATTATCTCGTTTGAACGAGATAAAAAAATATTTTTCTTCTTTAAAATGGCACGAAAACTGCTTCGTTAGTTAAAGCTTCTATGCAACATTGTTATCAAAACATTTTCGGGGTATAGAGTTAAATAACAAAACAATAAAGATTACTGTTTGCCCCCTAGTGCCTCGGAGATTAACGTCAACAACCCTCTCCCCCCATTTCCATCTTTAATACACATGAAGAAATGACAATGCTATATGAAGGCTTTGAATGATTGACCTGCTGTCGAAAACTTAACTATTGGAAATGAATTAACCAATCCGTAGCATACCAAATAACTGGCCGCTTTCCTTTTTAAAGATACTATGTCTTATAATTGCGTGGTACATATACACAGAGACATATATACACGTCTCTGATATACACAACCAGGTTTCATTCCTTTCATTTTAAAGAAAACCTACCAATTTCACAGTCTGTTCCGTTCCATCCACTTGGGCAGTCACATTCATAAACATCTTGTGAGATGGGTGTACACTTAGATCCATGTTCACATGGCCGTGCTAGACAAGGATCTGAAAATCAAATTTAAAGTCTGGTACAGCTGTCTATATAATTTTTGTTGTAGATTTTATTTTCATTTTATTTTATTTTCATTATTATAAATTTGTCATTTTCATCAAGTTATGTTATTTTCCTTCCACGAGATACTTGAAAATGAATAACGCTGTTAAAGAAAATAAAACTAACGGTAATAAAGTCCATTGAAGAAGTACTTTATAACTGATGTAAAGTGAGATGCATATCAGTTAGATGCAAACATATGTGTAAAAAGAATATTACATTAAAATGGGCAATGAGCCCTGATATAGCAAAGAAAGAGAGATTGTAGTTTTAAAAAAAATTTCAATCATTAAATAAAGGTCGGGGTTTTTTTCGTTTCTCTTTGTTGGGGTATCTTTTCCAAGTTTATCTTTTTCTCGATCGGTTTGTATTTTCTGTTTGAGTATTATCGGTAATTTGGGGTTGATTCTGCGGGAGGGAGGGGTTGAAGTACGGTTGCGTTGGTTGTTTTGCCTGTAATACATTGTAGATATTTTCTAACCAAAGAAAAGTATGAATTTACAAACATGCTTATTTATGTTTATTTTATTTTATTGTTTTTGGCTTGCGTATTTTAGTTTTTTTTTTTAATTTTGAGTATGAGGAAGGGAGATACAAAGTTTAGAAAAACATAAAAAGGATTTCTTTGATGTTCTGGGTCAAGAGATATCTCTTTTCTTTTCTTTTTTTTTTTTTTTTTTTTTTTCTTTTTTTCAATTTCGTCGAAATAAAGTGTATGTAAGATGAACATAAAAACATATTCTCATATATTTGTCTTCAATGTGACTTCTAAATAAATATTACCAAATAGGGCACAAAAGGACCTTAACTATAATGTTTCTTTCCTTTTTTTACTTTAAAATTTGAAGTCTGAGATATAAAAGCAAACAGCAGTTTTAAACCTCTTTTCACATAAAATTCTTCAAAGTGAAAATATTATTTAGCTGTATCTTCCCTTTCATAGAACCGCTTCTCTAATCTATAATAAAATCATGGCCTTTTATTTATGTTATTCTCATTATTTTTACTTCTTAATAAATGCAATATACCCTTTCACGTTTACTGCGGGATCGAGGTTTTGAGCGTCAAATAGTTACGTTTCCCGTAAAATTTTTGACTTAATAGTAAGATATTAATTATCTCTTACGTCATTTTGCGGGAACAGTGATGATTTTGCCACTCAAACCATCAGTCCCGCAGTTATCGTGAAAGAGTCTATAAATTATCATACTTTGTTGTAAAGTGTTAAGTACGAACAGAAATCGTAACTTACTTGCAAGACGCTCAAGAATGGTTTTGTTGACGTAATTTAGTTGAGCATTCAGTAGATTATTCTCTGTCAGAAGATGATTCACCTCTTCAGTTAGTACATTCACCAAATTATTTAAATTTTTCTCTTGCTCTTTTACTAGTGCCAATTCGTCTATAACGTTTAAGGTGGCTGATGTATTCCCGCCAAAAAATCCGAGAAGTTGTTCTAACTGCTTGTCATGAGCATAAAGATGATTGATGACCGCGGCCGAAGTAGAATTATCATTCGTTTGTATTGCGTTAACGGCCGGAATGGTCAAGGAATAAGTACAACTGCCATCTGCATTACATTGTCCAATAAAGTTGTTCAAACTGTATCCATAGGGATTAGACTGGCATAACATATGTCCAATCTGAAGGAAAATTAGCGCAAGAAAATAAGAGAATATCATCTCGGTTCTGTGAATTGCAACTGCAGGAGGGATGGGTTTTTGTCTTTAAATACAGTTATGGAAAGGTTATCTTCGAAGATGATCTAAACGTCACAACGAGTGAGATTATTAAAGTGAATGTGCATATCGGAACCAACGTTATGCAATTGTATTCTAAATTCTCCCAATACAGATAAGGTAGTATGTATTGTCCAGTGATGAAATATACTGGCACTCAGTCACATTCAATGTGAAATAAAAAGTCGTGCGGTTTAAAATTTTCCTGTTTGAAAAGTGAAGAAAACCAGACTGGAATTTTGAAGAAGGCATTCACAGGCATTAAACTTATAAAAGATGAATACTTAACACAAATATATCACAACAATATTCCTTCCTATGGCAGTTGCAGTTAAGCTTCAGAACGGTCAACTATATCACAAACTGTTATTTGTTACTACCTTATCTTTCATCATGCATTGAGTAGCAATAGTTGACATAAGTATGCACTACTCTTTATTTTGTTTTTTTTTCTATTTTTAGACTTGTTTTGTGAACTTTGACATGTAGTTGAGACAGATCTATGTTCCGTTCTTTTAAATGCAGAGGAGAGAAGTTCCAATACGTCCAATGTTTCTTCATTAAATTACCATCACAGTTACATGCGAGGAGATGATTGAATTTTTTTTAACCACAGTGAGAAGCAAGCTACTTCAGCTATGTAACCAGACATATGAGTCATTTGGAGAACTAGATATTCCAAGGGGTATATTTTGCATTATTTCTGAAGCAATTACTAAGAAGAAATTAAGACCAATTGCCACACAAGAAAATGGATAGGGTTGTGCTGGTTTCAATCTGATTAAAACCATATCTTTATTCCACTTCTCTATTTGTCCCATTCCGGATAAAGATCTGGTGAAACCCTGTAAGAGGTCATGTTCTAGTCAACTTTCATTTGATGACGTTTCAGTCACTGAAAACATTACTTCCCATAGCCACTCAATGACTCGGCTAGGCACTTGATAGTAACGCAATATGTAACAAACACTGTTCAAACACTACCTTGTGGGTACGCACCTCTGTGGATGTTAATTTCATTCCTAGGAATTTGTAGCCGCTCCACTGATTGGCTGAAAATCAGAGTTCACCAGAACATGACCCCTTACGGAGTTTCGCCAGATCTTTATCCGCAATGGGACAAATAGAGAAGCGGAATAAAGATATGGTATTAATCAGATTGTGCTGGTTTATCAGAACAATATACCTTGATCCACAAATATGTCATGGCTATAGATACTTCTCATTATTGTGGCTTCAAACTTTATCAAAATGCTGCTTATTCTCAATTTCTAGCTTATCAGATTTCTGTTTCTTTTCAAACACGAACCAGAGATTCAAATGGGGCTATATCGGTCACGTGATGATCACCTTGATGCATTCGGTTTGTTAATCTATGCAGCTAAAATGAAATTGTCAAAGATGAGTATCATTTGTAATCTGACCTGGATCAACGCCATAATGGATCTGACTGGAACGCAATAAACATTGCACCAGATCTTGAGTACTTACTTCATCTATTTCATGCCAAGTTTAATCAAAATCCATCTTTTACTTCTAAAAGAAAAAAGAGGAGTTACTGGCTCAGTTATGTGGCAGAAGTCACCATGGAGCAATACAATACATGAATAAAGTACAAACCCATCAAAGCTTAACAGAACACTTTTTGTTACCTAAAACATTAAAAGAATTCTTAAAAATTAATTTTGTGAGTCCACTATCCTTATTTATATTTTGACTTTAGGCTTTTGATCAGGTGAGCTAAAATGGCATAGTTGGTGCTCATTTTCTCTTAGAAGAGTATGGGGTCTGGTACACTTTTACATGCACAAATGCATTATAAGCACTCTAATATGAGAAAATATATAAAAAAACAGTTTAATGAGAAACTACGAAAAGGCCTCCAAAACAATCTTAAAAAATTAGCTAGATTACGGATTTTCACCGATAATTATTCACGCACACTTTTGATCACTTCGATACTTTTTGTTTATCAATCTCAAATGACTCATTTGTCTGCCCCAGCTTGAAGTCTGAGTACCTACTTGCTGTAAATTTTCAATTAAACCTCCTCTGCGGTTGCAGAAAAGAAGCTTACAATGTGTTTACGATGACACCAACAGCAACACCGACGGCACAATTTTGATTAGAAAACTCATTGAGGTGTCAATTAAACTAAGGATTAATCAAATTGGTCTTGGGAACCACAATTTTTCAGCAGAAGGGTCACACCTATTCCATCATTTCCATTTTATGTGTGTCAGAGCTGGTAAATTTGTCACCGTATACTTTAATTTCCCCATGACGTTATGACACAAACACTGGAGAAAAATCAATGATACATGATATCTTTTATTCAAATTTATATAACAACAAATTTTTAATTCGTTTGTATAACTAAGCGAAAGCCATGGTGTTATTTCCTGGAACAATGGTTACATCTCTGAATTTCATTTCGATTCTCTTCAAAGAATATTTCCTCTTCTTCCATGGATAGTACTCAATTCCGTCGTGTATCTGAAGAACAAGTACTCAATTAATCAAAGTAATAAATTAATTATAATCATAGAGAAATATCAATATTTAAGGATAAAGTTATTGTACCTTATACAGTAAATACATACCGAGCTATTGTAGTTAGGTTTATCATAATAGACACCATTTATATTGCACGACCAGCATCCATTATACCAAAAGCCTCCATGATAGATTTGTGCACAGTTTGTTCTGAAGTTATCATTATCTCTGTCTTTTGTAGAAAATTCCATACCATTATGGGAAAATACTTTCCTGTAATATAACAATAAGCAAATCAATCTTTTTCCATCATCAAATTCTACCATCTGCCATTTACCTGATAGTTTAAATGTAAGAAAATACTAAATCATAAAACGTACATTTAATTTTATTGGAAAAGTGCAGACATAATTTTTCAAGTTCTTAACATATACAAATAGTTGCATCCCTTGATGACCAACACAAGGTATATATATCTCTGAACTGATCCGATATCGTTCAATAATTCGGATAATAAAATTTACTTGTTCCTCTTCATTCCAGAGAAACCAAATATAGATGATCATACGAATATCACAAACTATCCATTTCAAAATACATGTATATGTATGTATATTTGCCATTTCGAGTACATAAATGTCTTCTGTGGTACGGACTGCCATGGTCCCATAGTATCAGCTACTATCGGTGATGAACTCAATCGGTAAGATGCTAGGCTCGTGAACGAGTAATTTCGGATTCGAATCCCCTCTCCTTTCATCTTCACCAGTGGCTCATAGTTGACCTGTCTTTCGGATGTGACGGTAAAACTCGAGGTCTTGTGTCACGGTAAAAGGCAGGTAAGAAGATTCATCACTGTGTCACAAGGATCAAGCAAACAATGCTGACACCATAATGTGTAATCCATTATCTTTGTGTGAACTTTTCCTTCTGTTTGCTATTCCAGTGGATGTTTTATACAAGAGCTGATTTAGACCTCTTCTCCTGACTCCTTTACTGTCAACTCCAATGTAGTATTTAGACATACAGAAACAAATTAATGAAGAACATACAGCCTTAATAACTACCGAACATCACGTGGCAGACAATGTCTTCACGCATCACATTCATACCAACACATCGATACATAAGTTTACAATATAAGCAATTTTCTAACATTTATATTGTTATACATGACTTACCAGTAAAAGTTTAGAGCATCTCCTGCTGTACCTCTATACTTGTCTACCTTTAGTCTAAAATTGTCAGATTCATTGCTGACGGAAAAGTTATTATATTCCGCATAAGCAGTGTTATTGTCCCAGTCCATCATTTCTATTCTGAGTACGAGATTACTTCTGCCCTCGGTGACATTGTTCAAACGTTCTGTGCCCCACCAATAGCTGGTACCAAGATTACCAAAGCCTTCCTTGTAATCATCCCAATTACGGTTAAAGTTGACAACGCCATCGATTCTCCTGTAGTCAGTAATGAAGATGATCATTTTCTAGAACTTTTGCTTAAATTCGCATTTTGTGTTCTCTGAGCTTAAAGCTATGATTTCTCTATTTCTCAAGCAGTGATACACTGATTTGTTTACTTCCTGTTAATTAAACTAGAAAGATGTTAAGGGTTTATTAGATTCAATGAAGCGACAGACGTCTTATCAAGCATCTAATCAAAGCACACGAAATAACGAGGTTTTTTTTCGTTACTGCATAGACTGTCTTGTTGAATTTCTTCTACACAACCAGCTTTAATTTTCGTAATCTTCTATGCGATTTTTATGTGATGCTGTTTTCAAAATTCCTTTGCCTATGATGGAATCTGTCACGTGATTGAAACAGATCTGATAATTCATCTTATACAGCTTAAGGCATAAAAGATCCGTTTAGCAATTAAGCTTATACGAATGTTTCGTGCTATTTTCAAATACTTATATCGAACAATTCTATGGTAATTTGGATAACGCTACCTTTGGAATACTGTCCAGCCACCACCATCGGTGGTCATGTCACAGTTGGCTAATGTCAGTCTGCTGTTTGGCATCTTCATAGTGTAAACGGCATCACGGTTAAAGTTCCAGAAAGCCCTCAAATCGGCACAATCTCTGTAAGGAGCTATCAAAAAGATAAGAACACATGTAAAGTTCATGTATGGGCACCTGCAAAAATTTTGTGATTGACGGTTTTAAAAAGAGCAAAGACTGTAACGAGTAATTGTTACTTAACCTAATCGCAAAGTCTGCCTGTAATATGTGGTGAGTCGCATTCACAGACAGTCACGGATAAATTGTTACTTACCCTCATCGCAAAGTCTGCATGTAATAAGTTGTGAGTCGTATTCACAGACAGTAACGGAAAAATTGTTACTTACCCTCATCGCAAAGTCTGCCTGTAATAAGTGGTGAGTCGCATTCACAGTGGAATGTTCCATTCTCGTTCACACATTTACCATGGACGCAAGGATTGACAGCACATTCATCATAATCTGAATGGAAAGAAAAAAGAAATGGTGTTTTGTGTCGAACAAAAATATTCTATTGCATACATACTATAACTTACAAAAAGCAAAGTTATTTATCTGTGTAATATACCATAAACATATGCTACATGTAAGGCCCCCGCAATACGTTGTGATGATTGCCACAATGACATAACACCAGGGGCCCATTGAGGTCCCCCGCGGTACCTTGTGGTGATTACCACAGAGACATAACACCAGGTGGTACCCATTAAGGTCCACCGCGGTAAGTTCTGGTGACTGCCTAAGTGACACAACACCGAAGGCCCTTCAGGTCCCCTCGATACGTTGTGGTGACTGTCACAGTGACATAACACTAAAAGCCCTTCAAGGTTCCCGCAATACCTTATGGTCATTACCACAGAGACATAACACAAGGGGCTCATTAAGGACCCCCGTGGTACTTTGAGGTGATTACCATAGAGACATAACACAGGGGACCCATTAAGGTCCCCCATGGTACGTTGTGGTGACTGCCACAGTGACATAAAACCAGGGGCCACTATGGTCCCCCGAGGTACATTGTGGTGATTACCACATTGTAATAAAACTAGGGGCCCATTAAAGTCTCCCGCAGTATGTTGTGGTGACTGTCACAGTGACATAACACCGAAGGCCCTTTGAGGTCCCCTGCGGTACTTTGTGGTGATTACCACAGTGACATAACACATGGGACCCATTAAGGTCCCCTGCAGTACCTTGTAGGGACTGTCACAGTGACATAACACAAGGGGCCCATTAAGGTCCCCCGCGGTACGTCGTGGTGACTGGTACAATCACATAACACTGTAGGCCCTTTAAGGTCCCCCGCGGTACCTTGTGGCGATTACCACAGTGACATAACACAGGGGACCCATTAAGGTCCACCGTGGAAAGTTGAGGTGACTGCCACAGTGACATAACACCGTAGGCCCTTTAAGGTCGCCCTTGGTACTTTAAGGTGATTACCACAGTGGCATAACTCCATGGGCTCATTAAAGTCTCCCGCGGTACGTTGTGGTGACTGTCACAGCGACATTACACCCGGAACCCATTAAGGTCTCCGCAGTACATTGTGGTGACTGCCACAGTGCAAGAAAACCAGGGGCTCATTAAAGTCTCCCGCGATATGTTGTGGTGGCTGCCAGTGACATAACCCCAGGGGCCCATTTAGGTCCCCCGCGGTACGTTGTGATGACTGTCAAAGTGACATAACAACAAAGGCCCATTAAGGACCCCGCTGTACTTTGTGGTGATTGACACAGTGACATAAAATCAGGGGCCCATTAAGGTCCCCACGCTACGTTGTGGTGACTGCCATCGTGACATAAACCAAGGGCCTATTCAAGTCCCCTCCAGTATATTGTGGTGGTTGCCACAGTGACATAACCCTAGTGCCCATTAAGATCTCCTTGATACATTGCTGTGATTAACACAGTGACATAACTACAGTAACTTCCGGGCTTTGTGTTATTGGGTTGCTAGTATATGTATTTGAAAAGGACTTTGATCCCTTATCGTGTACATCTTACTTGTCTTTTACATCATACCAAAAAATATTACAAGTTGTTAAAATTGTTCAAAGTGAATTTACCGGTTTCGCAATCTTTTCCTTGCCATCCGGGTTCGCAGACACAGGTATAATCTTTTATATCGTCCAAGCAGATGGCGCCATTCAAACAAGGATCGCTGTCGCATTCATTAATATCTGGAAACAAATGGCCATTTTATTTTGGTTAATTTTACAGCAAGAAAAATACCAGAAACATTTACAACTTTTACTTTATTTCTCTTTTGCATCCTCCGAAACTATCAAAATTTTCGACACACAAACAACATGGTAATGTTCCCATAATAGTAAATTACATTATGATAATAGTTTATTTACTTACTATATTGGCATTCATAACCTGCGAATCCACCAGCGCAATCACACAAGAAGTATCCTGTCATGTCATTGCAGGTACCACCATTGAGGCAAGGATTACTAGCGCATTCATCAATATCTGTATACAAGAAAGGACATGCACTATCATTTTATGTTGACATTATGTAAATGTAAGTGTTAGATTTATAAATTCAATCTCAATTCATTTTCAAACTATTGTAAATTGCGTAAATATAGTAAAACCTATGTTGAATGCCATTTCATAAGGGAATTTAGAAATTCCGTTTTCGGCAGTCATCTGTTTGTTCAGTACTACTTAGATGTTATAAGCGACCTCTTTCCATATGTATCCGCCGTCTTTTCCGTTTTAAATGTCAGTGCTATACCAAATATATATCAAATGTAATACGATATGATATAGATCTACGGGTGTTTGTTGTTTTCTACAGAAAACTATTATTTGAAAAATCGTAACTTACTGATTGAACAGTTTTTGCCTGTCCATCCTGGCCAACATTCACAGAAGAAATCTCCAGGCAAATTCTGACAGTATCCATTGTTACAAATACGGCGGTCCTGCATACATTCATTTACATCTAAATATACAAACTGTATCAATTAACGACCAAAACTTCAATTACAGCATGTATCATAACAACATACCCTCTTATATTATAGATCAAAATGTTCCTTTCAAAGCAAATATTTTACATAAACTTAGATAAATAATTGTAGTGTGTTGGCCCCAAAGGATCTTTACTATTATATTATTGTTGATACATAGTATGGCAATCGAGACAATTCCAGATCTTTCGGTAAAATTTTATGTATAAGGATATTAGAATTGTAGAAGGAATAGAATTTATGAGACGTCACACCATTATAAATCACAACAAGTTGAAATATATAAGTTAAAAGTGTTGATATAAATATAATTGTTGGGTATTGCGGCCTCGCGGGAGACACCTACTTTCTCCACATATTTAAGCGAATTTCGTATAAAGAACTGGGCTATGCTAATATATTTAATGCTGTCTAATATATAAATAATCCCATCGATTTAACAGTATTTCTTACCTATTTCACAGTCGGTGCCGTTCCATCCGCTTGGACAGTCACAGGTGTAAACGTCTTGCGAGATTGGTGTACACTTAGATCCGTGTGCACATGGTCGTGCGAGACACGGGTCTGCAAAGAATATTGACATGTTGATAAACATGAAAAATCCATAAATACATAGAAAATGTTCATTGTCTGACAGAGGGTTAAAGAGTTAGTAAGGTAGTTTATTTCGACCTTTTAAATTTCAGGTTAACAATTTTTAAAACTAAGTTTCATAAAATAAATAAGAAAATTAAAACAAGTATGGTGTGTTTTAAATTAATACGAGCATTTTTATCATAATAACATTAATTAAGATAATGAAAATTCCATGTGGACGCGAAAAAAAAATGGATTCAATTATCTTTTAAATTTCAAATATTTTTTTCTATTATCATAAATTGTTTTTGCGTTTATCAACCTATGTATTATACATGTATATCGCATCAAATTTTAATAGAAAAATATCTCACTGGCAAGTCGATCCAAAATGGTTTTGTTGACATATTTAAGTTGCGTGTTTAGAACATTGTTTTCGGTCAGCAGATTGTTCACTTCGTCAGTTAATAAATTCACCAAGCTGTTGAGGGTTTTCTCTTCTTCTTTCACTAGCTTCAATTCTTCGAGTACATTAAGATCGGATGTATTGCTCCCGCCAAAAAATCCGAGAAGTTGTTCTATTTGTTTGTCGTGTGTGAAGAGATGGTTGATAACAGCAGCAGATGTGGAATTATCATTCACTTTAATGGCATTTACGGCGGGAATAGTCAAAGTGTATGTACAACTACCATCGGCATTACATTGTCCCAAAAAGTTGTTCAAATTGTATCCATAAGGATTTGTCTGGCATAAAATATGCCCTATCTGAAGAAAAACTAACACAGAAAAATACGACAGATTCATTTCAGATCTGCCTTTTGACTGTCACTACCAAAAGGTCAGGAATTGAAGAATACTTTGGACCAAGGTGAGATCTTTCCTTTTAAGTACTGTGGAGAAAGGCGAGATAATCATTGACCTTAAGGTCAATTAAACTAAGGTCAGGTGATAGTTGAAAAATCTGCCGTATCCCAATGCTAGTTTTACGTCAGTTTCGCTCCTAATCCTCGGAGAAAAGATAAGACAGTGTTTATGGTCAATTACTGAATATCATTGCCACTTAATGTCGTAACGCAGTTTGTCTTAACTCGAAATCTGCTTCTGTTATAGCGATGTTCAATCTTCATTATTTGGATCTGAATCTGAACTTTAATATAGAATTGACACAAAGTTGTAGAATTATCTGTTGATGTAGTGTGTAAACGGGAGTGTCAGATCAGTTATTGTAGATGTCAATATATATCTAAGTAGTAGGTAAAATGAGTCAACAAATCGGCGTGGCGCAATCAGATAAGTGCTCGGCTCATGACCAAGAGGTCCCGGGTTCAAGCCTCGCCGATGTCAGGTGGCATGTCCTTCAGATTAGACATTAAAAACTGAGGATCCGTGTCACGGTATATGTGGCACGTGAAAGATCCCGCACTGCTTCGGTGGAGTCCGTTATAAATGTCTAAATTTCTGTGCATTGCATCAGACAGGTGCCGTCACTGTGAAAGTGCAATAATCTTAGTGTGTCGCAAAACACGACACATGCAAACAAACTAGAAATGACAATACAATGGACATAAGATCTACTATAATAAAGGGTTAAACCTTCATTGGCTGTCAGAGAGAGGTTACCTTCTTGTTAAGGTCACTTGCCATTTTATATTTATAGCTCTTTATCATATTAATTTCACTTCGCATTAAATGTACAACACATAATGCTTTGCTGCTTAAAGTTGCGTCAATCTATTGTGACGTTACAATTCAAGCATGAACATCATAATGAAAGCGTAGTTTGTCGTGCATGAGGCTCCATATATCATGTAACGTATGAAATTCGCATATTTCAAATAAACTTTGTGAAAATGTCACCGTCGTATAAACTTCGAAATCCCCCCCTAAGTGACCTATATATGCAAATTTGTCTGTACTGTGCTTTAGTTCGAGGGCCAAAAAGTTCGAAGGTCCTATAGTCCGAAGACCCGATGGTTCGAAGGTTCTACAGTCCGAAGACCCATTGGTTCGAAGGTTCTATAGTACGAAGACCCCATGGTTCGAAGGTTCTATTGTACGAAGACCCCATGGTTCGAATGTTCTATAGTCCGAAGAGCCGATAGTTAGATGGTTCTACAGTCCGAAGACCCGATGTTTCGAAGGATCTATAGTCCGAAGACCCAATGGGTCGAAGGTTCTATAGTGCAAAAACCCGATGGTTCGAAGGTTCTATAGTCCGAAGACCTGATGGTTCGAATGTTCTTTAGTGCAAAGACCCGATGGTTCGAAGGTTCTATAGTCCGAAGGCCCGATGGTTCGGAGAAAGACTGGTTTATTTGATCCTGTCTAGTTATTTTTATCAATTACACATGTATTATTGTTATTACGACTTTCGGATTATCAGGCTTTCGGACTGTCGGTCTTTCGATTTATTGGACCTTCAGACTATTAGGTCTTCAAATCTTCGCACTATCAGGCCTTCGGAGTGTCGGGCCTTCGGACTATAAGACGCTCGAAGTATTGGGTCTTCAGACTGCTCGGTCTTTGCACCAATGAACCAAGACAAAATGAGAATCGACAGGGGAACACTTTTTAACAAAGTGAATTGACCTACTATAATTGTATACACAAAAATGTGGGGTGTGGTTTGTGTGCAGGGGTTTAGAACCATTGCGCCTTTAGACTATCGGACCTTCTGACTACTTGGCCTTCGGAAATTCGGGTGGCTACCCTATAAACATCACAGAGAACGGTACTTTTACTGTATGCTTTATATTCCATGTTACATTTACAGTATGACAATGTTAGAACTGAGTTGGTTAGGTGCTGGCTCGTGACCGAAAGATGCTGGGTTCAAGTCCACCAGCGATTCGCCTATGCCCTGTATTTCGAATGAGACATAAACCGAGGTCCCGAGTCACAGTATAAAAGACACATCTCTCCTCCGGGTTGGTCCCTTTTATATAGGTCCAAATTACGTACAATGCATCGGGTATATGATATGTCCAATAATATTGGCGCGATAAACAGGAAACGATCTAAATTATTTCTTCAATAATGACATGTCATTCTAATGGTCTATCAACGAAATCCATGTTAGACCACACCTTCTGCTTTGTTCAAATCAGAAATGACCTAGATCCCCTAAAGATCACGTGTCTTGCGACATAATGACATTCTCTTAGATTTTGATGTTCTATTACGTAAAGGAATTGAAGGTGACTTCTTGAAGTACAGAAGGAGATAATGAGGTCTGACCTACTACGGAAATACATGTACCTGAAAAGGGAATCAGCACTATACCTAACACATGAAGTTGAAAAAATAGTACAACATTATACGATTAAACGGGCGACATAAGCCATATTAAATGAGAAAAAAGGGGAGTTCACTCTTCGATGTTGAAATTTTGTCAGGGAAAGGAGATTGTATCGTCGAAATGAAGCTATTGCCTAAGAAAGATGCTTCCGCTTTCAAAAGTTGTCCAAGATCTCTCTCTCTCTCTCTCTCTCTCTCTCTCTCTCTCTCTCTCTCTCTCTCTTAATTATTTCAATAGTATACGCCTTTTTGGATTGCTTATGAATTATTCTCAGTGTACTGATCATGTAGGGCAATGTTCTAAATCCTTACTCTTTAGAATGTCACAAAGGTATAGCCAAAGGAAAGACAGAATTCTAGAATTTAGTTCAGCGTGTCATATCCATTGTCAGAATGTTCAATCGATTGTTGAGGTTGGCCAATTGATTGATCGATTGTTCTGTCTGAGAAGTAGACTCACGATCTTTTGATGTAGAAACTCGAGTACACTTATTCTTTAGCAGAACGATATTTCACATAAATGCAATGCAATATAAGGAAAACTATAGATTTTATAATATTAAATTCATAACATGTGAATAAGAAATTGGGTTACTTTGAACATGTACACATGCACTTGTTATCTTAATTTTACGGGAAAGTGCAAGCCCTTGCGACGTTATCTCAAGAATATAGAATGGCACAAGACTACGATAGCGTGAATCAGAAACATGGTATACATTTATAGCCCAGCGGTGCACTATTTGGAAATGATGTGAGAGAGGTGCATGCATACAGGAGTCTCTCTCTCTAATATATCCAATGAATCTATCTAATTATTTCTTTGTTGGCTGTTTTACGTCCCTGGTTTAGGGGGTGGGGATGAAGTATTTACATCAGTTAGAATCAAAATATTCTCAAAAGTTTGTGCAGTTTTCATCAAAAACATACGCATACCCTGGCAGAATACTGGACGCTAACTTCGTATAGACGAATGCCAGCGTTGTATTGGAGGAGGTCGTTTTCGTTGACAATACTGAGTTGAAGATTCGTCGTATATGATCTAGAGACATTTCGAATACTACTAAGCATCTACATTCAAGCTGATGTCCATTTGCCTGGAAAATCCGAATGATGTTATTGTTCCAAATACCGAGGAGGATATAACTTTGTCAATCTCCAAAGCAGAGTTGTCGTTCCTTTACAATCTCATTTAAGGGAGTGCAAGGACCGTGACTCTGCTTTGGGGATTGTAAATTTGTATTCGTGATTCACTTTTGCATCTGTCTTCGTTAAATTCATTAACCAAGGTTAAGAGCGCCGATCTAGTAGCAGAGAGTGCGACTAGATGTGTCATTACATGACCAAAATTAATATTTTGAGAATATCTAGAGGATCACCCCATAATTTTTCGATACAATCCACAACATTTATGAGAGAGCAAACAAACAAAAACAAAAAACAACCCCAAAAGCAAAAAAAAAAAAACAAAAAACAAAAAAACACAAAAACAAAAACGAACAAACAAAACAAAGCAAAAACATGAAACGTATTTTTCTACCAGTATGGTACACGAATATGATTACAAAGGGTAAATCGTATTATAACAGGTATGAAAAGAAAATTATTGATACAAATCTTTAAGTTTGCATTTCCGAATTAGACAGAATTTTATATCTGCATGTATAGCCCTATTACTTTGTAATAATCTATTGTGGTTTGACTTATGATATGATAAGACACTGATATGACACCATATCTGTGGACTATATAACAGTAATAATAAAATGGAACAAACCTGCTTTCAACTCGCAATTTCTGTGCATACACACACACACACACACACACACACACACACACACATTCTCCCAAAATACAATGAAATAACTCGTAACTATTTAGTATTTCTAACAGATAATCTTAGTTTACACTAGAATGGCAGATGCAACACTGGTACCCACTCGAGGCAAAAAAGACATCTAAGTGTATAAATGGCTAAAGGTGCATATCCAATACTGAACTAGGTCCCAGATTGACTACACTGTATTGAAATTATGAGGGGTCTTATCATTTAAAATATACATAATAGATGTGCATTTAAAACATGTAAACATCTAACTACAAACTTTTTATCTTGTTTTCCTTCCCACCTAGAGGATCTCTTGGTAACGGCATCTCCCTGATGCAGTGCACAGAAATTGCAACACTGGTACCCACTCGAGGCAAAAAAGACATCTAAGTGTATAAATGGCTAAAGGTGCATATCCAATACTGAACTAGGTCCCAGATTGACTACACTGTATCGAAATTATGAGGGGTCTTATCATCAAAAATATACATAATAGATGTGCATTTAAAACATGTAAACATCTAACTACAAACTTTTTATCTTGTTTTCCTTCCCACCTAGAGGATCTCTTGGTAACGGCATCTCTCTGATGCAGTGCACAGAAATTTAGACCACTGTAACTGACCCACCCAAAGGAGCGAAGAATCTTTTAGGTGGCATATCTACCATGATTTGGGAAGTGCCTCGTCCGAAAGACAGGACACAGACGAGTCATCGGTGGGATTCGTGCCTAGGACCCCAGCATCTAAAACCAGCGATGAAAGAGGCGTACGCATGCACGGATCTAGAGGGGTGGACCATGAGATTTTTCAAAAAAAGTACTTTTCTTGTTATTTTTCTGTTAAGTTTTAAAAATAACCTATTTTACACACAAAAACATGGGTGGACCCCCTCTGGGAAAATTTCATCGAGATGGACTCCCCTAGACAATATTGCTGGATCCGCGCCTGCGTACGCATGTAGTATCATTCTTTGTAGTGCATATCAATTTATGGAATCAAAGAAAATATTTTCTTATTTAACTGATGTTCCGTATATAGTGTGCCTTTCAGACAAGAGCAATAACTCCGAATAAAGTACGTCAACTACTACACTGTTTTTGGTATAGAGATGTGTACCAAGTACTAGTCCAGTTTCTGAGAGGATGTGTGAAAAGGTATGAAAAATTTTACACAATGACAGACAACCTGATTCCAGTATACATGTATCTTCACAAATTTACTGCAGTGGGGATTGCTTATATCAAGTTTGTGTTTTGAAGTATACATTCGAAAGAGGTACTATTTAGTGTCCGATATTTCAAAATCCAGAAAAATACAATGCAAATTCTGTGATAGTGATGATTTCAGCAAACGAATTGCGATTCCCTAATGGGATGAAACAATGTGTCCGGAAGGAGTTAGCATCTCCTGCTATCATATAACATCCGTCGCAAATGTTTCGTAGTATTCTGATATTTAAATATGCATAATGACTACATATCAGAATATTTCAAATACGGTATGTCATAGGACAGTAGAAACCTCTTGTGTTCGGTGGCACAATCATAAGGGTAAATTGTCAGATCGGTAAAAGAACGTCACTGTACATGAATCGATCATGCTCCAAAATGTCATTTAACATACTGGAAAGGATATCAAAGGAAGATAATACATTAAATATAGAACGGTTAGACATGATGGATCCTATTTGAAAGATTTGTGCTCATCACATTCATTGATGATAAAAACGTGACGGCGATGGATAGATGGATGGAGGGATGGAAGGAAGAATATACTTCTGTCGGTGCCATCTTATCAATGCGCCCCCCCCCCCCCACCCCAAAGAAATGCAAAACTGCTTTGTTGTAACTGAAACTTACATTGTTTCACACATCGAAGTTCGAGCACCAGATTTTGAAAGAAATCAGGTGATTTTTTATAGATCTGACATTATGAGATTTATTTCTCCTGCTGAGTTATCGTTCTTCGTCATAAAATTTTATATTTGTCACAGTACATTTATTTTGTTATCAGTTCTAACAACGCGTATGCCAATACTTACGACAAAATTAATCTGATTGAAATGTGAAGTTTCTTGGCGACAAATTTACATATATGAAAATAATTGCGATTTGCCAGGCGTCAGATTTCGTGGCAACGGCAGTGGTAGGCCACAGGCCGTAAGATCGTCTGGGTCCACTCAATCCTGTGTGGTGGGCCTATAAGTCTCTGACTAAACGAAGATTTCATTATAGTAATATCGTGAAAATGGATTAAACACAGTGTGCTATCTAATTATTTCAACCAAGAAAACATCACTCCATCTTTCTACTAAACCATTCATCAGTGGATCAAACAGCTGAAAGACTACAGTGAACTATCTCCAAGGAGTCGGTGTAACCTCATAACTTTATAATATGCTTTAGGGCCGAAAGATCCTTGTTTTATGCCCGAAGAGCAACTCGCTGGTTTTCTTTCTTCGGCCGAGTAGATTAAAATTTTGCAAAAAAGAAGTCCGGCTCAAATTTTGGGGGAAAAAATAATCCGGCCCGAAGGTCCGGCATAATAATAACAAGAAATAAAGAAAAAAATAATCCGGCTCTGAAATTGTCATCATATTCATTGAACAGCATTGTGCAGTATCTTCATGAAACCCACGGATAACGAGCAACTTCGTAGGTTTTGTATAATGATTCAACAGAAGGTCAAAAATTACAATATGCACTATACTGTTACCATCTCACCTTTGTACATACATACATACATACATACATACATACATACATACATACATACATACATACATACATACATACATACATGCATGCATGCATGCACGCACGCACGCACGCACGCACGCACGCATGCATGCATACACACATGCATACATACATACATACGTACCTGCCTGCTTGCCTGCCTGCCTGCCTATCTACCTACCTACCTGCATGCATACATAAATACATACATACATACATACATGCATACATGCATACATGCATACATACATACATACATACATACATACATGCATGCATGCATGCATGCATGCATGCATACATACATACATACATACATACATACATACATACATACATACAGACAGACAGACAGACAGACAGACAGACATACATACAAATCGATCAAGAGGACTTCAGATTACCCTATGGCGTAATAAATTTGGAGGGAACGTCAAAACAATTTGCCGTCCAACGTTAACGTTACAGCTCTGCAGTTCAAGGAAATAAATTAATATGCTGGGATGGAAATTCTAGGTAATCGAAAGTAAAGACCATAAGCATAACTTGTTTAGTTCTATTCATTCAAATTCATACCCATCTTTTCAGTATCTATTCCTACGTCCCCAGAAAGTATTCATTATATGTCATTTACTTCTCGCCTCTCTCAAATCTTATTTGCAGACTCTGACAAACCACTACCAAACAGACCCCATTGCGCTATTTACATAGAAAAGAGAAGTGACTTTTTTCTACATCTACTGCAGGAGTCAGGAAGTATGGATGGGACTTCTGGTCTGAGGGATATATATGTGGTGTGTGGATGTTGTGATGAATGTCAAAATCAGAAATATTACTTGTTCATTGAAATTTAATTCTATCTTTTTATTATCTACATGCGCGGATCCAGAATTTTTTGTCAGAGGGGGTCCAACCAAAAAAGGTATTTTTTTCTCTTAGACGAGGGGGGGTCCAACCCCAAAAATGCCCAAATATTACCTTTTTTTGGTAAAATTTTCGGATTCCAGGGGGTCGGACCCCCCTAACCCCCCCCCTTCTGTATCCGCGCATGATCTACTTCTATATTCTATCAACTTTTCATGTTTGTCATTCACTTCTGATCTCTTCAGACTCGTAGTTATTAAAGTTGCTGTCAGAAAGAGACGACCATTTAGAGTGGGGGAGGGTTTAGGTCCTCAATATGCCGTCCACATAGGCAAGGGAAGTAACTTTTCTTTTCCCTTTTTGAAGGTGATAGTACACAAATTTATTGACTGGAACATTTACTTTATAAAAGCAGCAGGTTAAATCTTGTGTTGATATGCTGTTGTGAAGACAGATATAATTAAGTCCTTGAGTGAACGTGTCCAAACCGGCAAAATTTTACATTTAAAAAAAAGTATTTATGTCAGCTTTACTGTATTAATTAACTAATTCCTTAATTCTGAAAGTCATATACCTCAGGTGCTACTGGGTAGCTGACGTACCTCTGTCAATAGGGTGATTTACCTGAGACCGAGAGGTCCTGGGTTCCAGTTCCACTGGCGACTCGTTGATGCCCTGTCTTTTGGATGAAAAAAGTAAAAACCGGGGTTCTGTGTCACGTTAGAGGTGGCACGTAATATATCCCTCACTGCTGTGCTGCGGGTTGTGTAGATTTACATTTCTGTGCAATGCTTAAAAGACAGACATCGCCATCGTATATGTGAACTAATCTAGACTTGACATAATAATAATAATAATAATAATAATAATAATAATAATAATAATGATAATAATAATAATAATAATATTGTCAATATCATCATCATCATCATTATCAACAACAACAACAACGGCGGCAACAACAGCAACAACAACAATAATAATAATAATAATAATAATAATAATAATAATAATAATAATAATAATAATAAGTTGTGTTGCAACAGACAAATACAATTATATATAAAGAGGGAACCGCGTATGTACTCTGCAAGTTGTGAATTTAATAATATTGACATTGTCTAACTTATAAGATTTCGCGTCACAATTGTTTAATATTGTATCATTGTACTAGAACTTCTCGTCATCTTAAAAGGTTTTAACATTATTCAGTCTAGGTATTTTGTACTTTAAGTGAAATTTTATGCGACAAGTGGCGTTGCATAAATATATCTTTAGGACAACTTTACTTTTCCTCAAGATAGCTTTTCATTTGACATTTGTGTATATTTTCAATACTTTTTCAAGTACTGATCAAGAAGAATTCACTTTATAAACATGGTAAGTTGCTAAAGAGTGGCCTTTTATCTTACCTTTGCTACAGAGAAATATAGGACAGGTACCAGGGGCGGATCCAGGTCATGAAGTCAGGGAGGGCAAATATGACGAACACCGAAATCTAGTAGGTCTAGGGAGGGGCCTTTAGGGTGGCTACAGGGGAGTTTCAATTGCCGCCCCTTCAATTTGGCAATTTGAGAGAATAATAATTTTGTCGTTTCACTATAATACTTCAAGCTCAGTCATTAGTCATTAGCTGTCGGTAATTTGGAGATTTCTGTGATGTTATCCCTATTTTTTTTTTATTTTTTTTTTTTTACATACCTTATCATTCGTCTTTATGATTGGATATGTCGTGTAGTTGTTGTTTCTCTCTCTCTTTCTCGTGCATTACTTCAATTAGATAGGACCGTACTATTTCTTTCCTTTTTCACCCTCAGACCCTCATACAACCAAACGGTATCAAAATGATTTAAAAGTTTGCCAGGTTGAGTTTAAAGTAAAGTTTTTGTTTTTGTTGGTTTTTTTTTTTTTGTTTTTTTTTTTTTTTTTTGGATCGGTATATGTATGTTGACCAAATAATGAAAAACTGCGACCAAAACACTCCCTTCCTATTTTTTATGTTCCACCTGTATAAACTTATCTATATTGTTGTCAGCTGTCAAGGTCTGTAGATTTGCTTTCAATTCCTTTGTTTAATTGGGAGGACGATAAACAATAGATTTACGCAACCGCCTATGATTCAAATATCTCGGTGACAATCCACTTGTATGTTTGTGAATTTGTTTATTGTTGCCGTTTGATTAATTGACACTAATCAATAAACACTATATTATGTAGATGGATTTGATGACCTGATGACCTCTATTATAGAATTATGGTTATGTTAATTTGTACATATTGGACAGGCCGGTGGTTTTTTTTTTTTTTTTTTGGTCGATAATGGGTCAGTTTTGTATCATGTAACGAAACGAAATTCAAGGTTCGGCCCCCTCCGTTTTGAAATGCTTCCTACGACCCTGTTTTGTATGTATTCACAGAGACATATATACACTATGTCTCTGGTATTCAAAAGTAATGTGCCACATGGTTTTTTTCATAGATGAAAAAAGTGAAAGTGATGAGAGTCTAAAGTTCCAGCTGGTACTGACCTGATGTCTTTTTTAAAAAGGATACCTTGCTGATATGAAGATGATTTGATGAACATTTAGCTTTTCTTAGTAAATGTTTATGAATATTTAAAAATTGAAAAAAAAAAATATTTATTTATATATATATATATATATATATATATATATATATATATATATATATATATATATATATATATATATATATATATATATATAATGGTTGTGGGTGGGTGTGTAGGTGAGGGTGTATGTGTACAGTAGAACTGTAAACCCCAACCGCGATGTAGAGCCAACCCTCCAACCTAATGGGATAATTTTTTACTGTGGATATGCATTTATATATAAACTGTTTGTGAAGGGAATCAACAACGTTAATTACGTTCATGCATGATTTAATTCTTACTTCTGAGTTATTCAGTTACACTACTCATGACATAAGGGATTATATATACGTCATGCGTGCAGAAAATCTATTTATAAATTATACACGAGATCGAGGCATGTAAATAATTGAACACGTGATTTCTGAAGGCGCACGCATCCGCGTTGCTATAATCGGTTCAAAATTTCTCATTAATATTCATGACTTTCCATATTTGGTATTGACAATCGAAATTCCAACCAATGAAATTACGCGAACAAACGTAAACACAGTTGCGTCGCTGCAGTAAGGGCTGATCAGCTGAGAAAGGAAAACACTCACAGAATTTAACGAAATTTCACCATATTAACAGAAAATTTTGAAACAAGATTGCAGTCACAAACTTATAAGAAGGTCATATCGATAAAACGGTAAGCATTTTATGTAAATATTCACTTGATTTCAAATGAATCACTTTGACAGCTACCTTGTAGCCCTGACCTTCAATGGCTGACGATCGAACGCGTAAACGACGTAGAAAATTTGATATTTTCATTGAATTCATGACAGAAATTGCATGCACGACCTTATCCTGTTCCATCATTTACTTCTGTTGCATTTTTGTGGATTAAAATTAGCTTAGAATGTGCATAGAGTAAGAGGTTTTGAAGACTCCTTTGTTCCTGACAGACGGCAGAAAGGGCGAACCCCCATTCGTTGTTATCCTTCGATATCGAAGATCTATATTGGTACAAAAATCGATCAAATATTTATACATGGATTCATATGCTATTTAAATTCGTTAAAATTGTTGTAATATAACAATGCAAATGTTCAAAGTTCGCTTTGACATGATTTTTCTCAACAGGATTTGACATACGACTCAACTGATGTGTGTCCTTTTGATCTTATTATGCAAGCTTGGTCATGATTTAAACGCGGTTACGGAATCATTGATCAATGTTCGTCACCAGTTATGTGTATCATCCATTCAGGTTGACCTGATATATAAGTACCCCACTTTCAATCTGTCGGATTGCATCTAGATATTTATACATGTAGATTAAGGTGAAGGACGCTAGAATGATTCGCAGATGTTTTAGTGCATGACTAGATCGTGCGAAAAACTTGCTTACACAGCAAAGTCCAGCATTTCATGTATAAATTAAGTGTATAACACCTACTGAACTTATGAATTGAAAAAAGTACCGGTAAGAATGTGGTAGTGTACACTGAGTACTTCATTTAGGAAAGATTTATGTCAGTGGCTCAGTGGTGGATGCAGGATTAAAAAAAAAAAAACGGGGGGTCAACTTGAGCGAAACACAAAAATCTGAGAAAATACTTAAGTCAATTATTTCATTTTAATTTATTCCTTTATCAAACGTTCAAATAAATTATCATGTGGAATTATTTAATTCTATTTATCGATAGATTAAAACTCAATAACATCCAAATCCCAGGTACTAATTCATTGTCGAACAGAAGAATTTGAAATTATGACTTCAGTATTTTCTCAGTTTATAGCGGCAGACCCTCATTTTAAGAATTCAATGATTTATTAAATTTTCAGAAGTCCTATTGGTAAAATTTGAAAACTATTTATTTAGTTTATGGTAAGTTTTATGGTAAAAAAAGGAGCCCTTAACTCTTTCCTAAAATCTGTTACCAATATCACCTTAGTACAGGTGCATCTTATTATGACAAGTGAAGTGTAGCTAGTAACATTAAATTTACAGAAAAGTGTATTTCGAATTCAAAATTACATATTTAACATTAAGATATATAAGTAATTTGTTTGCACAAAAGTAGGTTACAAAGAAAAAATACATGAGTATAATTCAGTTTATCTAAAGAAATATTTACAATATTCTTAATTCTATAATAAGCATAAAAAATCACAAGTAATGTATGTATATTCAAGCATGCATGTTGTTTTCTTTGAACAGTAACACTGAAAAATAGTATTTATGTTGTATATCCAAACTTAAGTTGATAAAACAAAGGATATTTCCTGTGTGTAACTAGTTAATCCATGTTAACAGGATATCGTATATGTAATGAGTCATTCAACTTTTAAGTTTTTTATATTTACACTTTTTAAAATTATGCAAAGAAGTCTGTCCATAAAATTGCTTGAAACAAGAAAGACAACTCTTGTAAAAATTTCATGTACATGATGCAACAATTGAAGTATATATGAAACAGTTTACCGTCCAAAGCTTAGATGTCACTCTATAAAGAAGTTAGGGTTTTTTTCAAGTTATAATGGCGGCATAATTCTATCAATATGTTAATATGATTTATATGTATGAAATTATTGTACATATGTATGTTATTTGTAGCACATTTGTATAATGAAAATGGGGCACTATGAAAACATCAGTTATTAACAATAATTAATACATTTAGATTAATTATTTTTTAGAAATATCACATAATCATTAAAACATATAAATATGAGTAGTGTGTTACTAAGCCAGTGAGTTTGATTATATAAATATAGTAATCATTTTTTGAGGTGATTGTATGATATTTTTTGTTTATAGTAAAATGTTCAGCAGCGTAGCCAGCTACTTGTTTGGATCCTCCACCCCAGAAGAGGAAAGCCATGTTACTGATCTCAATACATCCCCTGCTGAAGACCAGGACTGGCTCATTGTAGATATGCCTGGTAAGAAATTTAAGAGTAAAGACTAAAAGTAAAAGAGGGTTCCAGGGAAATATCAGTCAATAGTAATAGTAAGGTATTCAACAGTCATTTTGTACACCACATTAAATTACCGGTAGATACAATTTGCTTGAAAGTTTAAGCACAATGTTTAATATATAATTTTTTTTAATCTACATGTAGTATTAAAAATCTACCTACTTAGAAAAAATGATAGAATTGGGTATGGATTAATCATTGGAATGCCATATATATGTTAGTCATGTACTACAGTAGAATCTAGCCTAACTGCTGCATGACTTAAATTCCAGTGCGTGCAAAAACCCACTGGTGCTTTACAAAATGTTTCTCTTGTAAGGCTTTGTATTTTCAATTAAGCAGTAGTCAATGATTTACCACATCAAATCAGTTTTATCAAATATTGAGCCTTGAGTCAATGTGATGATTGAGCTTTGTTAATATTTGAATCCACAGAGTTTAAATAAATCGCTTGCATGCTGAAAATCTTTGATCAGGAAAAATATTACTTACATTATATATCGCATCATATTCTATTTATATATATAATATCTGAATCTTGTATCCATGTTTTAGTCCTACAATTGTCTGAATTTATACATTGAATCATACATTGTAATTGGTATAAATTATAATGACTGTGTTCATGCATAGATTCATTACTAAATTTACCTTTATATGGTGTACTTTGTACTGCCTAGTTGGTCTGTCCTTAATTTTAAAATTCGAAGCTACAAAGAGTAAAAGATTAAGTCAGTTGGTAGTGAAATGGATAAAAAAAATTTTCAATTTATTTTTCATTGCATACAGAATTTTAAAACAGGATGTTTAAAATGATGTGCAAGTATTAATTTAAGAAATGCAGAAAATTATTCCAAGGAACCATATTTGTACTAATGTTTTTGGTTTTTGTTTTCTACATGAAAGGGAAAAGAGATAATACTCCTTCTAATTTAATTTAATTTAATGAGTGAAAATGTAATACTTATCAAAATATATCAGTATTAAATTTTATTTTACATTCATTTTGAGCTTTTCAAATGTAAGGTGAATCTAAAAGTGATAACAATTCATACAGTTGATGAAAAATTATATTCCTTTTGAAAATTGATTTGGTTTATTCAGAGTCATTTAAACTGTAGTACATATATTGACATAAAGTACAATTTATGACAGATGTGTAACTCTGATGATCTACTAACACTGTAAACTTTCATCTTTGAAAAATACTTAAACTGAAAAAATTGAAACTAAGGTATGTCATTGATCATAAAATATTTCTGAAGATCTCGTGCAGATATATAATTTACATGCACATGTACATACAATTACACTCGATTTTCTTTGAAAGTAATTTTGTACTCGATATTCATTTCAAGTAAATTTGATTAAATTTTTAATAAAAGAAATGCTTTGTATATACTGAATATGAGTGAAGCACTGATATTTATTTATGGACATATTTCAATATAAAGCACACGCACAATACTTAACTACATGTAAAAGTGAAACAAGAATTTCATTGCTTAGAAAAATAACACTGAAATCAAATTACTTAAGATTAAAAAATGTGAAATGTTGTAGACTTAAGTTGGTTGTAGTATAGATCTACTAGTAAAATATAGAGTTTCAAAGCACTGCAAAGTTATTTACTCTTGCAGATAAAACAACCTGCATCAGCTCTGTTCAACTACAGTCTTCACACAATAAAGTGCATTCCTCTTGTAGTAATAGTGATAGTGACTCCGACACAGTGACCCATAGTCCTGGTCATTCTTCCTGTGCCTCGGGTTCTGACAGTCCCAAAGGCTTATCTCGTTATTATATGCGCAAAAAAATTGGTATTCATGAAAGTTGGATTCTAACACCTCCGCCATGTTTTACAGCGAAAGGAAACGACTCCTCCCAGATGGAAATCACTCCTATGGAAAATCTCTTGATAGAACATCCCAGCATGTCCGTCTACAACAGTCACTGCTCCAGGGGAAGTACAGGAGAGGAAAGTGATCATTCAACGTCTTCCAATATTGACAATGTTATTGCACGTAAAGGTCTCCGTCCAAGAAATAAGCGAGGTATGGTTATTAGACAAGCTCCCCATCAGCCACGAGCGGTGGCTGCCAGATGTGGTCTGTTGGTTCAGGTCGAATCTCTCAAGGGCTCCCAGAGAGCAAAACAATATCAAGAATCTAGAAGGCTCACACGCAGTAGCTTGGACAAAATGAACAAAGTTCTTCACTCCAATAATAAAAAATTTAGCCAGAAAAATCGCATTAACGCCCCTCCTATGTCCACTACCAGATTTAACCAAAGGCAGCATTGAGTCCTCTTGTTGTTAGGATTTTTAAAGAATTTCAACTTGGCTGACGTGATTATGTTTTATTATTTTAATCCATTTGCTTTTTAGTAAATTTAATGTTTTTGTCCTAGATTATAATCTTGTATCTATTACTAAAGTACTTTTCAGTATCCATCAATTTTTCCATTATAATCTTTTAAAGATTTTTCTTAATCACGTATTTTAACTTAGCTATGTGTTATTAAATTATAAATATTCACGATACCTAGTTATAAATTATAAAAGTTGTACTGGTAAGAGAATTTTGAAAAGATTTATGTATATTTTGTTGTGCAATAATAGAGAAGTATACCTGTGTGTTTGTCACAGAATCACATGTATGATACACTACAGTCCGGGGGGAACTTTGAATGCCCACTGTCCACAGTGGGCAGTCCACCTGAAATTTCAGTGGGCATTAGGAGTGGACATTTACCTGAACTATCAAGCTGTCCACTTACCTGTATGTTAATTCCAACTTGCTCTTACAAGAATGTCCACTGTGACCAGTGGGCAAATTAAGTTCCAACCTGACTGTACTGTACATTAATGGAAATATAATGAAAGAGGCATGTTACAAATCAGTCAAGATGATATGTAAAATTTTATCTTTTTATTTTATTAAAGTATTATTGTCACTTACATATTGTTTAGATAATGTATAGTCAGGTGCATTTTTATTTTGTTGTTTGTATACCTCATGTAAATAACATATTTTGATACCAAGAAACATAAATATTGTATGATACTTTGTTGGAACTGGATAAGATCTATTAGTAAGATTACTCATATTGAGAAATGCCATGAAAGATAACTCTTGTTTGAAGAGGTTGAAATTGATATTTCCCGATAATTTGCTTACCATATGACTTTATGTGATAATTTTGATTTGTAATATGAATGTTACAATGTATGTACTCCATCTATGCATTTGTACAAAGCTCCATCTATCAACAACGCCATCTGTACAGACTCTACATACAACCAATTGAGCATTGTATAATCATCATTATTGTTCCATTCAAAAAATGTGCTAATGTTACTTGATGAAGAATCCAGTTGTTCAAAATGGTGCATACTTGATACAAATTTATGTATAATTAGCAAATTTGATATGAGCATTAATTTACTGTAATATTTTGCCAAGAGATTAAATGAGACTTTAAATGTGCATGAAAACAATATTAAATGGTTACCGGTATAAAAGATTTGCCGAATTTGTGAATATGAGATGTGATAAACAATTTCAGTGCAAGTTGAAATTTTGAGAATCAGGTGCATACAGTCCAGTTTACAGAAAGTTTTTTTAGATCAACATTTCAGCTACCTCTGAATTTCTTAGAAATCTCATTCAGTATATGTTCTCAAAACACTGTTGAAGACTCAAAAATATGTTGTCTTTCTGTGAAATAAAACTCTGGATGCCAAGATGTGTAATTGCATATTCTTCTAAAATTCTGATGATATTACAAGTTGAATTCATCTTAAAAATTTTTAAATAATTTCACTTTTTACAATTCTTTTTCATGAATTTCTGATGAATAGATATACGATATGTATATTTCTTAATTTTTTAATCTCGAGATATGTAAAAGGATATTCCTCTACAATACAGTTCTGATGATCTTACATGTGGAATTTTTTAAAGTTTGAAATAAATTCACTTTTTACAAGTCTCTTTAATGAATTTCCAATGAATATGTATACAATATGAATATTTCTTGTTAATCTATGTTATAAAAACAACACGTGTAGGCTGTGGAAGACCGAAAATACAAAAAAAGAATAAAATTTCTGAAAGAAAGAAAAACATAGCAAAATGATTTTTTAAAAAACAAGAAAAAGGAAACATCGTGTTATCTTTTGTCATTTAGTATATCCATGTGTTTTGTCCTGTCACTTGCCATTACATGATTCTGAAATTGTAATAATTTTTGTTTTTTGAGAAATATGGTAGATTGTAATTATAACAAAATTTATATTACAAAATAATTTGAGTCTGTTTTAGGTTTATAAATATATATCCTTTGTCTTGTAACACTTAAATATTCTTGTATTCTCAAAATCCCTACAAAACAGGAAAAAAATAGTAAAAATATGTATATGTCTATGCTTGTGTTAAAAAATTTTTTAAGGTAGAGTGAACTAGAGATGTATTTATAGAATGGATGTTTATTGGATGGTGTCAGGCCAGTTTCTACTGATCTGAAATTGTTACTTATTAAACCCTTGCAGACAAATGTTAGCATGTGTTGATTTTCATTGGTGTATGTTGTAGTAGATGGAAGTCCTCTAAGAGTGTGATAAAATCCAGGATGCAGTAAATCAGTAAACCTTTGTATCTCGCAAAAAGTGTTCAAAAGCTTTAGTGGGGATGATTTATATATTCAATATCTTTATTACCTATTTCAAAAACTACGTCTCTTATTCTTAACCGGTGAAAGGTACAAAAATTTGACAAACCAACATACATTAGGTGAAATAAATTCCATTATTTCGATGTATTATCATTGTAGAAAAGAGACAGACAGATATCAATGCATATTTTGCAAGCTAGGTCTAGATATTGCTGCTTACAGCTTAGCCCCGTACCCCATTACTCTTGACCTCATCTGTTCGTCTTCCTTCTTCACAAAACACAAGAAAACAGACAGAGGAGGAAAGCGTCATAAATGAGGGGGTAGGGGGACAAACAGAGATACTTAGTAGACCCTGTGATTTTGCAATGCACATGGGCATGTGCCAATTTCTTTACTTATAGGAATATGTTATATACCAACATACCAATACACATGCATACAGCATATATATATTATATGATCATGGAAGGAGGATGAATATATGATCGATACTCGATCGAGTAAACAAGTTTCTCGTTAATGCACATGATAATATTACATACCAAAAGTTAGAAGCGAGTCCAAGTGGGCTGGCGAATATTATTATTGTACTTGAAAGAGGGCGAGGCTTTATACTTGTTGAAACTGAAGATATAGAAATCAAGGAAGTGAATTTTCGTTTCATATTTTACCTAATGCTATTTGCGCATCTAGTGCATGTTGGAATGGGGCAGAGGGTTACAACCCATTTTTTCTATGAAAAATTTTATTGAAAAAATAACATCAAAAAGCGAACCTCTGCCCCTCTCGAAAAGTGCCAGGTCCGCCCCGATATCTGAGATCACCGACACATACATGTAATTTACAAGTACGGCAAAATCGGCGTGACAGTTGCAACTATTCATTTGAGGGTGGAAATATTTAAACATATAATACCAAGGACTTACAAACAATATACCTCAAATGGACGGACGGGCGGACATGGGTAAATCAATATGCCCCCTACTAAGTTGCGGGGGCATAAAAATTGAGACGCCTTTCCGTATCCCTAGATCTTCTAAAAAATTTTATACGGGTAAAACCCGTTCGGCAGTTTAAGTTAACAAAGTAGACAACTTGATGGGGTCATGTTTACATACCAGCTAAGGCCATTACCCGATTTCTTAGTAATCCACTTTGAAATCATAGTTTATCAGATCGAGTTGATTATCTTTACAACGTTGTTTCGCCACTCGCTGTGATTGTATTGTATGCATATATAATCCTTTAGTATATTCACTTATCGTATAGTATCCGGCAATGTCCGTGCGTGTAAGCCGATGTCAAAACAGGATTACTGAAATAAAATAAGCTAAAAATTAACGTTTATATCTTAATGCCTGAAATTACAGTATTGAAGTATTTAACTCAACGTCATCAATTTTTAAATTTTGAATTAATCCAGGTATTACTAATATGTTTACTACTACATTTTGCGAACGATGAACCTTTTTTAAATGTAGTATTAATAACGATGCCCATGGGTGACCGTTGAGTAATCGTCTGGTCTGTGACCTCTTCTTCTACTGAAATCGGAGGATTTTTTTTCAGAGACATATCTTTGGGGTTTTTTTTTTTGCGTTACAAATTTTTATAGTCACCGCCATACTTCATCTTACTTGTTATCATTTCACATAACATTATGACATAACCAGGATGACCAAAATTTACCTCGACACCATCGATAGATATCAAGAAGGATCACCTTAAAGTAATAAACTAAAACCAATATTGAGTTCCACCTTATGGTTTATTTACGGTACCAAGTCCAATGACCACTAAGGCAAGTCCAGGAAGTTGACATGCCTATGAAATTTAACTACGGTGGTAGGTTTATACAATATTAGGGTTTGAAAGTTAACTCTCTCTCTTTCTTTCTCTCTCTCGGAGGGGTACATTTAAGGTTGCAACTCTTTCCTAAAATGTCTGGTTCTGGTCATCATAACGTAAAATGGGTGGATCTTCAAGTCATTTTGGTGTCAAGGACTTGACTGTTACCCGTCATCGGCCTGTCAGCTCAGCGGGGGTAGACATTGGAGATTAAAAGATGAAAGGCTTAATTAGAGAACAAAGTGTGAGATACCGCCATCATGTTCATTGTGTATATCACCAGGGGGCGCCAAACGATTAACATCCTGTATGAAACAGGCCAAATTAATCGCTATGGTGAAATAAAGACGCTAAAACGTGCATTGAGTAACAATTTAATTCAAACAATAGCCTCCGGCAAAAAACTCAGTCGTAATGTTATTTGTCAAATAATTTAAGTTCTTTCATCTCAAACGACAAGTAAACATGGAAAACAGAAACTTGTATGTTTAAAGCTTAATCGGCGAAATTGGTAATTTTCTGCAAACGTTAACTTAACCACACATAACAAATCAATGGCAAAACAGGGTAACAATCCAGAAGGAATCATATGAATTCAATACATGTTATCAGAGACATATATACACGTATATATGTCTCTGATGTTATAAATATAATAAATCATATAATACTAGTACAGAATTTGGTTTTTAAAGACCTATATGGGAAGGGTTCTTGAAGTGGAAAGAGTGAGTGTTGCATCTTAACATTAGCTATCTGTATGTATATACAGGTATGTGCAGTGTTATATACGTCTGTGGTATATACCACGATATATAATCTAAGACTATAAGCTATACTTCCCTGGTATATATAAACACATAACTGCATTCTCGGTTTTCGATTTTAACGTAACATGATGTTTAACAATTAAGATATACATAAATAAATGCACTCAATTACCAAACTTCGGTAATGGTTTTATTAGCACCGTGCTAAATCAGTAAAGATTAAGGGATAACATACAGGGGCTAGTTGTTTGAAACTTTAACCACTGGTGAAGCTAACCAATGGATAAATTTCATCTGACTATATTTTTGAAATGAGAAGACTTCAAGTCAGAGTATGTGTACTGGTTTGAAGCATATAAAACAAGCTTTGCAAAATAATTTATATTTTTATACGGAAATCTTATAAATTAAATTAATTGTCTTTCAAACCTGGTTAGCTTAACCGGTAGTTAAAGTTTCGAACAACTGGCCCCTGGTATATGTGTATATACAATGTACTGAGTAATAATGTTTCATTGGTCACCTTTATTCAAAGTAATCCACGCATTTATATTACATGTAGTAGTATAGTTGACACTCTCGTATACATACTCCGCTTCATTGATACGTGCAAGTTTTGTCTGTAAAGGCGAATATAATGAGGATAAATTTCGAGAGAACTAAAGACGATTTAATTCATTGTAAAAATTGAAATGATATAAAGTCATAGTAAAAAGGGAAAAAAAGGAATGGTGTTAACCTGCGAGGGAAAGAGGTTTGGATTTAAAAATCATAGAAATTACGTGTATATTGTATATCAAGTAGAAATTTGTGAAACTCTAAGACTACTACATTTTTCAATTGATGAAATCAGAGACCAAAACAATATTCAAAAGATGAAATCAAAGGCCGGGTCAATATTTCAAAGAAGAACCAAAGAATGGTAGAAAGGCTTTGGGAATGACTTCGGACACCATAGAAATATTTTAGAGATTAATTTGAAGCCTTGATAATACCTGACAGTATATACGATTAATGGTGAAATTAGAATATATACACACACACACACACACACACACACACACACACACACTGTACATTATTTTGACTTAATCTTATCTGTAAGTCATTATACTTAAATTAATCAGAAATAAGTCTGAGGACCATGTCCTTGCATTACTATCCATAGGTGAAAAGTCACGACAGAGTGTCAGTAAATGAGTAAAGGTGATGACATAATTTTAGCAGAGATTCAGTCATGATACTGTATTGTATCAAAAATTATTTAAAAAAGATAATGAAATTATACAGGAACGTTCACCATTCATGTACCTACATCAGTACAGGTAGTAGGAAGTTAGGAACAAAAAGCAAGACACTATTTCAAGAGTTGAAGCATGTAAACTATTTTATAATAGGTAGATGTGACCAGAGACATATATACACATGTATATATGTCTCTGACGTGAATTTGAGAAGATTGCAGATTTTTCATATTATGTACAATTTCGAAGTATTCACGTAATATAATAAAGGAAAAACTAACCAATACATTCCATAAGAAATCCGTACAACTATATTTTCAAAGACCTTGCTATATCCCGTGAATATTGGGTCAATAAGAAATTGATACAATTATGTCAAAGACAATGAAGAATTCTAAAGCTAGGATGGAAATTGTTGTAATGTATATAATATAAATACATTTTTTTTACCGGTATATGAATGGATGCATATGTAAGTCAGAGTCAAGCTCAACTTTACTTGTACATGAGTATTTCTTAAAATGTTTTCACATCTTTACATGTACATGAGTATTTCTTAAAAAGTTTTCACATCTTTACATGTAGCTGTAAGGATTTCTTTGTTTTAGCACAATTAGATACAAACATATAAACATCACTTTAAAAACACAGATCAAGGTCATCAATTGTCATTTTCAAACATCACATCTTGAGCCTTATGGCTGTTGATCTCTCTTTTTTTTTTTTACATTATTTTCAAGGTCATATTTTGATATAGTTAATGATATGATACACATGACAGATGACTTTCAGTACAGGTAAACGCTATCACTAATGCAACCATATAACAGAACGTCAGTCAAACTTACCAAAATTGTCAATAAGACAAAGATGAGATACTGTTTTGCATTCAGTCCAAAGAACAAGACCAGTTTTATCACACCCATGCAATGTATGGTAAAATATAATACATGTAATAACAAACTACAACAAAATATAAAATATGAAAGTAAAAACAAAAAATATAATAAATTCAATACTTAAGGAAGAAGTCAAAAGGTTGAACATTCTATTAATACAACAAACCAATCAAAATCCACACTGGTACATGTATTTTAAATGTGTCGTCATGTGTGTATCTGGCAGTTAACATGGTGACAGCTCACACAAAATGCTTGGTCGGCAGATTCATGAGCTGTTACAAGATCTTCATATGACTCTAAGTTCACAATTAACAAGTCATTAGGACTCACTCATGAAATTCTATTGCTAGACAACCAACAACAGACTAGTTGAATATAAAATGCAAAAGCACAGACCACATTTTATTCTCTAACAGCAGAATGTTCATTTGCTACATACACTGGTAGGTAGTTATACTTTTGTTGTGAAGTTAACTTCTCTTGTCAAGTAACAAGATCCTTTGTTCCTAGAGGGTACATACTGTTGCCTAGCCAGACATCATAAACCTTTGTTTCTGACATAGTTTAATAGTTTATCTCCCTTTGCTGGACATATCATAGAAATTTTAAGCCACACAACACATGTCGTCGGTTACAAACTTGATTTCTCCTTCCATAAGATTTCTAATGACAGCCTTGGTGATATAACTTGTGGTGCCATGCTTGATGTTTGGTGGTGTGTTGAAGAACATTTGCATATCGTCTTGTTTCTCAACACCCTCCAGACGACTTTTGTCCTTCTGAAATTCCTCAAATGCATCTTGAATAATCTGAAATGTATCAAAAATTCCTACTGAAAAAAGTTATTATTAAAAAAAATAATAGCAAGTAGACCTATATGGCTCACCTGAGCACCTTGAGCACACAAT
Source organism: Pteria penguin (assembly GCA_035048485.1). Taxonomy (NCBI): domain Eukaryota; kingdom Metazoa; phylum Mollusca; class Bivalvia; order Pterioida; family Pteriidae; genus Pteria; species Pteria penguin. Next base: position 27,506,838 of record CM068582.1, on the reverse strand, counting down.
ACAATTAGAAAGTTTCCAAAGCATTTTAAAGTATCAGAATCTATCCCCAAAAAGAGACTGCATCATTTTAGAACATTGTGATACCTTTAGTTTGTCATACTATACTGCTTTTCCCAAGTTTCTCTTCACAAAGGAGATTATCCTTTTGGATTTTTCCTTAAGGGTTATCCATCCCTAAGAAAATTCTACTGACAAATACATGCTTTTTCAAAAAAAAAAAAATTATTTGAGGAACATGTAAGACACAAATAAATTGGCAGTGTTAAAGAATTACCTACCCATATTTGTTTTCGTTATAGCAAGAAATAAAAATTATACAGTCTTAACATGCTCAATTCATATTTTGGTAATTTCTGAGTCAAACATATCTATCCATGGCATGGTCAATTTTATGTAAATCAGCAAATTATAAACACTTTTTATTTGTAGTATAATATCTTTCCTTCATGGTTCAGTATCAATTATAGAATCCCTGAAATATATATATATATATATATATATATATATATATATATATATATATATATATATATATATATATATATTTATATATAATGAGGGAAAAGGCTGTCTTGCATCACTGGTTGCTAAAGTTATTATTATTAAATGCATCAAAATGTGATATTTAGAGTGCTGATAATGTAAAAATATGTGTAAATATCTTTTTCTTGATTTATTTTCATTCTACAATACCATATGTACTTAATAAACAAAAGATGTATGTTTCCATTTCATGCAAAGTAGGATTTATTACCCTAACTCCCTCTTTTGTCCCCAAATTATTTTAAAAACAATGAGAGGGCAGCTACAATAGAGATGAATTGTATGTGTGTTTCATAATTTTACTCTGCACTCTTTCTACATTATCAGATGTTTCTGTGAACATAAATATTTTTCATATAACCATGCTCAATTTAGAAATAAGCAAAATAAAGGAACATCGCCCTCTTATTTTGACTCAAAATTGATGCAAATAATTTATATTTTTTGGTAAGTTATCACAGATCAAAAATATGATTAAGACCTATAGTTTTACATTATTTTATTACTACTATATTATTTATTATTACTATACATGTAATATATATGCTGTTTTTTATGAAGAGAAATCAACAAAGTTTTATTTCCCCCTCCCCTCCTTCTGATGGAACATACAGGTATGTGATGTGACCTAAAGATCGAGAACCCTTAAGTTCTTGCAAAAGTCATTGAACTTAAAATAAGTTTAAAGTGGACACACACACAGATAAATAGACTGATGGACACATACCCCCCCCAAATATAAATTTCATCTATGAATGAAATATTCTTTTACTTCTTTTTTTTTTGTCTTTAAATCAATAGATCAGGGGCATAATGTATTTGTCCTGTCTGTTTGTCAGTTGTTAACTTAACCTTGGCCATAACTTTTGAACCATGAGGGATATAGACTTCATATTTCAGTTGCTTACTCATCTAATGAAGCCCTTTCAAATAACACATTTTTTTATGCCCCCAGATCGACAGGTCCAGGGCATATTGTATTTGTCCTGTCTGTCTGTCTGTTTGTCAGTTGTCAACTTTAACTATGGCCATAGCTTTTGAACTCTAAGGGATAGAGACTTTATATTTCACATGGGTATTGAAATAATGAAGCCCTTTCACACACCAAGGTCGATGACGTTTTGACAATGACCTACATGTTAAAATAACCTTTTGGACTTTGTTGCCGCTTACAGTAATATCGTTTCCCAAACACAACTGGTTTTTGGGGGTTTTTTTTCTTTTTGTTTGTTTTTTTTAATTTCACTGGAAAAAAACTCATAAAATTTCATATCTACATATCTATTCTACTGAAATAACTTTATCATTTAAAATTTTGAGTTTTTTACAGATTTTATTATTGATAAAGAATATTTTTTTTGCTTCATATTACAACCATTTTTAGTAAATATATAAAGTGGATCTTTATTTTACATTTTATGAAAAGTTTATGATACAATACTTTTGAAAAAATGTTCATCTTTTTAGATTTTATCAGCATCAAAATGAAAGTTAATAACTTTTTCACATATTTACTGAAAGGATGAAATAAATAAATAATCAAATATCTTAAAACACTTAGGAAAATTATTAATTCTTCCCATGATATGTTTTTAAATTCAAAGTGACAAAAACAAATTTGATTTCAGGTGCCAACTTAGACATCATTCAGAACATGTAATGATGTCATACAACAGCACTGAAGTCATGTGACACATCATTATAATCCTGAGTATATACCACCCTATCATGTGTTACACAATATGACGCTTCTTAACACATTCACAACATAGTATGGTAACAAGCTAGGTACACTGGTATGACACAGGTGTCACCTCATGCCCTGAGGTCACCAACCTAAGCAACAGGAGTCATGACCTCATGAAAAATATATATGGGATATTTATAGATTATTGGTAGATAGCTGATGTCATCAGTCTTACAATAGGTCAACTACAGATGTCTATATTTAGATACTAACACAGCATAATATCTATTTTAAGACATATATATATATTGGCTATCAAACTACATCTATTTAGTAAATTTTATGCTATTTATAGAAAGCATGAGTTTTCTTAGAAAACTAAGGTGTTTCATTCTTATATTATATTATATGCTACACATGTAAAAGGTTAAAATACAATTTCTTTAAACATGTACTAAAATGAATATTGTAATTATTATGCATAAGATTGAAAAAGGAACAACAAAAATATTGCTAAAATGTTTCGAAAAGCTTGGGTTTTATTTTTTTTTTTTAACTTTATTAAATATAGTTTAATTTTACATGAGAGACATTGCTGTAATATAAAACCACTGTTCTGATTACAACACAGCTGCACACAGATAGGGACTTCCAAAACTTTCACATCATAATACATTTAACACACAATAGACCAAATCTATGACACAAGTGCATTTGTTTATATTTTTGTATTACAAACACAATAAATAAAATTCTGATCGTGTATTTTAATATGTCTTTTTATCATTCCCAAGCAACAAAGCTACAAAGGAATGCTGTATCACCGCCATACAAACATATGTGCAAATGTGTCTGGAACCATATGAACATAATAAAATACTACCAGGTAACCACTCACTGCAGAGTCCACAAAGTTTCCACAATGTTTCTTACTAAGTTCTTTTAATTATTTTTTTTTTGTGAGGGATGGGAATACATCAGAGATTAAAAGTCAAGGTAATAATGATGACAAGGAATGCTCTGCTAGATGGTACCTTTGTGATTAAAATAGATCAGTTGTATAAAACATTACTAAGAGCAGGAACAGAGTAATAGGATGGGCACCTGCCATGTTTGAGACATAGTTACAATTTCAGTACTAGTACTATCAGAGGCAGCAACCATGTTGGCACTTTTATTCTACTTAGTTAGTATCCATTGTGATTACTGTACATAATTAATTGAAACATGTTTTAGGTGACAAATAATCACACTGTTGTCAAAGTATAAAAATTATATGACAGGCAAAGATAGTTCCTAACTATAATAACTATATAAAAGTGAGTAACATATGTGTGTATCTATTTAAATCTGATTAAGATCATGTGGTCTACAGTTTATTTCTTCATCAAAACAAGAGCAGCGCCAACATAGCATATGCCCCCCTTCCCCCTGAACATGGTACACACACATAAAGTAAGTTTCACATGGATAAAGAATGACAACTCTTGCAATTTAAAGGTTAACATAAAAGAAAAATGGTTAGTTCACAAAAACATTTATCATACACGAAAGTAGCCAATGAGAACCAAAAAAAACTGATAAATGGTAAATTTCCTGTTCATAAAAAGGGCCAAATGGTTAGAAAATGTTATTATTTATACCCACTTTACTTATGCTCAGAAACAAACCCTTTCATTCCTTTCATACACTCTTATTTCACGTACCCTGTCCATGTTTACTGCCTGATCAAAAGTGACTTCAGGATTGCGATGTAACATGGTTGAAACTACCATGAAGGTCTGCAAAAAGAAATTCATGCTTATGGAAGATTTTTTATTTTCAAATATTGTTGAAAGTGACCTACTATGAACTACCGATATTTTCTTGCCAAGTTATTTCATATCAAAAAGTAGTATTTCATGGAAAAGACTCACTCAAATATTTTTCAAACCTTCTGATACTGGGTCGTGTAAGAGAACAAGAGCTGAGTAGTGGTGCAGACAACCAAGTTTTGACAATTGTTACGCTACATTACAAAGACTGAATACTCCTCCCTTAATGTCACAAAATGATTGGAAACACATTAAACAACATCAAACTAACTACTGATACTTTTTAAAAAGAAAAAATAAACTGACTTTCAAATTCACTTGTAACATAGGCATGCACAGTAATAATATTGGCCAATTAATTTAATCCAAGAGGTTTGTAACATGTTTGAAATGTTTCGGTTTCTTATAACTTGTATGAACCCTCCATTACCTTTTAGTGTAGCATGCCTGTACTCACCTCCACTGTAAGCTGCCTGTAAGCAGGATCTACTATCTTGCTCAGCATCTGTTCCACCAGCAGGGAGAAGTTTAGTTCATACATTGTCATATCTGACAGGGTCGGTTGCTGATCAAATAAATCAAAGTAAAACATCATACTTCATGGTTATAAGTTATAACTTGTGAAAGGTTTCATATTCTGCTAAAAAAAAAAGAAAAAAAAACTTTTTGTGTATACAAGTGGTAGTCAGGTACACTATCAAGTAAGTCCTTTGTAATAAGTAGCATAGTTAAAATTTTATCACCATCTACTTAGGGTGGGTCTGTTGCAAAGGTCTAAATTTGTATGCAATGCATCAGGTAGATGCTGTCACCATATATGTGAAATAATCGTGGAGTGATGTAAAAGATCAATCAATCAATCAATCAATCAATCAATCAGTCATCAGCATCTGAAGCTACACAAGTATACTGAAACAAAATACCAATCCATCTTCTTTTATTGTCTACATATGTAACTTCACAGATTATAATATCAACTGAGGTTGGACAAGTACGATATTTTGGTCATGACATCAACTGAAAGTGCCTTGGCAACTAGTCTGAATTTCAGAGGTCTGTGAATGTCCACTGTGGTACATTGTTGTTAGTGCCATAGTCACTTGACGCCAGTTACTTTCATATTTTGCATTAATAACATAGATTTGTTAAAATAAAATGGATCATAGTATTGCATCATGATAAGAGATGCCATTTGGTTTTTGTCTGTAAACTTTAGGTATCTTGTAATGAGATGAAAATGGTTTTACAAAGACATTCCTTTAAGGTTCAATCCATGCTACAGGATTTCAGTCCTCCATATGAGGTACATGTAGCCTGAATGGCTGAGTAGGCTATAGTAATGTGGAAAAACTCAAGATAACTGCTCACATCCGAGCTCAAATCCAAGTCTGGACAAACGGAAACCACTGTAATAGTTGGGTGGTTGTCTCCAATTCCCTCCACCACCAACCACTGGCTGCTACCATACAGGTGAAATATATGTGGTGTGACATGAAACAACGAAGAAATGAAATTTACTATACCACACTAGATCCCTCAATGACAGCAATGCATAGCATGGCATAATACGCCCATCGCTTAGTTTGACAGGAAAACAGGAAAAAAATGCAAAGTATGGAGATTCCCCCTCTCCAATTATTCAGGACTCAAGATAACACATGCTTTGGCCCAGGGCAACAACCCTGTGTAATATTATTGAAATACATAAGGGCAGTAAGAAGTTATGGCCAAGAGAAAACTTTAACATCCCTTTTGGTTTTTTTTTCTTCTAGGTAAAAAATGTAAGAATAAAGTAGAAATGTAAAAATACAGAAAAAATAAAAACCAGTAATATATATTTATATCAAAGTTCATGTATACCGGTAATTCTAGCACAAATTCAAATTTAAAAGAGACTAAGTGGGAAACGAATTTTAATAATTTTCTGAAAAAATTTTCAAAAATAAAAAAATTCAAAGACCCGTAACTCTGTACTGACAATGGGGATATTTTCAAAAGGCATATTCTTTTATTTTATCACAGTATTCTGTATAAGTTTTATGAAAATCAATTCATGATTACTGAAGTTATATCCCATAGAAGCTGACATTATGCTATCAATGAAAAAAAAAAACCATTTCTAAGCTCAAGGGCCATACCTCTGGCAAAACCCAGTCAATCATACCAAAATGCAAACTGGTACTTACCATCATTGATATAAAGTTATATGCCAAGTTTCAATCCAATTCCTCAATAGACTGCAGGGAAAAAGTCTGGAAAACTGTAAAATCCTTGAATTTTTCAAGTTCATGGACCATAACTCTGGCAAAACCAAGTCAATCATACCAAAATGCAAAGTAGTACTTAACCTTACTGATACATGTATAAAGTTATATACCAAGTTTCAATTCAATACCTTGAAAGACTGCAGAAAAAAGTGAGGAAAACTGTAAAATCCTTGAAATTTTCTAAGTTCAAGAGTCATAACTCTGGAAAAACCAAGTCAGTTATACCGAAATGTGAACTGTTACCTACCCTCACTGATATAAAGTTATATGTCGAGCTTTAATCCAATACTTTGAAAGACTGTAGAAAAAAGTCCATAAAAAACTGTAAAATTCTGGAAGGGCCATAACTCTGGCAAAACCAAATCAATCATACCGAAATGCGAACTGGTACTTGCCTTCACTAATGTAAAGTTAAATGCCAAGTTTCAAATCCAATACCAAGAGTGCAGAAAAGGTCTGAAAAACATTACCTCAGACAGACAGACGGACGGCGGACAACACCATAACATAATATGTCCTGTATTTGAAGGACATATAAAAAGTCAAGTCTACTTAAAAAGCTACTGGTATGAAATAATCATCTGTCATTAACAACCATTTTCTTCTGTTCCTTATCACTATTTTCCACATTAAATCAACCTGTTTTAAGAGGCCATATGGCTACTTTGGTGGTCACCTGTCTTATGTGGCTACTTTGGTGGTCACCAGTCTTATGTGGCTACTTTAGTGGTCACCTGTCTTATGTGGCTACTTTGGTGGTCACCTGTCTTATGTGGCTACTTCCAGGTCACCTGTCTTATGTGGCTACTTTGAGGTCACCTTTCTTATATGGCTAATTTAGTGGTCACCTGTCTTACCGTATTTACTCGAATATAATACGCACTTTTTTTCGCCAATTTGACCCCTCATTTTCTCACTGCGTATTATACATAGGGTTAGAAATCTGGAACTTTTTTCCACGCTTTTAAGCTTATAGGCGGATTTAGAGGAGTGCACATGTCCGTTAAAGTATCTAAAGCCGTCAATCAAACCCACGAGGCTTGAGATAAATCTATTGTCTGTATACTGTCCCCTTCCCGTAGTAAATGCCCAAGGCGATAAAAGGAGTAAAGTCTACAATGTGGCAGAATACTTTTGCCGTGTTATTTAGCAATGGTTTCTGATTAGCAGATTGTACAGGTGATATAATGATTTATCCTTAATTGGTTAATCGATAGTTACGCAACAGGTGAAACTATTTGACTGTAACGGCACGAGCAACGACAGTTTGGATAACATTCATTCACTGGGGTTTTTTTATATATATTTTGTCTTCACAAACCTTTGCGATCTCCTCATAAAGTTCACATAGTATCAGGGACGTATATATCTACGTCCCTGATAGTATATTAGACACGCACGTTCATTCTAACGAGCGAGAAAAAAATGAAGCGATCGTTATGTGAGTCTGATTGTAAATGAAATGAAAGAGAAAAGCGTTGATATCACATGATGAATAAAGGCTGGTCATTCTGTGCCGCTTTTGATAATAATATACGTTGCGCGATTACACTGTAAAAGGTATACGGCAAAGCAAATTCAGCTCGCGGTCATGCTGTTTCAATATGAAATTAACATCTTGTTTTGGATTTTTCCCCTGCGTATTATACACGGAGTTAGACGTTTTTTCACAATTTTCGAGGTCATTTTGGGGGTGCGTATTATACTCGGGTGCGTATTATATTCGAGTAAATACGGTATGTGGCTACTCTGGTGGTCACCTAAGACAGGTTTTACTCTACCTCTCTTTCTCCCTATTTGATACACCTCACCTGAGGTAACAGGTATCCTCCAACTTTAATTCCTCCAGGTGTTTTCTCAAGTATTTCCCACACTCTATCATAGAAATCTTTGGGCACTCTATTGAGAGCGCCATCTAGTTGACGTTTCTGAAGTGGGGTACGATAATCTGCCTCCTGTACATTACGTGTTAAGACAGCCAGCAACATGCTTTTAATTTCGCTTGGCGAGAGAGTGTGAATGTTTACGTGACATTCTTCCTCATTATCTAGCTCAATCTGCATAGCTCGAACAAACCACCTACAAATAAAGTTAGAGTCCTTACATTATTCAGTAACTTACATTACTTACATTATTATGCTATTTTTAAAGGTTCAATATAAGCTTTTCATTCATAAATTCACATCAATGTATGCAATGAAATACTGAATGTGTACTTATTTCAGTGGGGTTTTCCATATAAGTGGAGTACGGCTGCCCCTTTGTGTGCTAAGTCATGGCTATGCTTATACACCTAGCAATATCTTCAAAGACACAAAGGAGAACAGTCATAAGTGGTGCCAATTCATGAATACTCTAATATACCTCAAACCACCATTTTAAATATTTTGTACTAAAATATAATCACGCTTATATAAGAACACAAACTGTAGACAAAATTATTTTCAGCAAATACTATGTTCCTCACCTATGTAACTGATTTACATCTGCTGTCAGCAAACCTGAAGGTTGTTTCCAAACATCTGTAATCCCATTTACACCATACAGTGTATGATATGGTTGAAGTGAAATCAATCATTTTCACTGAGCGCAATATTTGTAGATCATCAAGATTTTATGGTTTTCTTGGTATTTAATTTTGTGAATTTCTTTGTGCATATACATCAATACATGTAAGAACTTTAACAAATGGGGAAGATACATGAAAAGCTTTCGAAGCATTTGATTTTGTTAACAGAATTCATCTCTGAATACATGAAAAACTTTCACAGATCAAATGGAAGCCCATCATCATGACCATGCTTAATTGAATACATGTTGTATGGTGGATTTTTTTATCAAAAGCCACTAAATGCAAACTGGCACATGTGACTTTTTTTAGATCAAAAGTTCAGATCAGTATTATGTGTAATAGTTCGCAGAGAATGTAAATTTGTGGTTACAAATATATTTATGTAGTATCATTATACATTATGATTTCGAAGCATTTGATTTTTTTCACAGAATTCATCTCTCAGTGAAATAGACCCATTACAACTGTTCAAATTTCTAATCTTCGTCATACATTTATATTCGAAGTGTTATCTTTAAACAAATGTAGAGCAAGATAATTGGTTTACCCAATTCTGATTTTGAGTATCCCTTCAAAGATCTCTGGATGTGTTGCAATGAGTTTTCCGATACCAAGAATAAGTTCTTGCTGCAGAACTGCTTGCTGAATGTCATAAGGCATACATTTACTGTATATGACATTCTTCAGGTCGTTAGGACTAATAGGTTTGTCCAGTACCTCTTCCTCGTGGCCAAATACTCCCACAGTGATCTGTTATCATAGATTACACATGTATGAATGTATAAGACACTTCTGTATGCAAAACTTACATCTTAAGTGTGAATAATACTATGCCCTTGTAGAAAGGGGTTTTTTTTTTTGGAATACAGACCAGGTTTAGGTCAAAATGTCGGCTGCCGTGATTTATTCTGAGAAAGTCTAATCTCATTAGAGAGTCATGTTGTATCAGGTATAAAGACTTCATCACTTGTAATCTGAAAGTCATCAGAACAGGACAAAGGAAAGAAAAGAGGACAAAAATATAAAGACTTCATCACTTGTAATCTGAAAGTCATCAGAACAGGACAAAGGAAAGAAAAGAGGACAAAAATATAAAGACTTCATCACTTGTAATCTGAAAGTCATCAGAACAGGACAAAGGAAAGAAAAGAGGACAAAAATATGAAAGAATAAAGTTTTCACATACATGTCAATCAAAGAATTTTTATCTATCTTCAGGAGATAACTTACATGTCTACCCCTGACAAGAACAGTAGTGATTGACGGAGCTAGACTGTCGACCAGCTTGGTGAGGAGAGCTGAGAGCATTCTGACGGTACTCCACTGTTTGTATACTCCAGCTTTCGTGATCAGTTTCTCCATTCTATGTACAATAGACTCGTTCTCTATGTGGTAGTGTGCCCCCTCACGCTGATACAACACCTTGTAGATCTGGCACTGAGCCCACAGTCCATCTGTATACTTCAACATGCTGGCTAAGTCCCAACTCCCTTTGTGAAGAAGATCCTAGTAAATGATCAAAATATTTTGATAAATAATGACTTAAAATGTTTGACCATCTAACAAAAAAAAAAGAATGTTTAAAATAACTCAGTCTATGGTACTGGACTTATGTGGTATTTATAGTAGAATTGACTAGAATCATACACTTGTCTACAAATTTCATTATAACACTTCACTGAGACTTCAGACTGGGACTAACCTTTTTATGCCCCCAGATCGACAGATCGGGGCATATCGTTTTTGTCCTGTTTGTTTGTCTGTTGTCAACTTTAACCTTGGCCATAGCTTTTGAACTGTGAGGGATAGAGATTTCATATTTCACATGCATACTCAACTAATGAAGCCCTTTCAAATGACACCAAGGTCAATGACCTTTTGACCTTGACAATGACCTTCACGCTTGAAATAACTTTTTGGACTATTTTGCCACTGGGGACATTAGTGTTTCATAAACACTGCTTGTTTTTTGATGAATTTTTATGATTTTTTACTGTTAAGACTACCTGTAGGAAGTACAATTTACAGTCATTTCATGTGGTACTAAACTAGGCTATAATCAATAATGTTATTTCAAACTATGAATTCAATTACATGTACTTTGGATTGATTTTCAAAATTACATGAACATTTGCTAGCTTGATGCAGTCCTTATAGGTAAAAAAAAATATAGAGAACATAATCATTGCAAAAAGCACATGTTTTCAAGTCGATGTTTTTCTTGAAGACTGCACCAAGTTAGCAAATATTCAAATCATTTCTTAAAGTGGTACTAGAGTGCTGGAGGACTTTAATTTTTATAAAATCCTAATTGAATTTTCAAAGAATTCACAAAAATAATGCTCTTTCTGCTTCAGAATTTCTCTGAGAGATACCTAAAAATACCCATTTGCCCAATTTTACAGGAAAACTCAAGTAAAAATTAAGGGCTTCATGCTCAACTCATAACATCATTTTACTATGACGTCACAATGCCAACATTAAAATGATAATTATAACCCTGGGAAAAGTAACATTTGTACAACTTCTGACATCACGTATTACGGAAATTAACGACTGAAAAAATCCATCGAGCTATTCATGAAGTATTGTATATATCACATAATTAGAGTCATGCACAAGCGTTATTTTTTGTTGAGTCTTGTGTGTACATACACATATTACATAGATAAATTGTGAACATTCTTATAGCACATTTGATTGGATCTTGACAATAGAAAGAACACAATCTAAGCCACAGAATAATCCATTGATTTACAACAAAAATCAGTAATAATACAATAAATTCAATGACAGAATCAGGTCATCTGAAAAATTTCCTTGTCTACTTGAGAAGTATGAAATGAAATTACCTGCTCATTGAATGAAAAATCTTCATCTTTAAGCTCTGGTAGTTGTGGGATTTCTAACAGACCTTTGAAGCTAGATTTGAGTGCTTTTTGCTCAAAGGGAATGAAGAGATCCATGGAATCATGATGAGAATCCAAAAAATCCAGATGCTCCTTACATCCAGATGAAATCATTGACTGAATGTAGAAACAAAGTAATGATTTAATGTTATTTTCATAATGGTAATTTAAGTCATTTTCAAATATGAAATACTGGTATTGCTGTGAATTCCCTGACTTTTACCAATGCAAAGCAGTAACAGAGCCAAATTGATTCAGTTTCTTTAATGGAACAAGAATTATCACTGACAAAAAATATTTGTAATTATTATGATATAAACATTTCTAATATACCTGTAGCTTGCCCAGTCTCACTCGAACACCATCAACATCTCCCCTCTTAAACTGTGCAAGGAGATCTAGAAACTCTTCAAAATCTGGGCCTCTGTCAACCAAGAAATTTTTATTTTGTATAAAAATGCATACCATTCTAATGTAAATAATGACCTCGCTAAAGCTGATTTAAAAATAACATGACTCAAGCAATATACATGAATTTCATATAAAAGGTAGTTCTTTCTTTCTTTTATTTTCTCTCTTGGTGAACTATAATTGACATACAGTACTTTTCTCTGTTTCAAGTAATTTATGAGACACATTCTAGTATGGCATGTACCCTCTGAATATGAGTATCTCAAAGATAGAAGAGAATTTTTTCAATTAATGACCTTTGTCATAGTCAAACTAGCAAGTGTGAAGGACAGAATTTGAGAGGCATTCCAATGAGGAAACACCCCTGACACTCTTCAAATATCAAAGTTATGCTTTCAAAACTAAGATTATTGAAACCTGAAATACTTTAACCTTGACAACAATTGTCAATACTGGGCATCACAGTCCAGAGGCTTAAAAGAATCTAAATATTTATTTCAATAGAATTACCTTAAAATGTTCTTCTTCAGTTTGCTATAACCATGTATTATCTTTTGAAATGCAAAGTAATTCAAGGGGTTCTAAAAGTTTAAATCTGTAATCCTTTGCTGTATATGGGTATTATAGTTTTATTCAATCACATACCTGACATTATTTTCTCGTATTAACATACAGAAAGTAGGCCTCCCTGATAACTTCCAACACTTTGACAGGAATGCCAAGTCACTCTGAAAATAAAAAGGTAAAGTGCAGTGTTCCCAGAAACACTCAAGTCACCTGTGAAGTGGCATGATTGAAGAACAGATTATAGACAAAATGATACCTCAATGTTGCTTTGCAACTGATGCAAAACACTTTCTTTTATAACTAACTCTACAACTAAATTACTAAATATGTAAAATTTAACACACACACTAAGTTTGTTGATTGTACATTTTGGTTTACCTTCATAAATAACCATATGGCAATTAAGTCTGATACACATAACTGACCAAGTATTCTGTTTGTTTTGTCATTGTTTTACCCCACTCCAAAACTGTCATTTTCATGTGGTGGCTGCATCAGCCTGGTGCAGTGCTTCATAATTTTGTCCCATGCTACAGACCCACCTGAGGCAGTAAGGGATCTTTCGCATGATGACAACATATATGGAAATCTTACCCTGAGATCATCCAGTACTACTGACATGTCCTGGGCCAAGTAGAAGTCACTGACCTCAAACAGTAGAGGGTAACATAAAACTGTAGATCCACTGACCCGATAAATCTGAAAAAAAAAGCAATAAAGCAATCAAATTTTTCAGAGGTCAAGTATGATTTGGCCAGAAGTGTAACAATACACAACGTAAATTACACATGTAAATTACATATTAAACTGCTGACACACTCCTTTTTCTCATACTATCGACTTAAAAAGAATATCATGCCACTCTAAACATCTAATGATAAATTTTCATCTGGCATCCATGGCTGAACGCTTAACATGATGGGATAGCAATTCATTGTCCAGTGCTCACAATGACCATTGGAATATCATACTGTGTCTTTAGTAAGGCACCTATTCTATATTTACATAGACAATCCAGTTTTGAATGGGTACTGGCTTCAGCTGGGAAGTTTCCAGGTGATAGCCTGGTATTCTGTCTACTGACTCTAATCCACTAGGCAACGTAAAATCCAAGTACCGTATGTACTCGAATATAATACGCACCCGAGTATAATACGCACCCCCCAAAATGACCTCGAAGATCATGAAAAAACGTCTAACTCCGTGTATAATACGCAGTAGAAAAATGCAAAACAAGATACACAGTGGAAAAATCCAAAACAAGATGTCAATTTCTTGTTGAAACAGCAAGACCGCGAGCTGAATTTGCTTTGCCGTATACCTTTTACAGTGTAATCGCGTAACGTGTATAATTATCAAAAGCGGCACAGAACGACAAGCCTTTATTCATCGTGTGATATCAACGCTTTTCTCTCTTTCATTTCATTTACAATCAAATTCGCATAGACTTAAAATGTTTTAATTAGTACCCTCATCCCAAACGATCGCTTTATTTTTTCTCTCTCGTTAGAATGAATGTGCGTGTCTACTATACTATCAGGGACGTAGATATATACGTCCCTGATACTATGTGAACTTCATGCGGATATCACAAATGTTTGTGAAGACAAAATATATATAAAAAAAAAAACTAATGAATGAATGTTATCCAAACTGTCGATGCTCGTGCCGTTACGGTCAAGTAGTTTCACCTGTTGCGTAACTATCGATTAACCAATTAAGGATAAATCATTATATCACCCGTACAATCTGCTAATCAGAAACCATTGCTAAATAACACAGTGCAAGTATTCTGCCACATTGTAGACTTTACTCCTTTTATCGCCTTGGGCATTTACTACGGGAAGCAGACAGTATACAGACAATAGACATATCTCACACCTCGTAGGAATGATTGACGGCTTAAGATACTTTAATGGACAAACGCACTCCTCTAAATCCGCCACTGAAGCTTAAAAGCGTGGAAAAAAGTTCCAGATTTCTAACCCTATGTATAATACGCAGTGAGAAAATGAGGGGTCAAATTGGCGAAAAAAAGTGTGTATTATATTCGAGTAAATACGGTATATGCTCCTGTCATATAAACCTTTATGGCTTCAAGAAAGATTTAATTTTTAACTAGTTGCTAACTTCCAGTCATTTCCTTTTTCATTTTCACTTTTTCTTCCTCCTATTTTTTTCATTAACAACTTCCATGTATTTTTCTATCCTGTTACAAACCTTAGAAGTACTGAGTACACCAAACGGTCTCTTTGGTCTCCCTGACAGTCCAAGCTTCTTGTTGATGCCCAGATACTCATAAGCTTTAGACAACTCTTTAGGTGACCAGATCTGTATGGGCTCCACCTGGTGTGGGGTTTGGGTTTGAATGCCATACGTGGCAAGAAGTTGCTGAAGACGAGCACTCTCTGCTATGAGAATAACCTGCACCACAAGGTCAGGTGGAGTGATCTATAAATATAACAGCATTGTTGAGTAAGAATCACAATATAAAGAGCTGATTTTTCAAACATTAAACATAGATTATTCAGACTCCTAGATGAATAGGTTTCCTCAGTCCTGATCCAAAAGGAATAAGTTTCATTAAATATTCTAATGCATTTTGTTTGTAACATGCGAACTCATTGGTTGTCTGATTTAAAAACTGCAAGGGTATTCACGATACCTTTGCAGTTTTTGATATGACGTCATGATACCCTACAGTTTTTTATAAGACGTCTCCGTGATTAGCAACTTGGTTTAGAAAACTGTAACTGTGCATGTTGCCTCTAGTTGTTATTTTTTTTGTCAAATGCATTAATGGGGTTACCATGCATGTGTTTTACAAAAACTGACAGGGTATCAGCGCCTCGCAGTGAAACTTTAAAATTTCTGACAGGGCACTCGCCGATACCCTGTCAGTTTTTGTAAAACGCTCGCTGGTTACCCCTAATTTCAAACTGATGACAACAACTATTTACTTGGTCCCTTCAAGTCTGACCTAAATCTTAACAAACTGTACAATTTAACTTTATATCAAATTATGTATAACATCCCCCAAGATATTCCTCAATCCCATATTTTGTTCAGTAATGTTCAGAATAAGTTAATGGTTGATGGAGATCGAATGTACATTATTTGACATTCAACTTCTGGTATATAAATCTATGTTAATACACTTTAAAACTACCAAGTTTTTCTTACAGTTTTGTATGTAACAAAAAAAGTAAATACTTGATTAACCAATTGCAAAATCATTTAAAAATTAATGTCAACACAATGAAGAGAGGGAAAATATGTGTAAGACAGAATGTGAAACTTTAAAATTAAATCTCTTTGTTATTCATGGGACAAATTGGATTAAGAATGTGTGCTTAGTTTTTGACTCATGGATACATACAAGGTGTCATAATAGAAAACCCGAGGCTTTAAGGTACAAAAATACATCAAAATTCCTCTTAACATAAAAGAATAATGTATTCACATATGCAGTTATGTATTACATGCAACATCACTGAGGCACATATACCTGGAAAGATGAATATCGCTGACTGACTTTAGGACGTTCTGAGGCTGGTAGATGACGTCTTATGGGGTCAAGGTCATTAACATTCAGCAATCCGTTTACTGAAAACAAAAATAACATCTAGATCTATTGACAGATGATGATCTGATAAAGCTCAGTGATAAATTGTGAGAGAAACCCTGATTATGAATTTAATGCATCCATCTCATACATGATACTTCCACATTAAAATGGTGTAGCTCAGATGGTTAGGTGCTTGGCTTATGACCACGAGGTCCCAGGTTTGAGTCACATCAGATGTTCACTGGTGTCCTGTCTTACAGACAAGATAGTAAACATTGAAGCCCCTTGTCTGGGAAAATGTAGCATGTAAAAGATCCCTTACTGCTTTCCATGGGACCATTTTATGGGTCTAGATTCCTGTGCACTGTATCATCATACAGATGTCAATATAAATGTAATAATCTTGCTGTGACGTAAAATTGATTGATTGAATACTGTTTTACGTCGCCCCACGATTATTTCACGTATATGGTGATGGCATCTGCCTGATGCATTGCATAGAAATTTAGACCTTTGCAACAGACCCACGCAAAGCAGTGAGGGATCTTTTACGTGCCATGCCCACTTGACACGGAACCTTGATCTTTACTGTCTCATCCGAAAGACAGAACACCAGTGCGCCCTGGGTAGGAGTTGAACCTTGGACCTCTGTCATGAGCCGAGCACCTTGTCCACTGAGCCACGTCAGTGACGTAAAACAAGAATCAAACATATTCATTTATACTACAGCGTTCACAAGAACACAGTGTCTCCTGCTGTCCTGTTTTCAAAAATGTGACACCTACACACAGACAAACAGACTTCAGATAAAGTGATCCCCATAAATTGCAGTGCTTCATAAGCACACAAAAACTGCCATTTTTTACATAAGATTTTCACGCTGGAAAGATAAATTGTATGTTATCAGAGACAAATCTGATACTTACCCAGAAGTTGGGACACAAAGTAAATAGACTGTCCCATGAGGAACACGCCATCTGTGGTGCCTACAGCACTCGGGTACTTCTCCGTACTGCCTGGATTCTGCTTTTCTCTTTCTACATTTTCTTTGGGTACAAAGTAATACATAGGGAGAAGATTCCCTATAAGAAAATGATAAGCAGTTATGATATACCTTTATAATGATAAAGATTAACTATAACGATAAACTTGCATAAAAAACATACATACTCGATTATAACTCAATCACCTTGTTTAACCTTTAAAACTCACTGAATTTGACTTGAGACTCATTGTTTTCATTTTGATGTGTCCATTAGACCCATTATGAAAATTTTCAAAATGAACCAATGTAGGTCCAAAACAAACTATCAGTATACAAAAAGGGTGTACCTTCATTTGTTTTATGAAGCAAGGGCTCCAATTCTTTCTTGTACATCTCCATTGCCTCATGGTTATTCTCAAATACACCTAAAATTCAAATACAAGTCTTATGTATAAACTTGTTTATCTGCAAGTGTAGCACTTAAGAAATGTCAATGTATTTTCAAACAATTGTTTTGTTTTTCAGACTTTAAAATATGTTTTGGATATAGTCCAGAAGAAAAAAAAAAGAATTTTTAGGTTTTGAAGAAATCATGCAAATGCTTTATTTTGGTGACATTAACATAAGGATTCATAAGACAGAAATCGTCTAATTCTAACAGGCACACTTGCACAATTGACCCTACACCAATCCGGGTGAGACCTGCTCTTGATTTTATTACTCTGATAAATGATATTATCTAACTCTCTTGCCCTATCAAGGCTCCAGATCAGAGTTAATGATGTGAAGACAACTGGGAGTGTTGGTGCAGTATCTTAATGTCAAACCCACCACCAAGATCCCAGCTGTTTGAAGGAGACAATACTTACTGTCAATGATGAGGAAGACAAGAAACAAGGGCCATTCACATTCCACGCCATCAAATGACTGAAAAACGAAAATATGGTAAGTTATTCTACATAGATTATACTGGATAGTAAAGGCAAAAATCAGAAACATACAAGAATAAATTTCTAAACAATACCAATTCCAATCTGTTAATTTTCACATACTGGATACTGATTAAGTTCAAAATTGAGAAGACCAAAAGAATCTTCATATCTAACAACAAAATATCCGTCTACAATACTTGCCTTGATTTCAGCAGGTCTGTAGTATTTTCTTCGCTTGTCTTCGAGAACGGTCATAAAACCATCACGAAGGAAGCGTTTGATACCATACTTCCCCTTCAATTTCCTGATGACCTTGTTGATCGTCCTTATCTTGACAGGTGTTTCATGTATAGCAAAAGCTGGCCAGCCAACCGTTGCCAATAACGACGCATCTGTATTCTATAGGCAGAGAGATCAGTCAACAATAGCTCTCAAAACTATGAATTAATCAAAATTAATTACCAGATCATAATTGAATTCATAAATATTAATACTGCATATTGATTTATTAATTTCTTTTTACTGACAATATCAATCATAATCAATTTGTTTTAATCTTACAAAGAATTTTTAATTTCCTACCTCTTTGTTATATGTATTCTTAATTCAACCCATGTTAATATAATTTTATTTGGAATGAAACCAAATATCAGTCAGAAAAGTATTTATAAAATTCTTTAATAACAATGTACCTTAAATATAAGAAAAAATAAGAATATCAATTGACAACGCACTCATGCAATCAAAATGCAAACAGGCTGACAAGAAATGCTAACGCATGTACATGCAAAATTCAGAATAAAAATAAACATTTATTACTATTAAAAAGATGTGCAATTAATGGGAAAATATCATGTTTAGACAAATTTGATGTATTAGTATTGTATATTCACCTGATATTTATTCCATTGAAATTTAATTACATTTAAAATGTGTTTGAAATCGAATAGTTTACAATAAAATAATCCCAAAACTTTTTACGCCACATAGACTGATGTTTGCCGCTCGAAGTTGCATCATTCTATTGTGAAGTAACAATCCGCGCATTGACATCAAAATGAAAATTTCAGCAAGACATGGTTTGTGGGGCATGAGGCCTCATATATCATGTAAAATATGAAATTCATATATTAGATATCATAGTTTATATGTATTCATTATGATACATTATATTAGAATAATGTGCCACAGAATGGATTTTGATATCATGTTATATCATTCTACACTTCATAATCACATTATTCAGGGACTGATTGGTCCAGTAGTGTCACACTAGACTTCAGATCTGAGAACCCGAGTTCAACTCCAGTCTTCGGCTCACATTTTTACTAATCTTTTCATAATCTTCTGCCCCCCTATCTGTTCTTCGGGTTGAGATAGTATAAACCGAGGCCCACATGTCATGTTTTACATTAGCTCATTATCCCTCACTACTTTAAGTGGGTTGTAGCCACCATATAAGAGCAAAACATTTTGGAGTAACCTATACTAGTACTTTGTACTAGAGCCTTGAATCAGAGAATTAGGTTTACACACCATCATTGATTAACAGTATTACATTATCATATTACATATAAACAGAGTCAACATAGCCTCGTGTGTGGTGTGTTTGACATGTGACCAGGAGGTTCAGTGTTTGAGTATCAACCCGGCTCACTACACATTTTACACCAGAAATTAAACAGAAATCTTAATAAAACTTCAGATCTAAGGACCCAAGTTTATTTGCAGCCGTCAGTTCACGTTTTTCTCCTGATAAGACAGAATAAACCTAGGACCTGTATCACGGTTAACATTAGCTCATATTTCCTCGCTGCTTATAGGTGGGTCAGTAGCCACCATATAAGGGCTGCAATTCTGGAGTAACCAACACTACCACCCTGTACTAAAATCTATAATCAGGAAATCGGGTTTATCACACTCTCAAGGAATGAATATTTAAATTTCATAAATATTCTAAATCACAATTATATTTGAAATGCTATCATGTACAAATCAAATCTTTTGTATGAAATACACATGCATTTTATAAACATTAGCCATCAAAGTCCAGGGAGCAAACTGTTTTTGACTGACATACATTCGATTGTTAACAAACAGAATGCTAATATGCCACACAGTTTCTTAATAAAAAACAATGGTTAGTCTGTGTTGTTGCAGCATCACATTACGTTTGCCATAAGGCACTGTATAAGCATGATGTGAGCCTGTGTTGGTACATCTAATTAGTGCCGCAGTGTATAGTGGACCCAGATCATGTGGTCATCCAGTAGTAGTGCAATGCTGTAGTAGCTCTTGCTTAACAATGATGAGCATTGATGCACAATATATCTAAAGCGCATCATCTATCTACTTATCCATACATGTTATAAATTACAGCTGTTATGTAACATCTGAACTCTGGATATTACTGAAGCAACATTTAAATCTACTGTACAACTAAAACGAACATAAAATCTTAATAGTTCCTAACACCAATTTCAAAAATGAACTAATACACATACATGATTAGAGATATGGGGTTTTTTAACCATCTTAGAAGTAACATGTTTTCAAGCAGATGTTCCATATCAAAATTTTCAATAGACTTGATATTTTTAGTGAATATTTCAACTTTTTTTTTTCATTTTTCTTTCTATTCCATTTTTTATTTTTGTTTGATGTAAGTTTTTATTTTTTGTTTTTGATGGTAGACAATGAGGCCACGACAACCAATCTGCAACTCCTGGGGGACTTTGTGCCACTCTGCGGGTCTGAAAGGGGGATCCCCCTGACTACAAAATGATACAGACTAGAGCACAAAATTAAAACTTTTAATTGAAATACAAGAGTGTTAAGTAAGAAATGTTCTAGAGTTTAACATCTTCCTGAATAATCTTCAAATTGTAATGGAATCTGGAAGTAAAAATTTTTCAACAATTCAGTTAAAGTGGTACAACAAGAAATCAAACAACTGGCATCACCACCTGCCTCCTAATGCAAGTGTTTATACACAAGCCAACTCTGTTGAAATCCTAGCAGATTTCTCTCAGATATCCATTTATGATACATTATACCAAAGCAATGAAAACATGATTGGAATCAGGTCACTGTTGCATGATTCTTAGCAATGCAGCCTAACAGAAGATCAAAGATCACACTATAAAACCAACCTTGGAATTCGACTCTCTGGGTAGTATTCCTTTAAGAATCGTCCGGTTTCTATTGTGAGCATCATAGTCTACAAATACAACAGACCAAGACGCCCCTTGGTTGCCAAACATGTTAGTACCATTCACCACTTCCATGGCTGCTTTGGAGAAACCTATTGAACTAAGAAATCCAAAATTTTGGCTTTAGATTTATGAATTATGAATGTGGACCCATCGGTAAATGTTTCCAAACACAGAAATATGCTGGTCCATTGTGGTTCCTGATAAAATCTTGTATGCTGTGACAAATTTAAAAGAATAAGCTGTGTTGTCTACTGAAACTTACAATTAAACATAGTCAAAATTCAGTATCTTGACCCCTTACATCTGGTATACAGGGGCTATCTCAAAGTCAAAACATTGGTCCTGAAATTTTTCCTTAATAATATGATTTGACATGTGTAAAAGTGATAGGTTAAAAGACTATGCTTATCTCCAATATATTTTCATGTCCCAAATCTATAACGTATCTGCTTTACCGCAAAGTTGGCTTAAGAGAATATTCACAAGTGTTTTCTTCTGATTGGCTGACGATGGGCAGAGCGAGATTGACTGACAGCGGGATTTGTAAAATAGTACATTATATCATTGCAGTTTTGTTTACTTAGTTATTCATCATAATCATTATTAGAACAAATATAAATCTTAATTAAGAACAAATTTAATCAAACCTTACTGAACATGGCAAGCTGCAAATGCTACTATTAAGTCCAATATTGAAATTTCAAAATAAGCGATAAGCTGTTAAATTAGAGTAGCGTTTAGCAAAATATTTCAGAACTTCTTGCATTCTTTGAGGAGAAATTTGTGAGATATCTTTTACAGTTATCAGATGAGAAATGCCATGCCATCTGTCCTGGGTTTTAATCTTGATATGAGAACTTTAAAATTCATCTCAAAAAACAGATACAATACCTCAAACATTCGAAGGTATTTTCAATATTTATGAATAAAGGGTGTGACGATTCTCAGATTTATTATTTATTGAGAATAATATGTATTATTATACATGTATTTTATAAATCTTTTATGATACTAATGACACATGTCTAACACATGTTTGTGAACAAGTCCTAGATTTACGGCTGCCAAGTAAAATTTTTGATATCCTGAACTACCAATATTTCAACAAAAAAAATTCTCCTTTGACAAGACATTGAAGTTTGACTATACATGTATATGAAAACATTCCTGCCCAACAGAATTTTAAAAATAACGAATAACAGATTTATTAACAAAGTCACAAACTATGATATCTTTTCATACTTTTGGATGATATAATTTCTTTGTAAATCTATCTTTTTATCACACTGGGTCTTTATCTACAGTACAATAGTATCTTTTGTATTACATATTTCATTTAATTGAGGATGTTACTATAAATAGGCAAGCATATAACTAAACAGTTCTACACATCCAGTTAACTGTTAAGGTTTTTATAAGCTGAAATCAATACAATAAGCAAAATATACATATATGAACATGATAATAAAAGAATAGAAAATAAACTAACATTCAAGAAACAAGAAACAGAAAAAGCAAAAATTCAATTCAAATATATCTGTGAACAGATGAAATGCTTTCAAAGCTCCTATAAGAAAGCTGTTAGTATATACATGCTTTCAATACTTTTCTGCAAAACAAAATACATGTACATCCTTGCAAATTAACTAAGGGGGAGACAAACCTTGGAGTTAGACTCGCGGGGAAGAATGGTCTCAAATATAGTTCTGTTTCTGTTGTGTGCATCAACATCGACGTACACTACAGACCAAGATGCGCCATGGTTACCGAACAAATTGGCCCCGTTTATTGATTCTAGGGCCGATTTTGCCATGCCAAGTGAGCTGTGGATAATCGAATCTTTAAAAGCATGTTGATTTTTTAAGCATGAAATACAAAAATTATGCCTATGTTACAATCCACACACATTTTTAGCTTCATAGATGACGGTATGAGAAATTGAATAATATTAGACCTAAAAAATGGATAAAATTCTTCTAAATTTTTATGCTTTATATTCTTGGCAATGTTTGTTATAGGTAAACTTCAACAATTTTTCAATTTCAATATGAAAAACATTACAATCAAAAACAGTACATGTTATTCCAAATTTTCCTAAATATCAGGTTCATTTCTGTGAAGGGCAGACTTAGTGTATTCCTCATTTGGTCTTTACACTGATGAATTACAATTCTAAATATTTTAAGTATCCTCCTCAAATATTGAGTACTTCTTAAACAATTTACACTGAGTTTACAAGGATATATTTTATGATTCAAGAAAATAATTTCGATTTTCTTCAAAAGTTTGAATGATACCTGGCATGAATTTCAGTGGATCCATTGTTGTATTTACTGCCCCGTTCCCACATGCCGTAGTCTGGCGTGCGATATGCCCTCTCCACATAAAACACCAGATTCTGGACAAAGTTCACCTCATCAGTTGTATAAATAATCTGCAGAAAATCATATTCAGTTTAAAGACTCCAAAATTACACAAAACAAATTTCGTTTGTTATTCCAATCTATCGTGGAATCATGTAATCTATATAGTTGCATTGCAGTAAGCACGTAGTGGAGGAAATAGTTATACATAGAGATAATATCCATGGTTGGAATACAGAGAGAGAATATCCATGGTAGGTACACTGACATATCTTTTTCTGCTCAAGATCTGAACCTAGACCAGGTACGAGGAAAGGCTAATTATAACTGCATATTATGCTGATCAAGTTAAAACACTAAATTTTATGAGGTTAACTGGTAAACAGAAAATGTAATAATTTGTTTAAACTTCAACCTGTGAAAGAAACCCTAACAGTATGTATTACAAGATAAAGGTATTCTGTATTCAGAATATGACTGGTGAGGTTGTTAGATTCTCCATACACTTCCTTTTATACATATTTCTAACCAATCTTTAAACGATTTATAAATCAGTATTTGTATCATACCAGAATCATTCCACCTACATGGTGGATCACCTGAAAAAAAGCTTGCACAATGTAACAACCCCCACCTGAAGCACGGAGGGTTTTTTTTTTCTCCACATGTCCAATGTCTACTGCCATGTGGGACCTCAGATTTTAGTGCCTCATCCAGAGGACATGAAACTGACAAAATACTGGCACGACTGCAACTTAGATCTTTAGAAGATCCTATACTGAACATCTTAACCTAGGAGACACACTAATTTCCTGCCTATGTTTATGCCTTTGTCTATAGCGCTGCCAAGTCTCATCATGTGACACAAAGAATTCTTGAGAAAAAATTATACCAATGAGTTCTGGTAATTGTTTTGATATAAAAAAGATGCCATAGATCAATGCCTGGGGGATCCTTAAACATATTAAATGATTTTGTGTAAATGAATAATGAAACCTGATTTTTATACAAAATCCAAAGTACTTTCTTGTATGTTGATTTGTGCATATGCATTTCAAGACATTTTAAGAAGTGTAAATACGTTTCAAGCTTGTTTAAATACTAAACAAGTTAACATTTAATCACTTAATAAGTCGAAATTCATGATTACACTCATTCAAATGAAATTTTACACAGTAGTGAGCAACTTTTTATTGCCCAAAAATAATTAAAATAATTAATTTAAATAATGAACCATGACAGAATTCCATGCAAGAATTGCCAACCTTACTGTTAAACTATCATTACAACTACAGCAATGGTGACACACCATTAACATAGGTGTGAACCAATACCTGCAGCCCAGAGGTTATCATCTGCACAAGGAAGATCAGGTACACACCAACTATCATTACAACAACAAGAATGGCAACACTCCATTATCATAATAGTGAACCAATACCTGCAGCCCAGAAGTTATTATCTGCACAAGGAAGATCAGGTACACACCAACTATTACAACAACAAGAATGGCAACACTCCATTATCATAATAGTGAACCAATACCTGCAGCCCAGAGGTTATCATCTGCAAAAGGAAGATGAACCAATACCTGCAGCCCAGAGGTTATCATCTGCACAAGGAAGATCAGGTACACACCAACTATCATTACAACAACAAGAATGCCCACACTCCATTATCATAATAGTGAACCAATACCTGCAGCCCAGAGGTTATCATCTGCACAAGGAAGATCAGGTATAGACCAACTACGTCAATCTGTAAGTGCTGATACTCATCATCTTTGTAGATTGGGTCTCCGGTAGTCATGTCAAAGACGGAATGAAGAGCATAGTCTGGACTCTGATTAGCCTTAAACAGCTCCACCTGGGGAGAAAAACATATTCAAATCTATGTCATAGGTGTAAATATAAATACATATATATGTATATATACTGTTGATCGGTGCAGTGTAGTGCAGAGAAATTAATATGGTCATGGCATACCTAGCTACAAAATGGTACATCAAACAAGAGAATGTTTATAAAACATACCAAACTAATGAGAAATGTTCCTATTTTCTGCAACCTGTTTATCTTATATCTGTTTTCCTATAATGTAAATTTAACTGAACGTTTATAGGAAACCTTCTTCTTTTCATCTCTAAGTACATGTATATATTTGTATTGAAGTTTGGTTTGAATCTGATGCATGGAATCTGAGTCACCATCCAAAAGTCATGCTTTTACAAAACTTTCACTGTTTATCAAGTCATTACCTTGAACTTTGGACCTCAAAACCTACAGTTATCATCTTCTCATCATTACTACGTATATACCAAATTTGATTTGAATCTGGCTTTGGTATAGGTTATGATCAGAAACCATGTATAAGACAGAATAAAAGAATGATTGATTGGCTATTGTTTTCCATCACTCCATGATTATTTCATGTATATGGTGACAGCGTCTGCCTGATGCATAGCATAGAAATTTATACCTTTGCAAAGGACCCACTCAGAGCAGTGAGGGATCGTTTACGTGCCATGCCTACTGTGACACAGGACTTCTGTTTTTACTGTCTCATCCATAAGACAGGACACCAGTGTGCCCAAGGTGAGAGTCGAAGCTGGGACCTTTCGGTCACAAGCTGAACACTTCATCCACTGAGCCACAATGGCTTGAATAACAGAATGAAGACATAAATAAAGAAGCAAAGACCTTTAAATGCCTTCATCATCTTATTGCAGGGCATAAAAATTGCAAAAGCTTATTTTTGCATGCAACTCAAAAATTGGCATATCTTCAAAAAGAATTCCAATATTATCATTCTTTTAAAGTATATACTTTGTGAAAATTTGTTCAGATACAAACTCATCTGAATATTCTCACTAACAAGTGAAATTGTGAGTTTTTCCTGTCTGGCATATTCTGTGCTTTGACATCTTATACACATTTCTATTTTGCCGAATGACTTTTCTACTTATTTCACAGAAGTTTTACCTTTTCAGCCTGTCGAATCCAGCAGAACAGAATACCTCTCATGCATTTTACAGCAGTCTGTGCAAGTTCATGGGTACGACCTTGATCATCATCTATTTTCCTGAAGACAAAGAAGAACATAATAAATAACAAAACCAACAATCTTAATTTTCAAT
Source organism: Pteria penguin (assembly GCA_035048485.1). NCBI lineage: Eukaryota > Metazoa > Mollusca > Bivalvia > Pterioida > Pteriidae > Pteria > Pteria penguin. The sequence goes on along the minus strand of CM068582.1, from coordinate 27,479,869 downwards.
ATCCAATTTACTCCTTCTGGAGTATGCTTCTTATGGCTGCAAAGCTCTCTGGATGCTTCTTGGCTTATCCTACTAGGTTAATTTTGTAATTAGGTCATTCCACAAACATTTCGGACTCCCATAATGTTCACCTTGAATATCACTTATAAGATTGATTATTGTTTTAGTCACTCCACAATTATTTCACGTATATGGTGATGGCATCTGCCTTATGTAGTCCTGTCTCCGTAAAGTCATCATCAATGAAATCTGTAAGTCATTGTCAATGAAATATTAAAGTCATTGTCAATGAAATATTAAAGTCATTGTCAATGAAATATTAAAGTCATTATAAATGAAATTTTAAAGTCATTATCAATGATATTATTAAGGCATTATCAATGAAATCTTCAAGTCATTATCAATGAAATCATTAAGTCATTATCAATAAAATCTTTAAGTCATTATCAATGAAATCTTAAAGTCATTGTCAATGAAATCTTTAAGTCATTACTAATGAAATCTTTAAGTCATTGTCAATGAAATCGTCAAGTCATTATCAATGAAATCATTAAGTCATTATCAATGAAATCATTAAGGCATTATCAATGAAATCTTTAAGTCATTATCAATGAAATCTTCAAGTTATTGTCAATGAAATCTTCAAGTCATTATCAATGAAATCATTAAGTCATTGTCACTGAAATCATTAAGTCATTACCAATGAAATCTTAAAGTCATTATCAATAAAATCTTAAAGTCACTTAGAAAATACTCTGTCAACACAGAAAAACAACACTGACCACATTGAGTTCTTTTGATATGAAATATATGTTCCCTTTACTGTCGAAATTATTTCACTTACAATGAAGTTCACATAGTTGGAGAAAATACACAAAACAGTAGGAAAATTACTCAAAACACAACAAGACTTTAGATTTCCATTTGCTAGTTCACACCTTTGTATAATATCACACTGTTTTGAGTAATTTCAAAATTTACATCTGAATTAGACCAACTGTGTTTTGTTTAAATGTTACACAACACCGACTGTACTGTATTGATAGCATCTGCCTGCTAGTGCTTCATCCAATGCACCATGGAACCAGACAAGTCTCAAAACTCAATAACTTTTCAATCACATACCAAGCAGGTTATCAATTTACCTCTGCTGGCTCAAATCTCGTATTCAAAAAACAATAACCACCAGAAAATGACATTATGGTTTTTATAATACATGATGACTTAATCCTAAATTAAAATTATAATTGTTTTCCCAGACACAACCCACTATAGATCCCTTATCTGTTGAGTCAGTAGATACATAAAAATATTTTTATCATAAGAGGTCTATATGACACTGGAAAATAGGTATGTTGGTATGTAAAAAATTACTTGAGTACGGCAGACTTTCTTCGATGAGTCAGGTTTCAGGAAATATGTATGATTTTATTTCTAGGTCTTACCTGTAGGCTTGAGACATTGACCATGCTGCTACAGCACAATATATACTGTCTCTCACATGAGCAACCTTTGAGACCTGGCCATTTCTACCAATACTGGGAAACAATCCCAAAGTACAGCTCTGGTAACGTAAAATTTGCCTTTTCACTACAAACAAGAATTGAGGTCTTTACCATTATCAGGAACAAAACAGAACTCTCTCATTGGTGAATTCATTGATAAACATATCTGATGCACAACTAATTATATTTTTTATGATATTCAACCAAGTACACCCAAATGAATGAAAATAGTTCAAAGTAAACAAATCATTTATTTAATTTTACAGATATCGTGAAATTGTAAATTTCTGAACTTCTCACATTCTTCGGACTGGCAAACCTTCATTCTGACCTGCAAAAATGATGAGGATGCCAGTCTGAATGACCTGCATCTTTTTCAAGATTTCATCATCTCTAAACTGAACTGAAAATATCTCTTGTTCTTTTGATTATCCCTATTTGAATAAACTTTGAGAATTATCCCAATTTATTTGGCTCCTAATCCATTCTCAAATTAAGGTACAAGAGGCTTGCATTATATCCCACTCAGCTATTGAGGCTGAAAAGTTTACCTGAACCCAAGTCCTTTCACAAACATTTTCATGATCATAGATTTACATGAATTATAAATTTATCATCTAAATTAAATAATAGAAATAAAAAATCAATTTGCACCATCAGAACATAAAAATGCAATTTGTTTATTTAAGTTTCTGTGTACATGTATTACATAAGAATGAGTAAATTTGTTTATCATTATATACCACACCAGCTTTATTAAATGTAAATGGAGGTAAGACATGATTGTGATATTACAATGTATACTTCATTACAACAGAACAAATTATAGTAATGGTGGACTCAATGCTAATACTGTCTGCCAATTAAGGTATAATCAGTGGCAAATCCAGGGGGCCAAGCCCCCCTCCCCCCCAGCAGTGACCCAAAATTATACCAAAAACTTGTATTAAACATTACATTTGTATTTGTACATTCTACTATAAAAGAAGTGGGGTTTGCATTTCTAAATGCTTCCACTTAAAGCTTTGCAGAATATACACATTACAATTCTTACAATGACTTGAGATCCCTTATTTCTTTAGTTCCTATTACAATTTACTAATGGCACAATGAAGTTGCGACCTATATTTCAAGAAAGTGCTGATTCATCGATTTATGAATGCAGAATAGCCAGATCAATAGTCATTCATATAGGCTCTTTTAAAACATCACTTAACAGCCAAATTATGAAAGAACATTTTGAGGGAATCTATACTGTAAAAATTGTGATGTCACACTCACATACAGAGTATCTTACCAAAAATGAAGTATGTAAACATCTAAGATATTATCTTGAAAAATTATGGACAAAGTGAGGTAAGTGCGCAATCACTTTACCTTGAGGTACAGGTCACAAGTTCACTGTGCTAAAGTTTAATTATTATAAAAAGAGGTGAAACTTCACGTATTGTAACAAGTTTGCATTCTCGAAGTCAAATTGGTCACATGACCCAATATGCGCCATATTAATTGAGGGATAAGTCTCTTTGCTGTATAAGAAAATCCGATATTTTGAAATCTCATTTCTTCAAACTGCTGTCATATAAAATTTTTGAACAGAAAAATGGGTCAATATTCATAAGATTCCTCTCTGAATTTCTGCAGTTTCATGATTCGTATAACTCTTGTGCTCAAAACATAATACAGTAAAGTTGCATTACGGTCTATGAGAAACACCAATTTTATCCTCCATGTTAACCTCACAATGTTTCAGGTATTATATTCATTTAGATCTTAGTGTGATGTCACATGGAATTCGAAAATGCATTCAAACCCAAAACCTCATCTTCAGCCATCTGAATAATTATCAAAGGTGATTTAAGTGGTCAGATCTTTCGGACTAGACTTGAACCTTATTAATACCTGTGTGTAGAATCATCAAAATAACAGGGATTCAGAGATAACACTACAAATCACTGAAATAACAGTTGTATAGTCATCATTTATAGTTTTATGAAAAAGAATAATACATTTCAGTATAATATATGAAATATAAAAAGGGTCACAGATTGTCTAGTATCATGACAAATAGAGATAACTCTAATTTTAAGTCTGTCTCTTTCTTTTTTATCTCCAATGAAATTGATTATTTCCAACCATATTACTTATATAATGAAAATATGTATCATTCAAATAACAAGAAAAGTTAAAGATTATACATCATTAGGGTTGGGTTAGGGACATTTCCATAGGGCCACTAAGAGCACAACACCTGGAAGTCAAGAATCCGGTAACAGGTGGTTTCGCCCTGATTCGTATTCCCACCCCGAGTGGTTTCGCCCTGGTTACATGTTCGCCATGGGTGGTTTCGCCCCATTTATATATAACTATATATTTTGTGTATGCATAACATATAATTAATAAAATAAACTGTTGATTCTAACATGATACACATATATAATTTTAAATATTAGAGTAATTTTTTCACATTGTAATGATACCTTTGTCAGATCAACGTCCTATGAAGAATACATGTTATTATGTTTTGTTCTATACTATTTCCCAAAGATGTAATTAAATGATATTTACGCAATAATCGAAATTAATTGGCTAGTGTTTTGACAATAAATTACATATTGCATGTGCAATTAATAAAGGAGAAGTAAGTACACATGTTCGTCTTATATAATAGTTAATAAATCTGTCAAAGTAAATCTGGAATAAGGACGGCGCATATCAGAATGAAATAAATAACAATTAATTACTCATAGGCTACCTCAGCAAAAAGTCAGAAGTCCATGAAGTAAAAGTGTTTAAGAGTACGCAATATTCCCTATGATTCGTAAATTTCAGCATGCTAATCGGTATTAATGCAAATCAATTCACTAATATCGCCTTATACTTTTATAGTAAGTGATAGCTCAAAATGATAATTATATATACTTTCATATTTTACATGAATGTCACACTTATTCTCTTTGCAGTGTGGAGCTCGTAAAAATGTTCCCCGCGGAGGGTTTTATACCCCTTTTCCTGATGTTATGTGGCTGTGACACTTTCTACACAGTGTTTGTTCTCATTCATGCATATATACAGTGCTGAGTTATATATGTTTCGTCTGTATGCAAGGGCATTTACGGCGGGTGAGGCTAGCCAAACAGGAGATGCTCACTCCTCCCAGGCACCTGGTCTCGCCTCTGAATTTCAGGGGTCTGTGAATGTCCACTGTGGTACATTGTTGTTAGTGCCATAGTCATGTGACACCAGTTACTTTAAATTTGTATTTTACATATAGTCACATGCAGACAACAACGTCTTATCAGGTTTATTAAAATTATATATTTATCTATTTTTATGGGGGGGGGGGGTGGAAACAAACCGGATTCAGAATTCAGGGAAATAGTTTAGTTACATTTATCAGAGATGTTGAAATATTTCTGATCCTGTCAGACATTTGGACTGACAGATTTATAAAGTCTGTCAGTCCGGAAAGAATTCTATCAGTCCAAACAAAATTGTATGACAATCTTTTCATTGTTTGTAAATTAAAAGCTGTCATTTTATCATTTTGTTTAAGTATCCATTCACTTTAATCCAGAGATTGTTGACGCACATATGTACATGGTATATACAAGTATTCTTGAACATAATACACATTCTTCAGCAAAATTTTTGAATTGCTTTTTGGTTGCGTATTATACATGGGATTAGAAATTCGTTATTTTTCATCCTTCTCACCAGGTGACCAGGCTGAAGAAGAATAAGCACCCCTGTTGTGCTAGCACACCGTGAAACGATGTATATTTCATAATCCTTTCAGTTATCTCTAATCTTTTTTAAACATATGGTTTTGAGTTAGATACCCGCATACCATTAACTTTGATACGTCCGTTACGGCTAAGGTACATGTAAAGTAAGGGAAAGGTTTAAAAGTTGCCGATTTACAGAGTTATTAAGGTGTCGATTATGTCGATCATATATCATCCCGTCAGTTGTGTTTACCGATGTTTATTTTGACGCATCGTTTAAATTGTAATCACTTTCGCTGGCAGCTGCCGGTTTTGATATAATAATAGAATTTGATAGTACAGATAAATGACGCAGTACCTGAATATGAGCTTTGAATGCATCAATATTGTCTAGGTGTTTTACGATATATCTTTTTACTCTCCAGAAATTTGTATCTTATCAGTATCAAAGACCGTCAATAGATCACAGCAGGTATCAGATATTAACAAGAACACTTCACGGTCAATTAACTTTCTTATTTACTAAAAGTTTGCTGCGAGTTTTGCTATCATGTTTAAATGGACAGTCATTAAGCAGGAACCATTTTATGGAAATCTTGTTCAAAATTATCATAGGTCACTAAATGTAAAAAAGAAAAAATACTGGCCAGCCAGGCTACATATTTTCCAAGTCTCACTAAAGCCAGACGTCAAAAATCGGTATCATCGGGCGTTGATCTAGTGAGTTTTAGGAATGCATATGCATGGCTGCCATGAACGCCGGTCATTTAGACCAGTGCAAACGGACATTCTGTCGGTCAATGGAAATTTTAGTCAGTCTTAGCAGGACCGATGGATTTCAACATCCCTGATTTATTACAAATAATTAAACTCTTGACGTCTTTAATAGAAAATTGCCATTTGAATTACTTTTAGCGTTGTTTTCAAAGTGCAAGTGTTAATTCCGTTGATAAATGTATTTTTGGGGGTGATTTATAGTGTTATTTTGGTAAATTCCCATTATTTCCATGATTCTAGTACCCTATTCAAACTGATTTCTTCTAGATTATAAGTTTAGGCCTACCAGTCTTGTAATGTTCATCCAATTTGCGGACAAGCTCATCCTGAGATGGAGGGACAATAGATAATGGCCGGCTATAGTGATAATTCTGGAATCCAAAGCGACTGTCAGCTCTGGCGAATGACGACCGTCGATAATCAGATCCTCCATCCCGGCTTTCGTATCTCCTCAGAGGAGTTCTCTGACCTTCTCGAGATTCAGGACTGCACATTATGATTCATGAGTAGAGCCTTCTTCCACTCACCTATACAGTGTTTTATAGTCTGCATACACTTTCATAGTAATGTTGAGCTTGCAGACAGTGAATTAAGAGAATAGCGAAGGGAATTTCCCAAAATTTAATGTCGTTTCATTTGTCACGTAGGAAATCAAGCATGAGAATGTAAAGTATAAAACCTTCGCAAATTTTACGAATCCGGAAGTAAACGAGAGAAGTGGGAAGAAGAGTGGCACAGATGTCCTTCCATCCAGAGAAGTGCATGGTCATACAGGTCTCATCAAAGCGGAAAACAATCAGTGCAGACTACAGACTACACAGTCATAAGTTAGAAGTATTGGACTCGAGCAAGTGCCTGGAAGTTACAATCAGCAGCAACATGAAGTGGAACAAGCACATTGATGCCATCACAGCGAAAGCCAATAGGACTCTAGGCTTCCTTAAGCGAAATCTCCGAGGTTGCAGAACCTCAGCACGGGTCAGAGCCTATGAAGCCTTTGTACGTCCAACGCTGGAGTACGCTACCTCCATGTGGGACCCTCACACAAGCGGACAGATCAACCAGATAGAGAAAGTCCAACGTAGAGCGGCACGATTCGCTACAAGGAATTACTGGGATAGGAAAGCAGGAAGCGTCACGAACATGGTCAAATCCCTAGGATGGGAACCGCTACAGATCAGAAGAGTAAAGATCCAGCACAATCTAGTGGCCATTCCAGCAGAACATTACCTAATCCAGACAGACACCAGGACAAGGGGACAACATAACTTTCGCATCCCAACAGCGAAAAAGAATGTATACCGGTTCTCCTTCTTCCCGCGTACCATCAGAAATTGGAACAGACTTCCATCAGCAATGACATCAGCATGTTCCTTGGAGGACTACCGGACTGCAATTGGCAACATATCATCTGCCCACTTCAGCTTAGGGTGAGGATCAAGGATTTTAACTTTTTAACTGTATCATACTGCCCTGTGAGGCTTTTATCTTGACTGCCACATGAAGTATAACGCTCAACTTTTGAGTACACTTCGTATTGAAAGAAGAAGAAGAATAGTAAGTGTACGATTTTATATGTGTTAATGAAATATTCACTTATACAAAGTTTATAGCATTTTCTTCATTATTTTCATGGATCTATGCAAACATGTAACAATACAACAGAATAATATAAGCGAAAAATCACTGTACTAGAAATACAAGGATTATCAACTTTCCATCAAGCAACAGTTCTAACAGGCAAACACATGTAGGATAATAGAAAAAAAACCCCAATTAACTCATACATAACAAATTATATTACTTCTCCACGAGCTTCCACCTCCTGGCATCCAAAACTATAAAAAGAAGGATTATCAGATTACGATGAGGGAGTGCGCGTCTCCTGTCGATAGGTCATGTCCGCGATTTATGATTCCGTGGGCTTTGTACATGACATAAGTGTGAATAAACTTTAATGTCAAAACTGGATATATGATATAAGCATCAAAATCATCTGCATATAATTACAAAGCAGCGACGGTGAAAATAAACACAGCTTCATTCTGTTTTACACCGATTTTATTCATTGTAACGACTTAAACGAAAAATGGAAGTCTTTCCTGATAATCTATTATATTAATTTAGGATATGTTTTGAAAGATAGTGGAATTTTACGAAAAGACATATTTTACCCTTACCCGACTCGTTATTTTGAGAACATCAAATGAGCATTGGATGGGAGTCGTGTTACACTGTTGTGTTAAGGGGAAGGGTAACTATGTCATAACCTGACCCTATTCATATACTGAACATCGTTGTTGGTTGGTTGGTTGATTGGTGTTTTACGTCGTTTTCAACAATATTTCAGTTATATCGCGACATGGAAGCAGGAGGTTACCAACCTCTTAAACATAGTGGCGCAACCCGGGAATCGAACCCGGATCGTCGGCGCCGCAAGCCAAGCGCTTAACCACTACACCACGCCTGCCCCTACTGAACATCGTAAATATGCTATCTATTCATATGTGTATAAATAAGAAGTATGATAATAAGCCAGCGGAAGGACGTGTGATACAAATAACAAAAATATCGATGTCCACAAATTTTCAACCACTTGGCCTTTATCAATTGGAAACGAAAAAGGCCAAGTGCCCGAGAATTCGTGGACATCGGGTGTTTCTTATTATTTACTTATTTCACACTTCCCTTCGGTTGTTGGTTGGTTGATTGGTGTTTTACGTCGCTTTCAACAATATTTCAGTTATATCGCGACATGGAAGCAGGAGGTTACCAACCTCTTAAACATAGTGGCGCAACCCGGGAATCGAACCCGGATCGTCTGCGCCGCAAACCAAGCGCTTAACCACTACACCACGCCTGCCCCTCACTTCCCTTCGGAGGACTCAAATTCTATAAACTATTATACACGTATGTAGCGTCAAAATCACCTTCTTCCTCGTTGTAAACACTTTTATTTGCTGTACGAAATATTCAATGCTAACAATTGCTACATATACTGTTAAAATTTCAACTTTACTTTTCGTAAATATTTCCATTTGCTCAATTCTTTGATTAATACCCATTGATATATATTTCAAGTGAAAGTGATACTCATTCATGTATTGGAGTGTATCACACAATCCAGCTGTATGTTTCCCTTGATGTAACAGGTTAACCCCCACCTTCACACCTCCGTTAGGACAAAGCCCTAATGGAGGTCAAGGTAGCAAAACCCCAAGAATCTCCAATGTTTCCGCGAATTTCAGGGTGAAAACAGCATTAAATAAACAACATTATACATGTACATGTACATAAAAATATCTTTTTTAAAATATGACTGTAATTTTTGAAAAGTGGAGAGCGTACGCCCCCAACGCTCCCCCTTTATCAGCCTACTAACGTGTTAATATTTTAAAGACAGGGATTGAGACAGGATTAGAGATTAATATAATTTAAAAAATAATAATAATAGCAAGCCATGGAATTACGTTCTTTAACCGCGAACACAATTTCCTACTTTCCTTTAGATATCGAATTATGAATTAACGTAATATTCACTCCTAGTCGGGAGGCCGGGGTTCGATTCCCGCTCTTGTCATGTCGGTGTCCTGTCTTTCGGATGAGACAGTAAAAACCGAGGCCCCGTGTCGTGGTATGCAAGGCACGTTAAAGATCCCTCACTGCTTCGGGTGGGCCAGTTACAAAGGTCAAAATTTGTATGCCCCCCCCCTTTCAGGCAGATGCATAAGATAGAGGAAAGTAAGCCGAACCAAATCCTCGGAAAAACCTTAAACTTGTTGGAATGTATGAACTCATTTTTCATCGGGATATAAAGGACATAAATCACTTCGACTTCTAGGACTGTCCATGCATAGCAAATGAATAAACTTGGTAAACGAACGTTATTCAATCACACATTGCAACAAAGTCAACATCGCAATTAACCAAAACCGTTACAAGTTGTCATCGTTGCGGCTGCTGCTACTTGTTGAAGGCACCCAGTCCTTAGTGGTAGAAGAAATTGGGGCACCCAGGAAAAAATCTGACCCTCTGCAAGATAGTGGTCATAAAATACTATATCACTTCCCCGTCTGGGAATTGAGATACTCAATGAGGACCACAGTAGAAAGCGGGAAAGGGGGGTTGCTTGCAATGATTATTGATATGGACGTGCGTTTGAAGTCGTTAACACCTTACCAAGACATATATTGGTCAAATTGTGAAACGGTACCCATTCGTATAGTGAATATGGCATGCCAATCAGGGGCGTAGCTAGAGCATATCTGAAGTGTAGGGACATAGAGCGCCGAAGGTGCGATTTCTATGGCGATGGGTTTGGGGGCCGCCTAGGCCCCACCCGGTCCAGGGCAAGGCCCTGGTGGGGGTATAGGGAGGACAAAGCCCCAACGAAAAAATGCATAAATGAGACTAAAAATATATTTAGAACAAGGGCGGGATCCAGAAGCTGAAGTGAGGGAGGGGGCGGTTGGAGGTGGCTCAAAGGGCCGACCCGAGGCATGAAGTGCCGAGAGGGGGAGGGTACGGGAGAGGGTGTAACCCCGTACTGTAGGGGGGTCCGGGGGCCTCCCCGGGAAATTTCTTTTTAATTCGAACAAAATGGTGCGATCTGATACATTTTTCAGCCTTTTTTTCAATAATGACACAGGATTTTTTTCCTGTCTGCTAAAGAACACAGACATAAAATCATATCTCTTTTGTCACTTTATTTCTTCATTATTAACTTTGATGTGGTGCCGAAATTGCATATATTTCAATAGTTTGCAATAAAGTAAATTTACAATGTCAGAATAAATACGCTTACATAATAGACCTAATACTGCATATAGATGAGTTCTAAACTCTATCTTGGTCTAATGTAATAGCAAATACATGTATATTGATATAAATAATCATTGAACTTTGAACAAACATTTTATCTATCAACAAAAATAAATTTAAATAAAATTAACAACATTTTCATGTAATAACAAAAAAAATTAGATTTGGAATGTATGAGTTACTTTCAAAGTAAGCACCATGCAGTCATATATGTAGCAAAAATACATTATGCACAGGCATGTGTAGGTATGAAAAACTCCGAAAGGTAACAAAAGGTTGTTCAAAACATAAAAATAGAATATGATCGGACAAAATTTCGAAGGCCATCGTCGAATGGAAAAGGTAAAAAAAATGAAAAAAAAAACCTGAACAAAGGGAAACCCGGGAGTGTTCACATACCCCTCCCCCAACCCCCAACCCCCTAAATCTGTCCTTGTAGAAAATAAATGCCAAAACAAAACTCTTTTTCCGTGTTTATAGTACATTGGTATCTGTAGTAATAATCATAGAATCCAATGAGGGCCGAATTATTTAAAATCTCTTAACATTTTCTTTCTTTCTTTTTTTTTTCTTTCTTTTTTTTTTTTTTTTTTTTTTTTAAAAAAGCATTTGTAAGCACGGGCCTACTCGAGCCTTGCGTAACTACGCCCCTGTCAATTCTTATACGTAAACTTAAAACGCTTACGAGCATATTCTGTATTCAGGATTCAAGTGCAAGTATGTCTTCTCTTTAGATCTACTCATACGGTTTACCTTTAGATATATTCTTGTCTAACATAAATACACATTGACATATGCATGCATCCACTAAATTATTTTAGAAAGTTGTTCAACAATTGGCTTTAGAGTAACTCATAAATAAGCTAACTTACAAATCAAATCACTTCTTTTTGTGTCGGACATCTATATATGTATATATATACATTGCTTGGCAGTGGGGATGTGAGAAAGAGGGACATAGACCATATTAAGGAAAGTGCACGAATGTCATTTGTTACACAATGATATAATAAATTAATATATATCCCAGTAAACCTTTCCTTGAGACTACCAGTTGTCACTGCAAAAACTTAAAAGAATTATTCCAACCGCAGGGTCTTTGGCGAGCAATGTCGCCCACGTGATACAGGACAATGCTATTTGAGGTTGCAAAAAAAACCCCCAAAAAACCGGAGGACATAAATTAAGGCAATAAACTGTATATCTAACCAGAGACCATACAGTACACTGGAATAGGATGTATGTCATTATAATAATTCACATATTGTACAAATTTGTTAAAACACAGATGAAAACATTGATACGTCAACGCCTTCATGATTACCTTAATAGGAGGTAGACGATGATAACTCCGACAGCCGGGATAAAACATGATAAAAGAAAAAAGAAAGACCCCCCCCCTCCGAAAAATAACAAACAAAAAACCCTAAAACGAAATAATAATAACAATATTTTTGATTGATTGATTGATTATTGTTTTACGTCACATCACGAATATTTCACGTATATGGTGACGGCATCTGCCTGATGCGGGGAATACAAATTTTGACCTTTGCAACGGACCCACCCGAAGCAGTGAGGGATCTTTAACGTGCCATGCATACCACGACACGGGGCCTCGGATTTTACTGTTTCATCCGAAAGACATGACACCGGCATGACCAGAGCGGGACTCGAACCCCGGCCTCCCGATCAGGAGTCCGACGCGATAATAATAATAATAATAATAATAATAATAATAATAATAATAATAATAATAATAATAATAATAATAATAATCCGGCAGAATTTAACATGAATATAATGAAAGTTAATTATCCTAGCATCATTTAGTGTGTTTCTGGATAAAACTGTTCTATTAATTTGGTCACGTCAAGATTGTGTATGTAATTTTCAAGTTCGGATCACTGTTGTTACTTTTAATGGCAGATCACAGATTTTACTAGGATTTTCAGTGATGTCAGCTGGTGACATCGAATATCATACGTACTTTTGAATTCACAATTCAAATGACTTTTTCTCACGTGGTTTTAGTCAGAGACATAGATACTTTCATCTTTGTCTCTGGTTTTAGTGAAACTATTCAATAGGTCTTAACAAAACAATACACGCATGTATATTGATGGGTAGCTCAGTGTGGTCGCGACCCAAAGGCGCATGGCCGCGGTTGCATGCAACTATAATATTCATAGGGAACCAATACAATTGGAGAGAACGTAAAGATTGCTCACGTTAAACAAGAGCGTGGTCTATATCTACACAAAACATATCAAGCATGCGCATGCAGTGCATTGGGCAAATACGTGAGGTAAAAAAGTACATTGTGCTATAGGTGTGTTTCTCTATATGAAAAGCAAATACCATAAAATTAAGATTTACAGTATGTGTAGTGCCATTCCTTCTTAATCGCATTCTACTTCTATCCTCACCAACGAAGTTGTAGGGGGTACTGGAGTAAATAAATAGTTCCATTGTATTTACCTGTCCTTGTTCGATGCATATATGAAGATATGAAGTTACTGAAAATGAGAGAGAGATGAGGGGGGTGGGGGTGGGGGGGGGGGGTGTTGAGTTGAAGGTGTCTGTGGGGGTGGGGGTGAAGAGGTGTGTGTGAATGCATCATTAGAATATAATGAATATCTACTGATATCACAGATCATTGTTTTGAGATTTCAACAGTAAAATAATATTTTATCAGCCAAAATGTCATACAACTGATAGATATGCGAGTATGCTAGAGTAACTTAACTATCAACCACATTCTTGTTATAGTATAGAGCTATAATCTCTGATAAATAGATATGATTAGAAATAAAATCGGATCCAAGATTTCAGGCAAGCAAAACTATACCAACGAAAGAAGAAAAATCCAAAACATACCCCCTTCCCCAACAAACAAACAATACAACAAAACAGGCACGCTAAGTAAATATCGATAAGCAAAAATAAGACAAAAAGGAAGATTAGGAGAAACCGATAGTACATGATTAATAACAGTTCGAATTCTAAAAGAATGGATGAACATATGATAAATTTTGGACACAAAAACGAAAAAGAGGCCCTAACCCCGCCCCTCTGAATTTGATACATGAACTCGTATATTGCAACGGCGTAGCTGGGCCTTTAAAAGTGATGAATGGGTGGTGGGTGGGTTCCACAATCTCAATGAAATTATATAGTTACATATATTATTTAAAAATAAACAAATAAATGAAAAAAAAAAGATTTAGATGTCAACAATTATTTGTACAACTGAAACCATCTATACCATAATTTAGAACTTAGTAATACGTGTGCAAGCTTTTCTTGTATATATATACATGTATATATAGCAGATTTTGAAAAATTCTTTTAAGGAACCATATCATAATAATACTCAAAGACTTAGAAGGGCAAATATTCACGTTTATAATTTAAGCAACTTTCCGATGACATTTAAAAACACAGTTTTAGTGTCAGGCCAAAAGCATTAGCTGGCTGAGTCGGATAATAATGCAATTTCAAATAACTAATGATTATCCGAGTGAAAATAACGTCATAATATAGAAGAAAATATATATATATATAATTGTCACGGTTTAAAGTACAATCAGCCAAAAAGAACATTTCAAAATAATTTTTAAAACTATATATACGATCATATATATAAATATAAACGATTATGTGGGCGAAATCGTGTGAGTCAATCCCTTCGAATGTTCCACCTGAGTTGTTACCTGAATCACGTGGTGTTTAGACTTGTCTTCGCCGGAACTCTCACGCGAGCGCCATCTAGTGGATGTTAATTAAGCGACATTTTGAGGATAAAATAGCTACCGGAAAACATTAAAGAAAAAATATGTGATTGCAATTATTAGTGAATATTTCTCCATCAACTGGGAGAAGGTAAGGTTTGATTTATGTGGTGTACTACACCCAAACATATAAAGAATTCGTGAGTTATTTATAATTCACGTTTGTAAACACACACAAGTTCAGCCCACCTGAATTTCTCACCTGTACAGGTATGCACTGATAAAACAATGGTAAACAAACTTCTAGACTGTACGAAAAGTTATTGATGAAATGTATGTTTCATCGTGTATTCATGCACTTGGGAAGACAGACCATTCAAGATGTATACCTGGTACACATATGTACAGGGATCAATGTATAAGCAATCGCAGGTAGCGTCCGAGAAATCACGGATGACATATCTAGATCAAACGGAAGGGTGTGTTTAAGAAACTGGGTGGGGGAACAATGAACTCAAGAATTTCCAATACATAGAAAAGTGTTAAGTAGGTGATCTATAATGGTGTATATTATGTTAGAAATTAAGTGATCAATCTCTGTTTGTTTGGATTAGGGATATGATTAATTTAGGGAATGTATTTAAGACCCCCCTTATTCAATGATAAATACATGTTTTGTTGTATAATCGTAAACATAAGACTCTATTTTCAGTGACCGACAAATATATGACATTTAATTAGGGCCTACTTGTACATGTACTTCTAAAAGATACTTGATTTCATATTTATTACTAATTTTCCATTGTCATTCCAGTATTTATGTATAAACCAGTATTTTCATATACTGTTACAATCATTATAAATGGAATACTAGTAGTTATACTGTTGATACTGTTGTTTTATCATTAGATTCTAGGGGGCATACTGTGATGTAAAAAAAGGCAGAAATCTTTATTAAAAATGATAAATTATAAGGAAATTGATGTGTGTGTTGTACTTACATGTACGTTATCAAAGTTTTACAAGAGCAAGAATACAAATATGAAGCTGAGACCTGTTGTATATTTAATTGCAATGCCAATGGCTACTCAAATTTCACAATATTTTGGTGGCTGTGAAAATGCCTGTGTTATGTAAGTATGGTGAAAATAGAAACATTTGCACAAGGCACTACAAATTTTTACCAGATGAAACTTCTCATCTAGTCAAAAATCATACACACATACCTAATTACTAGAAAAGAGCAAAGACCAGGTCTGCCATCTACATACCTGTATATAGTGGCATATACATGTAATGATGTATACTCATAATGCACCACTATGTAATCATTTACAGTTATGTTGTGTCAATATTTTATTTTGTCTTTACATTTCTTTGTCCCTCAGTCCTGTTTTACGTTGATCTAGATTACCAGTATATGACTTAATTAATTTAACAAGGAACAATATGAGACACTTTGATTAATTTTCATATGTATACCTCAATGTCTCAAATAGGGTCAAGAGGAGAATGAGAGGTTGGTAGGTAAGGAGTGTTTGTGTGTGTGTGTGGAGTCAGGGGGTGGGGGTGGGTAGTTGTTCAGAAAGTGACAGTCAGTCTTTGACAAAAGTATGTACAATGTGTACAATGTACCGTTAAGCAAAACGAAAATATGTGTTTCTTATATTGTTTGGTGATA
Organism: Pteria penguin; assembly: GCA_035048485.1. Lineage (NCBI taxonomy): Eukaryota > Metazoa > Mollusca > Bivalvia > Pterioida > Pteriidae > Pteria > Pteria penguin. Next base: position 27,463,623 of record CM068582.1, on the reverse strand, counting down.
TGTGTATAATGTGAGCAATGACCTAGGCATATTATGTCATTGTTTCTCCCCCCCCCTTTCTCCTACAGACATCAGTTGACATGTAAAGTAATCCCTTTATATGGTGTATTTACATGTACAGTGTAGGAGTGATGGAGTCGTAAACAGAATATCAAGTGTTAGAATGGGATATTGTAAACATCCCATAGCTGGGTTAGCTATGTAGCACCCAAGAAACAGAAAAGATGTCAGATCCAGACTTTTTCATGCTTAAGACTGACATTTAGGTCTTTGTCCTATTTGGGTCTGACATTCAGATTTATAAATGTCCAATTCTTGGATCTGACATTGAGGTCTACATCGTATGTTTGAGTCTGACATTGAGGACTACATCCTACATGTATTCATGAATTTAACATGTAAGTCTGGATTCAGTGCTTAGGTCTTAATTTAACGTCTATGTTCAATGCTTGGGTCTGACATTTAGGGCCACTGTCCAGTGCTTGGATCTGATGTTTAGGTCCACTGTTCAGTTGCTTGGGTTTAACATTTAGGTCCACTGTCCAGTACTTGAGTTTGACATTTAGATCTAAGTTTTATGCTTGGGTTTGACATTTAGGCCTATGTTACTTTTGTGCTTGGGTTTGACATTTTGGTCTTCTTTGCCTTGTGTTTGGGTTTGACATTTAGGTATTTCTTTTGTTTTGATGTGGCATTTAGGTCTACATCCTATGCTTGGTTCTGACATTTATGTCTATGTCCTATGTTTAAGTTTATGAAGATTCAGTCAAAGATAAATTAAAATCAAAGAAACAATACGGTATCAATATGAAAGACAGGTTGAATAAAACCATTCTTTATTTTGACACTGAAACTACTATGTTGTACACTAGCTCAACATGACCATGAAACACATTATTTATGTCTCATATCTATGCCCTCGGATCAATAGATCGAGGACATATTGCTTTTGATCTGTTTGTCTGTTTGTTTGTCTGTTGTCAACTTTAACCTTTGCCATAATGTTTGAACCATGAGAGATATTTGGCATGAATACTCCACTAATGAAGCCCTTTTTATATTACACCAAGGTCATTGACCTCGTAACTTTGACCATGACCTTGACCTACATTTTGAAATTTGCCTTATTTGGACTTTTTCTTTTTTTACTCGACGGGGCATTCTTGTTGGTGTTTCATAAACACATCTTGATATATTTTGAAGTTACCGCGCACGATATTAACATACTCATTGTTAAAGTAAATGAAATGTTAATACATACGATGAAACTGTCATGTTATTATTTCTTGTTAAGTAGAGGCCGGTATGGTTTAGTGGATGAGGTGCTCGGCTTGTGGCCCACCGGCAAAGGTTCTGGGTTTGATTCCTACTATTGACACACCGGTATCCCGTCTTTCGAATGAGACCGTAAAAACCGAGGTTCCGTGTCATAGTAGGCATGGCACGTAAAAAATCACCCACTGCTTCGGATGGGTCCGTTGCAGAGGAATAAATTTCTATGCAATGTAGCAGGCAGATGCCGTCACCATATACGACAAAAATTAAAAATGGTGGGTTCACGTAGGAAAATAATCAGTCAATCAATGTTACTAATCAGAATCTACACAGAGACTAGAGTCTAGAGAGATTGGTTGACTGTTGTAAGCGATCATAGAAGCTCGTGTAGTTATAAACGATGAAAATTGAATTTGTGAATTACATTTAATCAAATGTAGTGGGTCTGGGATAAAACTCATATATAACCTGACGTCGTCGGTGGTGTGAAATAACTTGAGATTTAAGGCTAGGAGATGTGATTATATGGAATAACATGGGAGAAAATTCGTGCTGACGGTGGAAGTAGGTCGTAAAATCAAGCACTGGGCCATTCACTTTCTATGACTGCATTTCAAAGGGGAAAAGATATGTAACTTTATCGCTGGCGTTTGGTCAGTACATCTGAATAATCATGTGTACCTTTAATAAAGTACGTATATCGGTGTTGGACTGAAAGGTCCGGCGGCGTTTTTTTTTATGAGTTCTCTGTTTTTCCTCCACTACTAACCATTGTCCAACGCAACAAAATGGTAGATGAGTAATCCTGCAGCTGCAATTGTAACAACTCGTCCATTTCCGTACGCAAATGTAAAAAGGGCGATGGTGTTCCGATTGCCTGCAGCTGATCTGGCAGTAGACAATAACAAAACACCTTACGAAAGTTAGGAATTTCAAAAAAAGTCTTGGCCTGCGCCTATTACATAAATATAGTTAATATGAATGAAAGACTGTCTAACATTAGAATTTGGGTGCATTACGTTGTTTGTCTGCCCGTCTATCACAAAAACTGAAACAATGATAATAATTTGTTAACATTAAGAGAGAGGAGCAAGAAATATTTCACGTGTATTCCTTGTGAAAAAAAAAATACATGTACCTTTTTGTCGTCACCAAATTTGTTTACTGTGACCATTTATTTATTTAATCAACCCCCTTACACAAACTGCTGTCCGGGTGTATGTTGTTGTCATTTTTTGTGTGCAGGTCCTTGGCGATTTGTGTCATACAGCTTTGTCAGATGTCTTCTGTTTTCTCTTTTGAGTATTTTATGTTTGGAAATGAAAATGCCACCCTCACACGTTTTCAATCCACCGCACTCAAAATCCGTTCTCAGGAATAGATCATCAAGCGGTAACGTAAATGTGCTCTTCATGTCAGTATTCATGCTACGAAGCCATCCCCCGATCAGCTATACTTTGGGGACGTTGATGCCTCATTATCCAAGCCCATCTTTTGATTGGATCATTGTAAGACCGGTTTAACTCGCTTATATTTTCTATAGACTGGAAATTACAGGGTAAAATCTCCAATTTAGCATCCTGGTCATCATTCAATTCGGCATCAGTTTCAGCCTTCTAGAGAAAAAAAGCTTGTTAGCGAATTAAAGGTCTCCTACAAGCAATATATATTCCGCAAAGCAACACGAGCGAATCTTTATAATATCCTTTGGGAGTAGGAAGTCAAGAGTTTGTCGATGAAGACATGGATAGGCATTCGTGACTTACGGCTTGTATGTTTTATTGTGCTTTTAAGTAAATGGTATATATATTAAAGAGGCTACAGAGGACTAAATTGTAAATATTATTTTAATATACACTTAGTATATTTTCCAAACCAGTTCCATGGTACTTTTCTTTATTGTGATTATTTACAATGCTGAACAGGGTAACAGAATTTACTTGCCGTTGTATTATTTGTTATTACTGTATTTATTGTATATTTTCCGGATAGGTTACTCACCCTCAGACACGAAGGTCTTAGGTTTGAGAATCAGAGACGGGAGTCCCGTTTCCATAGTACACCTGTACTACATAAATCGCACTTTTTCCATACTGATTACACTGTACAAGTCCTAACTCTAGCTTCTGAGAGGGGCAGGCGTGATGTAGTGGTTAAGCGCTTGGCTTGCGGCGCCGACGATCCGGGTTCGATTCCCGGGTTGCGCCACTATGTTTAAGAGGTTGGTAACCTCCTGCTTCCATGTCGCGATATAACTGAAATATTGTTGAAAGCGACGTAAAACACCAATCAACCAACCAACAAACTAGCTTCTGAGAACTGGTCCTCCCTAACGTGTTATCAAATCCGTACTCTCGAGCATTTCCGAACTGGCCCTCCCATAACGTGTTATTTAGTCCTAATTTCCTGTGATTTGTAACATTTGTAACACAGACTAATGATGTTCGTCTCTTGATTAAGATGAAGGTGTTTTCGAGTTGAAAATAACGTTTAATTTTCATCTAACATCTCCAGTGTTTCGATTTTTTGGGGTCTTTACATCATCGTATTTGGTGTATATACAAGAGTTTTAATGTTAAAGCATGGTGGCTATGAATTGTTGTTCGTCTGTTCAATATTTTATCAGTGTGAAGTTGAATTGCATCTTAAAGGCATGTTACTAAACCCCCAAAATCCTAGCTTGTCGACTGGGATAGGGTTGCATTCTGATTAGATGGACTATAAATTTAACACCTGAAAAACATAAACATTATGATATGAGGAGCGGCGTAGCCCAGTCTGTAAAGTGCTTGGCTCAGGACACAGAAGTCCCGGATTCGAGTACCAAGGACGGCTCGTCTTTGGGATGAGACAGTAAAAACCGAGGTCCCGTTTCACGGTCTGCGTGGCACGTAAATGATCTCTCACTGCTTTGCGTGGGCCCGTTGCATAAGTCTTAAATTTCTATGGAAAGTGTGAGGCAGATGCTGCCACCACACAAGTAAAATAATCTTGGCGTTACGTAAAGCAAGAAGGCTACAAAAATAAATTATTCAACCGTTATCGATTCTTTACATTATACATGTAGTACTATGCCGAACGTGATCTTTAAACTCAAAAGTGCACAGCACGGTTTTTGTTTAAAGAGCTGATTCCTTTATCGAGTTAAAACATTTATACTTACATGTGTATGATATGTTACGATCGGCCTTATTTTAATACATTGAACATCTGTTTATAGAGTATAGAGTTAAGAGAAATAATTGTCGTGAAAGTGTTCGAATAACACGTCAACAAAATTGTTGAATACTGTAAGAAAGAACACACTCGAATTGGCATCAATCTTTCTATAAAATTATCAAGCGGTGGAAGACGGTTGTTCTCCTTATGCAATTACATCACTTGAATGTGGAGTTGTTTTGAACCTGGCACAATTGGTTGCAAGGGATTACGAAGTGCCCAGAAGCATGCTAAGTTCTGAGAGTTTGGACAAGTTCGGGACGATAAAATTAAACGAAAGCAGGGTTCTAACTAGGTCCGTGGACTAACCTGTTTTGAAAATGACGAGTCCCAAATCAAAAATATTTCACGAGATTGCAGGTTGTAAGTTCAAAACTCTCTGGATCCCTTGAGATGTCAGGTGGCCGAGATGTTTTGTCGGGTAGGAGCTAAGGACTCCTTGGTATAACCATACACTGGTAGTGTCGACATGTTATTCAAGAAAAAATATGGAAATATATCGTAATATCACGCAACCATTTAAAACACGGGCTTAAATAAAATGAATAATGATTATGTAATGCGCTTGTCATTTCATCAAAGTAAATGTCATCACCGCTTAAACAAACAGAATAACTTCATATTCGTTTTCGCCGTCACCGTAAATAGTTTTAGTGCTATAATCTTGGAATGACATGAAACAAGAATCAAACAAAATATTCATATTCGTTTTCTCCAGACTTTTTAAGATGCTTCATATTTCATTTATCTTATGGTTGGTTGGTTGATTGGTGTTTTATGTCGCTTTCAACAATATTTCAGTTATATCGCGACTTGGAAGCAGGAGGTTACCAACCTCTTAAACATAGTGGCACAACCCGGGAATCGAACCCGGATCGTCGGCACCGCAAGCCAAGCGCTTAACCACTACACCAAGCCTGCCCCTCATTTATCTTATGTAAATAACCTAATTAATGAAAGAAAGTAGAGGTTTTTCCCCGATCACACCAATCCTTGAATTGATTGTTTCTTAAAAGTAGAAAAAGATCTGTTCGAACATATTTTAAGGAACTTAAATTCAATTCGTTATTCGTACATAACGAACAAGTTTGAGATTACTTTCAATTAAGATAAAGATAAATAATATCTTGAATCATCCAAAAAGATAAAAGTTCGTTGGAACAACTTAAACCAATATCGGAACATTTTTCCATTTTGGAACAACTTAAACCAATATCGGAACATTTTTCCAATCAACAGTTTCGTTGAACTATTAGGAATCAGAAATCTTCAATTAAGATTGTGTGTTAAGTCAGACAACTTCAGAAATCAGATATTCATAAGATTCATGGTTGTTCCTGCATTATTTTCCATGTAACGATAAAAACTGGCTTAAATCATAGCGGTATAGGCGGTAATCGTATCAAACTTATACATTGCTTCTTTCGTCAGGAAAGCTGTAAAATATTATTCGATATCAGCACGATGCCAACTGTCTTAACCTCCTCTGTCATAATGAAGACATTGCAGCTCGATCAGATGGCACGCTGTATATTGCTGATCATCCTTTATCCTTATTCTTGCGAAACCTGTGTTGAAGTGTGTCGGTTTTAAATGAAATTGCATACTTGGACAGGTCTTGAAAAAAAAGAACGTTTATCACAGAGTATAAGGTTTACATTTTGAAACAACGCACCACCATATGGTGCCGCCACCATAAATTGGAAATTTGAACAATAATTAAACAAAGCTCATCATAGTACCATCGACTTTTTATTTAAATATCCATCTCACCGTTTTAATTACAAAAGCTCTTTTAGCGAAAACGCTGATAAAATTTGATGACCTTGATTTGACCACTTCATGACCTTGAACTCAATTCATCTTTAATGCTATTTGATATTTCAAATCTACAAACCTGTATTTTTATTTTTTTTTTTGAACAGATGTCAACAACAATTTGACCGTTCTAACACTGAACGTCAATTACGAGAATCATTGTATATATAGACCGATAATTTAGTGAGAAAAGGTTGCTTTGCTCGGTCTCCAATATGTAAAGTTGTTTATTATTTTGAAACCATGTCTAGCAGGGTCTTGGTTTATTAGTAATATTTTATCCTATTTTTTGTACATCGACACAGAACCTCGATATGAGGTATCTAATGCCAGACCAACTGTCTCACCTCGGACTGAGGTATGTCTGACCATGCTATACATGGTAAGAATCCTCGTATTAACCCCGTGTATAGCGATTAATGGGCCACAAAGTACGGTGCGTGTCGCGGTCGTGCTACTGTATTACCCAGGTGTACCGCTTTTTATAATATTTAATCTTAAGTGTAAAGACGTTAGATAAAATGTTGCAGACTACATCACTAAAAATACAGAGGTGCTCAAACAGGAAATCCGGAAACCACATGCAGGTGGACTCTGAACTCTGAATGTTTATATAATTTGTTTTTCACGAGACCGATATAGAGGAAAATCCACCTGTCTTTTCATACCTCATTGGAAAAGTTTACTTTGGCTGTTGGTTAATGTACCGCAGCGCATCTTCGTAATAAAATGTGCATGTCGGAAACAAAATATTAAGATACGAAACGAAAAATCGTGATATCCCTTGTTAAGCAGTGCTTAAGCACGCATGGGATTGTAGTGTAGGCGATCCAAGTTCGATTTCTTGTTGCCAGGTCGTGATATGACAGAAAAAGTTGTTTTAATCCTTCCCCTTTTATTCAAATAAAATAACCCCCCCCCCAAAAAAAAAAAAAAAAAAACCTGGTTGAACGGCCCTGAATAACATAATACTGGTGCACTAATAGGAATAATAGTTACAACTCGTGTATCAATCTGCTGTAACTCTCCATCTTCCTTTTCCTCGAAGCCGGTGTAGCCTAGTAGTGGATAAGGTGCTCGACTCGCGATCGAGAGGTCCCGGATTCGACTCCCGCCCTGGGCATACCCGTGTTCTGTCTTTCGGATGAGACCGTAAAAACCGAGGTCCCGAGTCACGGTAGGCGTGGCACGTAAAAAAATACCTCACTGCATCGGGTGGGTCCGTTGCAAAGGTCTAAATTTGTATGCAGTGTATCAGGCAGAGGCCGTCACTATATACGTGAAATAATCGTGGAGTAACGTAAAACAATAATCAATCAATCCATCCTTTTCCCCCGCCCAGCGCCACACACCAGCGACAGTCTTTGTGTTGGTGGTGACATGTGGTCAATGGGCGGAAGCTATTGGGTGGTAATTAGTATGAGATTTACCTGGACGATGTGGACACTTAACGGCTAGTTTAAAGGTGACACTTTGACGAGGTCTATATAACTTGTATGTTCCATGTTCACAGCTGTCAAGTCATCTGATTTATGGTCCAATTCTCATTTGATTTGTAAGGAATGAAGTCTCAAATACTTTCCGCAGTAATTCGTTGGAAGTATTCTGAGGGTAACGTATTGCTAATCTGGGATTTACGAGGCTATTCCAAATAAGCAATCGTATAGAATATGCATTAAAAGAGATGAACTTCACTAGATGTGTAAACATTGTTATAGATGTTCTACGATTGCTGATTGCTGGCGAGACCGATTAGTCAGCGATTTTGGCCACCAAATAATTTAGCATTGGTTCGAATCTCTTGTTGAATTGAAGGGGGAGGGTGTTTTTGTAGCGAGTACGATCATTGGCGAAGATATAAAACCGTAACAATGTTAAGGTTATGTCTAAATTTGTAACGACCATTTGGCTACTCTTATTCAGGATACTAAACATATGAGGCCAGTGGGCTATACTAAGAATTGGCCGCCATCCTATGCCTTAAAACCCTTTATATATCGCAAAACAATTAACGAAGTTCCGTCTTTTCTTTCGTGTGGAGAGGATTTCTTTGTGTCGAGCACAGAGCTAACAGCTAAGTCTAACAAAGGCGCAAGATAAAAAAAAAACATTTCTTTTTTAGAATGTCATTATTTTAGCGATATGGATTTACATGCATGTATCAGTTTTAATTGTAAATAAAGCTCTCATCTCGTTTCCTTATGTTTGAAAATGGTTATATCTCGTCCCTCTGTATTTTGATATACCCTCTCATGCTTGAAATATTGTATAAACTGTATACATTGTGCGAACATTTTCAATGTCTGTTTTCCCCACACCATGGTAGAATTTGCCTCAAACCCTACTGTAGTATGTGGTGACAGCGAGAGCATGGAACGACAACTCTGGAGATACGGTGGTAACAGATCGTCGGTTTTGACGAGTGTAATCTAATTTCTCGGTAGGCGTTGTTGGCACCCATAGAGCCCGCTCTGCTTCGGGTGATTACGTTGCACAGTGAAGTCACAATTTGTATGCAATGCACGAGATTTGAATAAGTACCACTACACTGTATCCGTATAATTACTATGGAAATGACGTAAACACAACAAAAAATATCTGTATTGGACTGATCTTCCTATCTATGTTGTGGCAATGCAAATACTCCGTTTGATTAGTGTTCACATAGATATCTCTTGATGTGATGTAACAATTAATTAAGATAAGTTCTGATGACCTATTGTTCTATACATGTTGTATGTACAAGGGTTCGGAATCTTCCAGATATCAATTGAAGTATAGAATATACACATAATATAAGTATTTGCATATTGTATTGTTCCCATTTCATCGTTGTTTGTCATTGTGTAATTTGTATTTAGTTCCTGATAATTTTCCCATTTTGTGGTGGTGCCAGCTTTAAGCGGATCTTTATTTTGACCTATGCAACAAGTTCCCTTAACATAGCACAGAAGCGTAGCTAAATCCGAGAATGTAAAAATAAGTTCAAAATAGACTCAAAAAGAAGAAAAAACTCATTGCAATATTTTTTAGGCATTTTTTTTTACTGTTTTTGTTTTCTGGGGTGTTTTTTTGGTTTTGTTTTGTTTGGTTTTTTTTTCTTCGGGGCAGTGGATAGATTTGAGGAGGGGATTGGATAGACATTTGTATTTTAATATGATTATTCTGTGAAAAGTGGGGCCCCACAAAGCCAGTTTGGCCCCTCCCCTCCCCCTCCAAATAGAAAAGAAGGGAAGGTGACTCATACTCCTGCTGTTCCTTGTATCACGCCCTTGCAGTCCGTGTTTTCCACCGCGTCCAGTTTGATACGGTTGTATAAGTTACTCGGATTTTGTCTGTGTTTAACACTAGCAGGCATTGATTTTCATTTTGTTATCCATTAGATAGTATTTATCAAGAAAAATAAATCAGTATAATGTGTTCATTGTTATTTTCAAAATTGACGTCGGTAGTATGTGTATGATACACATAAATACTGTATCTTAAGCATACAGGTGCCTTCAATATCAAAGGTGTGCGAAATGGGATACCCTACAAACTTCCGTATTTAAGAATAGATTTGTCAGTATTACTAGTATGTACTAAACTATCAGTACATGTTGTATTGTGTAAACCTGCTTGTATTATATTAATTACGTCTTGCAGCATTGTATGCAGAAATACTAATTTAGAATTGATTACCAGTAAAGCAATGATGGTGAGTTGATCTCATGTCGTGACGTAGCATTACCGACAGTTATTAGTAAGTGTTGATGATGTTTTGCTTCAGATAGTACTTCTCTCTTCCCCTGCAGACTCTACAGCTCTCTGATGATCTCCAGTGGTGATCATAGATCTGATCAACTCTCTGTTGGCCGAAAACAATCGCCGTGTCGTGTAGAAACAATCAGATTTGCTGCAGCGTTTGACGATGACCATTCGCTCTCTGCTGTTTTGCAGATGAATTCAAGGGATTTTGGTTCATAACGGTGTGATACAAACTTGACAGAGTTTTCACTTTCAAATGACATGGTGTTGTTTTCTTCCGGGATGTCGACACGGTAGTTAACTAAATATATATAGAGCAAGTGTGGGAATATTACGTCATGCGCGTGAAGCATTTTCCTTTCATCCGGGATATATTGTGAACTAAATTAGCTGGAATTTATTATAACAAGGTATGATTTCACGATATTGTTAAATGTTAAACGTATTTTCCTTTATTTTACAATGTACTACAAGAATTAGTCTTCAGGATCAGATCAGTGTTTTGTGGCTATCTTATATATGTATTTTCTTTACTGTTGTTCTGATAAACTTCTTTTCGGGTATATTTCTAAAAAATTTAAAGCTCGCCATTAAAAGGTATGTTTGACAATTAACAACTATTTAACATTGCTTGTTACTAGATCGGACGCTGGGTCATCGAAACCAAGGAGTATCCATTTCGTTTCTTTATTTAATTTTTTTATCAACCGTGTTTTATGTGATTATCGCATATAATGTAACGATGTTATACTAAGATTTAAAACATTTAATATGTTTAAACATATTCGTACGTTCGGTCCCAGTCTTGGCAAGGTGTCATTGTCCATGCGGTGGGGGGGGGGGGGGTGTTCAGATTAAAACATGACCATTTGTTGAGTAAATTCAAGAATAAACAATATAACCTAGATAAGGACATCTTGACTCCTAGCATGTTCTCGACATTGAAATCGGCGCGACATCTATGCATATACATATATGAAACGTCCAGCAGAGTTTGAACCTGCAACCTTCTGCTTGCGGTCCCATTTCACTTCTGCCTGGATCAGCTTAATTTACAAACTTAACCTTGCTTTCTCTTAAAGACCATAAAATTAACATAAAGAAAAGTGTGTTCTATTGTGCAATAAGGATGATGATGATATTACATGATAATAATAGAACTGAAATAAAACACTTGCAGTATTCGTCTGATAAAATACTCCTCGTATCTGCGATGTGTCGAAGGACCTTAAGTGTTTGCTTTAAGGAAAACTCGTTTACCTTATTTGCATGTGCAAATTTCAATGAGAATCCAACGTTGTGAAATCACATGCGAAGGCATTTAAATAATTCGTGGGAGGAGAAAAACGAAACAGTTAAACAAGACGCGACATACAAATGTGTTCATTTTGATGACACACGGTAGATCGTTTATATTCACTGTGCTTTTGTTTTGGAAACTGGACAAAATGGATACTTTAAACGGAAGTATCAGCAGGAAATATTGTTCTGTTTTGTTGCATGCTTCCTTCCTTGTATGCATACTAACTGTTCGTCTGAATTTGAATTCGCAAATCTTTGCAGACACTATGATGGCCGTTTGCCTTTGTACTTGGTTGGCTTTTGATTATGAATATAATTTAGTTCTTTGCATTTCACGGGAGTGTATGCTTGCCGTTATTCCGTTACATATACCAGTGCCAATACCTTGATTCGGTTGTTACGTCACTTTCAACAATTTTTCGGCGATATCGCGTCAAGTAAGCAGGAGGTATCCAACGTTCCGAATAAAGTGGTGCAGTCTGGGAATCGAACCCAGATCGCCAGCAACGCAAGCCAAGCGCATTACCACTTCTACAAGTCTGTCCATTATATCATTATGTTTACTCATTTACTTTGGCATTCGATTATCTTGGTTTTCTTTGGCATTTCAGATATCTGTTTTGTCTGATTTGTATGCAAGTATAAAGGCGCTGTATGTGTTTGTCACTACTTTTTGATGGTTCTGTTTTATCATACATATTTATCCTCACCACGACGTCATCTTTGCCAGTATGAATTGTCCCTTGGGACATTACCGGGATTTTATAATACCATGCTTATCTTTATATCGTCGGTTGATATTTTTTCTGTCTTTGACCTTTAGTTTGTACTGGGTTTATGCTTTTCTGTATGACCTTTAATTGCTTGTCCTTTCTAATTCTTGGGTTCTAGGACAACTGTATTGACTTTACATGCAAAACATAAACTGTCAACATGTCTCTGACCAGTGATAGCTTATCTGCTTTGAAGAATACTTGATATTCCAGCATCGCCAAATCCTTGTAGCGCATACATAGGGCCATTACCGGCCTTTCCGATGATTGCGTGAAAACTGAACCAGATACGGAAAAAGTAGTATGGAGGCATAGGATAAACTCAAAAGGGGTGGGAAAACTTTATATTATCTTTTTTCGGTGATTAGAGCGAAAAGTAAACATATTTGTGACATTATTTCAGAAGCCCCCCCCCCCCAAAAAAAAATAAATAAAAGAGACATACCCCGGTCTACGTAATTTTTTACCTACCTGGTTCTTTGCATTTTAACATATACGGGGACTTAACCGAAGAAGTGCCATTGGTCATCGATTTTGCATCCGGGTATTTCATTCAAAAGACATGTTTCCGCGTCCAGCACTTGGTTTCTTAACAAGGCTCTCATTGTCGCATTGCTTTGATCTACCACTGCGTCAACAAAAGCATCGCTAAAGCGGAAAGCATATCAACTGATACAAGAAATGCCAAGATAAATGACCTTGGAAGTGCTGGCTACTGTATCATAGGTGAAAACCAGCGCATCTCTTGTAAAAAGCCAATTAGACATATCAATAACATAAAACATACCCTACATTTCATCATAAAGCAGGAAAAAACGCTCATAAAACAAGTCCGATGCGAATTCAGTATTATTTTTCCACAGATAAATGCACAACGATTCTTGGAAACGTGTTTACAAAAGAGAAGAACAAACACGAAAGTATGTTTCTGTTGATGGCTCAGCGTATCTCACTCGGGAGATAGAGTGACACATTATCTGATTAACAAGGGCAACAAAGGCTTGTTAGTGGCCGAAATTTGGCAGGAAGCATGAACAGAAAAGCAACAATGTTATTGGATATACATGTTTATGCTTAATAACTGTTTCAACTGATTTTATAGGCGAATGACCCTTGGAACAACCGGGTGTGAGAGGATTTCAACCTTCTACTTCTTTGCCAAGTGAGGCATTGTTGAAATTAAAACTGCCTCTAGGTACTTTTATGTGCCAAATTAGATAATACTGGCCAGATTGCAAAGCAATTCTGTTCTAATAATTCAAATTGTTGTATGTTTGTATTTATTATATATCATAGGCGTAGGAACCCTCCCCCCCCCCTTTTTTTTAACGTGATTTTTTTTCTGGAAAATGTTAACATAGATGGCGACAGTCTACATATTCGTTAAAAATATTCTCTCTAACACACGAGCTCCGAATTTTTATTAGCAAGTTCATTATTGCATATCAAACGATAGATGAACTTATTCAGTACCAAGAAAAATATTTCATGATTTTAACAACCCCCCCCCTTTTTTTGATTTGCATTTTTTTTTTTACATTTGTATATTTATACCAACTTTGGTGGCACTACCATTATATGCCCCTTGAATGATACTTTAGAACTTGCAAAATAATGTCAACAGCTGAACGAAGAAATGAAATACATTTTGTTGTTTTGATAAATGAAAACAGCAATAACGTAACATGTATATCTAGAATAAATACATGCTATACAAAAAATCAGATGAAGAGTAACACATGTAGCACGAGCATTTACCCTAGAGAGAAAAAGGACCCCTTGCTGCTGCTTGATCTCTCTTATCTGAAATTTATGTCACCTGCATGTATTTGTAAACACGTGACGCAAGTGGAAAGAAAAACAAGTACAGAGGTTAGAAAATAATCAGGGAGAGTATGTATTGAATGGAATTCTTTCTAACATCTCGTCCTTTGTATCACGTTTATTGAGTGTTACGTTGCGCCTCTGGTCACTTACCTTGATAATGCGACATATGGCCACGACCGTCCCAAGATTATACCTTTCCTTTCATGGGATTAGTGGCTCAATATTGGTATAACTTTGACGATCTTGTGACTCACTGATGAGGTTTAATAAGTTTAAAGTACATCGAGTGGACAATATTTCTATTGGTCAATTAAGACTTTATTGCCACAAACACATGCCGTGCATAGTTCGAGCTACTGACTGGACATTGGCGATTGTGTAAATGATTTCTTACCATTTAAACATGATGACTAAATTGACGAGATCATTTACGTGTCTCCGAACTGCAGAACGTATCATTATGTGAGATCGTACTTATGTGTCAAAACTGCAAATCATATAATCATATGTGATAGCACATATGTCTCAAAAGTACTGATCATATCATATGAGATCGTACTCATGTCTAAGAACTACAAATCATATCATCATATCAGAGACATAGACTACTTTATTAGTAGCCTATTTCTCTGATCATACGAGATGGCACTCATGTCTCAGAACTACAAATCATAGACTACTTTATAGTAGCCTATATCTCTAATCATATGAGATGGGACTCATGTCTCAAAACTACAAATCATATCATCATATGAGATCGTACTCATGTCTCAGAACCGCAAATCATATCGAGACGACCATTTGATTCTGAAAAGAAGTGGCAGGGATGGTGGAGTGTTGTAGTTGACTTTTCGAACAGAAACTATGACCCAGATGACTTATAAGTGAATAATCTGTCTTCCACTAGAAAGGAAATATATTACATAGGTTTGGCTTTGCTCATTTGGAAGGAACTCTTGTTGCAGGTCCGTATACGTAAGAAGCGCCCCCTATGTTTTTTTTTTGTTTGTTTTTGGTTGCTCATGGGTCGATTTTTATTACGTTACGAAACGAAACGATATTTGAGGTTTGTCCCCTACCCATCACTTTTGAATTGTTTCTCAAGGCCTTGTGTTGGACATAGATATTCGAACCACGTCCAGATTTCCACTCAAAATCATTTTCCCTATAAGATCTGTGCATTTAGATGTTGTATTTTTATGTGGTGTGTTTATATACAATGGTGTAAGTAAATACTGATATTGTTTTGACATTTATCATCGTAAGTTTTTATCTGAATACAGGTAACACATCCTAACATTAAAGATTAACAGCCAACTCAAACATACTCCTGTGGAAAAATAGAATAGTACAAAAATGCATAAATAAATAAGAGAATAAATAAATGAAAAATGAGTAACTGAATGAATAGATAAACAGAGAGAGAGAGACGGCCGGAAGACAGGTAAGCAGACAGGCGCACATTCAGACAGATAGATAAATAAATACATGTACACGTAAATAAATAGATAAATGAACAAATAAATAGATATTACGGGATCTCATTTGAAATTGCTTTATTACACGACTGAATATGACAACAATTGATTTTTGCTTGCGTGAGAAATCGTCTTCGTTTCATACGTTGTCAAGTTAACAATAACGACGTCGGTTATATTAGATGGCCATTTTAAGGTCTCGGTTTATCCAGAATCAATGACACAAATGTGCTCCTGTAAATAGATAACACCGAAGCCCATACAACATTACCAGTTCTTTGGTGCGCTTGTTAGAGGAATATGTCTCGCACTTATATTGATAACTGTTTTGTTAGATACCTCAATATCCCTGGGCAGATAGGAAAGCGCACTCTATTGTTTTAAAGGTCGAAAGATTTGTTACATCATACCGTGATTATGATACATTACGGGGAAACATTGCGTTTTATTGCACTTCGAATTACAAGAGTGTACAGTCCAAAGTGATTATGCAGTATATATGAGACTATTCACAAGTAAATCTGCTGATAAACTTTAGAACTGTCCAATGACCTTTCACCATTTGGCTTTTCGACGAAATTCTAAGAAAAGCTGTAGAAGTGTTTGTGTTTTACTAGAAGGAAATTGAGAGTTTTAGGGAAAGGGGCCACCGGGGAGGGCATACTGACGTATCCAGAGGGATACGTGCGGGTATTGTCCCTTTATCCTGCGAGTTGCAATTTTTATCAGTTTATTTCGTAATACATTTATGTATTTCCAAAAAACCGCCTCGGTTTTACTCGGATAATGTAGGACAAATACACCTTATTTTACTTTTAAAAGAAAAAAGTGAGCGAGTCAGAGGTACGGGCAGTCAAATGAATTACAAGCGAGTCAAGGATGGACAAAGTGGATAGCTAATTAATTTCTTGTACAGCATTCGACTTATTTGTGGTCTGTTAGATTTAGAATTCTGAATTCAATTCGGTTGATAGTCTCAGAAGAATGATGGATGGAAGTAAGGCACGCACACTAATTGTTTTAGGATTTGTCACGGACATGACTTGATATAATTGTTTCAAGTGTAGATCTTACAATAAATGTTATTTATCGTTTGATATTTTCTGTATACTCTATTGCAAGAAAAAAGGGGGGATGTTTACAAACTCCGTTAAATTGTATTAAGGCCATCTATATTTGTTTTATGATTTGGTTTAACCCGTGCGATATTTTGCACATTAATAGTAATAGTAATACATTGTCATTGCTCCATTATCAATTTTTTATTTTCATTTCAAGTTTTTGTTTAAATTTATTCATATTTTAAATCCATGTACTCCGATTCCTATCTTTTCCGTTTGATCTTCAAATACCACTACAGTATCGTAATCATTTTGATTTGTAGTCTATCCATATTTATGTAATTTCCAGCTGATATGTAAATGACATCTGAGTACATTAGTCTATGAATATTGATACACATTAGTCTATGTACATAGGTCTATGTAACTTAGTTTATGTATGTTAGTCTGCGTACATTATTCTGTATATGTTAGTTTGTGTACATTAGTCTATGTACATTAGTTTAAGTACATTAATCTTATGTACATTATTCTCTGTATATTAGTCTATGTATATTAGTCGGGATAGATCAGTGGGTTACGTGCTTGATTCGAGATCAAGAAATCCCGGGTTTGAACCCCACCTTTGACTCGTCAGTGGTTTGTCTTTCGGATAAGACAGTAAAACCCGGAGCTCTTATGACACGAAACGTGTAAGCACGTATACAATCTCGTATTGTCTCAATGGGGTCTGTTGCTTAAGTGAGAAATTCTGTTCACTGCATCTGACTGATGCTGTCACCATTGTATAACGATTATATTATGACGTAAATCAACAATGAATATTCATTAGTACGGAGAAAGATCGCGTTTGAGTTATGGCCAACAACAGTTGAAAGAAGATGGCCTGAAAGCGGAAGCGCAACCCAGTTTTTAAGCCGAAGAGGTGATCACTTCTGTTGTATGATTATTATGTAAACGTTATGCCTTAACGGTAGCAAGCTGAGGGAGACAAGGATGATTGGGGGTTTTACACGGCCAATAAATCTTTGATAAATTGATGTCATATTTAGGTAATTTGTCACTATGTCATGGGCTCTCGCACAGAATGATGAAATAGGTTTGCTTCGAGATATGTTTGGTTACTGCACAGATAGCCTCTCCTTTTAATGCCTGCAACTGTTTTCCATTTACTGAAATTTGTGTGTGGTCGATTAACCGGAATGACGTAACCGTTATTGTGTCGTTGATTTATAGTAATAGCTGGTTACTTTACGGAGATTACGGGTCAAAGAATGGTAATTTCAGTTCCATCGGGGTCCAATTTTAAATTTCTGAATTTCCAGGAAGATTTACTCAATTTTTTTCTGAGCCCTATATGGCCCACATATCAAAATGTATGTCAGCATTCCTCTATTAGAATTTTAAGAGTACTATAGCTTATCCACTCTTTTTCTGAAAGTGGGTCATCAAATTCCAGATGTAGACAGATTTTGCCAGATCTTCAAATTAATATCGAAGAAGAACCAAACCGTTAATCATTCTCAAAGTCCAAGGACAGATACAAAATCGTGTAAGTTTCAAAAGGGAACTGTTGTGAACCCCAATATACTGAAAAATTCTGAGGTGAGACCAGGTGCCAGGGGAGAGTAAGTGTCTCCTGTTTGCATGCATCACCCGTCACAGCAGTTCTTAAGAAACATGTCAAAATCAAGAGTTTTGGTTTCCTTATTGTACATACGATAGTACAAACTGGTATACAAAGTCATATTTGGTGTTCACTGAACAGGTCATTTAGTCGCAAAACTTAAGAACAGGATGATGATGTTAAAAATCGCGATTTTACATTATCAATCTCAGTCATTATATTAATTCGATAATTTTATCCGATCAGAGCCCATCTCTCACTAAATCAGCCAATCAAAATTTCCTGACGATCTCCATGCTTTGACTTACAATGAGTGGCCCGTCTCTGAACAAGAATCTTTTACCACTTTATTGTTGCCCCAAGTCATTTCAGATTTTGGCAACATGAGCGGTTTGGTCCTCCTCTGGTCATGAATTTGAAATTAGAGTTTAAGCTGAAATATTATAGTGATCAGCATATATTGTATGTATGTCTCCCCAGTGATTACAGAATTAAGATCCCTATACACTTCCTCTGCCAAATTTTATACGATTTCTCTGCTCGGATATACGTGTAATATTAAGGGGCTATCGTTTCTTTCCCTTGACACGTGTTATTGTTTGAATTTCACATCTTTCATTAACAAAGGAGACAGTTTCACAACTTCTATCATATTTGTTAGTGCCCATTCCTTTCTTGCATTTTTTTAAATATGTGTATTAATTGTCATGCCATGAGATGATAGCCGTTTGTATTATATGAACGATAAACCTTGTTCCACTCTTTTTGTACTCTATGACAACGGAAGAGTTCTCTATTTTCGTACCATGCAACATTAGTAATGGATTTTACTTGCTCATCTTGCATCACTTGAGGTAGTTGCTACAATAGGTTTCTTATATTGAAATGAACAATGAAAATCCTCTACTTACATATAAACATGTCCACCATCTGTAACTGGCATTGGATATCTACATTGCTAAACTTTTAACCACGCACTGTAAATGCTGTCCCGATATAAGTGAGTAGTTATTTTTGAGTGTGTTAAAGCGTAATGTTCGAATATCAATTTTTCTGTTGATGTGAACGTTAACCATTATTAATCCCATTCAGTCTCCAAATTGTAATGTTTGATCCCTTCCTCCTCTACATATCATATGACAGTAAGCTATGGGACCATATGACAGTAAGCTATGGGACCATATGACAGTAAGCTATGGGACCATTTCAGTAACTACAATTATTATGGATCTCTGTATCAATAATAGTATACTGCCTAATGATGCCGTTTAATGAAGAGAACACGCATATTTCAGGTAGACCACTTTATAGAATAGTTCGAACTAGACTGCACTGAGACGACAGTACTTGATGCTTTACATTATTTTTAACAGGATGTGCTAATGCGGCAAATATTGGAAAGAGGATGATGGATTTGAGGACAAAATCTACCTGCAGGTCTCGGCAATATACATAGCATCTGTGATTTTGGCAGGATTTGACGTCATATTTACAGATTTTGTTCATGTGTCTTTCGCACCTTTATGGCTATAAATCTGGATGTTTTGATTTTATTCAAGAAGGACGTATACCAAGCGGATTGTTTTCAAATCAACAGAAGTTTAACGATTCATATCATGGATATGTAAGTATTTAGTTTGTTGCGCGTATTGGAACGAAGGAACATAATTATAACTCGTCGAACAATAATAGGAACAAAAAATAACGATCAAAATGTCTGACCACAGTGACTTAGTCGCCGAGATCCCGTCAGTGGAGAAGATGGGGACTCAAGAGAGACTTAAGCATGCTAAAAAGAGGCGATCACAACAGTTGAAGAAGTGGTCCAATTACGAGAAACAGTTGGAGAAAGATGCCTCCAAGAAGTCTAAAAAGAGCCAGTATCTTAACAAGGCTAAACATCGAAGGTCCAAGAATACTCGAGTCCGGTTCAAAGGAAACATAATGCTGTTAGAATCGGCGGCCAGGAGTGACCTAGAGGATGGTAGGTGTACTATTACATCTATTTAGTAGAGTTTGAAAATTGGGTAATTACCATTATATCAACAAAGCTCGATCTAGAAGAGAGTTAGTGCCCTGGTGTCAGTTTTTATATCGGATTAACCATTGGTATTTACTCATCGTAATTTACGTAGTTCCGTTTCTCAGAAACTTACTGTTTAACAGAAGGTTTGTCATCACATTTTATTTCCTTATCTGTCAGAACTGACTGCATACGAAAGTTTCAGCCACATACATACCTCACATGTCATAGGCGGATCTAGAAATAAAAAAGTGGGGGTTTCGTTCGTGTTTTTGCCTCCCATGACTTCTGTTTTGCACTAATCGGATCTGAAAGGGGGTTGCAGCCTTGAATATGGTTGAAAATGACCCTTTTGGTAAAATTTTTCAGCCGAAAGGGACAGGGGGTGGTTGCAACCCCTCTGAATCCGCCAATGCAGATATAGATATCAAAGATATACATAAATGCGGAACAGGAAACCATATCTGTTATTCTAGTTGCGGCTTATAGTGAAATCGGGGATTTTATTTTTTTGGTATTTATTTCAATGGGAAACATGGCTTCCAATACCTTTGACGGGATTTTTTGTCAAGTACGTAGAATTGGAGCAATAAATCGTTCTTAAAACTTTTCCTGTCATATCTTTATTGATATACATATGTGCATATTAGATATGCTGTCGACACTAAAGTATCGTGGTGCTTTCATGTGTTTTTGTAGTCTCTTTTGGGCGCTTTAAACCTATAGGCCATTTTAATGACAGCTATCAAACTATTCGAACACTCCTGTGATTTTATGCATTACTATTACATCTGGAAGCATGTATAACTTCAATCGTTAATCTCTTTTCAGTTAAACGATTGCTAAGCGCAGGTGTAAATCCAGACGTCACAAATGAAGATGGTTTGACAGCTTTGCATCAGGTAAGCAAACATAGATCAGTAAAAGATCTAAGGCGAGAGGGGAGGGGGCGCACAAATGCATTGAACAACAATGCATCAAAATCAATTGTCGAAAGATCAACTAGAAACAAGTTACATTGAGAGACCCCAACTTCTGTGACTTCGAACGCTATGATACTGGGCTTGATATATTTCATAAAGGTATTCATAATTGTTGCACTTGACATATAGTGGTACTTAGCAGTATTGTCATAACGGAAACGTTAGGTATGCAGCTTTCACAGAACACCCACATCCTCTTGTGGGGTTTCTGTATAATTTTCCGAGTAACGGATACAGAGGCGATGTTAGAATTGGGAGTATTTAGAACGCTAAAATGTGATCCCTGACAAAGTTACAATCGTTCGTGAAATGAGGGAAGAGATTTTTGTTATTGACCTCTTATGTTTCTTCAGAAACAAATAGAAACACATCCTATCCTTATCATGTTCTAATATAACATAGAATAGAAAAAGTTACAATCGGTGGTGAAATAAGAGAACAGGGTCCGGCGCCATAAACTGAGAATATACTTAAGACAAAAATTCATATTCTTCTGTTCATCAATGAATTAATAACTGGGATTTGGAATTTATTTAGTTTTATTCTACTGATAAAAAGAATTAAACCATTCTGCATTAAAATTTATTTGAACGTTTGATAATGGAATAAATTAAAATGAAATTTTTGACTTAAGTATATTATCAGTTTATGGCGCCGGACCCAGATATTTGATTTAGGTTTCTAATGATTCTTTAAAAACACAAGAAGCTCATCATATCCTCTTTAGTTTCAACTATGAAATATTTTACTGAACAATACTCATGAGCGAATCCAGAAATTTTGTTCAGACAGGGTCCACCCTAAACATTTTACCATTGGGGTTTCAACCATGTCTGTAGTTTGCCTATTTTACAAAGAACAGTTTAGAGCCGATTTTAATCAGAATTGTCCGGGATCCTGTTCCCACCCCTGGATCCGCACACACAATCTCTCTTATAATGATTGTAAACAGTAGACAGTCCCGTATCATAAATTCTGTCGGATACCATGGGGTATCGGGAGAATCGTTGATCAGTTAACCTAATCCTATAAATGTCAATACTGGCTTTGATATGCCCCCCTTGAAGCGTCATATCTGTGTATATATACACTGTAGATAGTTCTGTTATGTAATCATGAAAGCTCCTAGTGTACTATGATCCGTGGGTTTGTATCCTTCTCCATGTGATTGTACCTAACTCAGTTTATCATACAGGTCATAGGGACAGTCACATCTCCAGATGTTGGCTCAAATCTCCTTACAAGGAGCTCAAATCTCATTACAAGGAACTCAAATCTCGTTACAAGGAGCTCAAATCTCGTTGGCCCAAGTCGCGTCCAGACCCTTCAGAAATGTTGATACTGTATATGATTTATTGTTTTGGGTATTACTTTAGAATTGTGACCATTGGAAAATGAAGTAATATTAACCTGGAACCACGCCACGGTTCTAGTTTTTTTTTTTTTTTGGGGGGGGGACGGGTGGTTCTTGGTAAATGCGGTCCATGGTGGGTACTTTGTGTCGCCGATGGCCAGCAGAATACAGCGATGATGTAGTTTATGGTCTGATGATGTGGTGTGCGCTGCGACAGCCCAGCAGTAATTCAAGTGTTCATGGTATTAGGCCTATGTGTACTGACTACGAAGATGTTCTTTTAGTTTCTTTAAAAGTCCTATGCACTGGTGAAAAGTAAATAAGTGTAAAAACCGGATGAGAATATTCATATATAAAAGCGATGTTAATTAATTTATCAGCAGTAAGTATTGTTCAAACTAATGTAATGCGTCCGACTGAAGTCCTGTGATGAGGAGCAAATGACTAAGCTGTTCGAAATGTCGTAACCTATCATTAAGATCTTTGCCTTTATATGGCATTTCAAACTTGTGACGAAGATGCTAATGATGTGAAAATTCTGATTGAGGCACAGTGAAGTGATATAGGTACGAATGCATGGATTACAACGGAGCAAATGGCGTTTGTGTAATTGTTTCTCGCTGTCTAGCTCAATGAGTGAGGTGCTCGATTCATGACCGAGAAGTTCAGGGCTCGAGTCTGGCTGGTGGCTTTCGGGTGTCATGTCTTTCGGATGAGACTGTAAAGAACTAGGCCCCATGTCATAGTAGAAAGGCCTCGGGGCACGTAAAAAATCCCTCACTGATTTGAAGGGCTCCGTTACATAGGTCTAAACTTCTGTGCAGTGCGCCAGGCGGGTGCCGTCACAGTACAAGTTCAGTAGTCTTGATGTGGCGTAAAACAAAAGTCGAATATAATAGGGGCAGGTTTGGTGTAGTGGTTAAGCGCTTAGCTTGCAGTGCCGACGATATGGGTTCGATTCCCAGGTTGCGCCACTACGTTTAAGAGGTTGGTTACCTCTTGCTTCCATGTCGCGATTTAACTGAAAAATTGGTGAAAGCGACGTAAAACCAATCCAACCAAACCCGAATATAATAAAACCAAAACGATTACATAAAAGAACTACGGTGATAAAAGTTGTGAACTTTCTGAGAAAAAGTCCATGCAATATTAAAAACAATAGTAACATTGTATATTTCGGATTTCAGATAAATGGTAGCAAAAACACAATATGATATCGTCAAATCATAAAAATCAAGTACAAGTGTCTTCCGATTTCAGTCTTATTTTGATCTCATATGACTTCTCACTCAGTATTTTCAGAGTACTATTGTATCATCGACTATTATGATGTATTTATGATAAATTCATCACCATATGAAACCCACAAGTGCATTATTGATCGTTTTATGTTCAGGTGATCAAATGTTAATTCAGATGGATCACGGATAGCATTACTACAAGTTCAGCAAATAACTGAATGACAAAAGAAATATTCTAGGGTTTCACAAACAACGTTCTCCATGGTTAAAGGCTCGTAGCTAGAAAAAGCGAGGGAGTTCGAATGCTATTTTTATATGCGCCCACCAAGTTCATGGATATGTGTATATTAGCCTAAACAGTTAACATGTAATTGTAAAAAAAATCGAAGATTGTTGGATTTGTTAAAGATCCGCAGTTACCAATGGCGATTGAGTTTGATTGTAAATTTTCACATTCGAAACTGTTTTTACTTGCGCCGATGCACTTTATGGACTATATTTTCCTGGAATTCGACATGAATCTGCAGAAATAAATCATTTTCTATTAGTAGTGCAAAAGATTCAACATGGTTCCGTGTTGCTGTTTTATGTAGCTTTGTTATCGTATGTAGCTTAGTCTTCGTCGCTTTAAGCTGGGTAGCAATATTGCAAAGTGCATACTTATGCTCCTATAATATGAATAATGCAGTGAAAGTACACGGTATGGGATTTCAACCTTAGTATAATGATAAAGTATATGTAACGATGACCTCGGGTACCTCTGATGAGTCACGTATAGGGAGATGTTCTAGAGCCAGTTGTATTTTCCTCTGTCTACAGAGGAGGATCTTGGAGATATTCAGGCATACTTTACAATAAAATCATACTCCTGGGTTAGTCCTTATTCCTTCATCCTTTCATGCAAATACATATTATGACATATTGTGTTCTTTTTCAGTGTTGTATTGATGACAACGAAGAAATGCTGAAGTTACTTTTAGAATTTGGCGCGTCTGTCAATGCACGTGACAGTGAGCTGTGGACACCTCTGCATGCAGCAGCTACATGTGGCCATGTACATCTATGTAAAAATCTCATAGACAGGTGGGTTTTCAATCAAATAAATGACCAAAATAATAAAAAAAAAGCCCGATCAAGGCATCGAGGCGATGTAAAGTTAGTTAAGTGAACTGTCTTTTGTATAAAATATTTTTAAAAGAAACATAGAAAAAATATATTTCTTTGCTTAAAATGGCAATAAAAACTTAGAGAATCTGCACCAAAAGTTAGAAACTGTGGAGTTAATGTAAGCAAACGTAGTTTAGGGTTTGAAATGATGTTTTTATTATGTTCATGTCGTTTGAGGAATGATTGAGTCGGAATGTGTTTTTCTCTTCATCTATCCGTCTATCTATACATAAGTCTAGTTTCTGAAATGCCTGATACCTACCAAACTGAAGTTGTTATCCAAATACCTTTAAAAAGTCTTTGCATGGTTAAGAACCATGTTTTAAATTTGACTATTCGTTGATCTGTTGTATTCATAGTGTATCCTCATGTTTCTGATAGCAGTGTCTCATCTATCACATTTAGGATAAGAAAAGGAGTCGAAGAATCCGATATAGGATAAAACTCACTAGGGAGGTCATAATGATTCCATTTCATAATAATTCCTTCACCAGAAAGTTATCTGTGTGTACAGACATATGAAGTGCATTATAGTAAATGATCTCCCTTTTATCTTTTATAAGCCCATATCTCCTGTGGGAGAAATAATGTTTGTAGGTTTCTGCTTCCCTTTCCATGAGAGTTCTCTGGCAGGGACGCTATGCCAGCTTTTTGTCAAGGAGTGGCTAATAGATTCCTAACTGCTCGACAACAAGTCACCTTAAACGGCGAGTGTTGCCACTGTGAGGATGGACAGTGGTTTCATTTGTCGTAAAGCCGAATCAAATAGTTAAAATTCCAATAAACACTTGAAGTCGATGTTGCATAGTGGATAATGTGCTGGGCTCGTAATCAAGAGGTCCCCGCTTCGACACTTGCCCTGGGCGACCCAGTGTTCTGTCTTTCGGATGAGACATTAAAAACCGAGGGCCCGTGTCTTTGTAGGCGTGGCACGTGAAAGATCCCTCACTGCTTCGGGTGGGTCCGTTTGCAAAGGTCTAAATTTCTATGCAATGCATCGGGCAGATGCCGTCACCATATACGTGAAATAATCGTGGAGTGACGTAATTCAACCAATCCATCAACTTAGAAATGCTTCTCCTATTAAACCACCAAAATTAAATCACCGCGAAAACCGACGATATTTCTTTAAACACCGCGAAAACTGACGGGCTATACACATAAAATTACCTTCATCTTCTTTAGGCCTTGTCCTCGAGTCAGGGTGAATAGATCACTGTTCCGCTTTCGTCTGTAAGAATTGTATTAAACTCGTCGAAAGGGATCCATGTAAATTTAAAATCGTCGATAATTTCTTTATAATTGTTTTTTGATTGGCTTCAGTATATACATTATTCCGTCATTTATACTTTGATCAATTCATTACTTCATATATTATAGACGTTAGTTGTTTTTGGAAAATGGGTTGTGTAATTTTTCTTTCTTTATATATTACCCCCGTTCCTCTTATGCATTTTAACAATCCAACCAGATATTATGCAAACGGAGTCAGTTTATCAATCTTGGTAATTTGGAAAGAATCATTGTTTCATTGTGGGCCATAAATCTAGTTTAACAAGCAAAATATTTAAACGCAAATATCAATCATTGTTAGTGGTATGGCTCATTGACCATTTTATGAACCCGTTCGGAGATGTCGTACGAATGAACATAGAAAAGAAAATTGATATTGAGACCTCTGTAGGAAATGGTCAAGCGGTGGTCAGTCTTCGCCCAAGGAGTTGTTTTGAACCAAGACAATTATTTGATAACGACTTCTGTATTGCTTTGTTGGATAGAGAATATGATAACTTGAAGGAAATGATGTGATCTGCCGTGACGTTACATACAGGATGTGTTATGAACGTGTCCGTCAGAGATGATCAAAGCAAGGACAAGGACCGGACTAACTCATTGTGTACGTTAACAAGGGAAATAGGAATTGTACTGAACGAAAAATGCATGCTGAAATCGCTTTGCTCCAGTCTTTGTTAACTCTCCACATGGGATTTCAAAGTAGCGAACAAACTTAAGTCAGGATGGCTAATGTAGAGAGAGCAGAAATTGAGGTCAAATGTTACTGCTTCGGATGGACCTCATTGTATAACATTGTAGAATCTTCATTTCTACGTCATTTCTGTGACTGCATATTCAGGTCTTAGTGATGAAATTCAAGTTTCCTGTTGTTTCGTCAGTTTTTCACGTGCCCTTTTTATTTACACGAAATTATTGTATTTAGTTTTCCGGACTTTTTCAATTTTGAAATTGATTTTTTCATAAAAATCTATATCTCTTATAGATCTCTGTCCCTTTTTATAGGATTCCATCCAGTTTTACCGGATATGACCCCTATTAATTACAATAGTGTTTCCCAGAAATTTCTATTAAGTATTTTAGTTCGATATATTTAGCTGTCTTTCGGATGAGACAGTAAAAACCGAGGCCCCGTGTCGTAGTATGCATGGCACGTTAAATACCCCTCACTGCTTGGGTGGGTCCGTTGCAGAGGTCAAAATTTGTATGCCTCGCATCAGGCAGATGCCGTCACCATATACGTGAAATATTCGTGGAGTGACGTTAAACAAAAATCATTCAATCGACATATTTAGTACACTGCAGAAATACGTATCATTAAAATTTGCAGGGCCAAGTTGTAGAAACCAGTATGCCCTGTATGCTGCACCAGGGCAAGGACATCAGTTCACACTCCTGGTACCTACACACACAAACATGATGTGACATCAGCTTGAGCATTTGTCATTTCTGACAGTTCATTGTCACTTTGGACTACTGAACTGAATAAAATTAGATTAAGACCGCAATTATATTGAAGCCAAACAGCACTGGCTTATTAATACAACATAGTCTTGTTCTTATTAAAATGTAATAATTCGTTACCTTCAGTAGAAATGAAGAATACCGATAAAAGGTCATTCATCGATATCTGGATTCACTGAATGCATTTAGACTCTTTAAAGTGATTACTTCATTTAAAATTCCAGTTTTTTTTATTTTCAATCATTGAGGATACATTTTTCGTCAATTTCCAAAAACAGCATAGTAATCACCAGATGGCTTCGAGAAATTAATATTTCTTTATTTTCTAAATGTCAATCAAAAAATTATTTTGTCCAGAAATGAGTCAAAAACTGGTAATTAAAGTTTGTTGAAATTTCAAAGACGGTCGAATAGCTTTAAATTTGATATCAACTAGTTAAACTTCTTTACCTTTCTGACGTTTTAATGGTTTTGAGGTTAAATATTTCACACTTGGATTCTCCATGACCATGGCTTTCATTTGGTTTTGTGACTTTTTGACATATGACCTTGACATGTGACCTACCTTAAATTGGTGAAACTTACAGCTTTCATATTTTAAATACAGATACGTTATGACTAAGGCTTTAATTTGAAATCATGCAAGTCGACTGAGCAACCTTGACCTTAACATATGTCCTACTTTATAATGATAGGAGCGAGACACAATATGACCAGGGCTTCCATATGAGATCATGATTTAACCTGATGACATTGACTGTCATATTTCAAACATAGAAACATATGACAAGGGCTTTCATTTTAGAAAATAGCTTTTGACATATTGATCATGCCCTGTTCATAATACTTTACATTATAAATTAATTGGTAATGAACTGATTCTATTCCAAATATGTTATTCGTATGACATAAGTACTACATCAGTTCTGATATATTACGAAGTGATCCCCGTTTTGATCTACAAAGTTCTTGAAGGGTACGCAAGAATGCGTCTGATGACATTCTAACTGTTGTTACCACTATGTTACTCCCGTGGTTGTTATAATATCGTTCTCATGAATGTTGCATAAAATTGTCTGTCTAACCGAGATAGCTGAGAAAGATCCAAACAAATGAATGCTTAATAATCGATCATCTGTAACAAAGCGGGGTTCAGAATTGTTTCTTTAATTAGAATTATAGACTGAGAATGGTAATGTTGCATGAAGGACCTCACTCAAAATTCACAAACTGCCTTTCTGTGGGAACGACACAAGGGTATCGATGGTCAAGCATCTCGCTGGAGGTTAATGTCATTCACAGCGGGACATCGGTCATGTGCTAAATGACTGTGCTGGAACACGATATAACCTTTCATGACTTCTTTTTCCTTGTAAGGTATTAACTTTTTACTAGTATTTTCATACCGGTGATGCTTGGTCTGGATGACTTCTTCTCCCATGTAAGGTACTAACTTCTAACGAGTATTTTCATACCGGCGATGCTTGGTCTGGATTTGAATCCAGTTTGTATGTGCGAGTCCGCATTAGGAAACCGGCCACCATATAGCTGAGTCAGCATAATGCAAATATATCGAAAATTGTCATGCCTTTAAATCTGTGTAATATAATAGTTTCAAGGCGAGATCATTGATCACGAATGGGGAGTTACACATAATTTCCGATTCTTTAATGGGAAGAGATCCGAAACATTCTGAATGCATTAAGCAGTATGACTTTAGTTTTCTCGTAAGCGATAATGTTTCTCGTAAGCGATAATGCAAATTTTCAGTCATATATTGCTAATAATATCGTGAATACATTTGCAATTGAATTTCAGCATTTGAATTCACTTTAGAATCATATTTTGATGAAATATTCTGCATTATTGTCTCACTTTAGACAATAATGATGGGAAACAAGATTTAATCTGGAAAAAGGTAAATCCTGAGGGGTATACCTTATGCAAACGTACTTGTCGGGATCATCTCGAGAGTTTGAAAATGAACCCCATTGTATACTTATAATTCGCTTTCTCTGACACGGGACATCGTCTGCCGTGGCACGGCACATCATGTAACGTGACTCGAAACTGGCCAGCGTCTGCCGTGAAACGGAACCTCGACTACCGTGAAAAGTGGCGCGGGCCATCGTCTACCGTGACACATGACATCGTCTACTGTGACACAGGACATCGCCTGCCGTGACATGAGACATCGTCTACTGTGACACAGGACATCGCCTGCCGTGAAACAGTACCTCGACTACCGTGACACGGGGCATCGTGTAGTAACGTGACGCGGGCCATCGTCTACCGTAACACGGGGCATTGTCTACCTTGACACAGGATATCGTCTGCTATGACACGGGGCATCGTCTACCGTGACACAAGACATCGTCTACCGTGACACGGGGCATCGTCTACCGTGGCACAGGATATCGCCTGCTATGACACGAGGCATCGTCTACCGTGATACAAGACATCGTCTACCGTGAAACGGGGCATCGTCTACCGTGACACAGGATATCGTCTGCTATGACACGAGGCATCGTCTACCGTGACACAGGATATCGCCTACCGTGACACGGGGCATCGTCTACCGTGACACAGGATATCGTCTACCGTGACACGGGGCATCGTCAACCATGACACAGGACATTGTCTACCGTGACACGGGGCATCGTCTACCGTGATACAGGATATCGTCTACCGTGACACAAGACATCGTCTAACGTGACACAAGACATCGTCTAACGTGACACAAGACATCGTCTACCGTGACCTGGACCATCGTCCACCGTGACACGGGACATCGTCTGCTATGACACGGGACATCATCTACGTTGACACGGGGCATCGTCTACCGTGACACAAGACATCGTCTACCGTGACACGAGGCATCGTCTACCGTGGCACAGGACATCGCCTGCTATGACACGAGGCATCGTCTACCGTGATACAAGACATCGTCTACCGTGAAACGGGGCATCGTCTACCGTGACACAGGATATCGTCTGCTATGACACGAGGCATCGTCTACCGTGACACAGGATATCGCCTACCGTGACACGGGGCATCGTCTACCGTGGCACAGGATATCGTCTACCGTGACACGGGACATCGTCAACCGTGACACAGGACATTGTCTACCGTGACACGGGGCATCGTCTACCGTGATACAGGATATCGTCTACCGTGACCCGGACCATCGTCTACCGTGAGACGGGATATCGTCTGCTGTGACACATGATATCGTCTTCCTTAACATCGGACCTCGGTTTTTACTGTCTCATCTGAATGGCAGGACACCGACAAACCTCTGGTGGACTTCGTACCCTAGACCTCTCGACCTCCAAATAACATGGATCGATCCTTTGTAACTCTATCAATTATTTATTTTCCATAGGATGAAAAGGTCGAAAGAAAAAAAAGTTACTTTAAAAAATGTCAGCCTATAATGATGTGTTAGTGTTTGTTACCACACCAATCCGATGTAGATATTTATTTTCAAAAGGAATATGAACTTATAGATTTTAGGATACACATGTATTTATCAATGTTTAACCGAATTAAAGTAATTTTGAGGTTTATGACATATTCCTCAATCTTTAACCGAACTAAAGTAATTCTTGGTTGGAAAAAGTGATAATGGAAAAAAATGTTCCTGTTATGAATTATTTAGGGTATGCACGTACTTCACAATGAAAATACAGAGGAGAAGGTAATAGATCTGATGAAACGTCATTTACAAATCTACACTGGGCAAAGAAAAAAAGGAGATAAATAGCAAATATACATAATATCTATGTGATTGGTAGGACTGTCGATGGTTGACATTGGTTTGATTGTGCTTTGCCATTGTGCGGTGGTCAGAGATTAAGGCCCCTCACAGTAGAGTTGTCAATTTAGTTTTTAAATTACTGAGTCTGAGCATGCTGTTGACAGAGACAGATGAAACGTTGCACCATAACCTCTCTAAGACCTGTTGATACCTGAAGCGAGTGTGGATTCAGGGTTGGCCCAAACAACTTCTTTCAATAAACTTGTCAAAGGTCGGCGTTTCTATTTCTTTTTCTTCTTGTAAATTACTGTTTGCCATCGTAGTAATGAAAAGTCATGAGAGTTCAACAAAGCTAGAAAAAAACCCCCAAATAAACCGACTAATATTAATGGTAAAATTATAAAGCATTGTGTTGAGTATTGATCGGAATTGACTAGTTCTACAGCCTCTCCTTGCTTATACATTGCCGGTAATGTTATATAAATCGTCATTTTGATGTTTAATTGGACTCCGATTGTGGCATTAATATTCTTTATTCGCCTCTTGACAAATAAAATATCTCTGACCACTCGAACACTCTATTCAAGTGCTGTAGTCACGAGAACAATCCCCTTTTTATCTTTCTTGAAACCTGTCTCATTTCCATATGAGAATAAACTTCAAACAATGTTTGACTAAATAGCTCTCTGCAGCCATGCATCGACCTTGTGAAGACCATAGATGATATCTGTTCATGAATAGTTTTCAGTTTGATTTGAAGTTTACCCAGCAGGCGTCTTATTTTCAAATGGAAATGTTTTTTTAGGATTTCATTGTTCTCTGATACTCATTAAAGATATATAGCTGTTTGAATTTATTTTTCTAGTATAAGTGAATGGTTCATGAACTTTAGACAGATTCAGGGTATATAATTCCATATTTCGGCATTCTTTTGATGTTTATCCCAGATATGCAGAGTGTGAACTGTTTAATTTGTAGAATAACGGCGAGGGCTTCATAAAGATATTACTGCAATAAAATGAGGAAAGAGCATCATTAAAGCTAACAGATATAGATTTTCTGTCGTCCAAGATCACACGAACTCGCGTCAGATGTAATAGGAACGTATGATGTATGCAGTCTTCTTTTAAGACGAAGAAATTTGATAGTAACTGTCGTGGAGTTGCTTCATACAGTTTGTTCGATACAATTTCCACTACGTCACATTTTAGATTTGTTCACTTCTGTATTTTTCACTTGTATGTAATATCTTGTGAACTCTATGTAATAGTTCTGGAGTGAAATATCTTTTTATATATATTAAAGGGGTCGTCGCGATGTGTTTCATTAAAGGGGCATTTTCTGTCATGTGCGAAAAAAAAAAAATTAAGAAAACAGAAATATAAAATTTTCTTGTATATTCAACTTTTATTGTAAGAATTAACGTAAAACTTAGAAACTTGTATAGTCAACTTTATGGTAAGAATTATGTATATCCTTGACATCAGTATTTGTTTTTGCTTTCTTTTACTTTTAAGAAGTGTTTTGAATTTTGTCTTTTTTATGCCCCGCCAGGTAGGGGGGCATTAAGTGTTGCTTTGTCCTTCCTTCCGTCACACATTGGTTTCCGGATGATAACTCAAGTACCTTTCAATATATTCAAACCAAATATGTGTATATGCTTGCTTATCAAGAGAGGAAGAACCCTATCGATTTTTGGGTCAAATGATCAAAGGTAAAGGTAACAGCTGATGAAAATGGACTGTAACTATTGGTTCCTGGATGATAACTCGAGTACATATCAGCATACTTAAACCAAATTACTTATCAAGAGAGGAATAACCTAGTTGATTTTGGGGTCAAAAAGTCAGAGGTCAAAGCCACAACTGATGAAAATATACTGTAATTGTTGGTTTCTGGATGATAACTCAAGTACCTTTTATCATATTGAAACCAAATTTGGGTATATGCTTACTTATCAAGAGAGGAAAAACCTTTTTGATTTTGGGATAAAAAAAATTAAAGCTCAAGGTCACAGCTGATGAAAATAGTCTTATTTTTTATCAATTGTGGAATATTGATTTTGGTGTTATAAGGTCAGTGGGCAAGGTCTAAGCTGATATAAAAAGCTGAAATTATTGGTTTCCAGGTGATTCTCATGTATCATCATATAAGGTTAAATGCTCATCAGAATTTGATCATATTTCACATATTCCGAAATCATCATCCGAAATACAGAATACCGATGAACCTCCGGTGGGACTCGAGCTCGGGACTTCTTGGCCACAAGCCAAGCACCTTACCGATTGAGCTACGCCAGCTCCGATGTAGTCTCTGATCTGTATTACAGCTTCTTTAATTGTTATGCCGCTGTGATGAGTGGGAAGGTGAGCCAGTTAACCACACAAATTGAGTAACTAGCGTTATTTCAATTGACCGTTCTAAGTCGGTGCCTCAATTACATTACAATCGAATATTTGTGATATCTTTCTGGGTCTTTATTGTTTGCTTTTTGTTGAAAAGTAGGTAGTTTACGTTTGGTTTACTTCGGTTTTGTCCTACATTTCCTCTTAATTTCCTGCATTTCAACGTAGCCTCCTACATTTCGGCTTAATTCTGATCGCAATCATGTTGGCAAAACACGTTCGTTCAATGAATTTTCTTTTCTATATTTATACCCAACAATCAGAGAAAAACTTTGTTGAAATTGACAATATTTAGACTAAATACATGTATTACCTTTTATGGTTTCTGCAGCGTTAGAATTCGACGTAGAAATACACAAGAAACACATTGAAATCTGAATATAGCACGATTTCTCCCCAATGTGATGTTTCTCGCCTTAAGCCGACAAAATGGTCTCCGGAATAAAGTACTAATAGAACTTCCATGACACATAAATGATAGGGAGAACGATGTATTTTTAGTGAACAAGCAATGGACAGCAACAGTAATGAAAGAGTGAATTGCTCAAGGTGAATTATTTAGGGATGATCCAATTACCTGGAATGGAATTCCTACGACGGAACGATTATCAGTTTTTATGTGAGAGCAATGGTATTGACATGTTTACTGTCATTGCTGTCTCGGATGAGCACCATGTACAATTTTTTTTATGATGGAGATTTAACTCGCACCTCTCTCTCTTACACCCCACCCCCACTCTCTCTCTTTCTCTCTCTCTCTCTCTAACGATGGAAGCGAGTGTTGGTGTATATTTGTGTACAAAACACTAGACACGAGCAGCAGTCATCATTGAAATGACGTAAAACAAATCATACAAAGAGAAATTTTATTTTGTTTTACTCGTTGATGTTTCCCTGTGGAAAGTATGGTGAACAATTTTTCATAATTTTGGGTTATGGACTGTATACGAATGCTCATAATGTTTAAGTAAATATGAAATGTAAAGTGTCTCATTGGCTATCAAAGATAGAAATTGAGAATGCTCAGAAATTTGTGTTGCCAAACAATCATAAATAACAAGAATGGTTGACTAGTTAATAGCAATGCTACTTCAGGGAACGATGAAATTCTACATTAACCAAGCATTATTGGTATGTAATACACCAGAGGGAGAAAGCTCTGTGTAATCAATACGTCAAACTAGATCGAAGATAATCAGTTGTTTGTTTGCTTGCTTAAAATCTGACATACATACTTACGTTTTAAAATTAAAAAAAGCCACCTTTAACATGTTAATTTGAAGTTCGATTGTGTTCGAGTGGTTACAGAATAGGAATAGTTGTATTCTTTAGAGAAAGATCTCGGACGTGAGAATGGTTAGTCGACTCTTTGATAGAATACCATTCGGTACGTACGGCCAAGAACCCGAGATAGCAAAATAAAACAAACAAAAACACCCAAAAACAAAAAAACCTACAATAAAACAGAAAAAGGGGTCAAAACCAAACAAACAAAACAAAACAAAAACAAAAAGAAAGAGCTAAAAGGGGAAAAGCACCAAAAGAAAAAAGATTAAAATCAAATTAACATTGGAAGCTTCCACTTAAATTTTGACTCATGCTTGGTGAGCACAATTCTTTTAACGTAAGTGTGTTTGCACTCGAACAGTACCATACGCGCTTACGACGGCGATCGAGTTCATTGTGATACAAAACGTTCGTCGATTAAGGAACTTGATTATGCACGTTCTGGATGACCCAGACTATTAGTCCGGGGAAAAAATCTTCATGTCGCCCAGCGTCCTCATCAGTATTCTGTCCAGATTTGATCTACAGATACAATCACCAAAATGTTGAGTCGGTAATGAGATTTGGAGTGCACAGTGCAGACAACCGCTGTGGACGAAGTCACAGGCGAGAGGCTGCTAGACGACTAGGCTAGCTTTGTACTCGTAACATGTATGTGCATGTACCATGTTGCGACGCTTGCTTTTTCTGTTAAAAATGGGCGAAGTTTTATAGATAATTTATGACGCTGCAAGTTCCGCCTTGTACTCGTAGGTGCCGGGGACCTAGTTTTCGTATTTATATATGAGGGCAATTTTTATAGAAACTTGTAACTGATATCGACGGTGCATTAAACACGTTAAATCCGACTCGAATGCCGGATTTCATTCTTCTATTTCTCTCACGAATGTGTTGCAAAGTGATACGGTGCTACTGTGGTTCGTGCGCACCAACACGTGCTAGTTTGATTTAACCGATGAACGATCGACAAGTCGCTAGCCAATGAATGCAACAATGTCAAAGTACATGGATCTACTTACTCGAAGACGATGGCATTAAATGAACTAAGGCCTGGGTTATGACTGGGTTGATTTCCTTTAGTGTCTTTTCTAACCGAACTAAGATTTGTTCTTTTACGTAGAGAAAACAATACATTTCCGTGCTGCACGATTATCTTACGTATAAAAAAGTAGCTATAATCACACACTCACTGAAGACAGGAATATTTATGGCATATTCGTTGTATATTTTTCTCTTTCAAGAAAATTCATTGTCATATTGATTCTCATTTAGCTTGGGTTTCTATTTGCGTTTATTTTTCTTGTAATTATTTGTCATGGAGAGTGGCAGCCACGCAGTCTTGATTATATTTATGTAAGACTATTTTAGTAGTGGTGTTCTTCACTTTTTTTTTCGATTTTCTTGGAAATATTTACATACATGTAGTTTGCAAACTTAGTACATTTCCCAACTTAAATTAGACATTGAATGATGATTCGTTGTTTGACAACTCTTTGATTTGTATTTTAGTTACATGTATCTCTACATGTAGATATAATGTTTAATAAAAGTAGTGTAAAAGTGTAGCTCAGTATATGAAGAGCTTGAGGCTCATGGCCGAGAGGTCCCTGGTTCGACTATCGCCGTGGGCACATCGGTGTCCTGTCTTTTGAATGAGACAGTGAAAACCCGGTAGGTGTGGCATGTAAAAGATCCCCCGCTGCTTCCCATGGATCCGTTTTATAGATGATATTAATTTCTATGCAATGTATCAGTCAGACGCTTTCACCATATACACATGTGCGTGTGAAAAAATCGAAAAACAAAATTCAAACATTTTTTATCGATCAAATAGATAAAGATACATAGTTCTTCTATTATTTTTACAAAATGTTACAATGAGGCACCAATTACATGTAGATAATTTAAAACGTCTTTAAAACTAGATAGATGGACACAGAGAGATGGACAGGGTGATTCCTTTTTACCCCCTTAACTTTAATTGTGGGTGACAGTAGAATTGGGAGTATGGTTTTCACATTTTGAAAGTCAGTGTATGAAAATATATGTAGTAAATTGATATATATGAGAGAGCCCTCGTCAAAATGTTTCAGACAGTAGTAAATCCCTATATAAAGTAAATACACAAAAATGGTCAAAATGTCCTTAAAGAGAATGTTTGTTTGGAGACTTGACAGAGATTTTTCAGAGGTTTATATGAATTATTTTCATTATACTTTCAGGGGAGCTGAGCTGCTTGCCGTGAATGCTGATGGTAACATGCCTTATGATATATGTGAAGATGAAGTAGCACTGGACTACATTGAGACTGAAATGGCAAAAAGGGGTAAGTAGGGCATTACTCTGTGTACACAGACTTAAATCTGTGCATAATGAAATAATGTGAAGGAGGAAAGGATTAGGTAAAAAAAGTGAAAAAGTTGCATCCTTCTTTTGTACTGAATAGGATTATAATAGAGTAAAAAAGATATTGTTTTGGAAAAAACATCTAAGGCTCAAATGATACATCATAAAGATGTTAGTACCCCAGCTATACATTGGAGAGTACTATATTGTCTATATTTGCCTTTATTAGGTATCTGATGTACTATAAATGATGGGGAGATCCTATCAGTATAAGGCTACAAGATAATACATGCATTTAAAGACCACTCATAATGCAAGTCCACATTAGAAATCACATTTGGTATTATGCCATATTAAACATCTGTCTGTAGAGCCCACCTGTAATGTAAGACCACATTAAGTACCTATCTACCTATCTGTACCAATTACCAGTAAGACCACCTGTAATGTAAGACCACATCAAGTACCTGTCTGTACCAATCGCCGGTAAGGCCACCTGTAATATAAGACCACTTTAAGTACCTGTCTGTACCAATCGCCAGTAAAACCACCTGTAATGTAAGGCCACATTAGATACCTGTCTGTACCAATCACCAGTAAGACCACACTCAGTGCCTACCTATTG
This sequence comes from Pteria penguin, assembly GCA_035048485.1. Classification (NCBI taxonomy): domain Eukaryota; kingdom Metazoa; phylum Mollusca; class Bivalvia; order Pterioida; family Pteriidae; genus Pteria; species Pteria penguin. Next base: position 27,425,548 of record CM068582.1, on the reverse strand, counting down.
AGACCACCTGTAATGTAAGGTCACATTAAATACCTATTTGTACCAATCACCAGTAAGACCACCTGTAATGTAAGACCAAATTAAATACCTGTCTGTACCAATCACCAGTAAAGCCACACTCAATACCTACCTATAAAGACCACTTGCAATGTAAGGCCACATTAAATACCTGTGTGTACTGATCACCAGTAAGGCCACAATTAACACTTGCCTATAAAGACCACCTGTAATGTAAGGCCACATTAAGTACCTACCTTAGAGACCAACTGTTACCCAAAATCTAAAGCAACAGGAATACCCTGGCTAGATATAAATCTATTCTTGATATTAGTTAAGATTTGTTGCTGCTATACCCACCTGCTCAGTGCATGCAAGACCACAATAAAATGTTTTCTGTGATACGGAAATAGAGTTTAGCATGATATATTCCTATAAATGAAATCAATGACATGTTCCTGGGAATGTCTTGTAACTGTAGGGCTATCAAGAGATATCTTGTTACAAAAAGAGTTATCCGTTATCAACAACTTTCTACTGTGTATATGTGGGTTAACCAGGATGTACTCTACATGTAGGGTGTATAATTACACCTCTTCCCATGTTGAATTATTCAGCAAACTTTGTCTGTGGAGCTACAAGTGGTTTTGATAACACTTATTAAGACCAGGGACTTAGTGTAAGAAGTAGATATAAAGATTACAAGGAAAGGTTAATTGTTGTAAAATATGTAAATTTTTGTTTGTTTTGTTAATTTGATTTTAATGAAGGACAATTGTGTCATCTCTGACTGTATGTTGGTCGTATCATAAGATGTATGTTGTAGACTGTCACTCTATCCATTGATTATTGTTTTACCTTGCTCCACAATGATACCAAGCACATGGTAATGGCATCTGTCTGATGCACTGCATAGAAATTTATACCTTTGCAACAGACCCATCCAAAGCAGTGAGGGATCTATTATGTGCCACACATTCCGTGACATGGGACCTCAGTTTTTACAGTCTTATCCCAAAGGCATTTCTTTGGTGTGCCCACAGTGGGAGTCAAACCATGGACCTTTTGGAAAAAAGAGAAATTAAAGAAAGAATTTATAGTAAAAAGTGCGCTTGGATAATCAGGAATGGTGATTATGCATAAAAATCACCATTCCTGATATTGTCCAATTTTCATTCTTGAACCAGTGAATCTATCCTCTTTCTTATGTATCATAATTTCTGCATAAAAGATTTAGTCTTGTACAAATTGTAACGGTCTTGTGGTTTTCTTTCTGTCACCTGCCTGATGCATGAGCTTGTGCAAAAGTTTATTTCAAAGACTGCCCAGGTCATTATAAGTCTTTGTATAGGCTTTGTTTTACATTCAGGAAAATTTCTGACCTGACATTAAAGCTAAATGACAGGTATATTGTGTTAAGTAGACCTTTTTTTTTTAATTTCAGAGAGAAAGTTGGATATTTTACGTCATAACCCTGATATGTGCTAATTGTCATTGTTGCTTTATTTGACGTACATGTAATTATATTATCATCCAGTCCCTGAGTTCATGTAACCATCAGAAATCTTCAATAATTTTCCTAAAATATAAAACTATTATGAAGCTGAAGTGCAGTGCTGAGAGTCTTTACTACATTTTTGTATAAGCATTAAGTATTCATTATAAATCTGGATGAATTCAGGTAGAATACTTATTAAGCGTTGACACAGGTATGTGACATAAATTACATGCAAAGAGAAATCTGAAACAGTCAGAAGAGCAAAACCTGTTTTGTGTTTAGAAAATCATTGTATCTAGGGAATAAAATGCCTTTTGAAATTTTCAATTTTCAACGAATGAATTTTCATAGCAGCTTCTCTACACTCCGTTCTCATATCTCTAAGTTTTTTTAATTAAAAGCTTAACTATATATACTTAAAAAAAATTCATCTTCTGCCATTTATTGTGTTACATTGTATATTTTATGTATTGGTAATCTTTACCGTTGATGATTTTATGTTTTATATATTTTTAGGTATAACCCAAGAAGAGATTGATGAGACACGACTTATTCCAGAAAAACAAATGCTGAATGATTTAAAGCAGATTGTTAATCGCCGTGGTGATCTGGAATTTGTCACATCAGAAGGGGCTACCCCAGTATGTTTATTACTTATTGCTCAAGACAAATGAGGTTCACTGTAAATCTATTTCATCAGGATAATTATTTATGTCATGTTATGTCGAGAATTTATTCTAACTACTGTCAAACTTGGATGTTTCCATATTGAAGAGACCATGAAAAATAGGGAGATATTGTTGATTAGTTTGAGATATCTGACTTTTGACTTTGCAGCAATAACTTGAGAATTCTTGGCCATCAGTTTACCATGCATAATTACGTTGTATGACGTACGTTGAATGATGTATACATGTGTATTTCATTGGTAGTTACTTTATCTCATATCAGTCTGGTCTTTTTTTAATAAATTATTATCAAGAAAATATACTCCAGATATGTGAAATGTCATGTTGGACTTCATTATTTTCATATTTTATGTATATTTGAAACATTTGTTTTATACTCTAACGGAATACCCAGGACCGCCTCAGATAAGACGAGAAAAAAATATTTTTAATTTGTACATGTAATAACTTTATTACAAAACACATTGAGTTACTATTTGTTGCATAAACATACATGTTCATGTAGACAAAATGAAAATCAAACTAATAAACAATGTAAAGAATGAGGATAAAGCACTGATTACACTTTAGATCACAAAGCAAGTCAATATTAACTGCTGAGCACTGTAGAAAGTGATTAGACTGGTATTTAATTAAACATTTCACATTTACAATTAGTTGTGATCATTTATAACAATTAGAATACATGTAGATAATAGGTCAGTATGAAGCCAAATCAAGTGTCTGGTATAAAACTTCAGGACTTGAAATCACTTATTCAAGATAAGCATCATGTATTTGACATATCGCTAATTGACAAATTTTAAGCATATCACTAAGGAAAAAAAGGGAAGGAGAGTTTGACATCGAGATAGCCTGAGTAACCGTAATATCAGAGTTTGTGATATGTAAATTTGGCTGCATGTGGATTTAATAACTATTGATCATGAAGTATTGAACATCACTAGGATTGTTCTTTTAAATCATTTGAAATACTGACATCCAGGAACCTCAATTTTAAGATTGCATTTACTTGTTAGTTTTTCGATACATATTTAATCACCACTGTATCAAAAGATCTGCTCACCTTCATGAACAAATTTGTAAAGATTCCCTTCAAATCTAACACATCATAGTGTACGTCTTTTGGTATCATTCTGATTGATTTGGAGGTAATATCAATAAGTTGTCATCTAGTATTACAACTCTGCAGATAATATGAATAGGATTCAATAATGATATTCCATTATGCCTTAGTGCAGCTTGTTGCAATGGAAATAGAGAAAAGCCAACTTGTATATCCATTTCGTCAGTTCTGACATTTGTCTTGTTTTTTCATGCTTCTGTCTCACCCTGGTGTCTCATGGACACTCCGGAAATCCAGTCTGGTATACTTGATATCAATGATTTGCTTTCTAAGTTTGAAGAACCAATTGTTATGTAATTTTCTTATGTACATTGGTAACATGAAGGTTGGCAATCTTGATTCTCATACATATGGATATATTGTGTTCATTTCCAAACTTGTCTCTTTCAGTTCATAATGCTAGAGATTTTTTTCTCTGAAAAATTTCTTTAAGTGAATATTTATAGCATTTTGGATATGTATAGAATAAGTTATTCAATAGGTACTTGGTATACTTATAGCTCCATATAGCGGCAGCAAACGGTTACCAAGAAGTAGCCGATTTCTTGTTGGATCATCATGTATCAGTAGATGTCAGGGACTATGATTCTTGGCAGCCCATCCATGCAGCAGCCTGCTGGCTACAGGTATGCAACTATAGAAATCACTGGCTCGGGAAAATTTTAAGGAGAAGAGTATAACTGATTTGGTGGTTATTTAATTCAACATGTAACCGTTAATTTGATAGCTTATTTCAAAAACTGAAACAAGTACTGCATCCTCAGGAAATTTTTTTTTGTCTGTGGTAGAGCATTTTTTATTTTTTGTATGTGGCTACCACCATCAGTGTGAAACTTACATGTTTCTTTCCTGAATGTAGGACATATGCATCATTATTTTTTCTATCTAATCCTAGTGAATGGAGAAGCCATAGACCAAGTCATCTTTAGACCACTAGTACTGAAAATTGAATCAAATGTCAAACTTCAGAGAATAGATTAATTTTGCAATAATCCATTGAAAAAGAATTTTAAATTATATGAAGTTGCTCATAGAAACTTTTAATATATGTAAGTTGAAGTAATTATTTTATCTTATTTTTGTTATGGAAAAAAGTCAGAATCTGAGTATGGCTGTAATGATATTAATTTTTAAATTGTAGCCAGAAATTTTAGAGTTATTAGTGAAAAATGGTGCTGATATAGATGCAAAAACCAAGACAGGGGAAACAGCTTTTGGTAAGTCTCTACCAGCATTATCTCTCCCACCATTCATAAAAGCATTATTGACATACTCAGAACAATTCAGTCTTGTTATTTATGATGTCATAAGCAAAGATATAGTTTGTCACTGATTTGTTAGATCTTAAATGATGCCATCAAATTGTTTTGTGAAACAGGGAATTGTACCATTCAATAACATTGATGAGATGATGTGAGATACTTACTTACTTCATCATTCCCTGTCAACAAGCAATAGAATTGCCGAAGTATTGTGTTGTCTTGGATAGACATCATGAGAACTAGGAATTAGGTTATGATTATCATACCCTTTGTATGCGTTATGGCAAGGATGCATGTTTAAGACAGCAGAATTTGAATGATCCTTAGATAGTACTGTGTCATTAAAGATAAAAAAAGTGTGGGAAGTGGTGCAAAACCAATCATAGATAAACAATTGTGAAAATGAAATGAAATGAGTGTTACTTTAAAGTGCAGCATTTGAGTGTTCACAAATTTGCTATATAATGTGTGTAGATATATACATACATGAATCACTGACCAAAAAAAAAAACCACTTCTGTGTGACTTTATCCAATCACAGGATATAAACAATAACCTAGCTTTGAAGAGCTTGATGAATTTTTTCGGTCATTAATCTCCATAATATGTGACGTAAGTTGTGCAAAAGCTACTTTTCCCTGGATTTTCATTATGACGTTAATGTTCAAATTATGATGTCACAGTAAAGTGACATTAAACAGTTGTGCAAAGGAACGTGCATTAAGTTGAACTTGAAACTTTATTTCACTTGAGTTTTCACATAAAATAGTGAAAATTGGTATTTTTAGATATTTTTCAGAGAAATATTAAAGTAGAGGGAGGGGTAAATTATTACGAATATTTTGATGATTTATTTAGGATTTTACGAAAATGCAAAATCCCTCAGCATTCTAAAAGCACTTTGAAATACCAGACGGATACAGTATGTTTCAGACCTATGGTTTTTATTATCTTCCTCTTAAACATAATTGCACTTCAGTTGCAGTGTAATTTGAAGTATATATTTCCCAACAGATTTATGTGAAGATGCAGAAATCAAGCAAAAGATTTTGGACATGAGAGACGAGATAGAAAGCAATAAAGCTAGCAGGACTCGGGAAGGTGTACGACGAACAAAGCATACCTCTAGATCGTAAGTATACAGTAAAATACTATAATATATATATACACACACACACACACACACACATATATATATATATATATATATATATATATATATATATATATATATACATATATACATGTATATATGTGTGTGTATTATATATATGTGTGTGTGTGTGTTTGTGTGTATATATATATATATATACAATGGTTATATACATATATATGTAATGGTTATTTCATACTGTCCGAGTTAGTAACTGTCTTATCAGTGGAGTGTGGTTTTTAGCAGGACTCGGATCGAGTGCACAATGGGAAATCACACCTACTCCATTGATAAACAATTACTACAAATACAGTATGAAATAACTGACACATATTTCACACTCGGCGCAATTCATAAACACTTTTCATTGGGTTGAAAGTTGTGATAACAAAAAGGGAAGGTTATCACATATGTGATAATAAACTTCTGTAAAAATAGTTGATTATCATATTGAAAGAGAATAAGGAGAAAAAACGTGTAAATATGTGACAAAAATATACATGCACATACATATTAAAATATCAAAGAAGTAAATTGTAAAAGAAAAATGTCAAATTTTCGGATTTACCGCTATGTTCTGGAAAAGGGAGCTTTTGATTGGGTTGCTAAATTCCTGTGATCATCTGCCTTTGCCAATCATTAGTGGTGCTAATCATTTTAGATGTTTTGCTCTAACTAAGGAACTATGATCTACTTTATTTGACCATTGCTTGACCGTTGAAATCTGCTTTTAGGTCACATTCTTCCAAGTGAGTAAGATACTGAATGTAGTGCTCAGATTTATCATTATTTACTGATTGTGTCCTGGCCTCGGCTTTCACTTTTGACTCACAAAATAGATGGTCGAAAATTTCATGTGGAAATCGTACATACATATGAGTCTTGATCATATTATAAAAAGGATTCAGCATGTTTGATTTCAACCATGATTCTTTCAACTCTAGACTATGTAACATTGATTTTAATATTTTTTGTGTACTTTTTATTAATTTTCAACACAGGTTAACATCTTTGGTTATATTAATGTTAGCTTAATGCTTTAGAATTTATTGCAATTTTTTTTGTCTTACATTTTTCCACTTGCATTTCTGCTTGAAATACTCCCATGTTGTCGATACTTTGTTAAACCACACAAGTAAAATCTTTGAGAGGGAAATCCATATTATATAGATAAATAGATAGACTGAACACTCTATTCACAAATTCACGACGGCTTGGCTAGCTCTTCATGTGAAATCAACAATGTCAAAATACAAGTCAAGTAAAAGTCATTTTAACATTACAAATCATTAGAGCAAACTATTGATTTAAAATCACTAGAGTTCCCTGTACAATTTGTAACATAAGAGTGCATTTTTTACGGAGCTTGTGTTTTGACATTGTTGATTTCACTCAAGAAAGCCCAATTGGCTAAAAATTTGTGATGATTAGAGACTTCAGTCTTTTTATTTATTTCTATGTGTTAGAATTTTATCTCGATCTCATCAGTTTGTAAGTTAAATAAAAAGTATCCATCAAAATTATAGGGCAGCTTTTAGCATAGTAATGTATAGATTTTCTAATGCTTCATATAACAGCTGTAGGGAGGTTTTTAAGGGCATCATCAGCTTTCTCATTATGTTGCTTCATTAACACATTGCTGTTTGTTTATTTTTTCAGTGTATTAAATAGTTCAAGCTCATATAACTCCACCTCGTCTCTAACGGATAGCCACTATAATAGGCCCATCAGGTGACAAATCGCGATCTGCATCCATTCCCTCTGCTCGTGGTTTTCATAGGCATTCTCATAACTCATAAAGAAGGAGAGGGGTGCATTCTAATGTTTTTGGGCCAAGTTTTAAATTTTGTTAAATCTAGAGGCACCTCACCTTCCTTCGAGTCTGTCTATGAATCTTTTTGTAACATACACAAAGAACAAGTTCATTTTAATTTGACCATTGTGACTTTTAATGTTAAACAGAGAGTAAAAAAAAGTCTGTAAAAGACATTTAATTTGAAATTAATATTATGGCTTCATACAGTAAACTTATATCTATACATATTTTTTTCTATTGCTATAACAAATTAAGTGTTGGACCGGCATTTTTGGTGATAAATGGAAACGTTTTCCCATAAAATTTTTGACGTCATGATAGAAAATTGATAGTGTCTTACATCATGTAATGGGAACATTGATGATTTTGCCAACCAAAACGTCGGAATCCTGCACTTAACATAAAAAGGTCTATTAGGAATTATACCTATCTTTGATAAATTCTGCTTGTATCAGTCACATGGACTTGGTCTTTGGTCCTTCTCTAATCTTGACCTAAATTTGAATGATTTGGGGGAATGTAGGTCAGAATAGTCCTGATTGATATCTGAATATATAGGTATAATTATTACTGGTAGTTTAATATCTTGGAAAGTGGGGCTAGTTACACAAGGTATTTTTAGTCAAATTGAACATATATTGATAGATGCTTTTATTATATCATATAATTTACCATAGAAATTCGTAGATAGCATTTTTTAGGCATAATATTGTTATACTGGTAGAAATATACAAGTAGTAGTAGCAGTTAATCATTCATGAAAAGTAATGTTGGGGTAGAATATTGTTAATAACTTTGTTAAAAGTATCATGATATATATAAATAGCATATTTTTGCTTGGAAAGAACCCCTTCCCCTTTGTTTCTTGTATCCTTGAGTGATTGTGGATTAAGGTCTATTATTCTTCAGTGTCAATCTTCAGTAAAAAAGTAAAAATGCATGACTTGTTTATGAAGGGTTGGAAAGATAGAAATTGGAATATTTTATTTTGAGAATTTGGTGTATAATTTTTAATGCCCTCGAGTCTTTCACCTTTATATTATTTATGCATATAATGCTTGTAGCCTTGATCAAGCACTATGACGAGTAGCATGTTCTTGTTTTTGTCATGAGGCACGTGTTAGATAGTACAACAATGTTCTTTCTTATTATGTAGACTGCATGATTTCTTTCAGTGGAAGAAACTGTCTTTTTATTTCCATTGTGTACACGTATATTTTGTCATTTGAACTTTTTATAGAGTACAACAATGTTCTTTCATATTATGTAGACTGCATGATTTCTTTCAGTGGAGGAAACTGTCTTATTTTCATTGTGTACACGTATATTTTGTCATTTGAACTTCTTATAGATTTCCTTTAATGCATTTCATGATCTTCTTTGCAGCATCTATATTTATGACTCATGAATTTTATTTTCTGTCTGTTTTATATTTACCTCATGCCTTGCAGCCACTGCATAATGATTCGTTAGCTTATATGAATTTTTTTGTCCTCTACATTTTCTGCCTTAATAAATTTTAGTATTCATTTTTGAGTCATTGTTTTGATAATTAACGATTTCCTTTTTTTACGTACACCGTATGTTTATCATACTGTTTAAGGCTTTAAAAATTATATTTATTAATTCACTATTTTTGTAAATTTTTAATGCATGATAGCGCTAGCATTATTCATTCTAAAAATTTTATAAGATTTCATGAAAATCAATTTGTCTATTCAGTCTTTTCGTTAGAGAGTTACACACTAGGGAAATAACAGAAAACAGAGTTACTTCCCATTATGGACGGTATCTGACGCAAAACTATTATGACATCATCAAATACTATGAAAACTGATATAAAACTCAGGGAAGTGATAGTCCACTAATGATATTTTCACAGGAAATTGATGATGTCATAATTGTTTAATGTCATATACCGTCTCAAATGGGTAATAACTCTATTTAACAAAAAGACTCATTTATCCACATCCTATATCAAGATAGCAAATTCTCGAATTATCATAATGTCAACACAATATTTTAGGATTTCAAGTGCATAATATTAAAATGCATCGTTGTAACGTTAGAATAGAAAAACATAAAACTTTAATTAATTTAGATTTAAATGCCATGATGGTAATTAACAATAGTTCCTGTCACAGATGAATGCTTCATATAAAAATTTCAGATTGTCAAAAATTTCATGGTATATATAGTAAAATGTGGGGTATTTTATTGCCATTCTTTGGAGAGAAGGATCAATAGATAGTTATACTGCTGAGACATTTAATTGCAAATACTTTATTTCAGTACTGCAAGTCTGTTAGACCATCAGTTACACATGCATAGGTATTTCTTTCTGTGGTGGAGTCTGGCATTAGTTTTTGTGTCGTAATTTTTTGCCACAGTGTGAATAACTGTACTAAATATTGGAATAAGATATTTCCATCTTGTGGAAGAAGTTTTCAGCATTAATCTCACTGTCTATATTATGTATATATATCTCTCCGGTTACCAGATGTACAGGGTATTATATGTATCAATGTATAAAAAGTTTTTCCATTATGTATTAGTACACAGTATATAGCTGTTGGTGGAAGGCCCATAACCTATAAAATTGTACTTGTGATTATGAAGACTTTGGCTTCGATACGCCCTTGGTTTTTTTGTTTTTTAAAAAAACTTTGACTTGACTGAATAGTGGATTACGAAAGCCCAAGGAGGTGAATTTGATATTGATAAATCCTTGTTCATGTCTTATGTGCTTCTCATGGATGGGATTTACAATTATAGAATATGTCGAGGTCAGGTTTGTTGACCTGGGTTTCCATAGCCTCCCATTGTGAAAATAATCAACAGCAGATAAAACTTTCAATCATCCTACAATATAAGATTAAAATTAGAAAAAAATTTCCACATTTAAAATATATAATCTTAAATATTAAAAAGAAAACCCAAGAAATTGAAGCACTTTTTACGCAGACCTTTTTCAACTTTATGTGGAAGTATTGTAAAATATGTTCAATAAGGTCATTGATATGTATTATCGTTATGTATGTGAAGTCATATGTACATACTATGCTGTGTATGTTTCGTCATTATTGGTGATATATGGACTGGTGTTAGTACATTGGATTTTTTTTTAACATAATTCAGTAGACATCACAGTTTTAACATATATGTGTGATTTTGTAGAGGTAGGTGTAGCATTTTCTGAAGATAATTTTAGTTTCCTAACGTTATTATGGAATTGGATGTATAAAATCACATGTACTGATCTGCTGTTACAAAATCATGTATTCAGCTCAGTGGTTTTTCTTTTCCTTTTTTTTTTTTCCCTTGTTAGTTACAGAATCATCTTATGAATAATATTCAAACCCTTGAAGAAGTTTTTATATTAGTGCTTCTTGGACAAAAATTATTCTTAGGTTGATAAATTAAAAGAAAGGTGAACCAAGTTTTGCGTAATTTTTTTGTTATTTTAAGGTATTGTTCGCTTAATATCCGATTCATAGCCCTGCAAAATTATAGAAGCTTACATTCTGACATATTTCTTAAGAATGTATAGTATCTAACTCCTGTTCAGATTAAGCCAGTGTGGCTCAGTGGATGAAGTTCTCAGCTGATGAATGAGAGACCCTTGGGTTTGACTCCCACTGCGAACGCACCTGTTTCCAATCTCTCTGATGGGACAGTCAAAACCGAGATCCTGTGTCATGGTAGGCATGACACATAAAATATCCCTACTGCTTCGGGTGGAACTCCGTTGCAAAGATGTAAATTTCTATGCAATGCATCTGGCAAATGCTATCACTATACATGTGAAATAATTGTGAAGTGATGTAAAAAAATCAATCAAACCTGTACATATTAGAATATGAGTTGTTCAGTTATTCATCTCAGGAGATAAGGTCACATTAACTTTCATTTATTCACCTATGATTTGTTGAACACATTTTTGTTAATTCACATGTGAAAGCGGGAAATTTTTCCTTTTTTTTTTTTCTTTAATCATTTCCAAAAATCATACGTGTCGTTTTGGTTTCACTAATGTTGTTAGGATTTCAGCATGTTAAATTGCCAAAGTTTTCTCATAATTATAATGTAAAGTATATACACATTGAACTTTTAACCTTTTTCGATGACAATGAGTCATTTTCTGTCATTAAATCATAAACTGGCCAGAATTTTAAATTTGTGTTGGTGTCAGAATTGAAATCATAAATTTCTATTAATCTTTGCTCAGTTTTTACCTAACATTTTTCAATTTTACTTCCAGAGGTATTGTTTCCGAGAGACAACCCTGTCAGATTTATTTCCATACCTTGCACAGTTTTCTAACACATTGGTTGTTCTTTCAGTGCCTCTATACGTCGTAGCAGTATGCGGGGGGAGAAGAATCCTCTCTTTATGAAAGAGGCAAAAGAAGAGGCTCTGCATTTCGGCTGGAGAAGTGACGAAGACATTGCTGTAAGTTTAACTTTTTACAGTCAGAATATTGTTGATTACATATCAAACTGTGATTTAGGAAAATATTTACAACTAATCAAAGCCTTAGTAATACCAGTAGTATGTCGGAGGGTTAGGATTTGAAGGAAAACTATCTTAAGGAAAGGTGTAGCAGGGTAGAATCATACAAATATCTTATGTATAACTAGAGTAATTGATAACTGGGCAAAAGTCAGTGTACATTGTGTTTGAAAAATGTCTTTCCTGGCCTCTTTGATTCTCTGTGCTGGAAAAAGGATCTGAATATATTTGAATATATATTAATTGAACTTTTAAATCCAATTCTAATCAGACCCGAGTTTATTCTACAGAAACAGTTTCACATGTTTGAATAGATTAGGGAGAACACTTTCAAATCTTTTTCCTGTGTAGAGAATTGAATGGACCAGAAGAAGATCAAATGATAACAAGAAGGGGGGAATTTTTAACCCTGTCCTAATTTCTTAACGAATTCAATTACACAAGGATACTTCTCAGATAATCAGTTTGTTTTGACCTTTTTTTCAAAAGGAAGAAGATCGAGAGAATATGCCTGCTACAAATATAGATGATGTGCAGCTAATAATTGAGGATGAGTCCAGGGTCGATCCAGAGCCTGAAAATAAGCATTTAAATAAACCGGAGCTCAATAAAGTAGTCCGGACATCCTCATTCCAGAAGAAAAATGCTTCTCCTATTTTAAATAAGCAGAAATTGTCAGCTCCAGATATTCCGGAGCAGCTCCCGTCTCAAAAAGAGAATTCACCTATAGCACCACCTGCTAGGGAAAAGGCAGGGTCAAATTCACCATCTTCAAATTCTGATAGACCCAGATCTATGCCTGGATCAGAGGAAAGGCGCAGGTCAGAGAGAAGACATGAACAAACACCCAGCCCGCCTAAGGCTTCATCGAATTCTTATCAACCTGGGAACCCTACAAATTCAGGGACTGTAACTCCTCCAGGGGTTCGATACCCCTCAGGAGGACTTTCAATAACATTGGCTGATTTAAAACGACACAGAGCTGAATCTAGAAGTCGAGAAAACAGTGTCACAGACATAAATGCACAGGTGCAGTTGATGTTTTTAAATAGCTTAAATTCAAGTGATTCCAAGAAATACAGTTCATCTTCAATACACGAGGATGATAAGGGACTGCATAATAACAAAAATGGCCACAGCACAAATAACAATAATGTTCATGCAGAAAAAATTCACCGGTTTAAAGCTCCTGGAAATACACCAGTCGTCGGCGATGAGAAACAAGGTTGCTGTGTTGTCATGTGATACGATGAATGTTATTAAATATGGTATAGATTGATAATTTTGTGCAAGTGCTGATACATCCATGTATACATACATGTATATATATGTCCTCACAAAATTGGTACATTTGTAGCAATTTATATCAGTGTGTGTTAAATTTATTACTGAAGAAATTTACATTTCTGGGGTCGTGTGTGGTATGAAATTGTGATATTATTTTTTTTATACTGACTCTGTTTTGGTGAGTGACCAAGTTTTAAGGTTAGCAATATGTTGGTAAAAATAATCTGAAGCATATATTGCCCATGATGATTAACAGTGCAGGGTAATTATTTGTAATGGTGTTAGAATGTTGTTCACAAGGAATTTCTATTTACGGTAATATAAAAAGGAAAATGAGATCTATACTTCATTAATGATCAGTTTGCATTAAACTTACAGTAACCTAAGCTAGAGCACAACAGTAATAGAGATTGTTTGAAATTAAATAATAGCTTGATTTCAATAATAAACACTACAGGTAATGTTTTATTTTAATTATGAGGGTTAGATCCTCTTTAATGTAAAATATGGAAGTAATTGCGAATCTCCAGGCTCCCATTTTATTTATTTTTTTTTTTAAATTATAAGTATACATGTAATATAAAGTAAATATAGCTTTGATTTTTGTTGTTGCAAAATTGTAGGAAATCCAAGACTAAGATTTAGTAAATTTAAAGGAACATCACAAACTTTGGTCAGTGAAGAAGATACACGATTTTTCACAAAAAAGTGACGACGCAAATATTTTGTATTTTCAAGATCAAAGGTGAAATGACTAAAATTATTAAACTTTTTATAGAAGTAAGAATTACAAGAATGGTGTAATTTACTCTTCAAATTCATGCTCTTCCTTCATTATTTAGTTTTAGATGGGGAAATACTGTGTTTAAAACATCCAACAATATAGTGTTAAGTTTTTACAAATTCTTTACCCCATATATTTATCATTATATCCTACCATTGCCTTTGAGTTTCTTGAATAGGAAAACACTGTGGTACATACCCACTGTAACATTTTCTGAAAATAACATTTGTACCAGTTACGATGGTTTTAGGAGGATGGGATGGTGTTAAATTTTCACATCATTGAAGACCAAAAAGATACATGCACATATATGCACTGTAACATAAAAAATCGGATACCCTACTTTTTCTCACATTCTGTTATTGACAATAAAGATGTATTTCTATGTACTCAAAAGACAATAGACTTTATGATAATATAAATAAATCAAGCAGTGTATACAAAAGTTTTGTTTATCGCCCATTCATTTTTTCATGGTCATTACTAATAAAATGTTATGTTCAAATTGTAAGATTAGCAATATATTTGCCATCATTGATGTAGGTTTTATTTTTATAGTTTGCTTATAATGAGAAAGATTTGAAGTGTCAAGTGTAAAGATGATGGATAAATAGATGATGGATAAATTAAGGTGATACTTTTAACATAAATTATTATTTTACAGTCCAAGGAAAAAATTACACTTCCATTAAAGGTATTTTGTTGAAGTCTTTTTGAATATTGATTTGCAGGCATGGTATTAGTTACATGTATATGTAACATACAATAAGAAAATAAATAACCAGTCGACTGGACTTTTTGGTAAGGAAGGTCATAAAGTACTGTGAGCATACAGAAAGAAAATGTGCCGCAAGATCAAATAATGTATTATAAATAGACCAAGTGCAATAAATAGTTTACTTTCACTTATCATACTGCGTCTGATTTCCAAATTTCATTCCAGTTGTGTGAAATGTTACCTCAATTCCTGATTCACTCTAATACAAGAGTTATTCCCTTTGAAAATTTCACCAAAATTGATAAGATATTTTTTCCGTTGGACTTCGGTTGTGAAATATTTAGTATTTTCATACATCATATGGTAAAATTTGTATATTTGAAAATTATTTGTATGAAATTTGTACAGCTTGAAATGTGATACAAAGGTTTTCCATGCTGTCATTGTATGTTTTGTGTATAATCATACCCATTTTAGACATGCTTGACAGGGTGATGTTACTATAGGGGGCAACTCGGCACTTTATAATTAGAGCAATAGAATTTTATCACTGACATTAATGCACTTAATTATATCATCATTAGTTAACATTAGAAATCATTCAAGCGTAACAGCCAGCAATACTTTTACCCAAAAAGCAAGACTCTTTAATATGACAAATTTACAGGTATTTATCATTCATGATACATTGGTACATATATTCTAGTAGATTGAAAATTTGTTTATGTAAAACCTCAAAGCTTCATAAATACCTAATTTTATTTTATTTTGGTTTTCAATCTCCCATTGGTTTTTCTCTTCATATGAATGCAGCAAATTGTTTACCGAATTATTTTCCTATATGGTTTTGAAATTTTCAGTCTTTGTTTGAGATTGTTCCCACTGTATTGAATTCTCAATCAATAAGATATTATTTAAATATTCATCAATGACATTTAATTAAGGTAATACATGTACAAAATTTCCAAATGAAGACTCTCACAAGACTTTTTAAAATTTCAAATTAATTTAAAAATCAAAATCAAATAGCAAAACGAAAGATTCTTAAAGACCATGATAAAGTGAAAAGAAAATTGTACACAAGATAATTTATTCAGAGGTTGTTTTGTATTTTTGTTGTATATAATGTACTTTTAGTGAAGCATTGCTCAACTTGTTTCAGTCATGCATGTATCATTCATCATTGTCATATTTACAAGATTTTGATATAATTTGAAGATAATCAGTGATATTTGTAAAGGCTTTAATTATTCTGGTTGTTGAAATGGTTCATCTTATTAAGAGATTCAAATGCTTGAATTTATGGCTATTATCTATGACAGATGTATCATTCCTGAAACAAAGAAGATGCACAATACAATAAATATTTTACTGATAAACAGAGTTGTCTTTCTTTAATGTGCTTTTCTGTTGTAGGAAAGTAGTAAAGGATATACAATTAAAGTGCTTAGGTTGAAGTATCTAAATTCAGTTCCATAGGGGTCATCAGGTTTATCTGTATCTTTAAGATATTAAGATATGATAAATACTGTGTAATAAGGGTATTATAACACAGGGGTCATGTAACGTTCAAATAAGAAAGACCATTCTGTGCCATCAACAGATGTAGGCAAGCAAAACATTCCTCACTGCATCATGTGATTGTTGCGTAAATTAAAACTTCTTTGTAATGCATCACAAAGATTGTGTTATAGCAGTGATATAATGTGGACGCGACATACAGTAACCCACAAACCTTTCCAAAATTCAATATACATGTAGTCAACTGAAATTATCCATCATACTCTGTCTATAGAGAATAATTAACTCGAAGCCAATTGTCTAATAATGTTTACTATTGAATAATAGTCATTAATTGAAATCTCTAAAATATAAATAAACAGGTAAAATAAAGTTAAAATAAAGATACAACAATCAATGATTTAAAGTAATGCATGAACCATAGAAAGATAAATTACCACTTAAAACAATTCAAATTCCTTATGGTGCAATACAATGATGATTTTGACAATCTGACCCCAAAAGCATGTTTAAACACCCTGAATTATGATGAACTGTTTGCTCATCTATATGGCAAGGAACATAATTGCAACATCAGTTACAAGGTTATTTTGGGGTGTGGTATTGGATGACCTATGACAGTATATTACATATTGAGCGAGGTAAAGCTGAATCTGGTATGTAATATACTGACTAAAGATCATCCAATACCAAACCGCTGAAAGACCTAATGAGAAGTTTACTCCAATGATCATGAATTTTCAACAGAAATTTCTCGTACCACAATGTATTGAACCATACCAATTTTGATTGCACATACTAAATGTATATTAGAGAATTTTGTTGGCAGATTTACTCTACGTACTCCATACCACACGGTTCATACATGTATCATTTTCTTACTGCCGACACAAGATTTTTTGTATCCTACAATAGACATGAAAAAATTAAGTTTTCTTTAATTTAATCTATAAGAACAGAAATAAATCACTTAATGGTCTTGACCTTCAATTAGTTTGCTGATTGGTGTTTTACGTCACTTTCCACAATTTTTCAGTTATATCATGGCATGGAAGCAGGGGGTAATCAACCTTATAAACCTAGTAGCACATTCCGAGAATCAAACCTGAACTGTCAGTGCCACAAGCCTACTACTTAACCACTACACATAGTCTGACCCCCTGACCTTAAGAATGAGAGTTTGAAGTACAAAATGACAGAGCATGAGATTATGCTTAAGAAAGCTTGGTTACCACAGAACTGGGTTTGACATCATCCCATCTCAATGTTAAAATCTTATAAATCAAAACAAATGTAACAGGAGTGGGGTAGAATTATGTATTCTACATATATTTCACTGTGGTCTGATATGCCCTACTTTAATACTAATGTCAATCAAATGCTGAAACATTTTAAATAAGTTACATATAAAAAAAACAACTGTAAGCAATCAGCAAAACGGAGAACAAGAATAATGCAGTAAAATGCTGTGTTTTAGGTCTTCCACAATTCAAGCTATATTTTTCCTAAAAATTATTCTTTGAAATGGTCCTATGATTGATATTTTTCCTTCATAAAATGAAAGGTATCTTCAATTCATCATAGATACAAAGTCTGATGGAGTGACATATTAGAATTTAAAGACCACACCTTTACAACAAGGCGTATGAACACAGAAAAAAGAAGAGTACGGTTTCATAATAAAAAAAAGACACATATTGACTTGTTAATAACAAAGAGATAACCAAAGTGACTTAACAAATATATTAACAGAAAACAAAATGAACTGAAGGATAGGATTTTCCTTACTCTGAATTAATGCCAATGTAAAGATATATACAAATTAAGCTTAGCATTTTTAATTTACAAATGAATAAATAATAATCCTGAATAAGATGTTGATCCCTACATTTCACACATGCTATCAATTTCTCTCGCTCTCCAAAGATACAGCCATGTCATATAAAGAGTTCTGAGAGAATCATGATGGCAAGGTACATACAGCTAGTACAAGGTGAAAGATTTCCAAAATTTAAAAAGTATATTTAGTTTTTAGAAGGAAATCATTCATTATATCTCGAAGGTAAAAAATACTTGAAAGGTTTGTTTATGCAAAGATTATATATGTAAATCTTCACAAATGATAATCGGAACAATAAAGAAAAACTGTAGACTCAAAATTTGTTCTTTCAAAGCTCTTTAAATTAAGTACATAAATTTGTAAATATGCAAGCACAAAGACTTAAGATGAAGATTGATAGTTAAAAGTCACTTCAGAAAATGCTGTGTAGCTAAGCATTTGTTAAAAACATGTAACACCATACTGGTTGGGAGGATAAATCAGGACGCGAGGTAAATCTAGACAGTTCGTTAAAATCATGTTAATAATGAACAAAATTTTAAAATATCCAATAGCATACATTTTACAAGAATGTTGCTCTTTCAAGCTGTGCAGTTAGATTTACTTGAAATGGTCAATAAATAACAAAAATAGTGATCGTCCGGATATAACGCAAGTCGAAAATTACCTTCCCGACCTGTGGACATTGGACCATTGGAACCTTGTTATTTTAACTACAAATATTTTATCTATGTGCATAATATTCCACTGGGCAACAAATGGATACATGTATAATTAAATTTCCTATGCACAGAAAAAAAAAATAAAAAAAAAATTAATGATAAACAATAAAATGTTCATAAATAATGTATACAAGTAAATTTAATCAACGCAATTTTATCATTAAAAAGTAAAACCATACCATAATGAGCAACACCTCTAAGACAAAAAATGAGACCTTGAATGTAATATTTGGAAGAACAAGTATCAATAGTACCATAGTTAAAACAAGGTATGACAGACAATAGTCAAAGTGAACAGAATGTGTATTTATGCTAGTGACGTAAATATATCTTTCTTTGCAATATGAAAGAATATCAAAAGTTTTAAAGACTTTCTTAGAGAATATAAAATTCATAAATTTATAATTCAATTTTAAATAATTCAGATGTTGAAAAGAAAACATGCTGCCTTTATAAAAACAAAAACTGCTTAAAGGGAAATGATATTCAAAGATTAACATTTTTGGCCTAATTGCAAAACAATGATGGTCTATAGATTGGTGATGTCCCTCTGTCTGACTGTCCATCCATTTGTCAACATTTTGGTTAAAGATTTTGGTGCAAGCAAAATCTCAGGAACTAAAAGGAGTATAACATAATACTTCACACATAGGTTCTTAATAACCAGAGCTTTCAAATTATGCATGATTTTTTACCTAGTGACCTTGGACTTTGACTTACTTTTCACAATGTTTAACTTAGGGCTTTAATACTTCACACATAGGTTCTCTATGATGAGTACTTTCAATTGATACCATGACTTTGACTTGTGACCTCGACCTTAGTTCGAATTTGCTTTGCAATTCGGCCATACCATCTTTAGCAGTTTCTTGTATTATATGAAATTAAAAAGGAGTGGGAAATTTTGTTTGTTACTACTGTTAAAGTTAGAAGGGCAATGATTTAACAACCAGGTGACAAAAATGTTTCATATGAAAATTGAGATAACATACAGTGAAACTTAGAGACAAATAGTAACAAAGCCCCCTTTTCCTCACTTAAACTCTGAATCAACAGTAGAAAGTTGATACATAACTTCCCATCTACAGAGTATTCAGCAAAGACACAATGTGATAACCAAAGTTACAAATACCTACTATCAATTTACAACACACTTAGATATACATGTTACACATCAGAGTATAATATAATATATGTAATTAAACATTCCCATTACCATATGTATAAAATATACAGAATTGGTATACAACAGTATTTAGTATAGTTATTGCACAGATACTGCATATGATATTGAGGTAAAATTGTGAATTGCTTGAATATTTATTATGACATTGCAAATATAACATTATAATCAGTATTTGCTGCAAAAAAAATTTGCTAAATACATGATCAGAATTAAATGCCTTTGATATGACTATACTTTACAGTTTATATATTAATTATTAAGATCGTGATTACTGATTGACCATTTTGACTCATGCTTTAATATACACTATTCATATGTTCTGCAGTGGGGCAGAAAATCTGCCCAAGTTTAGAACATTCAATTTGGTAGGAGGCTTAAATACAAAACATAAACAGAATCAGTATTTGCAATCTTGTGTTTGTTTAAACAAAAAATTACGAATAGTTTTTAGATCATTTGAATAGAAAACCAACAAATATTAATGTATTTAACAAAAGAAAAAGTATATATATATATGTATGTATGTATGTATGTATGTATGTATGTATGTGTGTATGTATGTATGTATGTATGTATTTGAAAATTTTATTCTAAAATAATCATTTCAGTGATGTAGTAATAAATTCAAATTTTTCAGAAACCTTTGAACAAAATACAAATGGTAACTTCAAAACATGAAAAATATCCAACAATGAAATATTTAACCCTTAAAAAACAAAATGTATTTGTGAAACACGAATGCCTCCCGCGGCAACAAGTCCAAATAAGGTAAATTTTGAATGTAGGTCACGAGGTCAATGACCTTGATGTAATTTGAAAAGGCTTAAATATTGAGTATGCATGCCAAATATGAAGTCTCTATCTCTCAATGTTCAAATGTTGTGGTAAATAAGGCATATTTTGAAATGTACATCAATGGTCACAGTCAAGGTCATGATGTCAATGACCTTGCAATAATCTGAAAGGACTTTATCAGTAGAGTATGCATAACAAATATGAAGTCTATATCTCTCATGGTTCAAAAGTTATGGCGAAGGTTAAAGATTTTTTGCCACAGACAGACAGGCCAAAAACTAGATGTTCCAGGGACATAAAAAGACTGTTTTTCCTTCAAAGAGTTGTCTGTCTCTGACCCAGACTAACATGGGTGATTAGATCTTGTAGCTTTTTCTGATTGGTTTTGGACGCCTCCAATCTCTGAAAACAGAAAAGATTTTATAAAGATTAACAACTCATAACATATTAAGAGTTTTCCTAAAGGATATAATCTGGTATAAGATATGAAAGATCAAACGGCTAGAGAGAGAACATCCTAAACCTAATGAAATTTTGGAATAGAAAAAGAATGGTCTAATTAGTGTAATTACTTATTTATTTATGAAAGTACATGAAGTTATTTTCAAAGAATTAAGAGTTACATACTAATACAACAAATTAAATGGAAAAGTAAAGTAAGCACATCAATCTTTGGCATAAATGTTTATGTTTGATCAGCTTGCTTATTGTTTTACTAACATCAGGAACAATTCATCTATATGGTGGTGACTAGTGTTTATGTGCGAAGGAAACCAGACTTCCCAAAGTAAACCTTAAACTTTGGCAATTACATTGACAGAGCTCCCACTTGCATAAACTATAAATTAAACCCAATACTTGAAAATAAGTGAAAAGCTACAACAAACAACGCAGTTCTTAACCCTACTTAATAATCAAGTTTCATTTTAATGGTTCTACAAGTTATCTCAAATATTGTTTTCAATATTGACAATAAGCTATATGTAAAGAGGAGAAACACAGAGTGAGGAACATCAAGGATTTCATGTCTTTCTGTTGGATTGGAACTTCAACTTAATGATATGTTTCCCTATGTTATATATTTTACTTTCTATTACGAATTCCCTCTCAGGAACTTATCGTTATTATCTATCAACCACATCTCCTGCTTTAAACTGAAATGAAATTTCAAAACCTACTGACCCAAATCAGACAACTTTGTATATAATCATAGTTGCTGTCTTGCATTTGTCTCAGGTGATCTCAAAATCAATTGATATCCAGTTTATTTACTATATAGCATGTTGTTCTGAGGAAAACATAGAAGAATGTGATAAGCTAAGATAGTTAAAACTGAGGTCAAACAAAGGAAAGGAACAGAAGGTAAATCAAACAGATTCCTGTGTCCCGCTTTGTTTCACTGAAGAAAAAAATCCTTTAATCATTCATCCTTCATGAATATCATACATATTGCAAAAAGCACCAAAATCACCAATACAAAAATACTGATTATATCCTTGCCCTCCTCATTTAATTTGTAAAATTAAAATGAAGAAAAATGAATAGGGATGGGAAAGCAATCTAACTACTACATTTGTGTTGAACTTCAAAAAAGTATTCATGAAAAGTGTTTGCTAAAAAATTGACTGTTGTAATGAAGCATTATTGGTAAGAAAAAAATAACCCATTGTTACATTACCTACTAACTGATAAAAGCATCTGAAAATAACCATTTAATCAAGCTACAAATGTTCACATTCAAATATTGAAATTTGAAATCACCGAAATGAAATGATTTTGCAGTTGGTTAATTACCTACACAGAAGCATGCAAAGAATAAAACATAATACACTTGTGAAAAGCTACCAGATTTTGTAATTACAGTATATTTCATCTAGCCATGTTAAAAGAAAGAAATTACAACAGTTCCCAAGTACATGTAAATAATTTTGTAAATCTCTCTCCAAGTTTGTCTTTTTACTCTATAATTGTTAAATTTGAACAACAATTAGTATTTATCGCATGTACATGCATACAATATAAGGCAAAAAGAAGATATATTTTCCAGTAATGATGCTTAGTTTCAATTATCTCGAACTCTGACGATGCAAACCAGTGTCACAGACTGTAAAGGATGTTTTTTATCAAGAACAAGAAAGTCAAGCTATTATGTAGAGAGTTTAATAAATTCAGTTTTCAGGATGCAGTCCCAAATTAGGTCACAATATATATATTTTATACTTAACATACTCATTTGTATCATTCCTCATAAAAAAAATTAAACAAACTGTTTACCAAATATGCTTTTTCTCTGTCAAGAATAAGAACAACATTGTTTAGGACTGATTGTACTGAGATATAGATTTTTTTTCTTTTAGAAAAAGTGAAATTTAATTTAATAAATCTACTAATAATGAATATGTTCACCCTTTCCTTAAGCTTAAAGAAATAGATCTATATTAATCATCATCCTATTAAAATATGACTAGTTAGTCAAATTAAAAAATTATATACATACATATATATATATATATATATATATATATATATATATATATATATATATATATATATATATATATATATATATGACTCAAAATGGCAAAAATTTTTGGTCATTAAATTGGCATATTTAAAGAAAATTTGGACAACCTCCATTATATATACTAAAATTTTAGGTTGCCCATAGAGATTTTAGGTTGTCTTTGACGTCTGCATGACCACTAATTTCGAACATTTATATACATGTATATACACACAAATTAAGTCATTGTTAAAAAGTTTTTACAGTTTATTAAGTGAAATGGTTAGAATAGATAAAATTAGCTGAGACTATTTAGCTAAAATTTTTATGACTAAGGTAGAGATCAATTCTAATTCTACAAAATGAAAAAAAAGGATGAAATACCTTATGTTGTAGAGCTAGTTTAGATTTGTATGCTATCTTGGCCAGTTCAATTTCGACCCACTTCGGTGTGTCTGGGATACAGTATGCAATAGCAACCTTGGTGGCAAGGATGATATGCTGAAAAATCCAGACAACATGAGTATTAATCTGTTTGTTGCTGATACCACACACCTTTATGGTGGCAGCAGCATTCAGCAGTAGTAAACCTGGAGAAATCCACTACCCAATCAAGTTTCTAAAAGTACACTGAGTGACCCCCCCCCCCCCCCTCCCCCGACTGAAATGAGATTAGAGGTGAAAGGGAGCTCCAGTGCATTGCTGCTGAGTATTTTACTCTACTCTTCCACTGAAGAGCTGAATGTTTTCCTATAAGACTGTCACTATCTCTATTACACAGATTCCTTCTTGATAATTAAAATACTTTTAAGAGACAATGAGAAATATTTGTTTTGATTCAGAAACAGCAAAATAATTTTCAAAGAAATATACAGGTATGGAAATTGTATAATTTGTTCAAGAGAAAACCTTCAGAAGTTGAAATATTGCTGAGACTTAAAAGAGAAATCTGTGTAATTAGTGAGCTGTTTTTAAGCAATCTTTCTCCCATATACCTGGAAAAAATCACTATTTCCAAATTGTCGCTACTGATTATTTACAATTATGCTACCTTTGAGGAATTGAAATTTGACAAATTTATGCACTTAAGACTGAGAAGACTTGACTGTAATCATTATGTGCGAGAACCCATAAATATTCCCTGAAAAGTTGTGTGAACATAAGTTCTATGTATGACATTTAGGTATTGTAAAGTAACTTCTACAGCAAAAGTCATGCAAAATGTTTTGAAAGCAGGAAACAATGAGACCTCATCAGTTAGTGTGTTTATCAGTCTTAACAAGCAGACACTAGACCACTATGAAGATCTAGTGGTATCATTCAATGTAGAACTAACCTCTACAGCAACAAATATCAGGACAATGTTGACAGCATTTAAGTCTGATGGCAGTAACTTCTTTACTTCAGGATTCATAGCAATCAAGGCACAGTTAGTCATCACAGCTATCACACTGATTAATTCAAATGCCACCTACAATCAACACAAATTGTTACACCCCTATAAAATAGTTTCTATATACATCATATAGAAAAAAGTCCAACATACAAGCTGTTATACACAGTGGACAAAACGAACTGTTAAAATCGACTGTTAAAAATGACAGCCCGAATGACGTCATC
Organism: Pteria penguin; assembly: GCA_035048485.1. Classification (NCBI taxonomy): domain Eukaryota; kingdom Metazoa; phylum Mollusca; class Bivalvia; order Pterioida; family Pteriidae; genus Pteria; species Pteria penguin. The sequence continues at coordinate 27,400,519 of CM068582.1, read as the reverse complement.
ATGACGTTATGACATCATTTAAGTTTTCTTTACATGGCAGAGGGTATCCCAGCTCAGAGATTTGCAAACACGTCCGAAGAGGAAATTCAGAGGATCCTCGATGAAAGGGACATTTATTAGCTGACAAGTGGTATAACAAAACAGGAGATGAAGTCCTGGTCCCGCCTCTGAATTTCAAGGTATTGTGATGACAGTCCAATGTGATATATTTTTGTGAGTAACACAATCACATAATATAACAAAACAGTTGTCGACTGGGAATTTTGGGCTATAACTACTTTGTTGGACCCTCGGACACACTGTTGCCCTCGGCCTTAAGCCTTGGGCAACAGTTCGTCCTCGGATCCAACGGATCAGCTGTTGCCCTCAACCCCAGTCAACAAATACTATTACTTGTTATACTATATAATCATACTGTCAACAAATAAATCATCTAAAATTGTATGTTCAAAGTTTTGTCAGGGGCTATGCATATGCATGTATAGAGAAAGGTATGTTCCAAAAGCACATGTTTATTTTTTATGCATGTTTCTATCGATAAACTCAAGCAACTTTATCTTCAAAACTAGGAAATCTTGTTTGATTTGTTCAAATTAAATGTCCTATAGTGTAACAACCTAAGAAACTCCTTGTCATTTCCAGTAATCCTATATTATCCAAAATATCCAAGAGATGACACTTTTTGAACAAATGATGAATAAAATTTAGTACTGAGCAAGCATATCATGGAACAGAGGTCCCAGCTTGATTCGATATGGCAGTTCATCAGTGTCTTCTTTTTTGAAGAAGTTTCAGTTGACGTAGGTACATAAAGTATCTTTCAACACTCTGAGTGTGTTGACTGCATAAATCGAAATGTCTGAACATTGCATTGACAAGTGATGTTACCAAATAAGAGAAATAACCTTAGGATGATGTCAAAAAAGAAAGTGAAATAAGCAAACAAACTGAATTTTAGTCTGACTTTTTAATTTCTATTTAAAACTTTTGCATTGATTGAACACAGTAAACAGTGAAATCCACTAGTTACTTGTGAAACTGTACACATCTATTCAAAAGCAAAAATTAAAGACAGCTAACATGATATTTGACAATACTCCAAGCTGTTTATTGTTAGACAAATTATTTTAAAATATACTACACTGGGACGAAGAGATATATTTTAAACAATCAATCAGTGAAGTGAGGAATAAAGCGGTATTGTGTCATTAATTAAAGATAATTTGCTACATTTGAGTCAGGAAAGTAAAAAGTCTGTCCAGAATAACAGGTCATTTTAACTTTATTGGGCAATCTATTCCCTAAAATTTTTCTGGATCTGAAATGCAGATTTCCAGATTATAGGTGCAAAATAACATAGGGAAAATCCATTCCCATTTTATGTGTGGTTAAGTAACTTTTCAGAATTTCCGGAGCCTGGATAAATGAATCATCACTGTATCTTCTTTGAATTATAATCATTCTGGTAGCAAAATACTTATTCCCCAAATGTAATGAAACAGAAAGCAAAAAGCACTCCTACAAACTATAATCAAAATGATAACAAAGCATCAGACTATCCTCCTGCAACAAGAAAATGACCTTAACCTTGATCTTTTAGATCAATTAAGTTCAGCCTTTCTTCATAAGAAGCATTTGTGGGAAGTTAGAAAAATCTTCATTCAGCAGTTAGTCCTTTGTAGTGTTCACAGAATGACACAGCACTGTACACAAAGACACATGTTAGTGGTGCCATATACTCATCATAATTTGTTGCAAGGGAATGATAGTATAACGGACAAACATTCTTTCAAAACTATATTTTAATTTCAACACAAGATAAAGATTGTACATATATTGTGTATATTAAGTGTCTTTGTTTTATCAAGAATATGAATATTTTCAAATGCTTGTAATTCTTAAAAACGAATTTAGATCAACATGATTTTATATGTTTAAACAATTTGCCCTATAATTCTTAAATGTCTTATTTCTACATTTTCTTTTGCCATGTAACTTACCTGCCAAACTCCAATATTGGCAGCAGATTCTGCAAAAGGTCTCTGGAAAACCTTACACATCTTGAAAGCATCAGATCTGATTTCTGTTATGTTGTTCAGCAGAGCCCACACAGCAGCCAGTGGGAAGACAGATGAGAAAAGGAAGACATAACCAAACTGTAGGAACATTTCCAGATAGTCATCCATCGTGCCCTGTAAATATTGATTTGTTTGGGGTTTTTTATGTCACTTTATGATTATGTTACTAATATTGTGGTACACAGCCTCACTTTATCTCTGCAACAGTCCTACGAAAGGCAATGAGTGATTACATACATGCCAATGTCTACTGTGAAAAGGGACATTACTTTATAATATCCAAGCCAAAAGACAGGACACTGAGAAGTGTCGGATTTGGCTTTAAACCAAAACCTCTTGGCCCCCAAATGACCTGTGTCACCATACATTTAGTACGGTACGTTAATGTATATCGAGACAGGCTAGCAATGTGCAGGTACTACTATCCTTTCTTTAGTTACATTATGATAACATAGTACCAGGTACCCACAACAACAGAAATGAATGACTTTGGTGCCTTTTTTATTATCTTGTTACCTAATTTTGTGGAAATAACCCAAAACTAATGTCAGGAACAATAGGCATTTTCTTCTGTATCACATCAAAATGTGCCACTGAAACTATCTTCTTTGTAATTCTCTCGGCACGGGCTCAGCTTGTACATGTACTACTCTCTCGGAGTAAACATAATAGTTGGATGGTTAGTTGACATATATTTTATGTCTTTTTCAACTATTTTTCTGTTATATTGCTACATGGATACAGGAGGTAATCAACCTCTTAAACATTTGAGCACTATCCAGGAACTGTTGGCACCACAAGCATGAAACCTGCGCCTATAAACATGATGTTACCCAATGAAATTCCAACATAAAACTATGCAATGCACTAATACAACCTTGCCTATGTCACATACTGTGTATGATACATATAGAATGGAGCACTAATATAAATACACATTGTGAGTATACACATCTAGGGCTTATCTTTAGTAATCAAAATCATCATGCCATTGAAGACTGCAGATTTTACTACTTCTGCATTAAGATGTCTGATGAAATTTATCCACTAAGTATCTATCATATGGTTTCTTAGTTTCATATATCTTTTCAGGAGGCTACATGAAACAACTGCACAATACCTCATATTCATCCATTTCACTCTCCAAATTGGCCTGTTTTCTGACCTCATCACTGACTTCACCATTGAAGAACTCAACCTTCTGAATTGCCTCTGACTTCGCTACCATTTTGGCAACTTGTTGCTTCCTTCGACGCAAGAACATGAAGGGGACCATAGCTTCCTTGACCTGTCCGATCACTTGAGATGTGACCAAAAGTGCTGCCAAATGCTATAATGAATTCACATAGACATATTACACAATTCATGATAAAGTAAAATATTTTATCTTCAATACAGAATCAAACAGTTCATAGTCCTGGTATGTATAAGTAACAAGAGCAATGCCTAGCGTGGCATAATACGCCCATCGCTTAGCTTGAAGGGGATCAATTTGAATGAATAGCCAAGTAAGAATCCAATACCTTGGAAATCCGGAAAACTGTAAAATCCTTGAAAATTTCTAAGTTCAAGGGGCATAACTCTGGAAAAACCAAAGCAATCATACCCAAATGTGAATTGGTACTGACCCTCATTGATAAAAAGTAATATTATAAGTTTTAATCCAATACCTTTAAAGACTGCAGAAAAAAGTCAGGAAAACTGTAAAATCTTTAAAAATTTCTAAGTTCAAGGGCCGTAACTCTAGCAAAACCCAAGCAATCATTCCCAAATGTGAACTGGCACTGACCCTCATTAATATAATGTTATATACGAAGTTTTAATCCAATACCTTTAAAAACTTCAGAGAAAAGTCCAGAAAACTGTAAAATCCTTGAAAAACTGGCAGAAACAAAGCAATCATACCCAAATTTAATCTTGTAATGAACCTTGTTGATATAAAGTTATATACCAAGTTTTAATTCAATACCTTTAAATACTGCAGAAAAAAAGTCCAGAGAACTGTAAAATCTTTGAAATTTTCTAAGTTCAAGGACTGTAACTCTGGCAGAACCAAAGCAATCATACCCAAATGCAAATTGGTACTGACCTTTGTTGATATAAAGTTATATACTAAGTTTTAATTCAATATCTTTAAAGACTGCAAAAAAAAGTCCGGAAAACTGTAAAATCCTTGAAAATTCCTATGTTCAAGGGCCATAACTCTGGCAAAATCAAAGCAATCATACCCAAATGTGAGCTCGTACTGACCCTTGTTGATATAAAGTTATATACCAAGTTTCAATCCAATATCTTGAAAGACTGCAGAAAAAAGTCCGGAAAACATGATTCCAGACGGACAGACAGACAAACAGATGGATGAACGGACAATGCAATAACATAATACGTCATGTCTTATGACGGGCGTATAAATATGTCTTATTTTACTTCATTAGAAATTATGAAACAGATCTACAATTTTGATACTAATAGTTTAAGATGGATCCAAGAGGCAATGCCTACATAGATCTCTACATCCAAGTAATCCAGGTAATACTTTAAAAATAATGACTTACAAGTTACCTGGCCCTATAATATTGAAACAGTTGGGGGCTCAGAACAAAAAAAAATGTAGGGGATCAGATACAACAGAGTTTTATGCAACAACACAGTATTTCATTCCAGGTATTTATTCATAATTTTGTAATTTATAGTAGTTCTGTCATACATTTCTTCATTTAATCTATCATCTGTATTTATTCCTTTCGTGTGCTTTTTAGGGAGCACCTGGGCCCCTATCATTATAAAATATAGGGGCTGAATTCATAATATGTGAGACAATCAAACTCTGTTCTACATCAAAGTTTGTATTAAAGTTTGCTTATTCAGTAAGAGTATTCCACCTATAACTATTTAGCTGTGGCCAGAGTTCGGGGGTGAAGAAAGCAGAGTATTGATGCAAAATTATCTATATTTGGAAGATCAATACAGCAGCAAACCTACCACAGTAGTGCAATGGCATATACCCACTTGCCCCAATGTGACATGATTTAATGGATGCAACAGGCTACAATATGTTCTGCACTTAAGCTCACTTTCCCAGTAGACCAACTACTAACTGTTACTAAATTATTCTACCATCAAATTTGAGCCAACAGATTTCAGTGAGTAGCATATTTGGCTCAGGGATGAAATGTCATGGATTGGAGCATATCCAAAGACTCCTGAGCTTCTTGTACTTCAGATGAAATTGTAAAAACTGAGGTTCCATAAAACAGTAGAAGTTGGCATGTAAAAAAGACCCGTTGATGCTATGAGATGAGTTTAGTGTATAGGTCTACATTTCTCTGCAATGGATTAGGTAGATGCTGCAATGTAAAATGACAATCTCAATGCTTTCAAATCTGCCTGAAAATAAACACTGGCTTTGGGGTGGGTTTATTGCTTAGGTCTACATTTCTCTGCAATACATCAGGTAGATGCCTTCTCCATACAAATGAAATGATCTTGATGTAATATGAAACATTTAACAAACAAATAAAACAATGAAGTATATGTTGCAGTTAATATCTGAAAGAAGACACTACTGCTGTCACTACTTACAGCTCTTAGTATTGTCATGTCCTGCAGGTAAAATGCCACATAGAACAGTGAGATGAAGCAGTTCACAAAGTCAAACTGAAAAGAGCAAATATTGAAAGAGAAATTACAATGGCAAATTTCTTAATTAATAGGTACACAGTTATTTGGAAATGGTCAACTACATAATCATGACTATTTACAAGCATTAAATTACATGTATGGAATACATTGATAGACATGACATGAATTCAGAAATGCATTTTGACACTCTTACTGTAGGACAAATAAATAAAAAATTGAAGAGTTGCTCATTTACAATGATCACTCATGTCTTGGGCTTGAAAACACACAAATCAACCTGATCACTATGGAAGGCTAACTGCCTAACTGGCATTCATCTAATTAACATTTACTTTGCCAGACTCGTTCACTATTTGATGTTGAAGCATAGATTATATTAAAGCATATAAAACTTAGAGAAGGCTTGTTGCTATACATCATTACTTAATAGTCAAAGCTGCTTTAAATCTGTATTAAGCAATCACCTGTCTTAAACAACCATATTTCTTTACTCTTTTACTACTGATGCTATATAATAATCTGTATTAAGAGGCCAACCTGCCTTAGGAGACCACTTTTCCAATACATGTAGACCACTTGCCGATCTTGATAATGGTCGTCTCTTTGTCCGAGCTAATACCTTTTGGTGTTGTTTTTCATTGTGACGCTACAATAAATCTTTGTCTTGTGTTATGATGTCACTATGACAAACAACACCAAAAAGTGTTAGCTTGGACAAATAGACAGCCATTATCAAGATCGCCAAGTGGTCTACTTACTTTTGGTAACCGCTAAAAACAAGTTTGACATTACTTACCAAAATCAGTTTGACAATCAAATGGTTGTCATATGAAACTTGAAGTCGATGATTCTCTGAAATAATTTTTTTTTATCAAATTACAGTATTTCACATCCATATTGAATGTGTACATGAATTCTCTGAAATAATTTTTTTTATCAAATTACAGTATTTCACATCCATATTGAATGTGTAAATGAATTCTATGAAATAATTCACTTTTTTTATCAAATTATAGTATTTCACATCCATATTGAATGTGTACACGAATTCTCAGAAATAATCTTTCTTTTTTACCAAATCACAGTACTTCACACCCATATTGAATGTGTACATGAATTCTCAAAAATTTTTTTTTACCAAATTACAGTATTTCACATCCATACTGAATGTGTACATGAATTCTCTGAAATAACTGTTTCTTATAAAAAAAATTACAGTATTTCACATCTATATTAAATGTGTATATGAATGATAAGTATATGTGATTTATCTTTTTTTTTTTGAAATATGAGAAATCATTTTGAATACTAGGTAAAAAATAATAGTGTTTTAAATTTGACAATGTGAATTCCATGCAAATGAAATTCTGATATACATGATATTTAAAAAACACTCACCCCAATCATTCAGCTTTTTAGCAATAGATCTATAAATAGTATTGACAATTCCTATGACAACAGCATAAATGACAGTCGGCAGATACAATATTCCAAAATTCATCCAACTCTTCTCCTTGGCGTATTTCTCATCTGCCCATGCTTGCATGTAGAAATAACCCAACATCACATAGAAAGCCACAACCAGACAAGCCCCAACAACAGGAACAGTAACTCCGTAGTACCTCAATATCCTCTTATGTTTAGGATACACTGGTTCTGGTTTTCCTGTGACTGGATTTTTACCTATAGTTCCATAGTAATTTGCACGAGGTTCATCAAACCTTGATGACACCATATCTACAGTGCCCCATCGAAATGACAGCTCTGAACAATAGCGCTTCCACACTTCTAGGAATATGGTGGCCCAAATCAGATTGAAGACAGCAAATATCGCTTCTCGATACATGCTGTTCCAGGACGTGATAAAATAGATGATGCCTATAAAGGCTGGAGGGATCAGGGCTATGGTGTAGTAACCAAGGAAAGCAAAATATAAGGCAATTTTCTCTCCAAAGTAATACTGTATCCTATCTGAAATTGTAAATTTTTCATACATATTACATTTAAATATGTAAGGTAATATATATAAGGTTACATATAGATGGAGAAATAACAAAAAACAAACTGAATTTCTAGAATTAAGCATCTTGTATGTTAAATTTCACCATAAACGTTAAATGCATAATTCATATATCCTGTTAACAATGTTGCCTGATTAGAACTGTAAGGAAATAATGATAAGTATTGTAAGTTACCTATTGGCTGTGGTTTAAAGAAATGTTTCAGTTGATACCATTCGGCTCCTAACTTCTTTAGTTCCTCCTCATTATGCAGTGGGTAGACTCCAGAGACTATCTGGCGACTCAGATACTTCTTCACTGAAATGTTACATTTATATCTATCACAGCACACTGAATTTATCAACCATAAAACAAAATGTAAACAAAAGACTTACAAGTAAATGGATGAATGACAGGACTATCATAATACATTGTAATCCCCCTTTTTGTGTTTTAAGCAGGGGGAAAAACCAAAAACAACAACTTTAATTTCTGTTCAAGTAGAAAGGCCTGTGTTCATTTCTTGGTTCTTTCACAGTTTTTAATTAAAATACATTTTCTTTATATAAATGAGATTTTTGTACTATAGATCAATGCTGAGTATTAGTTGAGGAGTTTTAAATGAAGTATATCTCAAGGTTGGTCCTTATATAGGTTGTATGAATGCCTCAGATCTAAGAACTTTTTGTATAATGGCATCATGTACCAGGTTTACCTAATTAGCAGATCAGCTTCACTTGTAAATTTATGCTATTATTTTAAATCTTATTTCCATATGATAACCACAACCAGGTTATTTACCTACATAAGCTGTGAAGCTAATGTCATCAGTCATTAAAGAGTTGTCAATGTGACATACCGGGTAACAAGTGCAAGCCTGACTGGCATATGCTTCAATATCTGCTGTTAATGTAGGGTGAACTTCCTGCTACATAATATTATCAAGCTAAATGTGAATGCACAGAAGATCAGTCTAGGACTCAAATTCCAAACAGACTGAAATATGCCAATTTACGCAAATACTGTTCATTTTGCAGCATGGAAATTACTGCATATACAGGTATTTTCATTATTATTGATAAATAATGTTCTCTGTGCCGTCAAAATCTATAATATTTGCAAATGGGGTTTATTCTCAAATGTTAAGATGATCCAGACAAGTGACTTTGCATGGAGTATACCCATCAGGATTTATCATCAGTTTCAAATAAAATCTTATTTTTCAATCTTTTGTTTTACAATACTGGTAATTTTTGCCTAAAGTGAGAAAATAATTCAGAATATTTCACCTATGTATGCTTCTCCAGTGAATTATGCATTATGCATTATGCAAAAATCAAAGAGAATGTGTATAGCTGGCAAACCCCATTAATCACGTTATTTGTCCCCCACATTCTGCACTCATTACAGTCAATGATCAGGTATTCTAGACTAGTGACAATTACAGTCTGCAAGTATAGTGTTTAATATAACAAAGTTAAGGGAACAATGGTTAAATCAATTCTAATTGGTTGTTTTCTATACTTCCTAATAATCAAGTCCAGTGTTAAATTATATGATGTATAATACGGAGTATTGCAACCACTAATATCTGTCACGGTTTGCATTTAGTCACCTACCAAATCCATTGTTCTCAATGTGGGCACTTTTATGTGGGCAACTTACGTCATAATTATATGACGTCATAACAATCGCAAAGTGCGCGTGTATGTTGACGCTATTGTAGTTGAGATATTCCGTATTATGTAGTAAAGAAATGATTGTTGAATCCATTATTAATAGGCTACATTTGCCTGCAACAGATATCAAATATCAGGACCTTCATACTAATTACCGGTCAAAGCTCCTTTAACTTCTTTCAAAGCACAGACGGAAAGTTTACCTTTCTTATTTGGATGAACTTTCTTGTAAAAATATCTTTTTATAGAGAAATGCAAGCCATATAATTCTAGATTCTGAGTAAAAAGTTCACCAAAAGCATTTTATTTCTTTTGAAAATAAAATACAGAATCTGTGCCATATCTATATGAGACTGAAGCAATATATAGGTCAAGGACTCTTTGTTTTAGATAAACACATTGACCTATAGTCTGAAATATATATGTACTATCGTGTCATTTATATAAAAAGTCAAAATATTTAAATATGTTGAAAAAATATTTAAAAAATACATGTAATATCGTTTAGGCAGTGAGTGCTTGTATAAACATTTGTATGATTAATCTAGACTACAAGCTATTCATCTGTTATAATTTGCACTTACTAATACATTTTAAAAGTAAAATATTTTTTGACTTACAGATACTCTTGCCAGGGTAGAGTTTAATCTTTTCATATCCTGGTATGTGTTTGTCTTCATCTCCAGCTCTAATGGTCTCAAGTTCATGGTAAATTATCTTCTGTTTCTCTGCCATTGTCAAGAAGCTATCAAGATCATCTGAAAATATTCATATAATGTATTTAATTCAACATTACATCATAGAACCAAACACAACTTTCATTGATTTATGTGAGGATGTAAAGTCATATCTATTCAAGTTCTTATAAATGAAAATAGTGAAGGGCTGAAACAAATTGTTGACATTCAGTTTTCCAAATTTGTTTTTCATTTTTATTAACAGGAATCTAGAACAACACAACTAAAACAATACTGAATAATGCAGCCATCATAGCAATTGGGAATCTCAAAACAAAATAATTATATGTACTTTTGTTTACTGTTTTACAATTACATCAAGCAATGATTATTTCACTTAAACAGCAATGGCTTGATGTACTGCAGAGAAATTTAGATTTATGCAACTGACTTATCTGGAAAAAGAGAAACCTATTATGTACCAATGTTTACCATGACAAAGAAACTAGGTTTTCACTAAAAAAAAATTATGACCATGACCATGACCTTTGGACCCGATAATGTATAGGTATCTTCCTCTCATCATCTATTTATAAAGTACGAAAGCTGTGTATGAAGAACTACTGATTCATTACATTAGAACTAAAGTGTTGAAAAATATGACAGTGACCTTGACATTTGACCTTTTGACATCAAAATGTATAGGTATCTTCCTTGCATCATTCTGCATCTATGTATAAATATGAAAGCTGTATACTGATGTTATTGTGTTAGAATCAAATTGTTGAAAACAATGACTGTGACCTTCACCTTTGGACATCAGAATGTATAGGTATCCTCCTCTCATTGTCCTGCTTCTATGTATAAAATATGAAAGCTGTATTTAAAGAACTACTGATGTTATTGCATTAGAATCAGTGTTGAAAACTTTGACTGTGACCTTGACCTTTGACACCAGAATGTATAGGTATCTGAATCTCATCATCCTGCACCCATGTATAAAAGCTGTACATAAAGAATTACTGAAGTTATTGCACTAGAACCGAAGTGTTGAAAATTATGACTGTGACCTTGACCTTTGAGCTTTTGACCTCAGAATGTATAGGTATCTTCCTCTCATCATCCTGCACATAAGTATAAAATATGAAATCTCTATGTGAAGAACTACTGAAGTTATTGTGTAAGAACCAAAATGTTGAAGGACAGACAGAGATGGACAGACAGACAGAAAACATGATTTCTATAGGGCATGTGCATCTGAATGTGAGGCCCTATTTACAACAGTCTTTTTGCTAGCATAATATCCTAGCAAACTACATGCATCAGTATGCTGGTAACCCATAGTATGTGAGTACAGACTACCAGTTTCTAAATACAAGAAGTAATTGAAGTGAACACAGAAGAGTAATAGGTTTAGACATGTATGAAACTGAAAAGGATTACTTTGTATAAAAAGTATATGTGTCCATTATTACACTTTTCATACTTTTTCAAAGATTATATGCAACACTTGAAGAGGCATACTGCGCCAGGCAAGTGTTGCCTCTTATTATAATTTCTGTATATCCAAAACACATCAACATCAAAGCGCTCTATACTGATTTCTGTATATGGTAAATGCATCAGTGACTTAGACTCAATCACCTAATGTACCTTGTGTTTTTCCATGGATGTTACTATCAATTTCGGTTGAGGGTTTCCAGAAAGTACATGTTTGTTTTATATGCTCATTAAAATTTTCATTAGTCTGGCGGACTGGCAAAATGAGAAACCTGTTAGTCTGTAACAAATTTTATTAGTCACTGACTTATGGACATATGTTAATTTCGAGCCCTGGCATGTATATAGAATAAGTGTCTTTATTTGTGTTTTGTTTCTGATATGCAACACAAAGCAAGTACATTCACTGTGAATAATGTACTAACATGCATAATACCGGTATGTACAACATATGTACTTGCTTTGTTGTAGCATACCAGGAACAAAACACAAATCACGACACTTACCGGTACTCTATAAACAAATACAATATAATACCTGATCCTTGAAAATTTTCAACATCTTGAACTGAGAATTCCCTGTAATATCCATCAGCGTATCTCTTATGGAGGTCCATCATATCAGCGGCCACCAGGAGGCGATCTGTGCTTGCTCCGATGTACAGAACAGTTTGCTAAAAACAAATTCATATGGTTTTAACAAAGGATATGTATAAATGTGTACACATGAACTCCCAAAAATTAATCAGAATACAGTCCCATACTCTACTCATGGTGAACTTTACTCACTCAGACTCCCTGTTATTCTGTATAATGTCAGCAAAATACTTCAATAACATAAAAAACTAGATATCTATCAAGAGGGTTTTTTTTCTAAATCAAAATATATATGGATACAGAAACAGAATATCAAGGTAAATTTAACTAGAGATGTCCTAACGGGACAAATACCTCCCAAGGCAACAATGTTGAAACATGCAATAATTTATTCCAAGATAAACAAGAATTCTCCTAACGGGAAAATACCCGCTGTGGCAACAAAATTCGAAGTAGAGCAAAGACCAAGGTAAAGGTCACGAGGTCAAAAATTTTGGTACCGACAGACAGGTCTTACCACAAGTAATACACATGTGAATTATGAAGGCCCCATCTCTTTTGGTGCAAAAAATATGGTTAAGGTTAAAGGTTTTCAAAAGTAGATCAAATGTCAATATCACGGTCATGGGGTCAAAACTTTTGGTACCAATAGACAGGATTTGCCACAATGAATACACAAGTGTAGTATGAAGGCCCCATCTCTTGTTTCTAAAGTTATCGCCAAGGTTAAAGTTTTCTGGACAGACAGATGGACAGACAGAAGGACAAGGTGACTCCAATATATCCCCCCCACATGGATGTCCCACATGTACATTTTGAGAAACTTACTTTGGACGGACAGGATGATTCCTATATACCATCTCCACCCCCCCCCCTCCCCTCCAACTTTATTGCATGGGATATAACAGGTATTCAGAAACCAGAATCTGAGCTCATTTAAAGGTATCAAATTTGACCTCCATAAAATTTTAACTGTCAAGATGCAAATCTCTCTTACATGCACTCAATACTTCATACATAACTTTATACAAAATATAACACTACTTTCACACCATTCCCAGAATTTTGACATTCTTTTTTCAATACTGCAAAATACCATGCTAGATTGCACAGCAAAGTTAAACTGCACCTTTAATCCATACATTGTATTAGTGGGAGTACATGTATATGCTCGCAACACGACAAAAGAATTAAAGCTTGCACTGTTTACAGTTTAGCCAAATTCTAACTGTATGAAAATAAATCCTATGCTAAACTTTACTTATTTTGGCTGGGTAGTATATATGTCACATTCATTTACTTTCCAACAATAGTAGTAAGAAAGTTTGGGAAAAGCTTCAAAATTTTATCACTACTAGACCAATTTAAGACAGTAAATGAACTTTTTGATGTGTATTGTCAGCCTTTGGAAACATCAATAATTATACATGTAAACTGCTTCACAGAATAAAGAGTGCTGGTGGAGTTTAAGGAATATCTTTAAAAAATAAACCGAACAGACTCATTATGATGAAACTTTGTACATCAATTTGATGAGTGAATCAATTTAAACCACACGGATCAAGCTTGCTTGAAATGTGATGATTAAGTATATATAAACATACACTTATACATATACCCATGTTCAAATGAGCTTGACCCATGCAATTAAAACATTGAAAATTTGAACAAAATTATTCAAACATGAAAAAACATTCATACATTACAAAACTGCTCATTTCATATTCTACAATGGGAACAACTGACTGATCCTCAAATGCCTGATATCACACATTTTGGCACACTTGTTCATTATGACGTCATAAGTAAATGGCCCGTCAAACATGGATTTAACTGTGACGTCACAATGGAACTATGTAATGGGTGTGGTTACAGTTGAATCTGGCGATCCCTCAATTATATATGTATATGTATATAAATGTGTATATATAGAGATATATGTACTACAGATAACTAGTAACCTGGTGTACATCAAATGGCTTTTCCTTATTTGCTTGTTTCAATTAATGTTTTATGCTTCAGTATATCATGTACATTGATATTACCAATAGTTTAATCAGTTGCCCCGCAAGATGTAGTTTCTAAATGTGGTGTCTACATTATGAGGCTTGAACTAATGATACATGTATATTCAGTCATGCCAGTTATGTACATGTACGGTATCATATATAATGTACACTTACACAAATGAAACTGTAAATTATACCTATTGTCCAATCCTATATTGTACAGGGTTATTTTGTTTGATAAATGCTTGCAGCTACTGCTAAAAATGGGAAAACTGCTCTAAAAGTGATTATGTATAATCAAAATATAACAATAATACCGGTACATGTGAATGATATGTGTATCATATTCCCTCCTTTTTAATCTTATAACAAAACCATGCAAAACTAAAACCAGGAACTGGGTCTAAAATAAACTAATGGTCAAAATCATAATAGCTTGCTGGATATTATTGTTCAAATTTATAAACAGGCATATATGAATGTTAATAGGAATTATCAGTAGAAAACAGTAACCAAAAGTAACTTATTTCTATTTATAACATTAAGTCTTACTCAAGACCAAATCAGTGTATAGGAGGCGTATGATCAAAGAGGTTTGCCAGCAAGGAGGCTACCTCCCAAAATATGAGATATTCCTTGCCAAAAAATAAAGAAATTTTGATCTGTTGTCAATGGATGTTACCAGTGATACTGACAATTCCAGATTCTGAAAAGAAATCACCATACTTTGCAGGACATTCTTCCCCAATGAGCCAAAAAATAGAAAGGAATATTTTGGGAATGCTTTACATATCTATAGATAAGTGTATACAGTGTGAGTAAAATAATGAAACATTAAATTACTTAGATTTATAATTAATTATACAGGACTGTTACATAGTCCACTATAAATCTATAATGAGAGTCACCCACATTGCTGACCATGCTGATATACTTACCGTAGTGTCCTATATACAAATATAGAAAAAGATTATTCAACCAGTAAATAATTTCCTTGAAGTAAACAGTCCTCTATATTAGACTGAAATACTATTATAGACATGTATCTCAATGTACATCTATAAATAAAGTCTTCCTCATCCATTCAACAATTAATAGTACTTTTACAATGTACTTACACCATAATTACAACTTATCTAAAACATATCTTCTTTTCATGTATGAGCATATGTGAGTTTCTGTATAAGATTACACACATGTAAATCTGCTTTTTGTTTTTGGAGTGGTATATTTTACCACTCATATATATACATGTATATTAAATTCATCCAAACATATGATTTTTTTTACATGAAATGAAAATAATAACAAATAACAGTGACTAAGTTAAAGATGAAGACTTTCAGACAATATACCGGTAATGCAAACAGACAGAACTCAGTGCTTGAAACATATATTACTTTAGCAAATATGAATTTTTTACTAGTGGATTTAATCTGAACTCACAAAATCTCGGCTGAAACTACCTGTAGTGTTTCGACAGTATTTAAGAGCATTAATGCACTTCATCATGCATGTTTAGGTCAGACACTAAATGATGTTAATTGCATTCATTGTCGATGATCTTCTTTTATACTAAGTTTTTCAACTTTTTTTTTTCCAATTTGTAAAAATTTTTAAAATGGTTGAGTATGTTTACCTTATTTTCCTTGATTGGTTCTCTTACAGGAATAAGTTATTATATATTTCTCTATTATTGTCTGGTAAGTAAACTGTGTTTATGACAAAGATTCAATGTTTTACATACACTTGCATAGGCCTGAAATTCTTCAATAATTCCAATGTGGAAATCATCACATGCAACTTTCAATTCTTGTACAAAACTTCTTTGAGTTATATGTGAGTTTGCCAGTGTAAATTTCAAATTCTGGTAGTATATCCATCATGCTGTCCTTTTCGTCAGGATTGACTGATTTTTGTTTAACGTCACATGTACATGTATTTAAGTAAAATGTATAAGCACACAAAAAGTTATAAGAATATATGTAAAAGGGTAGACTGATTGATTGATTATTGTTTTGCGTCACTCCACGAATATTTCACGTATATGGTGACGGCATCTGCCTGATGCGGAGCATACAAATTTTAACCTTTGTAACAGACCCACCCGAAGCAGTAAGGGATCTTTAACGTGCCATGCATACCAGGACACAGGGCCTCAGTTTTTTACTGTCTCATCCGAAAGACAGGACACCGGCATGATCAGAGCAGAACTCGAACCCCTGCCTCCCAATCAGGAGGCAAGCGCGATACCACTAGGCCACGCTGGCTTCTTTTTGGTCAGGAGTAAAGATCAGGTGACCAAGGTGTTTGTCATTTTTTCTTTACACAAAAACTTGCTTCTTTTTATAGTTTATATTTATACAAGCTGTATTTAGGAAATTTTATACAAATGCCCCAGTGGCAACTTTGTCAGTATAAGCTGTTATCCTAAAACTAAGTCTAACTCCAAAGACAAGGTCACAAGGTCAAAATTTTTGAACGACAAAAAGGTCTTGTCACAAGGAAAATACACATTTGAAATATAAAAGCCCTATCACTTACCATTCAAAAGATATACTAGTACCCAATGTTAAAGTTTTTGAAATGTATAGGGTCAAATGTCACAATCAAGGTAACAAAGTCAAAAATTATTGTACTGACAGAAAGGCCTCGTCACAAGGGATACCCATCTGAAATATGAAAGCCCTACCTCTTAGAATTCCAAAATTTTAACCTATGTTAAAAATTTTGAAATAAAAGTTCAAGTTCAGTGTCAAGGTAATGAGGTCAAAAATTATTTTACTGACAGAAAGGTCTTGTCATAAGTAATATGCATGTGAATATGAAAGCCCTACTTCTTACAGCTGAAAAATTAAGTGGAATGTTGAAGTTTTTTGCCACAAACAAACGGACAAACACTAGATGCCTTTGAATGATTGCTTCTGAGGGCATGATAATAAGGGGAAAAAATCAGAAAATACCCTAGATAGTGATAATGCCTTTCCCTAACCTCAATTCCATTCTTTACAATCCTCATATCGAACTTTCACAATTTATTAAAGATAACAAAAACTGTTTTTAATAAAAGTAGGACAACAGTATTAATTCTTTCTTATTAGCTATTTTCATCTCATTCCTTCAACGTTTTGGGTTTAAATTGCTTTCTACAGGCTACAGCTCGATGTACCTACCTTTTTATGATGCACGACCATTGCAGTAACATCAAGCTCAGCACCTCCATGTTGTCTGCTCATTTGTAGCCTTGATATCATCCACTCTATTGCTGGACGCTTAGCCCCAACAGCAAATTCCATGACAACCAGGGTCTCTGATGATGTGGGGCGAGCTCCTCTGAATACCTCCTGTAGTCCATTGATAGACTGATCATTCTCCTCCATATTTACCACTACAATGGACAAATAATCAAATATTGATAAAGTGATTTTGTAAAAAGGTTGTATAAAGTAATCAATTCAGACCTATGTTGATTTATGGTTATAGACTCACTGTGTAACCTTAACCTAAGAATTTATTACTTAGGTCAAGGTCATGAGAGTCATGTATCATTTGAAACAACTGTTTGAAGTATGCAGTAAATCCCTGTCACTACTACGATTTTATGGAAAATAATTTTTAGTCATAGGTTAAGGTTAATGTCATGCCACACCTAAAAATTGTGTCACAGGTTACAATTACTTGCATGGGTATACATTTCTAACTACTATACAAAAAATTGTACTGTTTAGATCCTACACATTCTATTCATCAATAGATTGACATACCTATTCATGAATCTTATGATTTATGGGTTCAAAGTGGAAAATTCTTCCAAACTGTAAGTGGCAGAGCATCACTAAATTATTAATATGAATTTCCAGAAAATTTACTTGAGAAAATTAATTATAAATAATGTCTGGATCATCTTAAAACACTGCTATATGAATAATAAAATTCTCCTCTTGAACAGATAATATGCAAAATAACAAAATAATCAATTTACAACACATTATGTAGTATTGTTGATAAACGTATATGCTTTAGTATTTATGCATCACCTTAGAAGCACAAATTCAATTAACCTTAACATTAGTATGCATCCCTCCCAATTCCCTTCATTCCTTCTACCTTTTCTCCATATACAAAGCATACCAGCATATTAATGTTTCTTCCTTGTAAAATTTATAAGAAGACTTTGAGTTGTTACCTGTATGACCATATAAATTATCACACACTGAAATCAAGAGACACGTACAATTACTCTGTGTAACAGGAGAATATTTTTGCTATTAGGCTTCAGATACCAGTCAGCATTAAATCTTTTACTTAAACATTGCCGATAATCCTTTGAGCTCTACCATGTATCACTAGCAAGATGTCCTCAGGGAAAGCTTAATTTAGAACTTTATTTATAGATCCTGCATACCTGAGGGAATCCCTTTCTACCTGTACCGTAAACTTATCAATTTTAAGAAAAATATCAATAGATTCAATAATATTTAGTGAACACAAATATCACAAAATGTTTGCAAACATGCTTGTTGATCACTTACAACTCGACTACTATCACACCTGTTTATTATATTTACCTGTCACCTTGCCGTAGCTCATCCGCTAGGCCGCTGTCATCCAACCGTGTCGGAACACAGAACATGGCGGCCGAGAGAGAGATTTCGAGTTAGTGGGCGATAAAGTTACGCCAGAGTGAATCACTCGAACCAACCTTCGAAAGAATTTAAAGGAGGGGGTGGTGGAACTAAACACGATGTTGATACCGTGAAAGATTAAAATATTTGTATTCAGGTAAGTCAATGAAATGCCGTTTTTAATGTCATGATGCGGTATTGTATGGTCACATAAGGTGTGAATAAATCATGTATACACTAATTGATCAACGGCAAGCTCTAAGCATACTTGATTACGAGTCAACTTTGTTAAGAAACTATGCACTTTACTGCAAAATACCATTAGATATTCAATACTAATATTAAAAGTCATTAGGTCGAGGAACGGGTTAATAATAATATTGAATCGATACTTTTTCTGGTATTCCCAGTATATACCGGTAATCATCTTAAAATAACACATCTGGAATAGTGAGTAACAGGTACAGGAGAAAAAAAGAGGGGGGGGGGGTGTTTCCATCACTTAGTAAAAGAGAAAACTGAAGACTAATAGTTTGCAAAATAAATGGTTGTAGTTCAACTTTCAAATGTAGTTGAAAATCACCTTTTGGGCAAATTTTTTCATCGAAAATGTTTGGGATAGTACCCTCACCAAAGATTAATTTGAACCAACCTTATGAGTGCAAAACACTGTCTCTTGGTACATACATGTACTGCATAATTTCGTACTTTTCCTCAGATGGGTCATAACATTGAGTCTGGATTTGCCCTTTCTGTGTTTCATTTTTTTTAAATAAATAATGTTTGTAAACATCCATAGTCAAGGTACTTTCATATTCACTGCAGCCTGAATACCAAATCATTACATTTCCTTAATGATTTTACTCATAAAGAGGTTATATTTAATTCATGTATTTATGTAATTTTTTTTATAGACATGTAACTTCTAATTGGTATTAAACATTTTATAACCATTTATGTACTAACTTGTCTCTGAAATTTTTACCTTCTTGTATAGGATTATGATGAAAAACACTTTAGTAATACATGTATTATCTGAAAACACAAAATTTCAATCCAATTTCAGTTACTACAACTTTGACCTTTGACATACTGATTCATAATTTAATGCCAATGGCCCACCCTTCTCTCTTGATAAACAATAGCAAACCTGGACTGGTATACACAGGCATGATTCTAATCAGGTTTAAAGCTGATTTCAGCTTTCTTGTTGCAAAAAAATTTTCTCAAAATGTTCTGAATTGAGTTGGAAAATAAAACAAGAGGCCCAAGTGGGCCTATATCGCTCACCTGAGTACCTAGATGATCAGTCATGCAGGAAGGAAGAATTCATTTATTTTTGCTTTACTCAAATGATATGTTGAAAATATGTCAAATTTTATTTCAGACTAGAATAAAAAACAACACTTTTTTTGCACATCCATTCAGGTGATTTTGATATTAAGCATTTCCTTTGTCTCTGCAAGATGTCATACAGGGCAAAAAGTTAGTCATTTTCTTTAGGTGGGGCCTTTTGTTGACTGATTTCAAGTCTGGGTCATGAACAACAATTGTTTCAAATATTGTCCAGATCTAACTTAAAATTGCCTAATTTCATATGTTGAGAAACATCCAAAAACTTATTTAGATGTGTAAAGAAATGAAAAAAAATTTTGACCACAGCTGGATTTGAACCGCTACTCTCCATATTTCAATTACCAAGTGGTATATGTACCATTGTGAGACCTACTTTTTAGACATGTTGGCACTATCTGTTAACCAATTTGGATGAAATTTACCAAATTGATAGAGGACCTTTAGTACTTCATGTATTCCATGTTTCATTAAAATCTTTCATGTGGTATAACAGCAGAAGTTAAAAATGTGATTGAATTGTTCCTATTCACCCTCATTTCAAAGTCTTAAAAAATTCATAGAAAATCCAAAAATTGAGATATTGACAAAATTCTTTCAAAGTAACATTCCTTACCATAATTATGATCACAATAATCCATATGAAATCATCATTATCAATTAACTAGGAAATATGACACTTTTCTGCATTGAAATCACCAAGTCCAAAGAAATGTCGAAAAAAAATTCTAAAATTTGATTTTGGAAGGGAACCAAAATGACAATACGTCTTCACTCATCCCTCTAGATCATTTCTATGCATTCTGTTTGTCTCTGTATACAGCCCATATGAAAAAGAATATTGTTGAAGGAGGGAACTTTTTTGTGACCTACTTTTGACTATGGTGGCGCCACCTGTAAAGAGGTCTGGATGAAATCAACAGAATTTGAAGAGGATCATAAGTGACTTATTTCTACCAAGATTTATTAAAATCCTTCAAACAGTTTTGTAGAAAAAGTTGAAAATGTGAAAATGGCCAAACCCCCCCCCCCCCCCCTCCTTTTTGGAAGTCTTAAAATTAAAATTGCCTAATTTCATATGTTGAGTGTTGAGAAACATCTAAAAACTTATTTAGATGTGTAAAGAAATGAAAAAAAAATTTTTGACCACAGCTGGATTTGAACCGCTACTCTCCATATTTCAATTACCAAGTGGTATATGTACCATTGTGAGACCTACTTTTTAGACATGGTGGCATTATCTGTTAACCAATTTGGATGAAATTTACCAAATTGATAGAGGACCTTTAGTACTTCATGTATCCATGTTTTATTAAAATCTTTCATGTGGTTTTGTAGAAAAAGTTGAAAATGTGAAAAATGGCCAACCCCCCCTTTTTTTTGGAAGTCTTAAAAAATTCATAAAAAAATCCAAAAATTGAGATAATGACAAAATTCTTTCACAATAATATTCCTTACCACAATTATGATCAAAATAGTCATTAAGAAATCATCAATATCAATTAACTGAAAAACATGACACTTTTCTTCATTGAAATGACTAAGTCCAGAAACACGCCAAAAAAGCGTAAATTTCTATTTGACGGATCTTAACCCCGAACACAATTTTTGATAACCCATCTTTATAGATTGTTGAAATGCAATTAGTTTCCCCATTTATGCACTGGTTCTGGAGCAGAAGATTTTTGAAGAGGGGTACCGTTTTGGGATTTTTTGGCCCTGCCCTGGATCCGACCCTGAGGGAATCTGGATCTCAAACACAGTTTTAGTAGGGGACCTTGAGTACATCATGTACATTTGTACAAAAGTTTGATCCAAATCTGCAATGCAGTTCCAAAGAAGAAGTCGAAAATGTGAAAAAGTTAACGACTGACAGACAGTGCACTATGACTATAGTTCACGTGAGCCTTTGGCTCAGGTGAGCTAAAAAATAGCACTTTTATTATAATCAGCTTTTCTGATAGCATTGTAAGCTTTTTACATCCCTGATCAAAATCATATCTGCAAATAAATCTAATGCAAACTACTGAATTGATATCAGGAAACAAATGATTTATAACCTCAAAATCAAAATGCATTTTCCTTTTTTGGTACCAGGTAAATAAGTGAAATTTAGTTACAATCTGTTTTAGGATTTTAAATTCATGTAATGACAGACATAGCAAACTCTTAATTGCCCCAGCTGCTGACATTCTAATCAAAGTTAGATTGAGCCTGACTGATCAATTAATGTTAAAATCAATTTATTTATAAGAATAGGGCACAGCTAAACATGTGCATGATATGCCCATATGTTGACATGATTCCTTATCCTAGGGGCCAGACCTAGGATCACAACTTCAAGTTAAACCCTTTCATATACCACCATCAAATCGTGAGTGAATGTTTTGTACCTTACACTTATAAAGAGAAAAAGCAAAAACCAAACTTTTTTACCTTGCCCATTTTTGCCTATCCCAGGAGCCAGATCAAATTTCTAAACCCAGGTGCACAACATTAAATCAGACTCTTTATATACCACCACCAAATCATCTGCATTTGTCTTGGAGAAGAAATGTGTACAAGTTCTTTTACTCTGCCCATTTTTCCCACCTCGGGGGCAGCCAGACTCCAATATAAAACCCAGGTGCACAACTTCAAGTTATATACCAATACTTTCATATATCATCACAAAAAAACATTTGAATCTACATGGTTTAGGAGAAGCACAGACAAGATTGTGTGGAGGGACAGACAAATAGAGGGACGACAATGCAGGGTTCGAAATTAGCAGTCGTCTGGTTGTCAAAAACAACCTAAAATCTTTTTGGGCACCTTATATTTCAGTAAATATAATGGAGGTCGTCGAAATTTTCTTTAAATTTGCCAATTTGATGACCTGAAATTATTGCCAATTTCTAGCCCTGCAGTGTCACAACATGTCCTCATTTGCCTTTACAAGTCACTTTATAAAAGTTAAAAGTCAGTTTTGGTTACCTAGCATATCAGTTACCAGTACTTAGCAATCAATATCTGTACCATTCTTTTTCTCTGAGCGTAGTGTCAGGTATGATTACAAAAAACCAAACTACCTATCTAGAAAAAATGAAGTCCGATAAACCTGATATCTCCTTGCATTTCCAAAATAAATTCAAATGCAGAAAACCATAGATGTAAATTAAAACTTAAATATGAAAAGCTGTATTCAATGTGACATTACCGGATATGACCAATATAAGATTTTACCATTCATAAAGTAGGTAAATACCACTCTGTAGATGTAATGGTACTTGGTTCAAGAGCAGATTTGACAGAAATACTACAATTGTACCTTGTTTACAGATACTGGGTATAATATGGTACATGCAAACCTTTTTTGTTTTTGTTTTTTGAAACACTGACCACACAAAACCAACCAACCAACTAATACATAACACAGAATTGACCTGGTGTGGCATTAGCTTGTTGTCTACTATGCAATATACATGTATATACTTTAGCCATACCTAACGGAGTAGCTTTAATAGATATAAACAAAGTTTGACAGTTTTTTTTTCTTCATTTCAGGATACCATGGCTAGTCTTGGATTGTTCATCATCATGGTGATGTCGACATGGCATCTATCTTATTCATGCCCATTCAGATATTGTCAATGCAGTTCTGGCTGGGCACCAGTGTCAGTAAGGTGTAACGATGGAACGGTGTCAGAAATTGTATCAAATTTACCAGCAAACACTGGCTCACTAGAGCTGTTTGCAGTGACCATAGGGAATATGCTCTCCCAAACAGAATTTGACAACATCAACGTCCCTACCTTGCAAACTCTTAAAGTCAGCAAGAGCTACATACAAACTATTAAAGGCAACACATTCAATAAGTTTAGCAACCTCAGAACGCTCAATTTAACAGGAAATAATATCCGAACTATAGAGAAAGAGGCCTTTAAAGGATTGACAAAGCTTGGCAAACTGGACCTCTCTTATAACGATATACAAAACATTGGAGAAATATTTCTACCATTAAACAATCTCAAAGAATTAAATTTACGCTCTAATAAAATAAACACAATTCCTGAAGGGTCGTTTTTATCTCAGTCTTATTTAGGGACATTGATACTAGACAAAAATGAAATCCAAAGTTTCATGGGATCAACATTCCAGGGTCTAGATTCACTGCGGCATTTAAGTCTTCGAGGATGTGAGCTGAACTCGGTCACAAGTGAACTGCTTGCAGCCTTTAAGAGTGTGAATGTACTTGATCTAGGTGAAAACAATATTTACAGCCTTCCATCATCAGACATACTACAACATCATGCACCAGGCCTTCATGAACTGCATCTAGACCATAACAGCATTACAATGTTGAATGCAGGTCAGTTTTTTGGTATGACCTTCAAGGTCCTAGACCTTTCATATAACAGAATTTCAAAAATTACCAAAGACAACTTCGGTCAATGCAATATAGAGATACTTGATTTGTCTGCCAATTCCATAATTCAAGTAGAGAACAATGCATTTTCGTCTATGGGACCAAGGCTACAGTTTCTAAGTCTTGCTTACAATTCTATTCAAAAACTTCCTGTTGATGCTTTCTCAGGGCTCTATGTCCTTCGAACTTTGAACTTATCGTCTATTTCTTTAACACAGTTAGAGGAGAAACAGTTTGATAGTGTTAACCACTTGAGTATATTAGATCTGTCAAAAAACAGTTTGCAATACATTCCCTACAGAGTTTTCCAGTCATTCCAATATATGGCAAAACTCTATCTACAGGAGAATAAGTGGCACTGTGACTGCAACATCAAACCCTTTAGACAATGGCTTGAGTATCACAGAAACCTTTATTTGTTATCATGTGGACAAGGTGGAACACATCATCAAATGAACTTCTATGAATGCCAGCATCCAAAATGTTTCACACCAAATACTCTATTCAATCAACAAATTCAGTTTGTACAAGATTCACAAATTGAGCCATGTACTGCATCAGCAGCGTCTGGTGGATTGTCGATAGGAGCTATTGTTGGTATAGCCATCGCTTGTGTCGTTATCTGTATAATAATTGGCATTGTGATATTCCTATGTTGGAGACGTTCTCGAGGAAAACCAGGTTTCATACCATGTAAAGGAAATGAGTCCGTAGTTAGCAGTCATAAAGAGGATTTTGATAAAGGAGAAAAACAGAATATAAAACCCTTTTCTGATGATCAAATGTCTCTACAGTCAGATAAAAGTTTTGTGGTGCGCCATTACTTTCAGACTATGGTTTCTGTGGATCCCAGTGTTACTACACACAATTCCCCGGAACGAATGAGAAAAGACACATTTCGCAGTAACTTTAGTGGCAGTAATCCCTCATTGGCCAGTGCCAGCTCTTACAGTTATCCCATGGGAAGAGAAACTGCCATATAAATCATGTGAATAATATGTTATATTGTATAGTAGCAGTATTTTTACAGAATTCGCAACATATCAATCATAGTTACTTCATCTACATGTGTCACTTGAAATTTTCATTTTGCTATCATGACGAGTTTTCATTATACTGTATCAACATCATGTAGGAATATTTATTTTCAAATTATATTGTGCATGTATACTGGGTACATATATTTTATGTAGTTAGGTTGGACACTGGTATAATTGGTACTGATACCATACCAAATACCTTTTCAGAAATTATAGGTGTGTACTGTACTAAATTTCTACTTGGACCCTGGGAAGATGTCTCACAGACTCTCACTATCAGATAAAGCTCATACAATTATAAGATGAGCAATGGATTGAAAGTTTCAAACTGACGAAAACATGCAGACAGCTGCAAAGTCAACATTCTTCTGTTTGGAATTATTTTTGTAAAGATGTAATTGAAAGAAATGTATTGTAGAAGTATGGTATTAATATATAATGTATCAGTTTAAAAATACAAGTTTGCATATAGTATCATACCATTTCATTCTTAACAGTATCCACCCCTGTCTGTATTATACAGTTTAAAGGGTTGGTGTATAGTAGACGGTGTCACTAGACCGCACTTCAGATGACTACTTAACTGATCAAACATTCATATATTTTATATACAGTAATAAAATTTGCCTGCAGCAAACAAAATGTTTGGCAATCAGTTTCCCTGGATTGTCCTCGTACCTTTACTCAAGGTACTTTATCCTCATTGTCTTACCGGTAGTCTATTCAACAAGAAATAAATATTCACACTAGGTGTAAAGTTTGAATCTATGACAGACTAGTGCCCTGTCCAAGGGAATTAACTCCACAGTACACCAACAGAGTTGGGCATACACACTGACCTTATCAGCATTCGTGGTCTACAGAATAATTTCAGTTTAAAGATATGATAGTTATATTTATTGCATACCTTTTACCTGAATAAATATGTGGTATCGATCTTCTATATGTTTTAAGAAATTTGACACAACACTGTACCAAAGGTTAAGTTCTTTTGTTATGATTGATATTGATTGGTAATACATTTTCATATTACCTTTCATCAAGTACATGAAATAAATGTAACATCCTAGCTTTATTCCTATGTTAGATATCCATCAGTAAAGAGATGTTTGCTAACAAATGTAACATTAAAACCTCTTGTGTATATGGAATTATTTTCAAAGGTGCATTTACTATAAGGTGCATATATGTTTTATGTTGTTTATTTATAACAATTTATTTTCTACCCTTTCATAGTAGTGTGAATCATTTGTGTGATCAAATGAAGAAGGCCTTTTCAATTTCTTGTGCCTTGAAATACTTAGAAGATTATAAAAGAGTGCAATTTTGTACTTCATTTAAAAATTGCTCATACCAGACAATTACATTTGGATTACATGTTTTGTATGTACGTTTTAATTCTGTTATTAGATTTTTCTTAAACCTTTATACCAGTACATGCAGAATTCATTACTAACAATTTATAAATTTACTTAATACTCATTTTGTCTCATCTGCAATTTTTTCAGAGATAAGGCTTCATGTGACAGCATGTGTTGCTTTTATCATTAGTACAATATTACAAGAACATAATTCTTGATATGGATGTCAATATTAATAGATTTAGATATATCTAGATAGATATGTTTATTTATATATAGACAGCTTTGGAAGTAAATACTAAAATTGTTTTCTGCATTGGAATCCGAGTTAAGTACTTCTAACTCAGTAAAAACCTTTCTGCAATTAACAATACAATTCAGTGTACAAATTAAACCAATCATGTTCATTAAAGCTCATGCATACAAGTAGGCTTCTGTAAAATGATCACTCTTCTCAACAAAGACTAAATAACACAAACATTTGACTGTATATTTCTTGTTTGAGGAAACATAGCAGATATGTTGATGGAGGAAAGATTCTAATATCATTGTACACATATACAACAATCAAGGGTCACAGGTACATACAACATTTTTATTAATATGTAAGTTTTCTGATTTTGAAAGAAGTGGCATAAAGGTTATGCAATGACATATCATAAATTTAATTTACTCTCTTATTTGCATGGTCTATTGACCATGGTGAGATATGGTCAGTCAAATGGCAGTCACTTTATATACCTCACCGAGATATGAGGAGAGTGAGAAAGCTTTAGTGTTTATGATAAATAACTTTACTCAATCCTCCTGTATATATATATTATAAAGAAAATGATTTATCTCATTAATATCTACAATTTGTATAATTTTGTTCATGGTGTAAACAATTCCCAAAGAATAAACCAGGGACGGGCTTTGTGTAGTAGTTAAGCGCTTGGCTTGCAGTGCTAACAATCTGGGTTCGATTCCTGGGTTACGCCATTATGTTTAAGAGGTTGGTAACCTCCTGCTTCCATGTCGCGATATAATTGAAAAATTGTTGAAAGCGACGTAAAACACCAATCAACCATCAAAAAAATAAACCAAAAATATTACGTATAAATTTACTTCTAAGAAATACTAATACAATTATCACTATATATTATTATAATTGCTGTTTTGCTTCAAGTTCCTATCTTCTAAAATTAGAATAATAAGTTCTGAACTTAACAAATAATGCTGTCAGGTTTTGTTTGAAACTTTCAATGAAATGTATTTAAAACTCCTTAGAGTTGGCACTTACAATTACTAGAACATAAAACAATTTAGTGAGTAATCATGGTAATTAAGCAAAATTAAATCACAATTCTATTATGTAAATGATGCTTTGTGTTTTGTGTGGTATCATTCACAATTATCTTGTGATCAGTATAACAACTTTTGCTTTATGGTTGTCTACAGAAATATTCTAAGAGAAAATATTTTTTGATGATGAACTTGCATTATATATAATGAAGTGACATACACAAGAATACAGATTTGATTTTAATATACTGATAATCCCTCCCCCCTTTCCTTCTTTTAACCTGTTTGTAAAGTTTCATCAAGTTACCTTTCTTGATACGTGTATTGATACAGATTTGAGCATAGAATAAACAAAATTGGACGTATAACCTTGTTATGAATCTGTATCCTTAACTCACAAAATTTAAGATCCAGTTTTATGTAAAAAGTTAAAAGGTTGCAGATCCAGTTCTTCAGGATTTAACCAGGAAGTAATTTAGTTTACAGTTCATTTCAGTATAAAATTTTCACAATCCTGTGTCTTTACTGTAACAACAAATATGTGAACTGATGCAATAAACTTTATTTGAGATATATTTACAAATATATTCAGTTTTTACTTCATTTTTCTAAGAAAATATACTTGTCTGATACATTATCTGATAGGAAGTAGGTTAAATCCACTAGCCTGTTACTTTATTTGTTAGCCTTGGGTATCAAACTTGGATGGTTTTTTAAGACTACCTGTATACAATGTCTGCTCATCATGTTACAGAACTGTTGTAGGTACATTTATTTTATGTATGTATTATTTTCATTTCAAGAGAAATAGATAATGAAGGAGATGAATTGTTTTGTTTTCATTTTGCTTATTGTTAACAATTTTCATTAACAAGAGTTATCAGTAGACAACATAGCTTGCCAGTAGACATTGTCAGAGGGAAAGCATGTATTTTCAATGTTTTCTTAATTCAAGGTCAAATCCATGGTAAAGGTAAATATTAACCAGATGAAAACTGTGGTCACAATTAATCTACGTGTGAAATCCTTATCTCTAATATTTCAAAAGAAAAACCTGAGGTAAATGCTGTTGTACAGTAGGTCAAATTACAAGGTCAAGGTAACAAGGTAAAATGTCATGGTATCCAATGAAAGACCTTGATATGAGGGACCAATGTGTGAAGTATCAAAGCTCTACCTGTTTTAGTTCGAAAGATATAGCCCATGTATAAATTTTTGAAAAGTAGGTCTAAGTTCAATGTTAAGGATCATGGTATCAAATGAATCTCTTATTAAGAGGAACTTATGTGTGAAGTATCAAAGTCTTACCCTTATTGGTTCAAAAGATACTGACCCTTGACCTACTTTTAAAAAGTAGGTCAAGGGTCAAGACAAAACTTTTTGGCATTAAAATGAAAGCTCTTGTCATGAGGAGCTTATGTGTGAAGTATGAAAGCCCTATCCCTATTAGTTCAAAAGATATAGGCCAGGTTAGAGTTTTTGAAAAGTAGGTCAAAGTCCAGAACAAAGGTCACAAGGTCATAAGTCATAGTACATGTATCAAATGAAAGCTCTTGTCAAGAAGAACTATGCGTGAAGTATCAAAGCCTTTCCCTTACTGGTTCAAAAGATACAGCCCAGTTAAACTTTTTGAAAAGTAGGTCAAAGTCCAAGGTCAAGGTCAAAAGCCTTGGTACCCCAAGGAAACCTCTTGTCATGAGGAACCTATGTGTAAATATCAAAGCTCTACAACTAATGGTTCAAAAGATATAGCCCAGGTTATGTTTTTCTATGCACAAGATGCAGACATAGACATGGATGCATGGGGGTATGACAATTTAATAGCTCCCCAGTCATTTTGTCCCATCAAGCTAAAAAGTGATTGTACATGTATCTTTGAATGTATATTTATGTATACATTATTTATTATACCGTAAAATCTTGACTAAGACAAAGTTTGTGTGAGTGAAAGTAATTTTGGAATTGCCAGTCATGCAATCAGAATACCGGTATGACCACTGACCATGAAGTTATGTTGTCCAAATATTAAAGTAAACTTAAAACTCCTTTAGATATGAGTAAAGTGTTGAGATACGATAGGATACATGTACTGTACAAAGTCATAAAAGACGAAACAAAAAAGGGAACAAAGGCAATCTGAATCATGATCCCTTAGAGAAATTAGGACTAATCGGGTGCCAATGAGGAGTAAGCATCACATTTAGTGTGAACTTTAATCAAATTCAAACAAACCAGTTAAGCAGCAGTTGGCACTAAAGGTTTGCTGAAAGTAACATTCAATTCCAGCAAACCAGAAATTCATTGTTTGAAACTTTGCCACTTGCTGGTTGAACGAAATTTGCAGGAGTTATGGCCCTTGACACCTAGAATTTACATATGCTTATCATTGAAACCCCTATGCTTTTGCATGGAATACATGTGAAACCAAACTCGACACAAGTGCAGTGGGTTTTTTTCTTAAAATAAGGCCCGTTATAAGGACCCTTCCCAATGGAAATTTCATTGATTTTTCCCAATATTTGTCTAAAATTTCTCCTAAACATTGATCTTTTAGCATTATGCAAATGGGACAAATAATTCCAAAATGGAAAAGAGCAGGCACCTTTAAAAAAAAGACTTTAAAAGAAACACCGAAGTGTTGTTCATCAAGTTTGAATAAATTCACAGTCTGAGTTATGACTCTTATCATGGCACTCATAACTTTTACACATGATAACTCCTCATCCCTTGCAGACATTTACAATTTTGTGTATCAAACATTTGTTCTTGTAACTCCGATAAAACAACTGAAAATGTAATATAGTATGTTTTTAAAAACATTCTCTACTTTTTACAAACAATCCTTTTTCAAACAAGTGTGGACATATACACATCAGCAATAATTTGTAGGGGTACCATTAGACATTGATTTGTGTATGGTGATACACTCCTCATACAGCTGAATCGCAATGTTTCAGTAAGAGAAACAAGTCTTAATGGTCATCTGTATGAAGAGGTAACAGTTACATGTAGAAAGATTACAATTTCCATTTTCTATGCTTCAAAGCAAATTTTAATTCTAAGTTTTGTTTTAACTTCTCCTATGCATAGTCTATACCATATTGATAATTTTCCCTTTTTGTAATTGTTATTAAAAATGGAATGAACTGTATCCATAGGGTTGAATAGACTATAGTCTTTGGCATGTTTGGAATTTTTAGGCTCCCACCAGAAAAACTAGAGGGGACTATACATTTCCAATTTGTCCTTCCATCTGTCTGTCCAAAGAATGTTGGTTTCAAGATTTTTGACAACCATTAAACCACTTTAAATTAATGACTTGAAATTTGGTATCATGCTGTGCATCAATAAGTTGCAGATCAAGTTATAGTTTGATCATGATTGGTTACAACAGCAACCACCACAGGTTTTAATAAAATGGGAATTTCAACAATTGAGAAGTGTAATATACATAAACAGAGCATGCTGAATTCAAATTCAAAGTCCATGTAACTCTATCTCTTCAGATACAGGTGTTATAGGGGTATATAAGATGCCTCCGTGGGTCGACGTGAAAAGAAAAAAAAGTGTTATTTGAAAAAAAAAGTGTCAGCATTATAATGTGAGAAGGGTAAACAAAAAATATCCGGTGTAACCTGCTATATCACATAAAAAAGCATGCTGAATTCAAATTTGCAAACCATTTATCTGTATCTTGTAAGGTTATGGAGCTATAGTGCTATAAATGTACTCCAGGATAGGGCTTTCACAAATAAAAAAGCATCAAAACTCAATAGGAAAAAACTGTAGGCAACAGAAAAACAGTATAAACAAGATATTTTTGTGAAACACTGATGCCCCCGGTGGCAACAAAGTCCAAAATACAGAGATATAGATTGTGGTCAGCCATCAGTGATTTGCCAATAAAAATAGAAAATGGCCGATAGTTTCCCTTTTTGGTGGCCAAGAAAGTCCATGGAATTGTCCTGGATAGGCCGAAATGGCTGATGAGTTTACCTCCAAATCTGCCAAATAAGTCCGGGTAAGATTGCTTATGTGGGTTTGTACCGATGATGTTGTGGCCAGAAAACACTTTTTTCAGTTGGTGTCTCCGTTAACACTGATACGGATAGGGCAGATATTGCCCCTCATACCATCACGCCTGAATCTAGTCCTAGTAGTAAGACTACCAAAACAGAAGGTGAAGCATCGCTGCCATCTCAGACAACTTCCAGAAAATTACAACAAAAGTGGTTGGATTTATACCCCTGCCTCAACTACAAAAATGGCACATGTAATATTTGCATAAATGCTTCGCAAAGTAACACCTTCACTAAAGGCAAAACAAACTTCAAAACCTCTTCCTGATCATGTCAAAGGCAAAGAATCTTTTAAGTTTTACATTTCTTTAAAATTGCATATATGATATACTGGTGATCATTCATGTGAATCATTGGTTTGGCTTTAGAAGCCATGTTTTTGTGTTTCCTGCGTAGCATAGCATAGCATTGCTTTGTCCAGCTTTTGTCCATCTGTCCTGTAGTCATACTTTCCTTGGTTACGTCACACTTTTCAGGTGTAATCACACTCTCACATAAATGCTTCGCAAATGACAAACATGTTCTCTGAGCACTAGTGTATGCAAGACGTGAAGGCCGCCATAGGGTTTTCTCCAGCAAACATCATCAGTTCTGATACTTGTTAGTCAGAAAAATATTTGAAATTTCTTTCTTTATGTGTGTGCCTCAGTTTCACACCCATAATATACGAGTTTGTAGACTGCAGTTTTCTTCTCCAGATTGCCTCAGATTGCACCATTTTGCATTAATTTTTTAAAAATTTTCCAGGGGAGGACCGCACATGCCCCCAGACTCCCCTGGCCTATACTTTTTCAATGTTTAGGACAAAATGGCCTATAAATTTTAGATGACATAGGCCATGTGTCCTATAACTTCTGTCCTATAACTCCTGAAAACAATCTGAATCTCTGAAAATGGCTATTTTTTTAAAAAAGGTCACGTTCAAGGTCACAAGGTAATCGAGAAGATGATATGTATACAATATTTACAACTCAGTCTCTCAATTATTGGCACTGTTTTACTATGCAGTATGTTGTCTTGCTATTTTATGTCTACATTCATGCCTAACAAATAATAGCAACACAATAGCAATAACTAGCAATTGGTGGATGCAGGATTTTTCTTTTTTTTTTTCTTGGGGGGGGGGGTGTTGGTGTTCAGAATCCCATACACCTAAACATGATAGAATATCTGTATCTTTCATCACATTGTTCTATTGAATTTGAAACTCAACTGCAGTGTTTGTCAATAAATGAATAATTGACATTATTCTGAATCACTCCATCAGTCATCAGTCAGTGATAGAAATTTGCTGATTCGTTCGCAAAGTCCTGAATGTCCTCACTGACCTCAGTCTCATCTCAATGTCTAAACCACTTTCACTTTCAGATTTTTGCATTATTACCTACTAATTTTGTTGATAGTCTATTAATATTATGAATCCCTATATGAAAAGGGGATTACCATCGGTCAATACTCATTAATTTCTGATATTCTGTGGCTGTGCATGTTACTGAAACATGTATTTGGCACTTGTAAGAGTTATCGTTCTTTTCGCACGAAAGGAAGCTCACAAAACTGCAAAATGTAGTATGAATACGGAGATATTATTTACATTTTAACATCGATACAATCACTCTAAATAAATGCCTATTTTACTAATTTTTTTCATCTCAAAGTAGGTATATAATAATTACCATTGGTTAAACAGCGAACTTTCACTTCAGGGAGCTATTTATAATGACACACATGGGGAATTCCTATGAACGTCATATACCAAAATTGTAACATTCCATGCCTTGATTTCAGCTGCCATTCGGAAACGTAATTCCCAGGGTTATCCATACTGACATGTACAAATAACGAGGGTAATCCCTGACGATGTTTCAAGCTAAGCCATATTACATCAAACAGCACTGCCTGGGGAGTGCTGTGGATGCTAGTTACAACTGCAACGGAAGAGCCAGGACAAAATAGCTGTTCCATTGCAGTCGTTAAACTTGGTCATGATTGACTAATTTTTTGAATAGTTACGGCCCTTGGACTTACGGAAACTTTTGGTGTCATATTTTACCTCAGCAATACTCAATAATGACGATAGTCACTGTTTAGCGTTTGTTTCTTTTAGTTTTAACAGTGTTTAATAAAACAGTTACAGTGCAGACTGCAGTACAGTAAATGTTAATCAATTTTTGTAAATTGTAGAAAAATGTTACAGAAATACTAAAATACATTTCGATACTAAAAGTGATTGGTTTATAGAATTCTTAAACCACTGTTGTAAATCTTACTTCGTTTTTACATCAAACAGTAGAAATCTTTTTCTCAGCTCAGCAGACGGTCAATTCCAGGGAAAATTAACAAAATTCCAAACCCGATTATTTCAGAATGTAGTAAAACTCTTGATAACGGTACAATAGATTAATTGTGGAATGATTATATCAAACATGATTTTTGTTAATTCGAATCATTTCTTTGCTAGAAAAGGGGGTCCATTATATTCTTTCTTCAGCAAAATATTTTGTATTTATTTTATCGGGATCGAGTACAAAAATGAAAGCGGAAGAAGGAACTAAAAACAATTTTTTTTCTTCCTTTATGTTCTTTTGCAGATATCTTATTGAAATGCAAGAATAATGAAAGTAGTATTTCAAACTAATAACGTATAACAATGGATCAAGCAAAACCACAGCAGCAAACGCAGCAAAAAACCATCAAAGGAACTAACTTGCGAATTTCCTCAAAAAGTCAACTAGAAAATATTAAGAAGGTTGCAATTACACCTGGCCCTGGCATACCAAATCAGCAAGCTTTGTTCCTTGAATTAGATCAGGTAACTCGGGGTTTTAATCTTGTATAAGTTAATAAATCAACTAAATGTATGTTATTTATTTTTTTCTTCTTCTTTTATTTACTTCCTTTACAAGCACTGGCAGGCAATTGGCTGACTGAGAAATGTTCAGCATCACTTCTTTCACAGTTTAGTTTCTCTATTCTGATTCAAAAATCAATGGCACGTCAAACATGAATTTAATTGTGATTTCACAATGAAACTTATTACATAATGGGCATGGTTAAATTTGGATTTGGCCAATTCCTCAATGAATAGCCAGTTCTTGCCACTTTTACTAGATATCTAGTACTCACATCTTACTTTTTAGGTAATGCTGTTTGTAGCCCCATATCTTGATAAGGTGACATAAGTCTGTCACTTTTCACAGGCTGGAACCACCCCAGGATTTGTAATTGATTTGATGGTTGGTCAGTAGTGGTTGGTCCCACTGATGTAAAGTATAAGAGTGTCATGATGGGTTATAATTATGTATTCCTTTTTTGTTTTTTTCATGTACTTGATTTTATACCAATATTTTCTCAGGACTCTGATTGTCACATGCTTGGACGGAAATCATGCATGTAGAATGTTATATTCATTAGCGAAAGGAAAGATGTTTGCGAGTATAGGTACATGTATTGGACAAGAATTGGTCACCAGCTAGTATAATTTAATACCCAATTTTTCAACAACTTGAATCTATCACAGTATGCATTTAGTTACTGTCCAAATCCATTGTTCTCAATGTGGGCCACTTTTATTTGGGTAATGTACGTCAATTTAATGTGTGCATATATGTTGACATTATTGTAGTTATGATATTCCATATTGTAGCAAATAAATTGTGAAGTTTCCTAGAACTCCTACATATTTAAGTTTACTTTCTCCCCAATAAAGTCTTTGCTTTCATGGCCATAAAGTCTTTGCAACTGAAAAATTGCTATAATTTGAGTATCACCGAAGACTTGTCTAGGTCATCCAAACAGCTTACTTTTAACTGAAAATAACTCCACCTTAGACACTGACAATTTTATCTGTTGATTCTAATCAATTGTCATAATGAGTTTGAATATTATCGGTAACATGTACAAATTACCATGTGGAATGAAAAATTATTTTTCAAAACACATTAAAGTTTTGTCTTTTTGAAAAAATTGTCTTAAAGTAAAGTTTTATCCATTTGACAAAAAAAATTTATGATTTTAAAGTTACTATGTCATCAATGGACACAACAAGCCTTCTACTAGGTTCAAATTCATGTCTTTAGTGTTTTAACTTCTTTCATCGAAGCATAAATTTCTCTTTGCAATTCTAATACTACAATGAACTTAATGTGGTTACTACTTTCTTTCGCTTTGTTATAAATGCTCTGATCAATTTTTTTTTTTTGGGGGGGGGGGGGGGGAAGTTTCCTAGATTACATGATAGGCAGATTCCTGTAGTAAGAACAAGTTTCATGCTGCAGTAAGGACCAGATAAAATCTCTATGCATTATGATTTCTTTAGCGATAGTTGTATTAAATTTTAAAGAAATGTTTGACATAACAGTAGTTAGTGCAGAATGAAAACTGTATAATGAATAAAGCTTAAAATACAGAAAAATGACACAAATTGCAGTAGTTTTTTACCGTAATTTTTCCTGCATCAAAAGGTTTATGTAGGGCATTGGGCCTTTATATGGAAACCTGGATCCTGCTTGTCTACAAGCTTTAGAATAACATGAAGTTATTTATTGTAGCATTTATAATGGTACAGATTCTTCATATAGGAAATCCTTTATTAAAACAATGAAAGTTATAAAGCATACAATTGTGAAGATCTTAATGCAGTATATAGCAATTTAATCATGACCAAATAAGCCTGATTTATTCATGTTTTTAGCTCACCTGAGCCAAAGGCTCAGGTGAGCTATAGTCATAGTGCGTCATCCGTCTCTCCGTCCGTCGTTAACTTTTTCTCATTTTTGACTTCTTCTCTGGAACTGCATTGCAGGTTTGGATCAGACTTTGTATAAATGATGTACTCAAGGTCCCCTACTAAAATTGTGTTCGGGATCCAGATTCCCTCAGGGGTGGATACAAGGTGGGGCCAAAAGTGCCCAAAAGGGTACCTCTCTTCAAAAATCTTCTCCTCCAGAAGCAGTGCATAAATGGGGAAACTAATTGCATTTCAACAAATTATAAAGATGGGTTATCAAAAATTGTGTTCGGGGGTTAAGATCCGTCAAATAGAAATTTATGCTTTTTTGACATATTTCTTGACTTAGTAATTTCAATGCAGTCATGTGTCATGTTTTTCAGTTAATTGATATTGTTGATTTCTTAAATAACTATTTTGATCATAATTATGGTAAGGAATATTATTGTGAAAGAATTTTGGCAATATCTCCATTTTTGGATCTTTTATGATTTTTTTAAGACTTCCAAAAAGGGGGGGGGGGCATTTTTCACATTTTCAACTTTTTCTGCAAAACTGTCATTTGGATTTTAATAAATCTTGGTAGAAATAAATCACTTATGATCCTCTTCAAATTCTGTTGTTTTTGTCCAGACGTCTTTACGGGTGGCACCACTTTAGTCAAAAGTAGGTCACAAAAGAGTATCCTTCTTCTTCATACTGGCTGTATACAGAGACAAACAGAATGCATAGAAATGATCTATAGGGATGAGTAAAGATGTATTGTCATTTTAGTTCCCTTCTAAAATCAAACTTTAGAATTTTTTTTGACATTTGTTTGGACTTGATGATTTCAATGCAGAAAAGTGTCATATTTCCTAGTTAATTGATAATGATGATTTCTCATGGACTATTGTGATCATAATTATGGCAAGGAATGTTACTTTGAAAGAATTTTGTCAATATATCAATTTTTGGATTTTCTATGAATTTTTTAAGACTTCCAGATGAGGGTGTATAGAGACAATTCTTCACATTTTTAACTTCTGTTGTTATACCACATGAGAGATTTTAATGAAACATGGTATACGTGAAGTACCTATAGGTCCTCTATCAATTTGTACATTACATCCAAATTGGTCAACGGATAATGCCACCATATCTAAAAACTATGACTCACAATGGTACATATACCACTTGGTAATTAAAATATGTAGAGTAACGGTTCAAATCCAGCTGTGGTCAAAAATATTTTTTCACTTCTTTACACATCTAAATAAGTTTTCAGATGTTTCTCAACACTCAACATATGAAATTAGGGAATTTTAAGTTGGATCTGGACAATATTTGAAACAATTGCTGTTCATGACCCAGACTTGAAATCAGTCAACAAAAGGCCTCACCTAAAGAAAATGACTAACTTGTTGCCCTGAATTACATCTTGCAGAGACAAAGGAAATGCTTAATATCAAAATCACCTGAATAGATGTGCAGAAAATTGTTGTTTTTTATTCTGGTCTGAAATGAAATTTGACATATTTTCAACATTTGTGTTGACTTAGTCATAGTAATGCAAAAATAAATGAATTCTTCCTTCCTGCATGACTGATCATCTAGGTACTCAGGTAAGTGATATAGACCCACTTGGGCCTCTTGTTTATGATAAGTATATCTGATTATTTCATGAATGATTTTCAGTTTTCTTTGATAAGAAATGAGGTTAAAGCACAGATGGCTTATGCAATGTACAGTATATGTAGATAATGTACTTGTATGATTAAATACAATTTTTAAGATATTTGGTGATATATGATATATCATTGACAGAATCAGAGGATTCATTAGGGCTACCCCCCTCCCCCTCCATTAAAATTGACAATGCTGTATATTAATTTTTATGGTTTTCATTATTTCTTTTTAGAACAGGCCATTGGCTGGAATTATCCAGGATATTGCTGAAAAGTAAGTGTCAAAACTAATGAAAACTACCTGTATTCTAATAAACAAACATAAACAATACAAAGACTAAAAGTCTATGAGTGCTTTAATTTATCATTTGGATCTACAGATTTTTAATATTATTTCATTTTATACATTGTCTGATTTAAATTCGATTAGTGTGATGTTTTAATGACTCAGATATGGTACAAATTTCATAATTTTTTCCACCTTTTGAGTATGTAGAGGTTATCTAATTTGTGATATTGCTGGTTTTCTTCAAATTGCAAAATTCTAATTTCAGATGGGGCCTACAACAACCTGAAGATTTTGCACTCCAATTTTCAGATCAGCAGCGACATCAATATATCACAGAGAGGGTAAATTAACATAGAATTACAAAGATTATCTTTTAATTAAGAATGATTATTTTGTGATAATATGAGTTTTTAATAGATTCAGTATTTTCACAGATAGAGAAGGAAACACTGAATAAAAATTTACAAATGTATCTATCAAAAAGTTTTAAAAATTTATGAAGTGCAGTTTTAAAATGTCATTTTATATTCCTTCCTATTGTTTGTATTTACAGAATCGTAAAGAGATTTTGAATGGAAATGTTTTGACTTTGACCTCATCTCCTGTAAGTTATGGAGTTATCTATCAATTTTGTGTTATATGATATTCAAAACTTCCATATTAACAGATATCTTGGAAAATCTGTCTTTCATTGTTTATGAACAAATTAATTGTAGTTATCAACTATACCATTAGCATTTGAAAAATAGCAAGTAATAAGGTATTATCTGTTCAGAAAGAGATTAAAATTTGACCTTGAACCTGGTACTGATATTACCATTGTGATATTAATGAAAATCATCCTTGCTTTAGATAGGTAGGAAGTCTTAATATGCAAGTCATGATCTGGACACAGGTTCTGCCTCATACATCCTAGCTACTTGTATATAAAATATATACACTTGTTTTTGGACATTAATACTTAATATTCATACTGTACCAAATACTGTTCCTTAAATGATTTATTTCCATAGAAATACTTTATTACAGATATATCAATGCCAATAAAGATAAAGTTTTAATAAACTGAAAATTTAAAATCAATGCTTCGTGCTTGACAGATTAGTACATTTTCAAATATGATGAAAAAATATTGACAAACGTATTGTCAGCAACAGACAAATGTTCATCTGTTTGAAGTCACCTTACTAAATACTTTGAGTTTGAAAAGATCAGTGTTTTTGTCTTTTAATTTTTTCAAAGGTGCTTGTCCCTTTTCATCTGGAAATTTTCTGTTCCATTTGCATAAAGCTAAAAGATCAATGTTTGGGAAAAATCAGTGAAATTTCCATTGGGAAGAATCCTTATCATGGACCTGATTTAAAAAAAAAAAACAAGCTGAAGATTTATAGCTAAAGTATTGGCATGACGAAATTTAGAATAGTTTTGAAAATAGTAGTTTGGTATCATACAGTTTTATTCTTAACAGTATCCAGCTTGACATGCACCTGACATACATGTAGGTTGAAAGATACAAACCTACATCTTTCAGATGTTTAAGCAAATTTTATCCCTTTTGACAACCCTAGATTAATTTGTTACCCATTGAACAACCCTGGCTTAATTTCAATCAGATTAAAACCATATCTTTATTCTGCTTCTCTATTTGTCCCATTGCAGATAAAGATTTGGCGAAATTCTGTAAGGGGTCATGTTCTGGTGAACTCTGATTTTCAGCCAATCAGTGGATCGGCTACATGTTCCTAGGAATGAAATTAACATCAACAGCATGCGTGACCCACAAGGTAGTTTTTGAACTGTGTTTGTTACATATTGTGTCAATATCACGGTGCCTAGCCAAATCATTGATTGGCTATGGGAAATAACAGTTTTGGTGACTGAAGCATCATCAGAGTTCACTAGAACATGACCCTTTACGGGGTTTCGCAAGATCTTTATCCGCAAAGGGACAAATAGAGAGGTGAAATAAAGATATGGTTTTAATTAGATTGGCTTAATTTGTAACCCATTTTACAAAATTGGGTTAATTTCAGTCAAATCAATGCATGCAGTACCTACAATTGATATTTTTCAATTTCTAGGCCAAAACAGCTCAAACTATTTATTTGAAGTTAAAGGAGGGAAAGGCGGATGAGAGGCTAGATGCCTTAAAACAATTATCCAAGCATGCTGGAGACAACACCTTTGCCTTGGAGTTCATCACAAAAGATGGTCAGAAAATCATCAAGCAGTTTGTGGTGGATGGCAAACAGTAAGTTTCTTCACAGTCCATGTGAGTCTATCAGATTCACACAGTCTTTCAGATTTTAAATTAATAGTAATAAGAATTAAAGCATAGCAAAAGGTATGACAGTTAGAGCTTCAGTGTCATTAGACCCCTCTGGTTAATCATTGCAGCAGCACAATAACACTTTGATGTCAGTACTGGATTACTTCAAGTACTGGTGTAGTTCAGTTAGTAGTGTACTTAATTCTAGAAGTCCCAAGTGGGAGTCATGTCATGTTTTTTTGAGGAATTTAAGTAGTGATGAACCAATTGTCGCTGATAATCGATTGTCGATCGCTCAAAGTCTTTTGATTCCAATTATCGATTCCAGTTGTTCAGAATCAATTGTCGTTGAGAGGAAAAAAAGGATCATTCAGAACGAACTAAACTCTGCGGGTATTGGCTATTTACATGACGGTCGTGTACCTAAGTGGAACGGTTATTTACACGATGGTCGTGTACCTAAAGTTATACAGCTATTTACATGCTCGTTGTGTTACTTAATATGTACATTACCTAAGTAGACAATGGGTGTATAACCGGCCGGCTTTACATTTGTTACCTTGAAATACAAGCTCTTCTACGTTCGCATATATGTAGGTCACAAATAACGTTTCTGTATGAAACTTCCCCAGTATTCGTTTGGGCACAAGGAGCCTCAACAGGGAGCCTGATGGGTACACCATGGCACAACCATCGTGTAAATAGCCAAATCATTTAGGTCACAACCGTAGTGTTTATAGCCATATCACTTTAGGCACACGACTGTTGTGTATATAGCCATATCAGTTTAGGTAAATGAGTGTTATGTAAATAGTCATATCGGTTAAGGTACACTACCGTCCGGTCGTATAAATAGCCATTGCATTCTCCTTCAGCTATTACACGATCGTCATGTATATATAAATTCTGGTTTAAGTATGTGACCATCATCAGATTTGCTATGTAATCTATTATTTGTCAAACTCAAAATTTCCAAAAATATGGATTTCCGATTTAAAAATTAATTTGCAATGCATCAGGCAGATGCAGACACCATATAAGTCAAATAATCATGGCATGACATTAAACAACATACATTTTGTAATGCATTATTTCATTCAAGATTGAATACTTAACTATAAGTTAAAATTATGTACCAATTTTTATTTCTTTCCTCTCTAAAACAGCCATGGGGAACCTTTGTCATATATCCTGAAGTCATTTGTTTTGTTGATGGAACACAGTGTAGTGTCTTGGGATACTATTGAGCCAGATTTTACCAAAAAGGTATGGAGTACATGTATTTAGTTTGACATACTTTAAAGAGGGACCTTAAGTATAAATAGAAGTAGGCGTGGAAAAAATTTGAAAATGACCGTTTTCTGTGCACGTTCATCTGACAAGAATAAAATTCTTTTTATCTAGAATTTTTGTAAACCTTGAAATTTGTCATGGGTGTTCATTCTGATTTCATTTCTAATGTACCAAAATATTGTTCAAATTAAATATTTGATTTTAGTGAATTTACGTACTGAACAATCTAAGCGAACGAAATTCAAACTAGACCTCCTTCTGCTTATGGTAAATCTGACCTAACTAGGGTCAGAGCAAGAATGTAAACAAAACAAAAGCACGTGCTTGTTCAAAGAAATACAAAATAACCAAACTTACTATAACATGTATGATTTATTTTCCGAATTGCTTTGAAAATAAATACCGGTAAATGAATGCGAGAAATTATTTATTGCATTATTCCACCTCTAATTTGCTTACAACACATTATGTATGAATGTTTCACGTTTTTCACAGTATTTACAGAATACATGTATTTCATAGAGATTTATCATGCCCATCAATGTCCCATGTATTCCCTGCCATCTGGATTAGGATACAGATCCCTACCAAGTCCCAATACACAGTCAGGCATTATTCCTTTCAGTGTGTAAACTTCTCCAAGGTCATGGGGTTGGAATTCCCAGAGGAGACTTGTCTTCTTTACAATATAATGTGGATGAATCCAACCACCTGAGTGTGAAATTAGTGACCAGAATTTCCAGTACTTTGTTTTTCTAATGCCCATGTTGCATGAATGAGGTGGAGCACCATTCCAAAATCATGACTGTCTGTGCAATGTTACGCATGGATTACAAAAACAGATTTCACAGACACTATGGTCAATCACATTCCCATTTTCTGGTCCAGGGTCATTATTTCCATTGTCGTGATTTTCGTTGTCATTGCAAATATCATCCTGCTGATTATTACTTTTGGGGTCTGTTATTATGGTACCAACTGTAAATTCTTCAGGTACTGATACTGTAGAACTTTCTTTTTGAATCCTTGACCATTCATTGTGAATCAAAGATGCACTAAGATCCCAGTTATTGAAGATGATAAATTTGCATATAATAGAAAATTGTTCTTCGGTCAGAGCAAACACAATCACTTTTTTCTCAGATATAGTCAAATAATGCAGTACGTAAGCACGGGATGTACTCAGAAAGGGGGGGGGGGGCGACTTTTATAATGGTTGTTTTTAAACTCATCTTTGATCATTC
Source organism: Pteria penguin (assembly GCA_035048485.1). Classification (NCBI taxonomy): domain Eukaryota; kingdom Metazoa; phylum Mollusca; class Bivalvia; order Pterioida; family Pteriidae; genus Pteria; species Pteria penguin. Next base: position 27,356,697 of record CM068582.1, on the reverse strand, counting down.
AGATGTTCAAATACTATATTTACTCAAAATGGACTAAACCGGTAAATCAGGAAATCGAGATGAAAGTTACGAAATGTTTCTTTATCAGAAATCAGAAAAAAGATTTATATTTTCCAGTTAGCACACTACTGCAGCATCCATGACATCATCACAAATTATCAAAAGATTCACTCTGAATTTGTCTATAATATAGCAGGTGCATGTAAGCATACTAAATTTCTGAAGTCCCATTCCTGATCTCCCAGGTATTGATAATTTACTTGAAAGGAAAATTCTAAGGTTAGAATAAACAACCATCAGTATATATTCTATGTTTGTTTCATTTCCTCTCAATTTCCTCATGGTAATAGACTAAATAACATATGTAGAAAAATGAAAAGAACAAGAGATAAATATCATGATACAATTGGACGTAAAAATCGAAAAATCTGACCGTATATACAGTTTATATTTACAATTTACTTTGTGGTAATTCTAAGAGTGGAAGTGACTATTAATAGAAGTAGGATATCTATCACTGTCACTGATAACAAGAGATAACCACGCCTTCACTAGGTCAGTAGAATCTACCGCGAATCCCCCTTTAAGCCGGATTCATATTCTAGCACAGCAAACATGGTCTTTTGTATGCTTATTGCACTCAAAACTTTAAATGTGTGTGCTTTGAAACAAACATCATCATAAACACTTAGTAAGACAAGTTGAGCCAGTGAAGATCAGTGGATGAGTTGTTCAGCTTGTGACTAATGAGTCCCAGGTGTGATTCCCTTCGCAAGCACACTAGTGTACTGTCATTTTGATGAGACAGTAAAACCAAGGTTCCTTGTCAAGATAGGCTTAGCACATAAAAGATCCCTAACTGCTTCAGATGAATCAGTTGGAAACGTATGAATTTCTATGCAGTGCATCAGGCACCATATGCTGTCACCATATATATGTGGTAATTGTGAAGTGATGTAAAACAATAATCAATCAATTAATCAGTATTATGGCAACTGGAAGATGTTCTTACATATCTGCTTAAGATTCTCAATTTTCACCAAGTTTCTGCACCATGTAAATGAATTCTAGGTACTGTATACATTTATATAGATCTAGATTGCAAATTCTTTGATATGTAGATTTATTTGACTTATACAAATATGTTTCACTTTAATTTATTGTATTTCCTTCAGTAATGTAATACATGTACATGCTTTTGAACTTTTCAGGTTTGTGAATTAGTGTTGAGTCCAAAAACAGGGCCTGGCTGTGTCTTACATTCCCTAGAGATACTGGAATCAGTCATTCTTCATAGGTAAGTCAGATTGCTTTAAATGATACTTGAGAAATTAAAATTTAAATCATCAGTGATATGCAGTCATTATATATCTGACATTAAGTCTTTTCAAAAATCAAATACACTCCACATCAATTTAAATTTGAATATCAAAATCCTTTTGATAAAAGACATTGAAATTATTGGAATCTTTTCTTATTTCAGTACTCAAATTTCAAAACACACTGCCATAGAACAACATATATCACCAGAGAAAATTCATACCCATCTTCAGAAGTAAGTCCATTGATATTGTAAATTAATTACTAAATACAGGTGATTACTAAATACAGGTGATATATATTGTTAAATGTATATGCCTTTCTTCGATATGTCTGCATTGAGTGGTATAAATATATATCGTAATATGCATAGACATAGTTGAACTTAAAGTTTCACTAAGGTCACCTTTTCTCAAGACAAGGATCTAGAAAAAGCATTTTGAATGTTTTAGGAAAGTTAAATGGTTTCATTGAAGAAAAGTTTGTGTTTGGTCACTTTTATACACCCCTCGTAAGCATGTGTTATGGTAAGGTACAGAACATCGGTCTACACGCTACAGACCAAACTGTTGAGGCCAGGATCATCAAAAATTGTACTAATGTGGAGAGCATGACATATTTAATTTTCCAAGATCAGGGGTGAAAGGTCAAAGTCATATGCTTAATAATATTGATAAACATTGTAAACAAGATACAGAATAAACCATTTGGGCTAGTTAGGTCAAAATTTGTATACTTTTTATGACAAGAGGATGATGCCTTTTCAAGGTCAGATTTTGAAGGTCAGGGTCACATAATAAACATTATTATAATGGTTAGGGCTAGTATTGTCATGCTTGATATAAATACCTTATGACTAGAGGATGACTCAATAGTGTCAATATTTGTAAGTTTTACTGCATTTTAGAATGTTGCTTTTGCTCTTTGTAGAACTATATGCATGTCTCTTTAGTGTGTTGGACAAATTACCACAACATTTGCCTATAGTCTACATAGTTGATGGTAATAAGTATAGAATATATTATAATTTATGTTAATGATTCTGATTTTGTTCTTGATTCATTGTCATCATCTTATTATTGTAAAAGCCATGGTGTTTTTAAGTTTGCATCTTTTGACTTTTCAGTCTTGAACTTCAAAAGAATGCTTTGGCTTTACTTAATGCTTTATTTCTGAAAGCTGCTCCTGAGAAAAAAAAGGTGAGCCCTGAATCTTAACTGAATAAAAATAAAATGAAAACTTGCATATCTTGTATGATTTAAAGTGCTGTAATATGATTTTATTTAGAGAGATTGCAATATAAAACATATTAAGAATGAAATTGAATTTGTCAACATAAAGACATTAAAATCAGCATGTAATACAACAGAGTTCAAATCCATAACTTAATACTTACTACTGTATAAGCAACATGGGATACAATGAGACAATCAAATAGGTAGTCATTCTGTGCTCTCTGAAAATAGGTTTATAATGTTACTAATGCGTTTAATTTGATTTTTAGAAAATCAGCGACAGCATTCAAACTCGATCTTTCCGCAATATAATCATGACAGTAAGTATACTGTTGTCACTTTTGCTTTTCTCTTAAATATGTCCTGTTTCATACATTGCAAACTTTGTCATATGTATACAATCAACATATAGTACTTATTCTGTAATTCTAAAAGTTCTTTCTTCTCTCAGGATCAGAAAATATGCTTCTATCATGTCATGTTAACTAGTACATACCAGTGCTCGTTTTTTTTTTTAAGTCTGCAACTTAGTACATGTACTTATTATCTAATTCTGTCATAATCGATTTAGATTTTATAATATTTAGTGCTTTAAGAAATGACTTAATTTCGAAGTAAAAATGAAAATTTTTGTACAAAAATAGGAAAAAAATGTTTCTGATGAATGATTGGTTTAAAAGTCAATAGACTTAAATATTCTTGATCACATCTTCGTAAACCAAGGCTACGATTCGCTTCTTTCGAGATGAGAGAAGCAAATCGTAGCCTTGGTTTACGAAGATGTCTTGATCAGTGTGTGGATATTCTCTCAAATTCTATCTCAAGCTGTTTTTAAAAGCATCATTTGAAGAGTTACATATATATTTAATTTGAAACATCCCCCCTCCAAAAAAAACCCAATTTTCAAGTTATATTTATCAAGTTTAGGCTTTATTTTTCAATTTGTAATTAATAAACTAGTCAAAGTACTACAAAGTAAGATTTTAGGCAAACAATGACACTCTCTTTGCTTGAGTTGATTGCTATTGAGGCCTGAACAGTAAAGCTTTTCCTAACAATTTGTAAACTTCCAGAATAAAAAAAAAATTATGCATTGAAAATTACAGAAATGTTTTGTTCTATACTCATCTGCTTTTGAAAACAGCATCACTTAAAATATTTAACGGACAATTTATTAAATTATTCATTTCTAATTTTGGCTTTGAAATTTGATATGGTATTGGGTCTTTTTGTTATTGAAATTTATCTGCCTTTTTTGGGTATGTATCTGACATAGTGAAATTGTAACACAAAACAGTTTTATGGAAACTGATGTAAAATTAAGGAAAATGAGTGACAAAAATGAAGTTACCATAGGACTTGTATTTCTCCACAATGGTTTAGATGTCAGATACCTGTCCAAATGGGAAATAACTCTGTATTACAAAAATCGCCTATAGATTGTGAAATTAATTAATTATAATAAACATAGAGCATATATACCTTTTAATTTTGTGCATCATATAGGCATTGGTAAAGAAAATTATCATACCCACAGAAGATTGTTTAGACTTAGGGTGCAATGATATCACATTAGACTGTATACTTCATAACAAATGCTTCTACATGCTTTAGGATACAGAGGGAAGCAAAATGGTTTTAAATCTGTTGTGTATGTTTCCAAACTGTAAAAGGTACCAGCCATAAACACCATTAATCATAGTCCCTTCAGAGGAAGTTAGGGGGTTTATAGGAATCACTGTGTCCATCTGTCCATCCCTCCATCTGTCTGTCTGTACCATATCTCTTAAACCCTTTGATGAATATCAACCAAAGGGAAATACTTTTGTCCTGTAAATTTTTCAGGAATTGACACATGAAATTTGCATTGCATTTTGGATGTTGAATTTGTCATTACATCTCTTTCTCAACCATTGTAAGGATTTCAACCAAACTTGGCACTAAGAAAGGCCAGTATGTGAAGATTTGATTGAAGGGAGATATTTGCGATATCTAAAATTTTTTAAGACTTAAGAAATTACAATGTTATACATGTTAACCTTGTAATAACAACTTATCCTACAACACAGTAAAGATTTCAACCAAACTTGGCACTAGGAAAGGCCATCATTTGTAGAATTGCATAAGGGAGATAATTGTGAAAACTAGAATTTGCATAAGTTATAGCCCTTGACACTAAGAAAATTTGAATTACACATGTTAACCTTGTCATCACAACTTATTCCAAACCGCTGTGAGGATAACCATTTTTTGCCCAAAAAAAACCCTCAATGTGTAGATTTCATGAAGGGAGATTATTGTGGCACCTTAAATTTTCCTTAGTTTCACCCTTGACAGTTTGAAATTTTTCATATTACACATGTTAACCATGTCATTGCTACTCCTGAACAATTATAATAATTTCAACCAAGCTTGACGCGAAGAAAGACCATCATGTGTAGATTTGCATGAAGGGAGTTTGACAGCCCATGACAAGTAGAATTTGTATCTTATTACACATGATAAACTTGTCATCCCCTCTCCTCAACTATTGTGACGATTTCAACCTCTAGTATGTATCAAACTTGGCACAGAAGAACACTGTCATGTGTAAACATGTATGAAGGAAAAGGACTCCACTAAGTGGAGTAAGGTATAGTGTGGGAGATATGTATTCGTAATCTACTGTGGAAAGCTCTAGTTTTCAGCAAATCCATATGCTGTTAAAATTGATTACTATTTATTCTTATATTGTATTTGAAATGTGTGTGCAGTGAATCACAGCTTTTGTATTTTATCTCATGATGTACCCTTTGTACTTCATGTTCTAATCGCATGGAGTTTTGTTTGTCAGTTTTTTGTTTTACTTCACCCCAAGATCATTTCACCTACACATGGACATGGGAATGCTTTATGCCTGATGCATTGCACTGAAATAAAGACTTACAAAAGATGCCCATCAAAAGCAGTGAGAAGTCCTTTATGTTCAATGTCCACTGTGACTCAGGATATGACGTTAACTCTCATCTGACAGGACATTTACTAACCCCTGTAGGACTCAAACCCCCTTACTCACTGGCTCAACTATATGGAACATGGAAGTAGGGAAGTTTAAAGTTATATTTTATTTGTTCTTTTCTTTGGTATATCAAATTAAATCATGTCTAAAATGTATATTTGTACTAATAGTTAAGTGTATCATTGCACCCTAAGATCTTACATCCAACCCCCTGTCCCCCCCCCACACACACACACACAAAAACAAACATCCATAACTACTTTTTTTATAAACAATAATTGTAATAATCACATTTTTGTCATAAAAATTTCATATTTATGTAATGACATTATCTGATTATGACAGCCTATATCTTTAAAGGATTTTTATCTTTGCTTACTCATGTGCAATGCATCATTTGTCTCCAATCATGATTTAAATTTATCCCACGAACCACAGATGACGGTGAAGGTAAAAAAATACTTAAATGCATGATAAATAAAATACATTATACATCAATATATAGTTACCCAGAATTTTATATATTCTTTATATGCTGGGAGTAGAAGGGTAGTTATTATTACGATTTAGTCACTTTTTTTGCCCCAAGACTGAAGATCGAGGGCATATTTGCCGTGGTTTCTCTAACTGTCTCAACAAAGTTTACATGCTGTAATTTTTGTTGACTATGAATGATAAAGACTTCATATTTGGCTTTATGCATTACCACTGAGGGATTTTTTTTTTTCAAATCAAGACACTGACCTTGACCCATATTACAAAAACAGCTGCCCGTTTTGACAAAGAGCAAATCAAACACTGCATATCCAACATATTTTGGCAGTGTTTATTCTGTTACAGTGTCCCGGGAGTAAGGTAACAGCTATATTACTGGAGTCATTTAGCGATAATGGAAAAGCACTTAGACAAATCTCTATAGTTTGCCTTGACCTAATGCTAAAGTTGTGGCTTATAGTTTCAAGAGGAAAAACTTCTTTCTTTGTGACCCCTAACTTGCTCAGCTGCTTATTTTAGACAGAGTTCTTATCAAGTGTTTCATACAACTGTTGCTAAAAATTGGGTGATTATTCGTAAGAGGTATAAAAAAAATGGAATGACCATTAGACAGATTCGAAAAAGCGCATTTTGAAGAGTATGTCATGCAAATTAGGAAGATATACATGTACAAAATGTAATTGTATTATGTTAGATTCATTATTTTCAGATATACTACATTGCAATTCATATTTTGAATAGAAAGGGGTTTAAGTTAAATGTTTAATGAGTATTTGCTGATTTTATGCAACATTAAACTATCAAGATTAATCTATGCCTCCCTTCCCAATTATGGCCGAATTGCAAAGCAGATTCAATAATTTATTGATAATGCCCATCCAACAGTCTGTCTATCCATTCATCCACCTTTCTATTTGTTTGTCTAGCAACATTTTGAGTAAATTTTTGACTGACACAAAATTTCAGGACATAAAAAGACCACATTCTTGATCATTTTCATATGAGATGACTTTGATATTTCCTGCTTTGCCTTATGCTAGCTTTGCAATCCAGCCAAAGCAATTTCTCTATAACTGAACTCTTGGATTCGAAAAATTACCTGTAATCACCTGTTTTGGGTTATAGTAGGGGGCATTTAACAACTATAATTCAGGTAAATTGTGATGTAAGCATATTCTTGTAACCATGGTAACTGATATATCTCTGGGTGTGTGTATTTAATCCTAGGCAGCTCTGGAGGAATGGACAGTAAGCTGGAATAGTTCACCTAAAACTCCCAACACTGTATGGCGGTACCGAGTGTTGTAACTCGTGTAAAGTGTACTCAGTTTTTGGTTTTAAAAAATTCATGTTATTCATTAATTTAACGTCTTTGGGTATGTTTGATCTACGACATTCATATGACCAGGTATGTGATGGTATCAAGGTCTTGAGTTAGATGCCCAGCCTAGCCATCACATTTTATCCTACTTGATAAAAATCTAACTTAATCAGAAAAGGGGGGAAGAAATTGAATTTTCTTCAAAAACACTTTATTATTATCATTTGTATTTCTAAAGAAAGAGCCAAAGAATGAGTACAGCTTGGGTATGGTAATATCAAGGCAAACTGATCTGTGAATGATGTCAGTCATGGTCAAATGTCCTCTTAGAAGTTTGTGTTCAAACTTATCTCATTAAAGAAATACAATAGAAATTCTATAATTTGATTCCACCAAGTGTCGTCTAATATTTAAGCAATTAGAGAAAAAATGGCATTAAAATTCACCATCAGTGATTATTGTCTTGGTATTAGAAGATATGGTGTGTGTATTCAGAGCTTCCTTTCATTCAAATATATAGTAAACAAGAGGACCCCGGCATGAAACAGGAGATTTTTGTTTTGTTGTCAGCATGAACTTGATTTGACCAGGAATTACATATTTACATATGAAAGTTTTGCTAAAACCTTTATTCACCACGACCTTTACAAAAAAAAAGATGATGATATTAATATCATACAAAGAAACAGTACTCTTGTTTCATGCTTAAGGACACAAGGCATTAACAGCGTTTACAACTCTACCAATGTTTAACACGTGACTCTTACCTTGCTATTTTACGTTAATGATTGTAGTACATTACGTATGATTTATACATATATTTGAATGATTATCCAGCACATTCATTGTTGTCGTGAATCCTGAATTACTTGCATTCATGAAATCCTGGATTGATGTGTCTGTGTTTATCTATATGTTTTACGTCATATATAAGGAAGACCTTGAATGTTGAGAAGATCATTATGAAACTAACTCTTGATTGAGAAATGTTTATTGTAAGACTGTCAAGAGACGTTAATTGCTGAATTATTTCACCCATGGCATTCATAACCCAAGGTTATGTCATGCGCTTTATCGAGCCAGTGTCAAACAAATGGTGAATATGTAAGAATAGGCTTTTATGCTATCATTTCTTAGTTTGCAACAATGTAGGAAATGTTTAAGGCAGTATGTCTCGGACGAAATGGGACAATGAATATGGGCTCTTTATAGAAACGTAATGGTTGAGTGATTGATCGATCAATTGATTGATGGATTGATTGATACCGTATCAAAGTGTTCTTGGAGAAAACAAGGGAAATCTCTGACTTTCGCCAGGTTCGCAGGTAGACTTCCCACTTCGGATTAAACCGAAATATTTAGAACATATAAGCAGGGGCGTATATGTCTATGTAGTCCCTGATATAAGTGAAACTACAATGAATTTCAAAACAACGGTTTAACACGCTCAGCAAACCTATTACATATAAATTCACAAATTTAAACTTGTCATTAAATTGCTATTACAACTGCCCGCCTTGTCACGACAATTTATGAGAATTGAAGAGGGAAGATTTTCGTCTGTTAGTAAGTCATGGGAACGTTAAAATGAGGAAATGAGGCAATGTGTTTACAGTAACAGTAATTTTGTCCCTTGTGCTTATACATCGCGTCCCTTGTGCTTATACACCGCGAATCCGTTGATGTCCTGTGATTTCACCGCGAACATTCCCCTTTTTATTAGCTCACCTGAGCTGAAGGCTCAAGTGAGCTATTGTGGTCAGTCACCGTCCGTCGTCTGTCGTCCGTCGTTAGCTTTTCTACATTTTCGACTTCTTCTCCAGAACCGCTGTACAGAATTTCACCAAACTTCATAGGAAGTATGTACTCAAGGTCCTCTACCAGGTTTGTGTTTTTCGTGCCCATCCGTAATCCAAGATGGCTGCCATTGGCGCTGATTGGCTGACACATTTTCGACTTCTTCTCCAGAACGGCTGCACAGAATTTCACCAAATCTCATAGGAAGTAACTACTTGAGGTCCTTTGCAAAGTTTGTATTTTTCGTGCCCATCCGTTATCCAAGATGACCGCCATAGGCTTTGATTGGTTGATGCATTTTCGACTTCTTCTCCAGAACCGCTGCACAGAATTTCACCAAACTTCATAGGAAGTATGTACTCGAGGTCCTCTACCAAGTTCGTGTTTTTCGTGTCGTGCCGATCCTTAATCTATGATGACCGCCATTGGCTCTGATTGGTTGATGCATTTTCGACTTCTTCTCCAGAACGGCTGCACAGAATTCCACCAAACCTCATAGGAAGTAAGTACTGGGGGTCCTCTACCAAGTTTGTGTTTTTGTGCCGATCCTTAATCCATGATGGCCGCCATTGGCTCTGATTCGTTGATGCATTTTCGACTTCTTCTTCAAAAGCGCTGCACAGAATTTCACCAAACCTCATAGGAAGTAACTACTTGAGGTCCTTACAAAGTTTGTGTTTTTTGTGCCGATCCGTTATCCAAGATGGCCGCCATTGGCTTTGATTGGTTGACACATTTTCGACTTCTTCTCCAGAAGTGCTGCACAGAATTTCACCAAATTTCATAGGAAGTAAGTACTGGAGGTCCTCTACCAAGTTTATGTTTTTTTTTGTGCCGATCCGTAATCCAAGATGGCCGCCATTGGCTCTGATTGGTTGACACATTTTGGACTTCCTCAAAACGACTGCAAAACATCACCAAACCTAATAGAAAATCTTGTAGAAAATAGCAAAATTTTCTACTGAAATTAGCTGTCATTTTATTGTAAATAAGCAATTTGTGCTCAGGTGAGCGATATAGGCCCATTTTGGGCCTCTTGTTTCCTGTTTATACATAGGGACATTTTGCGGCTTAACCCACATTGTATTTCTTAGACGGATGTGCAATTGAAATTCGAAACGTTTCTGCCCCATCACGAAATGATTTGTTTTTCAGTCGTGCTTGGTCGTACAACCCAATGAATGAATGCTTAAACTTAAAGTTCTTGGCAGTTGTACTGGTATTCAGTTTTAGCTTTTAAGATGGAATGTGGCTGCAATGAAATCCAGGGCTCAGTCTCGGACTTTTCTAGTATTTAATATTTAAACCCCGGACGAGGGCAAGTTGTTTCTACTCTACCGACCTGGGTTCGATTTCGGCTGTTGGTTTGGAGTTTTCTATGGTGATTTCTCATCTGCTCCTCTATCTGTCCTCTGGGTGAGTCAACAGAAACCAAATCCTCGTGTTATGGTACACGTTTGGCTTTCGAACTATAATTCGCTGCGCCGAAGTGATTCGTTGTATGGGTAAAACACTGTTAGGCCAAACATTGTGTGGCAGGTGTCCCACCCATACATGTATAAGTGAAATGATCTTTGTGTAGCTTGAAACGAATACTGTGTATCCACAATATAGAGCAGTTTGGTTTTTTTTTTACTTATGATTTTGTGCTGACTTCCCTGTTGGGAGATTTTGTATATATGCATTTATAAGGAAGAATTATGAAAGCATACATACAAATCCCGGACTAATGTCAGCAGTTACGTAAGTGTTCTAAAATGTTTGATTCACAATATATTTGGAAAGCGAAGTCTGGTGCTTTGTTATATTCTAACGGAAAAAGAAGCTGTGTAGTAATTTCATTTATAGATTCATATACAAAATATTATGTTGCATTATGTATTCTCGTTATTTTACAAAATGCATTGTCTTTCAATTCAAACATCAAACCACGGATTATGTCCATTATGGTTGATACGGACAGCCACTGAAAGTAAGGTGGGGGATGCTAAACTTTTCACAAATTAATACCATGTAAGTCTGTCATTTGCACCGATGCATTCTTCACTCCTACGTATTGAACGAATCAGGTGATGCAGAAATGAACGACGCAAAGCGTCCAACGTAGCAGTGGGTTGGCCCTTGACGTAGACGTCGTGCTCTTACACCCCAAACGTTCTATAGGCGATAAGTCTGGTGGTACCGCAGGCCAAGGTAGCACATTCATGTTTTGCTGCTGAAGATAGTCACTAACAATGCGTGCGGTCTGCGGTTGTGCATTGTCCTGCTGCAGAATGACTTGCGCTGATTGTTGTGAACTAATGGAGTGACATGCTGACGTACAATTTAGTCATGGTAGCGTACGCCGCTATGGCCAAAGGGATCCCTCCATTATTGTAATTCCACCCTTTACGTTCCCTCCTTCGGTTGGCGGCGCTGAATAACGCAGGTGTTAATGCTAGTATGTTCTCCGGCACGACGGTAAGCCCGAACACGACCGTCACTGCTGTTGAGTTGAAATCTCGACTCGTTCGTAAGCAAAACTTCCGCCAAGTCTCTGCTATTAAAACGACGATGCCTCCTATGTCACGCTAACCTCGCAACACGATGATTGATGTCTGAGCAGATCTGGACGGATAACATGGCGTCAAGGACGCATGTTTGCCTCTCGCAATCATCTGTTCTTTTCGGTACGAGGACTTATCGGTCGATGTCCAGGGATGTTTCTAGCGGTCAGAGAAGCCGACTGGAATCGATTGCGCAAATGTGACGTCCGTATATATATATCTTGCCGACGTGACGTAACATGCGGGCTTTCTGATCGTGGGCGGTCCCAAGCAGTGCCACTTTGCTGACATCTTCTCCATAAAGCGTTTACAGTGTTATTATGAACTCCAAACTGCCTTGCCACAATGCTTTAAGACATCTCAGCTTCCAGCATCCCAATAGCACTCTAAAAATCATTTTCAATCATGCGAGACATCTCTTCGTCAAAACTATATTCCAAAACAAATGTTTTTCTGTTTCAATACATTTTACATACTGACCACGTATCGGTTAGGCTTGGAACTCCAGGAAAGCGTGTTGTGGCCATAAAGGCGAATTGAACCGGATATTTAACAAACGAAATACTTACGCAAATAGTATATTAAACAATGCCTTTAAGAATTAAGCGCGATAAAAGAAGACGTTTTGTTTTTATTTCAAACTTTGAAGTATACACGGTTTCTTATTTTTCCACCATCTTCGCAAGCAAAGGCTCCGTTTCGTTCTACTGCACTACTGCGTAGTGCAGTAGAACGAAACGGAGCCTTGGCGCAGTAGTGCAGTAGAACGAAACGAAGCTTGCGAAGATGTTTTTCCACTAGTATATATAATAGTCATAATATAACCTTTCAAGTCATAGCATTTATAATCTTTAGAAGACTTTTGCAATATCACAACTTTCAAACAAATATATACGAGCTGTATTATTTCGATGGTATTTTAAGAATCAATATGTTGATGTCTATTTTCAACACTTCACCCTTGCTAATGAAACATTATATACGTTTACATTGACATTTGAATTTTTATGACTTACGTTTCAAACATTCAAATAACCTGGAATCGTTTGGTCATTTGAGAGCAATTTTAAGATAAGGTCTTTATATTTGACTTGTAAGAGCTTGGTATGACAAAAAATAGATTTTGCTCATACGTGAACCGTGTTTTGATTTTCAGATATCCGGAATCCCTCACAATGAAGTTAATAGAAAAAAAAACTTTTTACTTTGCTTATTAAAAGGACAGTTAAAAAGTAGGATTTCACGTTGAACTTGTAGCTGCATAACCAAATAAAGATACAAAAAACAGGAGATGTTTTAACACCCCTCTTTAAGTATTAGGCATTGTCGTAGACTGTGACAAATATTGTTGGCTCTGCTGTCGGCGCCATCTAACTGCCGTTTTGTCTGTTTACTTCCGCTTTTTTACTGCATGTTCTGTCACAACATGCTCCGGCTGTGGTGAATGTTTCGCGTTTATAACAAGCAAATTTCATGGATTTCATTCTGTGAGTGACCTGTTAAGGTTATAATCATTCGTTATCAATACGTCAAGTACGATTACACCTGTCGAGTTATATATATACCGGTTTTTTACGAATTGGTACGAAGAATTCCAGAATGACATAGCACTACTCTATATCTTATACATTTATTCTGACCATCTCCTTACGCGACAAAATATAGAACCCATATTCCTTTATATTCGTAGACAGCTGTCTTGAAATAACATATTTCTTTACATATATTGAAACATAGCCGCAGGTAGTGGCCCTAAATGAATGATAGGGCCACAATTCCTTACGTTGCGTAAACTTGTATTTTTGATAAACGGAATGGCCGGCACGATTCTACGCATTTCGGCATCAAATGGAGCAAATATCTAACATATATAAACATAAAGCAAACGATCGGCAATGTTAACTTACCCCCGATCTGTCGTCTGAAGGCTCTACACACATTTTTTTCCCAACCTGTTTAAAATTTGCCGGTTTCTGTGTCAGCCATTCGGTCTCGCGAGATCTCGTTAACAGAAACCTCACAAAAAGAGGCGGAACTGACGAAAAACACGTGGTCATTGTTATTTTTATGTCATTTCTCTGTTTACATTTTATTCATCGGCTAGTTATTTATGAAGAAGAAAAGTAAATGGAAATGACCAGAAATGCGGTAACTAGCCGATAAATAAAATGTAAACAGAGAAATGACATAAAAATAACAATGATCACGCACCCATGACCACGTGTTTTTCGTCAGCTCCGCCTCTTTTTGTGAGGTTCATTGCCGATCGTTTGCTTTATGTTTATATATGTTAGATATTTGTCCATTTGATGCCGAAATACGTAGAATCGTGCCGGCCATTCAGTTTCTCAAAAATGCAAGTTTACGCAACGTAAGGAATTGTGGCCTTATCATTCATTTAGGGACACTACTTGCGGCTAATTGAAACAATACCAATTCGTAACAGTACTTTCAGTACTTTGATTTTTTTTCAACGGGATGTATGAACATTCCCCTTCCGCTCTCTTTTGTGTTTCTTCCGTTTATATATCCTAGAAGTAATGCTAAATTTGTGTTTCGTCGAATACCATCACTATGTACTCGATTATCTTACGTTTAACTAGGTCAGATTATGACAATAGCCGTACAACCACCCTGCTATATATACGGAGATAATGTAACCGACGATGTTTCCACCGAGGTCAGTCCAGTGTTGGCCCCAGGGTGAAATTTCATACGAGACGAATATTTTACATGGCGAAGAGCGCACAGAATGAAAATGTTCGAAATATTTCGACGTAGATGCTGAATGATAGAAAAGTAGTGTCATCAGCATTCTAAATCCCCTACAAATGAAATGAAGGGAAGAAGGAGAAACATCTTGTCCATTTATGTCTTTCTGGCTTTCCGAATTATTCGAAACTTGTGAACTTCGTAGAGGAGGATTGTGATGCGTAGGTGTATATGAGTGAAAGATCATTCTATTTTCATGGATTTTACAAAAGTCGTGACCTGCAATATCATGATTACAATTTGCTGCCTTATATATATATATATATATATATATATATATATATATATATATATATATATATGTATATATATATATATATATATATATATATCAGTATGAAATATGTCAACATAATTACCGTATTTCAGTTATAAATGTGAACGAAAAAGTAATGCAGCAACCCCAGATTACTTTCATTGATTTTAACTGAATTTGGCATACAGTAAGGATGTTGTTATTATGAAATCGTGACCTTTTGTCGTTGACTTTAAGACTTAATTGATGTCCAAAAGCAGAATCGAACCCTTGCTCAATATTCTACACTTTAATGAAATTTTTATAAAATTCTTTTTAAATGCTGATGGCATATTTGCCTTTTTTTTTTTTTGTTATTTTTATATTAGGGCCAGATTACACCATCTCCGACCTATGGTTTGACATATACTTCATCTAAGTGTTATGGCGGTATCTCCATTGTATCTGTTACACTCATCTTTTGTAAATTTATTTCCTGATAAGGTATCCTTTTATCTCTACGAAAAAAAAAATCAAATCGTATATACGATATCTATGGGTGTGTTCCCTTCAGGGTCGGGCAGACTTCCCATGCCTATTGCTGCATTTACCCCTACTTTCTAACTATATTCCCCTTAGGTATATCACTGGCTTTTATTACTTCCTGTTAACAGCGATACTGTTATTCATGTCGGTGGTTGCGTCCAGATTTATTGACATTTTGTTCCTGTGCTAAAAGATCGTCACACATTTTGATTTTCCATCTTGAAATGGATGCACTTAGGCTCGACAAAAGGGCACTATGGGTAAATTTCATTTTATTTCAATATTTTCTTTTGTAACATCTAAATTATTTCTACTGTTTAAAAATATCGTTCGGGATATATTGAACAGGTTCTTCACAAGACATAAGATATGAGAAAATCATACATGAAAATTATCTTGATTTATATTCATCATGCATGGATGTGAATTTTGTGACAGATATTTGTTATTGTTGATATTTATTACATGTGCAGCCTAACCGTTGTATAGACATATATGACAGGAAAGATATGCTATTGTTTTTCATTAGTAGTAGTCAGTGCTTGTTCATGACAGTTACAATACATGTACATTGATGTTGTTTATCATGCCTCGGTAGCAAAGTTAGAAGGGGGGGATATTGAAATCAGGTTGTCTGTCTGCCGTTCTGTCTGTAGACATGCAAGTCTTCCCATACATTCTATAAGATAATAGATTGAAACAGTGCATACATTTCTAATTACCATCAACTACAGAGCGAGTTATATCTGTCTTCAAATGTTGTTTGTTCAACATAGAGTCCTGGGTCTTGCGCCATAAACTGAGAATATACTGAAGTCAAAAATTTCACTTTAATTTATCCATTATCAAACGTTCATATAAAATTTAATGCAGAATGGTTTAATTCTATTTATCAGTAGAATAAAACTGAATAAAATCCAAATCCCAGTTATTAATTCATTGATGAACAGAAGAATATGAATTTTTGACTTAAGTATATTCTCAGTTTATGGCGCCGGACCCTGATATTTGGCACATATGCTGCTCGTGACTAAAGGAGGATCCCTATTGTTTAGGAGGTCCAAATGTCAAGGCATCAAGACTGTGTTTTGGAAAGGTATTTCTACACTGACTACATGAATGTTCTACCTAGACGCCTGATCCTCAGTACACATGATGTCATACCTGTCCCATAATTTAAAGATATATCTCAAAGGTCAAGGTCTTCATGAGTCTGTGGCCAAAATGCACGATTTTGCTGCCTCTGGGGTATTTGTCCTCTTAAGATGGTTCTAGTTTTATTTTATTTTCAATTCTGTATACACATAACTTATATCAAAATGTGGGCATTCACATAGTAATCTAGGGCAGTCGGTAGCGTGTTCGTTTCAGAACCAAGAGGTCACTGGTTCTTGCTCTGTCGGTGGCTCGTTGATGTCCTTCCATCTCGGTTGTGACTTTGAAAACCGATGTCAAGTATCGAATATCCATCTTTGCCGAAGGTGTGTTTGGTACAAATGCTGAAATATCTGTGCACTTCATCAAGCAGATGCCGTCACCACACGAGTACAAATGATATAACCTTGGCTTGAAGTAAAGCAGTAAACAAAGTAATCTGCCAGTCACTGGAAAATTTTCTTCCCTGCGAAAACAAAAAAAAAATGATATTAAATAAAATAATAATAATAATAATAAAGGAACTGAATTTAAGTTTGCAATTGTTTGAAACAAATGTTTTGAAATTTAGTAGAATAATAATAATAAACTAAATTTTACAAAATTTTATGTGCATTATCTTAGTTGAATGATAATGAAAAATGATGACAATAATTACAAAAATTGATGTGCATTTATTTATCTAAGAAATAGATATACTGTAAGCTGTCTTAAACAAATAAAATCCAGAATGATTGGTTGGCGTCATAAGGTTCTTTGTTTACAGAATATTGAAATATGCACCAGAGAATTCCAAGTTTGTAAAGTACCTGCAAAAGTAATTGAGGTGTCTCACTATGTATCACAAACATGCTGCATATAACAAGATTGCTGCCAAGAACTGAACCTCGTGCCACACGACCAGATTATTGATTCTTTTGCACTAACATTATAACTTTAAAATTTGTCATTTTTATGGTGAATATTCAAATTTTATAACATCATAATAACATTTTTTTTTTTTATTTGAGAAAATGAAGGGAAGATATTTTGACTACATGAATGGGCCTTTTTGGTTAAAGAAATGATATAATCTGCATTTTTCAGTCTATGACTTTCTATCATACAAAGTAACAAAGTATATGTGATTATTATTCAAAGATTTTAATTTTGTGTACTGACATGTTTATGTTTCTAATTGGTTTTGTTTTAGTCTGTTCTGGGAGGAAGTCGCAGTGTCGGTACCGAGATGGCACATCAGTTATACAGTCTGCAAACTCTGATGTTAAACATGCATGAGACCAAGATGAATGCACCTGTTGACCCCAATGATCCCGTAGGTTTGACCTTTTGAAATAAATTTGACCTTCTCAAAGATCTTTCTACCTATGACTAATTACAACAGTTTTAAATTCCTATCATACCAAATGTTTTTTCTGTCATGTGATTGAAAGTATATGTTAGAGAAAACATCATAAAAAATTTAATTTTGTACCATTCTGTTCTATGTCAGTATTGTCTTCTTTCACAACCTTAAACCATTTTGTTGTATTGTTACAGAATGTACAAAAGCAGATTGACTCACTACGTAAAACAGCATTTGACCTCGACTCAGAATCAAACCAGCCTGGTTCTCGGAAGTCCAATTTCTATAGGAAACTTGGATTTCAGGTAGGTATTTACCATTGAAAACTGTGATTTTCAAATTTATTACAAATACTATCGAATTCTTTATTAATAGTAAAATATACAATATTGCATATTTTATATATTGTAATTTCGATATTAAAAAAAACCTGTTTGAGTCAATCTTGCTGTACCTCTTGTGTTTTAGGATCAAAGTAACCCAGCTCTGGATTTTAAGAACAACACGCCACCTGGAGCCCTGGCACTAGATAACATCTATTACTTTGCAAATAAACATCAGGAAAACTATGTCAAGGTATGTTCATACATAGTAACTCCATCAATGTTGTATTTGTGTTCTAAGAATCCTTACCTGTACAGTATGTTTTAAATGTATTAAAAACTCAAACAAATCTTCCATATTGAAAGATGTGTACATAGAAGCATGTTGAAAAGATAAGATAATGGTAAGATCGTCACTCATGATGAGTGAATGATAACCTTCACAGCTTCTGCAGAGAGACTATCAAATAATGGAATGATTTCGACGACTTTAGTCGTCTCCAATAAGCCTTGTACAACTGATAAGCTACCAAAACTTTGTGGGTTATATTACCTCTTGTCAAGTGTTTATCAGATCACTGGAATGTTAAGTGAGAAACTGTTTCAGAAATAGATTTGGCACATTTCTTTTGTTCCTTTTGGGGGTGCTTAGCTAGTTTGAAAATTAATCCTGATAAGGTCTTTATCTCAGGGTGATGACCCTTGACCTGGCACTCTCAGTGGCCTTACCTGACCTTGACCTTCAATCTCAGTCTGGTTAGATCAACAAGAGTGCTGAGTCCCAGATCTTCATAATACCATTTTGAACTGTGTCAGTAGTAATTTACTAATTTTATAAAACCAACATTATTTTGTTTAAGAATATTAACTTGATCATTATTTCTGCATATGACAATTCTGCTGGTCATATAGTGCAAATCTGAGTCAACAGTAGCTTATGATGGTTAACTATCAGCCAGTCAGATTGCAAGAATTTTATAGGAGGTATAATAAAACTTAGTAAAATGTGATAACTGGACTACTGAAAACTTACAAACAGCATAAAAATATACATGTATCATCACTGCACATGTGAGAGGAATGTAGACCAACAGTGTGTAGAGTATCACAGTGATACAACAGAACAGATATATCATCTCACTAGTTGTAGTGGCATATAGATTGATTGATTGATTGATTTTTGTTTAACGTCACACCATGAATATTTCACGTATATGGTGATGGCATCTGCCTGATGCGGGACATACAAATTTTGACCTGTGCAACAGACCCAACCGAAGCAGTGAGGGATCTTTAACGTGCCATGCATACCACAACATGGGACCTTGGTTTTTACTGTCTCATCCGAAAGACAGAACACCAGCATGACCAGAGCAGGACTCAAACCCCAGCCTCCCGATCTGGAGTCCAGCACGATACCACTAGGCCACACCAGCTTGTGGCATATAGAAATTGATATCTTGCTTTGCAAGATTTGCCCTTCATTTTGATGGGTCCTCCTCCCGACAGGAGGTCAGGGAATAAAATAAAGAGTTTGCTCATTCTGTCATGCTGTCTGATACCTGGTCTCCAGGTGATAAATCAAGTACCTTTCATTAGAATCAAACCAACTTTGGTTATGTTGTTACAAATGTACTTATGAGATGAGAAAGAAGCCTATTAATTTTGAGGTCAGTCAGTCAGAGATAATGATAGAAATAATAGCTCAGATACTTTATCTTTATTGTATTTTATAGGAGTTTTGGTCCTTGAACCTTAGAATAAAGATAGCCTGGGAGACTTTGTTGCTACTATAAAATAAACACACAGTGGGGCATTTGTTTTAAAAACATAGTTGTAAAAACTGTAGAGCATCTATTAAATCTTGACAATAGGAGGCACATTCGTTGCATGTTGGTTTAAAATTCTACAATAGTTTATTATGTAATATTTCAGGTGGTCCTAGAGAACTCTAGTCGAGCAGATGAACATGATTGTCCTTTTGTACAAGCTAGCATAATGCTGACAAAGACATTGTGTGAAATATTAAATATTGGGGAACCACGTAAGTAACCGCTCATGTTTACTTAAGTTCTGTGTAATGGACCAGTCAGAAGCATTTGGGAATCTTTTACATGCAACATATCTTGAAGAGGGGCCTTGATTTATAATATTTCATCTCGAGGACAGATAGGGAAATGGATGATGAAAAATCATCTTTGAAAAACCTTAGCTGGAATAGAAGCTTTGTTGGAAAGCTAGATATTCTGTTGGATACTATTGGGCCAACATGCTCCTCTTACTTTATAAATGACCATGTAAATAGATCAGTGGATAGATAGATAGAGAATGTAGTGTAATATGGTGAACATTGACTCCGGCAGTGCTCCAGTTTCATGTTTATTGTCATTACAGCTCAAGATGAAGGAAACACTTTCTACCCAATGTTCTTCAGCCATGAAAAACCTTTTGAAGAATTCTTTTGCATCTGTATACAATTGCTAAACAAAACATGGAGGGAGATGCGAGCTTCCACTGAAGATTTCCACAAGGTATGTAACAAAGTCTCACAAATGTTGATAATTATAGGAAGAGTACCATTTCAGTATATTTACTAGCTCAAATCATTTTGAGATAGAAAAGTTGCATGGAAAACACGAAGTTCAATCATATCTTTATATAATTTATGCATAAACAACCTACAGATAGATAGATATATTGATGTTTAGCTTCCCACAGAAATATTTTTACTCAAATGGTGGAGGTCATTTATGACTGAGATACAATGAAACCCATACCTATCCATACAAGCTACTTGTACACAGCTAGCATTTTTATGGGCTCTTTCATACTATCTTCTACACTGGCTTGCCAATTTGGTAGCAAATGTAGCAAAATTAAGAAGTGAATTGGTATGTGTCATGTATATTTCCTGTTATGTTTCTACTGACAGTAGACCTTTTCACATAAACTGCAGGACTTGTAATTTATGGGTAAATTTATCATTGTTCCCGCAAAATGAAGCAAGGCATACTGTTAATCAGTATTTTGTTATGACATCAATAGTTTTATGGGAAACATCGCTACATTTCCACAGTAAACGTCAGTCCCACAGTTAATATGAAATAGTCTATACATTGTGCATCATAGGATAAAATTGATTATTCATTTTAACACATTGTTTGATTGCTTTAAAAAAAATATTGCTTGATCTATCAAAGGTGCTTGGGGTTGTGAAGGAGCAGATTAACCGGGCGTTGGAGATTCAACCAACTTCATTTGAAGCATTCCGTTTACGACTCAATCAGCTAACATATGCCGACATCATTAAGTTATGGGAGAGAGAAAGACTGAATAAAGAAGAATGGGAATCTCAAGCTAGACCAATTGTGTATGTATCCTAATGATTACTTTGAGACAACCCCTGTTGACTGCTTCTATTTTTAGTATCATAAGACAAGATTTATTTTTTGGTCATTTATTTAATGCCTTACCAGGATTATTTCTCTTCCGTGATGGTGGCACCAGCTGCTTGGTACATTGCCCGACATTTTGACCTGTGGAGTTGACCTAGCGTGAGCATCGACTGATATCCTACAATATGTCAGCATTAACTGTAACATGATGCCCTGGTTTTTATCATCTTATCTCATGGAATGGCATGCCTCAGAAAATTCTTTTCCAACAAATAGGATAAATTTGGGATTGCCAAATTAGAAATCCTGTGGAAATGCCACTAGATCAACCAGATCTTTTATAATATATGATTTGTTTAATTAACAATGCGTTGCGTTGGTGATTTTCATAGCACATGTAATTCAATATACATTATGTTTACATTTTTGAAGAGGAAAATTCATCATATTTAACAGAAAGTGTCCATTTCACTTTACCATTTATGCAGTTTTCACTAATAGCATGTGTAAAAAGTTTTTTCTCCAATAGAATAATAAACATGAAAGCCATCTCAATAGATCCTTGTAATGAAATGATGAATAACCAGACAATTTTACCTTATTGAATTTACTGATTAATATGAAAGTCGCTTAAAAATAAGCATACTATGGTGTGAGTCATCTCATAGCTCAAGATAAAAGGATGATTTAACCTTAGACTGCTATGGTCAATAAAGTCATCTTTATTAACAGAGAGCTGAGAGAATTCATCAAACCAGAAATAGTAAATCTCATCAAGCAACAACGACTTAACTACCTGACAGAAGGTGCTAGATTTCCTAAATATGGCAGCAGAGGGAGAGTCAGAGGTAAATAATCACTGTGAAAAAGAATATGCAAGATTGCAAATACTCATTCCATTCATGTTTTGTATTTAAGTCACTGGACAAATCCATGTTCTAAACTTGGGCAGGTTCTCTGTCCAACCAGAGGACAGAAGAACAATGCGTATAAAAGCACAAGTCAAAACAATTAATCAGTAATCACAATCTTGCATATTCAAGTAAACAATTGTAATATTGTAATTCAGATAAAGCTTTATATTGTTTTCATTTTGATTAAAAAATTGCTTAAGTGATGACCAAATTATTGTCAGTAAATCTGTGCAATTCAAAGTGACTGTATGATAGGCTCACAAAATAATGGATGGAAATATTTAATATATTATATATAGTGTAATGAAATGTTTATTTCAACACACATATCCATGCATACTTGATTAAGAATATTAGAAACTTTAATTTACAAATACAAATACATCTGTATATTTAGATACTTTTTGTTTCATCTTTTGTTTTAATAACTTTCTGCATGCTTTTAAAATAAAAAAAATTCAATGTTTAAACACTTAAACATAACTTTTCATATGAGAGTAGGTCACACTACTAAAATGATATGAAAATTGAAATAAACAACATAAACTGAAAGGTGTATATCCTCAAACAAAAGGTCACAATGAATGCTGCAGTATTTTGTGAAAGTCAGATGAACTAACATTCATGTAAATGATTAAAGCAGTTTATATGCTCATATGTCAGTTGACAAATGTTAAAAGTGACAATTGTTGCTCTTTTTCAAGTAGCCAATCTGAAACTTGAATCTGTTCAACTCTTTAAAAAGAGACAGAATTAAACATATGGGTGACGTCATTTATTATATATTTGTGTACTGTATAAACCTGTACTGGAAATGTCTTTCCAAAAATGGTTATTTTTTTTCTTATCAATTGATTGATTGATGGATTGTTTATTGTTTTACATCACACCACGATTATTTCACATATATGGTGACGGCATCTACCTGATGCATTGCACACAAATTTAGACCTTTGAACGGACCCACCCAAAGCAGTGAGGGATCTTTTACATGCCAGGCCTACCGAGACACGGGACCTCTGTTTTTTCTTTCTCATTGGAAAGACAGAACACTGGTGTGCCCAGGGCGGGAGTCGAACCCAGGACCTCTCGGTCATGAGCCAAGTACCTTATCTACTAGGCCACACAGGCATTTTTCTTATCGAGGCCAATGACAAGACTGCATGCAAAATAAAATTTGAAATTTAAGATTCAACAGGATTTCCAATAAACTGGAGATCAGTTTGGTGTGGCCTTTAATCTATATTCAATCTTTCAGTATGCTAGAGATGTATATTTTTTTGTTTGAGAGAAACATTCAATCTGTCTGCATTTTAACTATGTACATGTATATTTGATAATTTCTGCAAAGTTAATATTCAGCTTGCCGGCTTGATAGAGAGATATTCAGTCTCTTTCTACTTTGAGATGTTCAGTCTCTTCTACTTTAAGATATTCAGTCTCTTTGAGATATTCAGTCTCTTTTTTCTTTGAGATATGCAGTCTCTTTCTACTTCTAGTCAGCATTCAGTCTGCTTATGCTAGAGACCTTTACTTTTGACATACATTTTAAAAAATTTATTCTTGGATGTAACTTTTCAATTATGGCAGCAAGGGCTTTCATATTTCACATGATTGTTCCCTGTGGCGAGACTTTTCATTGATACTATAATTTATTTCCTTGACATTGACGGTCAAGTTTAACTTGTATCTATAAAATGTTATCATCAAGAATATTTTGCCCCTTGGACATAGTGTTTCACAAATACATTTATTTATTCTTTCTTTTTTTCCAGACAAGTACTGGTATTGGAGATTGACCCCAAACCATAAAGTTTTCCATTATGATGATTGTGGAGAGAACGAACAACCATCCCTAGATAAACTGAGTAACAAACGTAAGTCTCTCAAAGAATGAACAACCATCCCTAGATAAACTGAGTAAAAAACGTAAGTCTCTCAAAGAACGAACAACCATCCCTAGATAAACTGAGTAACAAACGTAAGTCTCTTAAAGAATGAACAACCATCCCTAGATAAACTGAGTTACAAACGTAAGTCTCTCATAGAATGAACAACCATCCCTAGATAAACTGAGTAACAAACGTACATCTGTCATAGAATGAACAACCATCCCTAGATAAACTGAGTAACAAACGTAAGTCTCTGAAAGAATTAACAACCATCCCTAGATAAACTGAGTAACAAACGTAAGTCTCTTAAAGAATGAACAACCATCCCTAGATAAACTGAGTAACAAACGTAAGTCTCTGAAAGAATGAACAACCATCCCTAGATAAACTGAGTAACAAACTTAAGTCTCTGAAAGAATGAACAACCGTTCCTTGATAAGCGTAGTGTGAAAGTAAGACTGTCGAAGAATGAATAACCGTTCTGTGATCAACTCTGTAACAAATGTTAATCTTTCTAAGACAAAGCAACAATCCCTGGGTAATGTCATATACCTTTTTCAAAGAAAGACAACTATCCTTTGATATGTTACAAACAAAAGTCTCAAAAGTGTTTCGTGATATGCTGTGTTACAAATACAAGTCTCTCAAATTTTTTTTCTCAGTAACATAAAGTGAACATGCTAGATTCATAAAGCTGAGGCAGAATCCTGTGGTTTATTGAATGTAGAAATATGTTAATTTAATAGAAAATTTATCTCTGTATAACTACATGTAGCAATTAAAAATATTGGGATTGAATATAAAAAATAATGAGGTAATCAGAAAGTGAGGTAAAAAGGTAAGTCAAGTATACATATCATAAATATGGTGTCATTTTATTTTGTTTTCATGAATTTTTTTTAAATTTTGGTTTATTTATTTAATGATGAAGTAAAAGTGTTAGAAATATAACGAAAAAACATTTTTATATCTTTTCGTAAAAGTAATACATGATAATTCTAAAATGATTAACAGAATTTACTTATGTATCTTAGTAAGTGCCATTATAAGTTCATTGAAATAATACCATAGTGGTTGAAGAGTACCTATGTAATTTCATTGAACAGTTCAAGTGAGTGAGATCAAATGCCTGCTGGTTGGTAAGGACTGCCCACATGTTAACAAGGCCAAAACCAAATCGGTAAGTCATACTCAAGCATTTTTTATTTGTTTTGTTTCTTGGTTTCATTTTTAATCGCATATTTGAATATCTAATTTAAAATCATATTTTATTCCTGGTTGATCTTTTTTCTGCATTTTTATGCACTTTTACTTTTCATTATTTGATTTTAAAATTTTTCTTGACATGCATTGATATGTATTGCTGAAATATATATTTCTAAGATACTTAGTAAGCAAACTAGAAAATTGTATTAATCTGGCTGTCCAGGCAAATATTAACATTGTTCAAAAAGGAAATAATCATATTAACACATTATCTAATTACAATTCAGTTGAGTCACACAAGTAGTTGGTAACATTAGCAAATGTGTTAAAAGTATTATAGAATTTAATAAATACAATTAATAATTACATAAATAACAAATAATGCTGAAGAAGTTTTTTTGAAGTTGACATATAAACTAGAGAATAATTTTACATTAAACAGATGATAATCTTTTTTAACTTTATATCAATATATAGTTAAATAGTTGTTTTCCCACTACACCAGGATTATTACAACTATATGGTAATGGTTTTAAACTAAGAAATCAGACAATAATTTGAAGTATATAATAAACAAATACATAATGTAATTAATTTTAGATTATGATTCATGATATTATATTGGCATAGAAAGTAATTCTAAAGTAAAACAAAAAGAAGAGAAATTAAACCAGATTTTTATGCCTCCGCCATTTAATAAAATCTGACAGTTATTGCCCTTGAACAATGAAAATTCATTAAAATGACAGTTTCTGCTCATTTTCTCTGTGAAGGTTTGAATGATTAAAATGGCATTGGGTATATAGATGTATCAAGGGGAAATGCAGGTCCTGTATGAATATGGGTGTGGTCCCTTGATTTCTGACAGAGTTATTGCCCTTGAACATAGACAATTTCATAAAAATGACAGTTTCCGCTCATTTTCTCAGTGAAGGTTTGATGGATTAAATTGATATTGTGTTATAGATGTATCAAGGGAAAATGCAGGTCAACTCGAATATGGGTGTGTTCTGGTATTTTTTAAAAGAGTAATTGCCCTTTAACATTAAATTTTTTTTAAATTTTCAAATATTATTTCTCTGGCAATTATATTCACTATCTTAGCTGCCAAGAGGGGGGACATCTGTGGCACCGACACATTAAAATTCTAGTTTATTATAGAAAAAACAATGAATACATGTAGATATAAACAATATGAATTACATAAATCATAAAGAAGAGGAAGCAGCGTAGCTCAGCCTGTAAGATGCTTGGTTCCTGACCGAGAGGTCTCGAGTTCGCTTCCAGCCGGTGACTCGTCGGTGTCCTTTTTTATTAAAGTAAAAACCGAGGTCTCGTGTAAATTTGGCATACAAAAAGATACCTCCTTGCTTTGGATTGGTCCGTTGCATAGGTTTTAGCCTCTATACATTGCATCAGGCGGTTACCGGTAACATATAAGTGCAATAATCTTGG
Source organism: Pteria penguin (assembly GCA_035048485.1). Taxonomy (NCBI): domain Eukaryota; kingdom Metazoa; phylum Mollusca; class Bivalvia; order Pterioida; family Pteriidae; genus Pteria; species Pteria penguin. The sequence continues at coordinate 27,329,747 of CM068582.1, read as the reverse complement.
TGTATCCTTAAAGAAGAATTATACAAACAAATATACACTTGAGTACTATATATCAATTAGTAAGGTATATTAAGATTTGAGATTATAGTATCTGTGACTAAGGTTAACAAGTCAGCGTGTTATTTTAGACAGACATGATCCTGTACTGGAGAGGCAATGACTCGGGCTCGGTAAATTACAAAAACTATTTTGATTTGGAATTGGAAACAAATCCATAGATTCTTGTTCATGTCTAATTCATATTCGCAGAATTTTAGTTTCATTCCTGCTGAATTAGGTATAACAACTAGATCCACCGTGATCCACCTTTCCCATTCTGAATAAAATCTATTAACAGGATGTTAACTTCTTTGATCTGTTGATTAATAGGTGGATTTTAGGGTGAAACAGTAGTTTGTGTCTTTTTGTAATTATAAATAATACCTCCTTGAAATGTATTAGGTATAACTCGACATACAAATATTGGAGACTCACAGGGCTTACACCCTCCTAGTGTTAATTAGAAGGCGTCAGGAATCCATGGACACGGTTAACAATGCATGCATTATAAACCAGAAGTTAGGTTGATCCAGGTGTTTATTGCAGCTTATTTCGCAATCCAAATCAAGTTAGATATAGAAATATCAAATCTTGATGCTCACTGAGTGTGGCGTCACCTTCACAATTTTACTCCCTTCCAAAATCATCTGTTTCTCACTGTATTGGATTGGGGCTATACTCCTATAGAAGGTAAACACAGAAAAAGTCACAAAGGTTGTTTTAGCCCTGGATCTGTCTTTCTGCATTAGTTCGCTAGATTAATAATAAGATGAGGAGACTTGCTCGTAGGACGCCTAGTTTAATTACAAGAAATTCCTCGATGTTTAAATGCACGTTTTGTTTTCTTAAGAGTAATGAGAAAGAAGAAAAACTGCTTTTTTAAAACAGTACAGCATAGATATTTGTCCCTTTGATGTGAAATTGCTTTTGATCATAGAGTGTATTAAGATTTTGACACAAATTTTAATCATAGAAACGAGTTTATAGCGAATATAAATTTCCTGGATGTGTTTTAGATTTTGAATTCGCGAAACTAAAAGACAGATTGCTGTTTCACAATTATTGCTTCAGCAAGCGTAATTTGCATGTATAGTTATAGATGTTCAGAGATTATCAGAAGCATGTGGAAAACAGAAAATTTATTAAAACAAAACACTGATGCATTGAAATTGCATGCCTGCTATTTTGACGCCAGAATATTTTAATTCATTTTAATCAGAGGTTTTCAGTTTATTATTTACACCCCACTTTGATATTCATTTAAGTTGCATGCTTTTTATGTGGAGTTTGACTTGTCATATTGCAAGTCACGTGATCCGATATGAAAGATTAATAGTTATTTTGCAGCTTTAGAGTTGTAATCGTAAGTTGATAGTCTAATATGTGAGATCATACATGTATTTTGGTCGCTTGTTTGATCATACATTGTACGTGTAATTTGATTGGTTATCTTTCATGTCACGTGACATTTCTTGCATGTCATATGACCATACTTGTAATTTGATTGGTTACCGCAATCAGTATATTACATATCTATTTTTTGAATAACTGTTTTGCATGTTATCAGGTTATACATCATCATGTTAAGACGTTGGTAAGCAAGCCATTCACTCGAACCTTAACGTAAGGCTGCATCTCACATCATGGAGAACGGCTTCTTACAGATATAACGATATAACTTAAAATACTAAAACATTCTCACCACGGTGGCCTCTAAACGCAGTGGTTTTACAAAAGAGGTTCCAGTGTGATGCGCATACGACATAATGCATCTGTTAATGATACACTCTCTGCAAGTAACACGCTCATTGATTTTAAAATGGTACATTGGTAGCTTTGCTAGTCTTCTTGAAATCTTTTAAAAAGTAGATATTATGTTACTATCTGGTAGAAGCTGTAGTAATGCAATATTCTTATAAGTGATGTAGACCATACTACAATAATACTTAAAATATAACGTTTTATACGAAATGTAAATTTATATGTTATCGGTATGGCTGCGGATTATTATTCAAGTTATTAAAAGAAGGGAAATGTGGTAAAATGATGCATCTGAAACAGCGGGTTACCCAACCTCACAACGTCACGGTTTTATTGGACGGTCCATTCAGAAACGAGTTTACATCTACACCACGTAACAAGTGGAAAATATGTAAATAAATATGGCTGCGCCCTGTGTTTATAGGGTATGTAATGAACCTACGGGTTTAAACAAACGTCGTTTAATTTTTGGAAAATCGTGTCAGGAAAAAAAAAGGGTAAAGATATGTTAAGAAATATGTCTTTGTTTTTAAACTGTGATTAGAAAAGAGGCTATTCATTGGTCCGTCGTGACAAACAAATACAATAGATCTACGTCATATAACGTCGGCATAGCGATATTTGTCAAGGGTTGTTGTGCAGCGCAGTGTAATCTCAAATATTGACGCTGTGAAGATGCGGATTACCCATATTTCCTTTATACTACATAATTGTAACCATTCGCACCTTCTCGGGCCTTTCCGGAAAGCTTGAAAATATATTTAACCTCGATTTTATTACGAAACATCGGATGTTTCACCGGCATTTCCATCGTCTTCTTCGCCATGTTTGATCCACCGTAATCCATTCGAGGTGGTTTTACCGAGTATGCGACGGAAAGGGCCGAGAAGTAACCAGACTCATACATGAATACAGTTAGCCGCGTAAATTCAAAACGTGATTTGTAGCGGATGCAGGAAAGAGGCTGAATATCGATTGAATTTCTCGTACTGAAAAGATATTATGGTATGAAACTTAATACCTATATCACTGAACGATAAATATGTCGTTTAAGTTTTTAATCGAGATGATCATGTACGCAAATGTTATACATAATCGGTTGGTTGGTTGGTGTTTTACGTCGCTTTCAACACTATTTCAGTTATATCGCGACATGGAAGCAGGAGGTTACCAATCTCTTTAACATAGTGGCGCAACTCGGGAATCGAACCCGGATTGCCGGCGCCGTAAGCAAAGCACTTAACCAATACACCAAGTCTGCTCCTGTATATAATCGATAATTTGTGGTTGATGTATTGCAGTATAAAAGAATCGATTCAGTGGTCTGGATGAATACTAGTAGATCTCTCATTTAGGCCTGGTCCCCCTCCCCCCCCCCCCCCCCAAAAAAAAAAAACAAAAAAAAAAGCAAACAAACAAACCAAAAAAACCAAAAAAACCCCAACAAAACAAAAAGAAAAAGAAAAAACCAAAACACCCTGACTCCGAAGATCTGGAAGAAGTTAAGTGTCGCTAATTAGAGTTCATATTTATAAAGATACGTGTTCGAATCTCTCTAAACCATTGTCAGTTTAGCTTTTTAATGTGAGAACACTCGGCAGTGGATCTCAATTTGAATCATAAGCAGACAGTGCTGCCACGACAAAGGTGAAACATCTTAAATAGTAGCGGAAAATGTAGACAAGATATTCTTCTTTACATACGAGTTTTCATTGTGATGGTGTCACTTTCGGTCCGTCAAAAATCCGACAAATCACGTACTTGTTTATGAAATAATGCGCAATTGAAAACCGTCTAAATGTCACGTTTTCTTATGAACTTTGGAAGATACAGTTATCTTACAAATTATCATATTTATTTTAGTTTGTGAACCTTTGACTCAGATGAACTATAGTCATAGTGCGCCGTCCGTCATTCGTTGTCGTCGTTCGTCCGTCGTTAACTTTTTCACATTTTCGACTTCTTCTCTGGAACTACATTGCAGATTTAGATCAAACTAAGGTCCCCTACTAAAATGTGTTCGGGATCCAGATTCCCTCAGGGTGGATCCAGGGCAGGCCAAAAGTGCCCAAAACGGTACCCCTCTTCAAACATCTTCTTCTCCAGAACCAGTACATAAATGGGGAAACTAATTGCATTTCAACAATCTATAAAGATGGGTTATCAAAAATTGTGTTTGGGTTTAAGATCCGTCAAATAGAATTTTACGCTTTTTTGACGTGCTTCTGGACTTAGTAGTTTCATTGCAGGAAAGTGTCATGTTTTTCAGTTAATTGATATTGATGATTTCTTAATGACTATTTTGAACATAATTGTGGTAAGGAATATTATTGTGACAGAATTTCGTCAATATCTTAATTTTTGGATCTTTTATGAATTTTTTAAGACTTCCAAAAAAAAAAGGGGGGGGGGGTTGGCCATTTCCCACATTTTCAACTTTTTCTGCAAAACTGTTCAAAGGATTTTAATAAATCTTGTTAGAAATAAATCACTTATGATCCTCTTGAAATTTTATTGTTTTTGTCCATACCTCTTTACAGGTGGCGCCACCATAGTCAAAAGTAGGTCACAAAAGAGTACCCTCCTTTAACAATATTTTTCTTCATATGGGCTGTATACAGAGACAAACAGAATGCATAGAAATGATCTAGAGGGATGAGTGAAGACGTATTGTCATTTTGGTTCCCTCCCAAAATCAAATTTTAGAATTTTTTTTTTCGACATTTTTTTGGACTTGGTGATTTAAATGCAGAAAAGTGTCATATTTCCTAGTTAATTGATAATGATGATTTCTTATGGACTATTGTGATCATAATTATGGTAAGGAATGTTACTTTGAAAGAATTTTGTCAATATCTCAATTTTTGGATTTTCTATGAATTTTTTAAGACTTCCAAATGAGGGTGTATAGGAACAATTCTTCACATTTTTAACTTCTGCTGTTATACCACATGAAAGATTTTAATGAAACATGGAATACATGAAGTACTATAGATCCTCTACCAATTTGGTAAATTTCATCCAAATTGGTAAACAGATAATGCCACCATGTCTAAAAAGTAGGTCTCACAATGGTACATATACCACTTGGTAAGTGAAATATGGAGAGTAGCGGTTCAAATCCAGCTGTGGTTAATTTTTTTCTTTTTCATTTCTTTACACATCTAAATAAGTTTTTAGATGTTTCTCAACACTCAACATATGAAATTAGAGAATTTTAAGTTAGATCTGGACAATATTTGAAACAATTGTTGTTCATGACCCAGACTTGAAATCAGTCAACAAAAGGCCACACCTAAAGAAAATTACTAACTTGTTACCCTGAATCACATCTTGCACAGACAAAGCAAATGCTTAATATCAAAATCACATAAATGGATGTGCAAAAAAGTGTTGTTTTTTATTCTGGTCTGAAATAAAATTTGACATATTTTCAACATTTGTGTTGACTTAGTCACAGTAATGCAAAAATAGATGAATTCTTCCTTCCTGCATGACTGATCATCTTGGTACTCAGATGAGCGATATAGGCCCACTTGGGCCTCTTGTTTTCTTTCTTTTTTTGCAACCCTGACAATATACATTTATATGGCACCATGGAAATAACATCGTCATAGAGAAATTGCCTCTGCAATTCACATCTCCAGAGACAATCTGTAAATTTATTTGACATTCAAGAACTGTGGGTATTCATAATTGGCAACAAAGCCCAGCAATTAGTATCGTGTGATTGCTTTTTCACTGAATGACAAAATATGGCAGAATAACTTATCCTGTCCAAAGCAGTAGTCTGCAAAAATCGTTTATTGAAATTAAAGTTGAATTAATAAAGTATACATGTTAGCATGTCTTTAAAACTAATGAAATCCTGAAAATATTATATCTATACCAGTTTGTGCTTTATGCACTCTCAAACTACATGTATTGTATACTGATATCAAGTTTGTTGATGGAAAAAAGACCTGGTTCTGTCTGTGTACTGTCCGGATTTAATTACTTTTATTAGATTTGCTTTCGGTTTGAATATTTTTTTTTCACCATTTGTGAACTGAAAATGAATAGTGAATAGAACTCGGTATATTTTCCGATTATAGTGTTATTTCCCTTTTCTTACTAAAAGTACGGTATAACCCTGCATTAAGGCTGTTTATTGTGTAATTTGCCTGTAATTCGGTCAATAGAGATATTTGTATACATTTCATGAAGATCGATCTCGATCACCCACGGAACTAGAGCGCTGCGCTGGAACTCACAGTGGTCTCTTGTCATTTCTGTGTTCGATTTCCAGTAGGGAAACGTGTAAAAGTGTGTCTGATATTGCTCATTGACTTTCTGGATACTCCACTTAACTAAACCATTTAACATTTGTAGTCAACAATAGATGAAATAGCACCCATTTAGTGTAAACCAGTCCAAAGAATTGAATGAAAGATCTTGTTCGATCATTCATATTACTTTCCTTAGGTAAAAATGATTTATGTAGTTTTATGTAAATGGTGCATCGACCTGGTAACCGACTTCCACGCTGTGAGGGATCTTTTTCGCGCCAACTTCTACCGTGACACGGGACCTCAGTCTTTACCGTCGCATTCGAAAGACAAGCCGCCACCGCCGACGGGACTCGAACCCAGGGCATTTTTGGCCATGAGCCGAGCTTTACTTTACCGACTGAACTACGCTGTCTCCCGATGTAGAGATGTTTGAATTTTGTTAAGAAGTACTACCACCTTTGTATGACTTCACCTGTATGGTGGAGACGGTGTTTGACGGAGACAAATATTTTGTAGTAGAGAAAATCAAAGTACTGAGTGCCCGACCGATTCCGAACAGAAGTGCGGAGAGGCCATAGTGAATGTCAGCGCAACGATGTATCAATCATTCTCTAACCAAGGTGCCGTGCGACATATATGCGAGTGTAAGGAGCGGTAACCCTGGATAGAAAATGATACAGTCGAGAGTGAAGAACGATAACTCTTGGTAGAGAATGTGTATCAACTCGGTCATCAAGGACCCGTATATTTACTTGTCAGTTCACCAGATTCTTTTATGAGGTGAAAAATGCACGTCAAAGACTTGATGATTATGGAAAAATATATTAACGAAAATTTATTTATCAAAATGGAATCGAGTATTGGTTATACTATAAATTAAACTATACAGAATAAATACAGGTATAATTCGTTTATTTTGCCGCCAACCATACGGCGCAAAAGATTAGGATAGCTTTGTTATATCGGGATTTGTTTTCAATGGTATTACTTTTACTGACAATAAATAAATGGCAATAAACACAAGGAAAATTGTGTAATAATAAATAAGACTTTCTCAAGGTTGTATGCTTCAAAACTTCTCCATAATAATCTTGATATTATTTACTGATGTATAACTACTGTTCAACGCTTTTAATAAATAAGCTCTTAATTTATAGATGTATATTGATGCTATCATTTTGAAACTTTCTTTTTTGAAACGCTCTGACTTTTAGCTTTATAATGAATTCATTGTGTGAAATATTCAACATGCAATTCCTATCTAGATGTGATGTGTGTACTAAAAATAAGCGCTTCAAACCATAGATCTTTCAGATCTGGAACCAGTTGTTCAAAGCTTAAATCACTTATAAGTTAGCCGATGGTTAGAATTAATCTTACCAATTCATCGATATGAAATGGATTATAGTTATTTTTCTTTATATTGGTTGTAGTATAATACTTTATACTAAATTTATCTCAATCCTCGGTCTCTTGTTAGCTTAAGCGGTGGTTAAAAGTTGGAACAGCTTAATACAACAATATAACACAAGCAATCACGAACCCCTGTTAAAACAGAGGTTGGATCAGGTGTCATGGAGGAGTAAGCATCCCCTGCCGACCGGTCACACCTGTCGTGATACCATAATTGTATGCGAATTAGTATTATTCGCAGTCACGGAAGTAGGAAACGGCACAGCCGTAGTGATAAGTGGTACGTGTCATGATCAGTACATATAATACATCATTGATAATACAGACGGTCTAACTACTATGAAATAATGAAGTCAGCATGTCAGTCAACAATCTCTCACATGCGCAGATAAAGTCTTTATAACGACCTTAAAATTTGTGGAATGTTGACTTAAGGCGTGATATCACATATCCTTGTGACTTTTCTCCCTGTAGTTTTCCTCGATAAATAAAGGAATGATACTCAGAGGAAACTCGAGCATACCGAATCATTTGAAACATATAAACACCATACGCAGGTAATAAAGGAATGTTACTACTTGTATATGGAAAGTTAATAATGGAGAAATTAAAGTTATCATGTTTGTCATAATGGAAGTAATATATATATAACTAACAAAAAAGATTTATCAGCAAATATAACTACGGCGTCAATATAAACAAGAAAATAATCGCAAAAACAGTCGAATAAATAATAGTACCTCTGTAGCTCCCAGAGATGGCCCTATTTTTAATATTAATTAGCCCTATTTTGATTATAGGGGTACAATTCCTTACGTTGCATGAACTTGCAATTTTCATAAACGGAATGGCCGGCACGATTTTATGCATTTTGGCATCAAATGGAGCAAACGTGTATAAACAGTAAGCAAACCATCGGCAATAAAAATGTTCCATTCGATACCGAAATTTGCAGAACCGTGCCAGTCATTAGGTTAATTAAAATTGTAAGCTCATGCAACGTAATGAATTGTGCCGCTATCTTCAAATTAGGACCGCGTCTTGCGGCTAACGCTACTCTAGCTCCATGGACCGGCGTTTATGAGCCAGCGTAGTTAAGTCAATGAAGTGCTTGGCTCATGACCGAAAGGTCTCAGGGATTGAATCCCACTGATGCCTTTTGGGCGAGACAGTGAAAATGAATGATATGTGATCAGGTAGACTCAGTCACGTAAAGTCGTCAATAATGATCCAACATTTTAGAATTTGCACATTTTAATCACTAGTGCTTTCATGTCTGTAGACAATCTTCAGGTGAAATGACAACGATGTTGTTAGCAACGTAATTACAGTAAACACCACGTGATTTTGAGGCAATAGTATATAAAACAATGAAACTTTTTATAATAAAATCCATAGTGCTTCACATTGTATTCAATATAAATCTAAATTCGTAGCACACGTGTATATAAGAATTTAACACACACAGCATGGAATGATGTATTTATATACACACGATTTAACAAAGAGAATTAACTAATAAACAAAACATGTCTCTTGCCAATAAAATGCTGCAAAAATCAGATTTCATTCTGAGCCTATGGCTTCGTTCACACGGAGAGCTCAAAATGCGATGAAAATGTGGTGTGAATCAAAACTTTTAAAATACACATACGTGTGAACGAGGCATAGATTTAGGCATCGCAAAGTTAATTGTACTTACAGATTTATGATTCATATAATTATCTTAACTCAGGTATTCGATTGTGATGGTCCGCCAAGGATACGAGGTACAGTTAAAGCAATGTACATGTGTATATCCTATTTGCATTCCTATCATTTACTACCATCTTTGAAATAAATAATAGACATTCTTCGTTCGTGAGTTATGCGAGTAAAGCCATGCCAAAGCAATGTGTTATTTTATTCATGATGTGTTATGATGGCGAAGAAAAACATTTTCTTGGTTCGTCATAGATTTAAGTAGATTTTGACCGAGTTTGGTATCCTAGGTGACCTGCGTTTTCTCAATATAGTATAATTGTATTGTTTTATTACAGACTTGCAACTACAATTTTGCGTTTGCCATACAGCCGGCCACTGCCGCCAATGCGTCGGAATCTCACTGCTTCGTGGCCAAAGACGATACAGAATTTGGACTTTGGACGGACGGATTAAATGTTTTGTTATCCAATGAGGTAAGGCAGGTTCTTAAGAAACTGAACGTTATAATCATACTGTATGCCTTATGTTTAACAAGAGTTGTCAGAAGACAACAGAGCTTGCCAAAATGATCTCTAATGGTACATTGCATATAGTCAAAGTTAAAAAAAAAAATAGGTCAGTATCCAAGATCTAAGTCACTATCTCAAAAGCCATGGTACAAATGTACCAAATGAAAGCACTGATTCCATGTAATCTATATGTGAATATGAAAGCCGTATCTCTCTTGATTTAATAAATAAAGCCCAGGTTAAATGTTTTGAAAAAAGGTGATCAAAACACAAGGTCAAGGTCATTCGGTCAAAAGCCATGCTACTAAATAAGTTCTTATCCTGTGGAATCTATAAGTGAAATATGAAAGCATTGTCTCTTACGGTTCAAAATATATGGCCCAGGTTCAAGTTTGTCTACGCAATGGAACGACGATAACGCCGGGATATGTCCTGTCAAGCTAAAATTGTTTAATCCATATGTACCTATGGATACTTGCGTTTTACAAAAATTGTTTCGAAATTAATCCTCATCATAGTCCGTCACGTACCATGTGAAGACGGAGACGAAGAGGACATTGCCAAACTTAAAATAGTTTCTACATAACTGTTTGTCATAGGAATTTTTATGTTTCTAGCCATATACCGAGAAAAACATTATCTACAATCTCTTGTCACTTAAGTAATGAATTGACAGCTTCAAACTGTAGTCCCGCCCATAAAAACAATCGATATTCTCTTTAGATTGACTCCAAGTATTAATATAGTTTATCTAAAGCCATATGACTTCAGTACAGCATGACATCTTTCTTTAGATGACCAGTGACCAGATGAAGCAAGACTTGGAAATGTTGGTCAGCATGGAGATTAAAATTCGTCTACTGGATACGGAGGGAATTACGATCCCCAAGGAACCTCCTCCCATCCCTCCTGAACCAGAGAACTATAACTTTGCTTATCCAGATCTGTGAGACGTCAGTGCAATAAACATTCAGTGGCTCAGGCTACTTTGGTACCTTTTTTTTTAAATGCATTTGTTCTTTTATGAATTTTATATGTTTTTTAATAGAAGGAATGATGGAGTATAGAATTATGTAGAGTACTGAAGATCTAGAGTATTTCCTGTTGGTAGCTTCCTTTTTGTATTTACATCGTAGATTCTAAAAAAAAAGGTTCAGGCACTGATGTCTTGAGAGCTATACATAGTAATTAAATGCCAACTCTGATATTGATTACAGTATATTTTATAAGGTGAACAATTGGAAGGCAATCGATATGAAATGCCATTTATACAACATTCAATTTTGGGAGGTACGCACATTATGCTGAAAGACGAATATATATATATATATATATATATATATATATATATATATATATAATATAACATATTTCGATTATTGTTTTCAAATATTGTCTGTAGAATCTTTTATACATGATCAAATTACAGATGTGCCAGAGATGTGTTAGAACGAAACATTTATAGAATGTAAGAACTTGTAGTAGTCTTAAAAAACCTTGGCTGTGCAATTTATTTGGGCTCAATACCTGAATTGCACAACTATATGTAAAGGTCAGATGCAAAGACATTGATAAAATATGCGAAGTTAACAATACAGAAATACCTTAACAATTTGAAAGTTTATATGTTATCCATGTTTGTTTCACAAAGCTTTGTCCATTCATAGTCCGGGAAATTGGTCGTGTTTTGAACTTGAATTCATCTCATATATTTTGAATAGAAGTATGTATGGACAATCTGACATTAAATTGTTATTTCGGGTTGTCTTCCTTTAAATACTATATTACAATAAATACTGTGAAGGTTTTCCGAGATGACGTCACAACCCTATTACGATCAGTCAGTGTGCGGATTTTATTGGTTAACATACTTTTTCAAGCAGTAATTAACATTGTTAACAATGAAAGATCTAGAGTCGGAGAGATAGCATCAAATGAAAATAAAATAAAAGTAAAATACTTTTGCATTAGAACAGTAAGAGGTTGGATTAACTCATCCTTTCGTGTTGCCATATGACTGGAAAATTTAAATTCTTATCTACGAACCATCTCCCAATTTTAGAACATAGATAAAACTCTGATAAAATATTTTGTAAAGAATGCACATTTTTTGTGGTAGTGAGGAGAGAAAAATGTAATATTTATAGTATTTGTTTATTATGAGTCATGAAATTTTGCATATACAATCAAAGTATTTTGTTTATGATATTTTTCCAGGTCAAACTTCATCCGTCCATTTGCAGTATCACTCGCGGAACGGATAGAAGCTTGTCTGGGGAAGATGGGTGAAAATACTATCTTTTAGTTTTTAGTTGCTTGTAGTTTGATATTGGTTTGGTGCAGAAAAGCAAGGACTTCCAGTATTTTGTAGTCTAAGGAATTAGCTTTATTTTATAATGATATGTAAAAACAAGTCCATTGATAACCATGAATATGTAATAATATATTTCTGAAATATTTGTCGTAAGGTATTAAACCAGAAAAGGAGTACAAATAGTTTTGTTTTCCAGTTAAACCATATTTTTCAATTATTATATATCTACTAAATTTGTTAAGGTGTTTTAAGGTGATTTATTCAAATATTGTTTCCCTCTTTTATAATGAATATATTTCGATACATAGGAAATTGACAGTTTTTTTTCAGATTTATTCAAATATTGTTTCCCTCTTTTATAATAAATAAATGTCTATACATAGGAAATTGACAGGTTTTTTTTCAGAATTTGTTAAGTTTACTAGTATATTTTGAGTAGTTTAAACTAAAACTCAGTTGTCATGCTTTTGATATGTATCTTACATTGTTATTACAGTAAATTAATATGATAAATAAGCGATCTTCTTCATTTCAATGAACGGGCACGTGCATTCTTTTTAAATCCATGGAAAAGAGACGTAGCTCAATCCATTGCGGGCTTGACAAGTGGCCGAGAGGTCTGGGGTAGGAGTCTGACTGACGACTCGTCCGTGTCCAGCCTATCCGATGACACAGTAACACCGAGGCCTTGTGTCGAGTAGACGTTAAAAGATCCTTCTTGCTTCCGGTGAATTCGCTGCATAGGTCGTACGAGAAATAGCCTAGTAGTGGCGTAAAACTCGAAATAATCAAAATGAGTCAGTTAAGCTGTGGTGACCTAGCAAACGCTACGCTTAAATTAACTTCAACCTTTTCCTTTGTTACATGAGGGTTTGAGTATCGATGGAAATAAGGGAGAAGGATTGTCAGTGCACCAGCAGTCTAGTCAGTGGCCTCCTCCGGTATTTATTATGCTCCTGGAATCAAAGATTCGGGGGCATCTAGTTTTATACCTATGTCCGGTCGTCTGTGGCCAAAACTTTAACATTGGGTTAACTTTTAAATCGTAAAAGGTAGGACTTTTAAATTTCACATGCATATTTTCTTGTGACAAGACCTATCCGGTACAGTAACCACGTGACTTTGATCGTGACCTTTGACCTACATTTCAAAAACCTTCACATTCGATATATCTTTTGAATGGTAAGTGATAGGGCTTTCATATATCACATGTGTATTCCTTATGATAAGACCTTTCCGTCAGTACCAACATTTTGACCTTGGAGTTTGACCTAGTTGACCGGATTGCAAAGCAAATCCGGTCTATGAATTGGCGATATCTGTCTGGCTGTCCGACCGGCGTCAACATTTTGCGTTTAGCTTGATCTCTAGCATGCTGTTCGTGATGCCAAATTCAAAATTGGTCAGTTTGTAGACATTGATGAGTTCTTACCAACCGACACAAAATTTGGTGACCTTGACCTTCATTTTACGCTCCAGTGGACATAGTCTGATTTCGCGTTTAATTTGATCTCTTGCATACCGTTAACGATACCAACTTTAAACTTGGTCTGTTTGTAGACATTGATGAGTTCTTCCCGACCAAGACAAAATTTGGTGACCTTGACATCGATATTCGCTTAGTGAACACAGTCTGATTTTGCGTTTAGCTTGATTTCTTGCATACTGTCATTTGATAACTTTTTATTCTCCTGTCAAAAATTATCATGTCATGTGATCACTTTTGATAAGGAGTATCAAAAGTTATTAAATGATAATACGGCTAATAATACCAACTTCAAACTTGGTCAGTTTGTGGACATTGATGAGTTCTTCCCGAAGGATTCAAAATTTGGTTGCCTTGACTTCAATTTTACGCTTAGGAAACACAGTCCGATTTTGCGTTTAGCGTGATTTCTTACATATCATTAATGATACCAAATTCAAACTTGGTCAGTTTGTAGACATTGAGTTCTTCCCAACCAACACACAATTTAGTGACAGTGACATGGATTTTACGCTTCGATGAACACAGTCTGATTTTTCGTATAGCTTGATCTCTTGCATATCAGCAATGACACCAACTTCAAACTTTTGAAAACGTCTTCAAACTTAAAAGAGACATGTTTCTGGATAACATTCTACAGGTAAGCTATAATGTTATGCTTTGAAATTCGGTCATAGCAATAACACCGAGAGTGTAACTTTTAGTTTAAAATGTTTTTTGCAAATCAATCACACATCTACGTACGAATTTTCAATGCACGTTTAGGATTAAAAAAAAGGCAAAGTAGCTTATGTTAATCCCCCCCCCCCCACACACACACACATGCTAAACATACCGATTTAAATTGTTACATATACATAATTCCTAAAGGAAACAATAAATGAACATGTCAGATTTAGGAACTTGCACAAATTTTGTTGCCCATTTTTACACTCGCTGCTTCAAAGCTACATCGATGTTTTCAATGCGGTCTTTGTAGTATTGGAGACAATATGGTACTATATAATATTTATAATATAATGTCACTTTAATATCCTAAAACGTATCTTAAATAAAGGGTTTGTGCATTTGTATTAATTTTTAAGGACTGAATCGCGCAAATACCTTAGGAAACCGGGGATGGTTATATTAAACCATTACGTGTACACAACATTTCAGTTACATCTACATTCCGAGATCTTGGCGACCGAATTTCGTAAATGCCTAATGCGACTGTAGTATTTGCGTAAATGATGCTCTGGAGGCACCGGTGGTCCACTTGAAACTGTCATTACACTGAGGAAAATTAATATGAATCATGTACCACATACCCTCGACAAGAATGCGTTGACAACGACATCTCCAAAACAGAGTTATGTGGTTTACTTATAAATTTGTCCAATACACAACATGCATCTTTGTGCATTTCATAAACGAATGATTACGGTCATGTCATCTTTCTAACGTAAATATGGAGACTTTTGATAAAATGTACAAATTTTATACATCAGGATTCACGAGTATGTTTGTTGTTCGAATCCCGCTGCAGACCGAAGACGAAATCATACAAATCGATCTCCAATGTCACAGTTACCCTACAGGGATATGGTGCAGAAGGATCATCATCATCGTCATCATCATCAAATGTAAAAAAAAAAAATTAAAATATCCTGAAAACTAAACCGGTGTAGCACAATCGGTATTTGGCTTGTGACCGAGAAATCTCGGGTTCGAGTCCCCTCCCCTTTCCAGTGGCTCGTCGGTTTCTTTTCTTTTTTTAGCTCACCTGAGCCAAAGGCTCAAGTGAGCTATTGGCATCACTCTTCGTCCGTCGTCCGTCTGTCGTCCGTCGTCCGTCCGTAAACTTTTCACATTTTCAACTTCTTCTTCAGAACCGCTTAAAGGATTTGCATGAAAGTTGGTGTGGATGAAGTACTAGGGGTCCTCTACCAAGTTTGTTCATTTCATATAAATCCCTCAATAGGTGGCGCCACCATTGCTAAAAATAGATCTCAGAGGGTACCCCTCTTTGAAAATCTTCTTCTCCAGAACCAGTGTATGGACTATAAAACTAATGGCATCTGAGTGATCTAGAAGGATGTATGTCTAAAGTTTGTTCATATCGTTGAAATCCGATAAATAATTTTTGACGTTTTTTTTACGTTTTTTTGGACTTTGTAATTTTAATGCAGAAAAGAAGTATTTTTGTCTTTTAGTAAACATTGATGCATTAATTTGGTTTAATTTGATCATTTTTATGATGAGAAATACTACTGCGAAGAAATTTTTTCAATATTTCATTTTTTGGATTTTTTATGAATTTTCTAAGACTTTCAAGAAAAAGGGGGGTGGGACAATTGGTGTAAACATTTCACAGTTTGAACTTTTTCTTCAGAACCACTTGCTGGAATTCAATGAAACTTGGCATGCATCAAGTACTCAAGGTCCCCGACAAATGTGGTCATCTTTGTCAGGATCCATCAATAGGTGGCGCCACCACAGGCAAAAGTAGGTCAAAGAGGGTACCCTACTTTGACAAACTTCTTCTTCAGACCGGGGGCATACAGAGACTAACCGAATGCATAGGAATGATCTAGAGGGATGTGTGAAGAAGTGTTGTTATTTTTGGTTCCATTCCGAAATCAAATTTTTGACGTTTTTTCATTTTTATTTTGGACTTTGTTATTTTAATGCATTAAAGAGTTATTATTTTCTTTTAGTAAACATTGATGCATTCATTTGGTTTCATTTAATCATTTCTATGGTAAGGAATGCTGGTGTGAAGGAATTTTTTCAATATCTCGATTTTTGAATTTTTTATGAATTTTTTAAGACTTCCAAGAAAAGGGGGGGGGGACAATTTTTCATATCTTCAACTTGATCTACAGAACAACTTGAAGGATTGTGATAAAACTGGGTAGGATGCAAGTACTCATAGTCCTTTTCAAAGGTTTTGTTTTTTGTGCGGATCATCCAAATTGGTTAACAGATAATGCCACCATGTCTAAAAGTAGGTCTCACAATGGTACATATACCACTAGGTAATTGAAATATGGAGAGTAGCGGTTCAAATCCAGCTGTGGTCAAAAAAATTTTTTTTTTTTTTACACATCTAAATAAGTTTTTAGATGTTTCTCAACACTCAACATATGAAATTAGGAATTTTACGTTTAAGACTTCCAAAAAAAAAAGGGGGGGGGGGGGGGGGGGTGGCCATTTTTCACATTTTCAACTTTTTCTACAAAACTGTTTAAAGGATTTTAATAAATCTTCGTAGAAATAAGTCACTTATGATCCTCTTCAAATTCTGTTGTTTTCGTCCAGACCTCTTTACAGGTGGCGCCACCATAGTCAAGAGTAGGTCACAAAAGAGTTCCCTCGTTTAACAATATTCTTTTTCATACGGGCTGTATACAGAGACAAACAGAATGCATAGAAATGATCTAGAGGGATGAGTGAAGATGTATTGTCATTTTGGTTCCCTTCCAAAATCAAATTTTAGAATTTTTTTCGACATTTCTTTGGACTTGGTGATTCAATGCAGAAAAAAGTGTCTTATTTCCTAGTTAATTGATAATGATGATTTCTTATGGACTATTGTGATCATAATTATGGTAAGGATTGTTACTTTGAAAGAATTTTGTCAATATCGCAATTTTTGGATTTTCTATGAATTTTTTAAGACTTCCAAATGAGGGTGTATAGGAACAATTCAATCACATTTTTCACTTCTGCTGTTATACCACATGAAAGATTTTAATGAAACATGGAATACATGAAGTACTAAAAGTCCTCTATCAATTTGGTAAATTTCATCCAAATTGGTTAACAGATAATGCCACCATGTCTAAAAAGCAGTTCTCACAATAGTACATATACCACTTGGTAATTGAAATATGGAGAGTAGCGGTTCAAATCCAGCTGTGGTCAAATTTTTTTTTTCATTTCTTTACACATCTAAATAAGTTTTTAGATGTTTCTCAACACTCAACATATGAAATTAGGCAATTTTAAGTTAGATCTGGACAATATTTGAAACAATTGTTGTTCATGACCCAGACTTGAAATCAGTCAACAAAAGGCCCCACCTAAAGAAAATGACTAACTTGTTGCCCTGAATGACTTCTTGCAGAGACAAAGGAAATGCTTAATATCAAAATCACCTGAATGGATGTGCAAAAAAGTGTTGTTTTTTATTCTAGCCTGAAATAAAATTTGACATATTTTCAACATCTGTGTTGACTTGATCACATTAATGCAAAAATAAATGAATTTTTCCTTCATGCATGACTGATAATATAGGTACTCAGGTGAGCGATATAGGCCCACTTGGGCCTCTTGTTTTTTTTTCGGATAACTCAGAGGTTCCTTAGTCTCGTTCAAATCAAACGCTCGGCTGCCTCCGTAAATGTCCGGCGAGCGAGAGTTTACGGAGATAATCGAGCGTCTGGTTGAACGGAACTAGAGGTTTCTCGGTAAACGTGGCACGTTAAAGATCCCTCTCTGCCGTTGCATAGGTCTAAAATTCTGCGCACTGCATTAAGCAAAAGACGTCACTATAAAAGTCAATCTTATTAAAACACGACTTGTACTCCGTTCCTCTACGATTCTCTCCATGTACAAGATCTTACAACTGCCGATTCGAGGTCATCTCAGGATGACCTTCCAGTACAGTCGATCAGAATTTGAGTTAGAGAGATATTTTTGGCGTTATTAAGTATATAAACGATGCCGAAAGATCTCTAACTTAAATTCTGATTGGCTGTACTGAAAGGTCAACATTTCATCCTGAGATGACCTCCAATCGGCAGTTGTAAGATCGTGTACATGGAAACGATGTACAAGTTGCCTTTTGATAAGATTGCCATGAAAGCGCATTGATTTTCGGGCAGACAATCAGTGGATTTGTATGTGTGTGTGTGTGTGTGGGCATGTGTGTGTTTAATCATTTTTCCTCCGTTATTAAACTATGTAGCCGTTATCAAATAATAATAAAAACAAAAACCAAAACAAAACCCCCAAAAAGCAAACAAACGAACTTAAACAAAACAAAGCAAGGGAAAAAAATAAAAACATAAAAAACCCCTAAAACCAACAAACAGACTGAAACACTTCTAAACATTCTGAATATAAATACTCTAGTGTTCATATTAAAAATTCTTTAAAAAGTTGCGAACCTTGCATTTTATTAAATATTTTTATCCTTAGTATATCCATTTTGTCATCAAGCCGGACAGGCCGTCATCTTATCGCTTGAAATACTCTCTTATCGTATGCAGCCACACGATGTAATTAGATGGGGTGATTAGGACGTTAGTTTATACATGATTATTATATACACTACAAACATGGTGATGGAAAAGGAATATACCTGACATAGGAAGATGATGGAGGGAATTCTTACCACAATGTTATTGGTATTGAACTTTATGGCTGAAACAGGTAATGGATTACGTTAACAAATATTTGTAACTTTTAATTAATCTCCGCTAGCCTGGGCGGCATCCGCCTATTCTCGTCTCTTCTGGAAAGAGGATAAAACTGACGAACTGCATGCTCTTCCTATCTCTGGGAAGCAGAAAGTTGACCGTCATCCTGGTCTTGGCTTGCACAAATTCTTTCTGTCAAGAAATGCACACACAGTATAATAAGTAATATTTTACGTATTGACTTAGAACCACCCAAATGTCGGAAGCCATCTTTGTGTTGTGCGCTGGAGGGGCAGACATGGTGAGAAAGTTGCACATTCGCTCGAGACACAACTGATCGGGTTCGATTCCCGACCTATGCCACTGTGTCTATTATTTCTAACATCCATGTCGCAATATAATGTTACTGATATATGATTTACTAAAATTGATAAGTGACAGTATAAGAAGAGATAGTCAGAAGTCCCCCTATCTTGTGTGTGTGGGTGGGGGGGGGGGGGGAGTGTTATCATGTGGTGCCCTTTTAAATGATTTTTTTTATAGCTTTGATACAGAACACTTTTTATATGTCCCCTACTGTTTACGTTTTTACATCTAGATGTGTTTTACTCCTTTTCCATTTAGATGCCGTCTTACTGCGGTGTTACTCTTGCCCGCTTACTACCGAGGAAACAGTCAGAAACTCCAACCTTCAGTGCCTGAGTAACGGTTACAATGTCTCATGTGACGTCATTAATGTAAGTGATTCGTGCTCTATCAACCATTACTGCCTAGCTCGCCTTTAATATGTGTAAACGAAGAAAAAAAGCTGATTTTGAAAATTTTTCTAAAACTATAAAAGACCTATATTGTAATGAGGAATATCTCTGTGACCTATTCGTCATGTAATTATGTCGATTTGAGATATATTAATATCAAATAATTTTCTGACAAGTCGACATGGCATTTGAGAGGTCGACATCATTTTCTGACAAGTCGATATGACATTTGAGTGGTCGACATAAATAGGTCGACCTAATTTTCTGACAAGTCAACATGACATCTGAGAACAAGTTGGCGGCAGAAAAATGCCAGCATACTTCTGATGTATTACATGATGCACTGCATTTGCCTTCACTCTTGCTTAGACTTGTCATCATCATACACTTTCCACCAATCATGTTTATCCCAACTGTAACCTATTTGCCTTTCACAATTGTCCATGATTTTATAATCTTTATGCATCTCAGTTTTATCTTTTAAGAAATGAAGACACTGCTAAAATCGTAAAACGTCTCGGCATATATTCCAAAAATATTCATTCTAGATCCATTAAATTTAAAACATCACGCAACGTCCCTGATAAAAAAAATGGTAAGCGTACTTCCGAACTTTTGTTTTCTCTTTCCTTCTTTTTTTCTTTTCTTCTCTTTTTTTTTTTCCTTGCTGTTTTGAAGCACCCCAATATTTGCCTATATTATGTAAATGTTTTGATTTGTTTCTGTCATTATTATCTATTGTACAATTTTCTCCCATAGAGTCGGTGTTTCACTCGTGTTATCGGTAGCGCTTTGGAGAAAGGCTGTACATCAATTACTAATTGTCACGTGGGGAATGAGTACCTGTGCTGCGGGACCAAGTACTGCAACGGCGGTCATGGCATGTGTAAGAAAAATAAATATTAGAATATATGTACGTTATAATTCTGTGCACCAGATGCGCATTTGCACAACTTATGTCTCTTCAGTGATGCTCATGGCCAAATGATTGGAATTCTAATAATATATAAATATTTGAAGAGCAGGGTTATAACCAAAGTGGCGAGAAAAGTGAGTCAAAAATCAATCAAAAGACAGAGCTATGCATGGCAGAAGTAGTGGAGTTCATTACTTAAATTGTATATTTAGGATAACATTATCAAATACATGTAAAATATTTATAGATAGGTGGAGGTCGTAGATGGTCTTTGCATGGAAAAACTATTAATGTTTATAAATTTTCAGATATTTATTGATAAAAATAGAGATGGGGCTAAAAAGAGGAAGACCGATTAGTTACCATAAACAGACATTCATTTTCAAATTTAGGCATAACATTGAATGCAGAACTTTTCTGCTTTATGATTGTTCAAACTGTTTAAATCTATCAATGAAAAGATTTTGATATTTGATTCAAAACTTGTTGTTGTTGAACAGATCAGCAGACCGGATATGGAGAGGAGTGTAATACGAATGCCGACTGCGTGCAACAGGAACCGGATATGGAATGCATACCCAAAGTAGTCGGAAGCTCTAACCATGTGTGTATGTGTCTACCCGGTCGACGACGTCAGAAGGCAATATGTTTACCAAGTATGTATGCTTACAAACGAAATACTAGATATGAATAGAAGACGTTTTAGCATTTAAATGTTTTGTGTCGTCTATGTTTGGGACATTCTAGGCGGATACGGCTGACCAAGCAGGAGACATTAAATTCCACCTGATTTTCAAGTATCTATGCTATTCCGCTATGGTATATTACCGTGAGTGCCATAATGATCTATCGTTTCAGACGCGAATCCAGAAATTTTGTCGAGAGGGAGTCCCCAATGAATTTGCCGAGAGGGGATCCACCCATCTTTTGTATGTAGCTTACTTATCTTACATTGAAAATTAACAAGAAAAGTAATTCTTGAGAGTGAATGCAGATCCCCGGTCCACCCCTCTGGATCCGCGCATGCGTTTGCTTATTTCGTATTTGACATTAAGGATAAAGTTCAAATATTTGTTTCTCGGGACCCGTCACCGTACTGCTTTCATTACTCAGGAGATATTCTTAAATTATTGTTTCTTAGTAATTTTCGTGCGGTGCAAAACCTTCCCCTTCATTGTCCTGTATTTCGTTTGCTTTTAAATTTCAATTTGAAAATAAAACTAACATATTTTCTGCATTCATTTTCATTTCAGATGGTATATCCGGTATGTCGTCACATTCGTTTGGCTGCCTTCTGGTAGTTATAAACACCCTATTAAGAATTCCAAGATTATTGTAAAATTAGTACCTACATCTAGTTAATAAACTGTATAACATTCAAGTACAAAATCGTTATTACTTTCATCACTTGTATGTGTAGATTTATTCAATGCATTACGCAATCAGAAAATCTTATCGTCGTCTTCCATGCCCATAGGCACGTTACGAAATGAAATGAATGTTAAGGTCCCCCTTTTT
This sequence comes from Pteria penguin, assembly GCA_035048485.1. Classification (NCBI taxonomy): domain Eukaryota; kingdom Metazoa; phylum Mollusca; class Bivalvia; order Pterioida; family Pteriidae; genus Pteria; species Pteria penguin. The sequence goes on along the minus strand of CM068582.1, from coordinate 27,307,650 downwards.
TTTAAATGCTTCCTACAGTATTGTTTTCAACAGTACACTCCAACTTCCATGATTGTACCTCCCCAAGCAATCTGATTAAAACCATATCTTCAGTCCGCTTCTCTATTTATCCCATCCGCTATGGGACAAATAGAGAAGCGGAATAAAGAGATTGCTCCACAAGAAAAGTAGGTGGGAATTCCATTTATGGAATTCATTCCAAAAGAATACTTATTTGTTCTCTCTCATGCTAACACTGTCCTTAAATTGGTACTTTGGCTAACTTTTTCGGCCACTTTATTTTAAGTCTGCTCTTCAAATAACTATATTAGAATTCCAATTATTCGGTCATGAGCACCAGTAGTCGAAATGCGTGCCTGATACACAAAATTATAACATATATGTTTAATATTTATTTGTTTAGATGACTTCTTTTCACTGCACATGAGCTGCTTTTCGTTTCCACTTAATAATAAGATTCACTACACCATTGACTCGTCTTCGTTTAGATATAAGATTTTAAGGAGTTTATGATATTATATTATAGCAAAAATGATGTCGCACGAATACATCAGAAGTGATTTTCTCGCAAAAGTAAAGTTAACCGATATATGGGCGATTTACAGAGCTAAAGAAAACATGGTCCAAAAAAGGTGAAATTAATACATAAATGTAATTTATGATATAACAATATATTGGGCAACAAATTTCACTACTATCATAACGGTTTGGTTTTTTTGCAGAACAGCGTTATATTATATTACTAAACATTATAGTATTATATACTAAACACTACAGTACCATCACATACGTTTAAATCTTCAATAGCTGCTTAGCCTATTTTTTAACATCAATTTTCTTATAAATATATGTAACTTTCTAAGACATATTCTAATAAATTCCCGTTTATCTAAATACATAATTCAACATGTACTGTAGCTCTTCAAAATGCATACACGTTTTTGTAACAATTCCTAGAAGTCATTTTAATGATCTCGAATGAACGAAAATTCTTTTCTATTAATTGTCTAAGAGAACACTCTATTGCGATCTCTTCTTATAGTAACTCCTCTTCCTGCGCCCTATAACCCAACCACTTCCGTGTTGTTGTTTCCTTTTCAATGTAGCTTGAAACTCAAAACAGCCCAGTTCTACTCCGCTTGTAGGATCCCTGGCACGAACGACAACTGTGTAATCTCCCTGAAGGAAATCAAGGATTGAAATATCATGTTGAATAATTGACAAATGTGTCAGGCAGGTCCTGAGAGAGAGAGAGAGAGAGAGAGAGAGAGAGAGAGAGAGATGTTGATATTCTGGACTTCTTCTTATTACCCCACGATATATAACCCCAAGTCTACCATATGTATTGCGGTCAGAAAATCGATTAATGCAAGCAAAACAAAAAAAAAAAGCCCATCCAAACATATCTTTTATTAGAATTCTCTGACTGTAATTTCAGTCAAGATTTGTATGAAACAACCAAAAAGATGGAAAGTGAGTCTTACAAAGAAAGGACAATAACATCAGTTTTGAATAAAAAAAATTATCAGTATGCCTTGTTCAATGCGACCGATTTACAATACATGTACTAAGTAGTTTAACGACAAAAGTTGCTCAGACTTACATCAGCAATGAAGCTCACTGCCCCACTGAGTTCTGGCAGATGGTAAAGATAATTATCTATGGTAACATTCTGTACACTTATTGGACAGCGACTGAAGATACCAACAGTACTAAACATCTGCTTTATTTGGCGACCAAGATCTCTCTGGGCTTCCCGTGATCCTTTGGTTAAATCGTCAACGATAGAGCATCCGTCTAATATACTGTAATAAAGTGTATTTGTTGAAAAAATTCAATAAAACTTATATGAAAAAAAAGACAATGTAGACTAAGGAAATTGCTTTATTTTCCTTGCGTATTGCATCAGACTTTTGTCAAAAAGGAAGTGCAATGTGTGATTCGTTAAACTTTCACTTATATCCTATTTGACCATTTCTGCTGAAAGTCATGGTGAAAAATATCCAAATATCCGAGGAGGAGTAAGTATCTCCTCCTAGGCAAGCTACATCTGCCATTCTACTACTCTATGTCTTACCAGCTCCCTAGTGTTCCTATACAAGGTATATGGACATCGCCCAGCTGTGTATGCCTGGTCAAGTTGAACTCCAGAATGGCTAGGTCAATCTGCTTAAGGACTTCTGCGGAGAAGGATATAGTCATGTCACCGGGAGTCACTACTGGCATTGGACTTATGTCCACAGATTCTACTTTCAACGCTCTGTTTGTTAGATCTGTCGCTATAAGAGAAGAAGTATTTCTTGTAGCACAGCTTACTTTCAGTGTTCAACAAGAGTTGTCAGAAGACAACACACCTCAACGGTGGCAACCAAATTTAAATTGCAAAAAGCTTTTGTAACTGGTCAATCTTCAAGGTCATGGTCAAAACGTAAAAACATTGATACGTATTGATAGGTCTTGTCACAAGGCATACACACATGAAACTCTAAGCTCTATCTCTTACTGTTTATAGGTTACGACCAGGGTTAAAGTTTTTAAAAGTAGGTCAAACTTATAGGTCTAGGTAGTAAGGTCAAACATTTTGGTACCCAATGAAAGGCCTGGGCACAAGGAATAAACATGTGAAATATCAAAGCACTGTCTCTAATGTTTTAAAAGTTTTGTCTACGGACGACGACGACAACAACAACGACGACCCGGGGATGGGGGTTGGGGACAAGACAATAGCTCTTCAGGCTAGAAAGGGAAGAAATGCAGTGTAGCACATTGTAATCCCAAACCTTGCCGTTATAAAGGAACTTTGACACTTTGAATCTCTAACTGTGTCTTTTACACAGGAAGATACATCCATCATGATATTGCTGAGATAGTTGGTTCATTATGACGTCATCTAATTATGACGTTATTTGCCCACATAAAAATGCCCACATCGAGAACAATGCATTTGATAAGTGACTAAACGCAAACCGTGACGGATTTTAAATGTTGTCTTTTTTTTTGTTGAGAAATTACGTATTGCAAGTGAACTTTAAATCATAACTTCAAGAAACCCAATTAAATGAAAGTCATGAGCATTCCTCTCTATTTCACGTATTACAGGATAAAGTGACCTTGACATGTGAATTCTCTCTGTCAAAATAATAAGTTTCCACGAGAAGCCCTAAAATTCAAATGTGAAGAATAGATATTTCTCGCACCGGAGATCGTCTAGTCCCGTTTTTTATCAGTACTGGAAAATTCTATCCGGAACACTTTGTATCCTTCCGCGCGTCGTCTGCATTGTTTACAAACAAATGAAACATGGCGACTCACGATTTTTGCGTCGGAGAGATAGTCAACATTGTGTGTTACCGTTAAGTTTAATGTTGAAAAATCCTATCAAAATATAAAGTTTCTTCATGCATATCATGGTGTTTTACTTTATTGCGGCGGACTATCTTTTTATTCAATCAGTGTTTCGGCCATCAAAGGAAGTAAACAAAAACGTTGAAAATATCTATAGCCTACATTGAGCTGCCGAGGTGCGAGAAAAATAATCAAGCACTAGTTTGAGTTCCAGATAGAAAAAGATCAGTCTCGGGCTGGATGAATCATCATATCTTAACCTCGGCTAACGCCTCGGTTGAGATTTGTTGATTCATCCAACCCTCGACTGATCTTTTTCTATCTGGAACTCAAACTAGTGCTAGATTCTATTACTCTTCATTATTCCCCCGTGACCATGACCCAGACCGATTTTTCAATGCTTGTTTTACGTCACACCGATGGGAGATACCGCCATTAACTGCGGTCCTAATATTTAGGGAGGGAATAAAACATATTCCCGCGAAAATGACGTAAAGAACAATGGTACGTTATTGTGACGTCATAAGGTTGCTAACTCCAATCGATGTTACTTACTAATAATACACAAGCGCCACCTAACGGACGGTACCTCCCATTATTTCCCCTATATAGTGAAGGCATCTGCCTTATGCAATGCACTGAAATTCAGACCCTTGAAAATAACCCAGAGCAGTGAGGGATATTCTATGTCTACTGTGACCTGGAGCTTCGTTTTTACGGTGTAATCCGAAAGTCAGGATACCCATGGGCCACCTATAAATCTCCAACTCGGAACTTTTGGCAGCTACGATTATTGTGATTTACCAGCACACCTTTACGTACAAGCATTATAGCCTAATAAGAGGATATATATTTATAACTCGAAGTTTAACCGAATATGAAGGACTTGAACACCCTTCCTTAGCTTATCCGCACAACCCAATCGAAAGCTGACAACGAGCAAATTAAAAATAATTTTCGAATGTATATTACAACATACTTTTGTACGATTGGTATTTGATAATTTCAGAAAAAAGGTGGCTCAGAGGAGACAGCAGGAAACAAAAGAACTTCACTTCAAGTACACCTTCACACTTGCTCGAAATATCTTTAAACCATGAGCATTAGGCTTCAGAAGAGCTAGGGAGTAATGTTCAGCGCTACGCCTAATACTGATTTTACTCACAAAAAATATTTTACGTTAGTTATTCTTTATAGTTAGTAAATTTTATGAATTAAATTTTTATTATTACACTATACTTACAACATGATTTCCATGAAAATTGTGTATATTCAGATCGCACAGCAACCAAGAGTGATAGCAGAATGAAACTCTTCATCTTGTGAAGGTGCAGAAAGGGTCCAATACTCCCTGAAAGCAGACTGAGACATACTGTCTTTGGTTATATATACCAGCAGGGTATCAAACTCAGGGTACGAAGTCCGCAGATTTCACGCACACTACTGATATTGATTAGATCATCCTAGCAACGCTGGAACAAAACTTACAAAAAATCGATCATGACCAGTGCAAAAGATATTTACTGTATCAAAGTCCAAACTTTGAAGGGTGCACATAACAAGATATCTAACGCAATCTGTGCCATGGGGGATGAATTTTTATGTACTGTTCTGCCTTTTCTTCTATTTTTCGGTTTAGCTCGCCTGAGGGTGAAGATTCTAAGGATCTATTGTAAATACTCTTTGTCTGACCCCAGTTTTTGTTTCATACCGGTATTCTGTCATCAGCTTTTTACATCTTTTTGGACTCTGTTGTTTTTGCAAATTTTCAGGTGTTTTCGTTGATTTTTTAATGCATGAGTGTTTTAAAGTTGTGTAATGTTGTTGTTGGTTCAGTTTTGAAATAAAAAGAAAAGAATACTTTCACTAGAGAACATTCTGATATACTGATTCTGATAATTTTTTTCAAGTGCTCATGGCGCTTTTTCCCTAGAAATCTTCGACCATCCAGGAAAAATAAATGCGTCATCATTTAAAATGCCGTTTTCAATGCAAATACTATAAACTACCAATTTATGGTCCCCCCTCTTTCTAAACTTTAAGAAAACAAAAACAAAACCAGAAATTTACTACTTCTTTGGTGTTTCTGACTTTATTGTTACTTACCCCGCGGAGGGTTTGACTTATTGTTATACCTTGTTTTACTGATGTTATGTGACTGTGACACTTTCTACACAGTGTTTATTCACATTCATGTATATACACAGTGCTGAATTATATTGTTTCATCTGTATGTCAGGGCATTCACGGCGGATGTGGCTAGCCAAACAGGAGACGCATACTCCTCCCGGGCACCTGGTCTCACCTCTGAAATTCAGGGGTCCGTGAATGTCCACTGCGGTACATTGTTGTTAGTGCCATAGTCATGTGACACCAGTTATTTTCGTATTTTACAACATATTTTACTTAATTTAAAATACTTTAGAATTAACGATTGCTTTTAGGTACATGGTGATGGCATCTGCCCGATGCATTGCACAGAAATTTAGACGTTTACAAGCAAAGAACCCAATCAAAGTAGTGAAAGGTCTTTTACATGCCAAAGACAGAACACCGACGAACTCTAGCCCGGACCTTTCGGTCGCGAGTCAAGTACGCTGGATCAACAAATGATGTATCACCATTCAAAACTTGTTAATATACAATACAAACCTTTTTCTCGAGAAAAGTTTGGAAAAAGGACTAATACTGATATTTTCAAGAAATCGAACCCAAAGTCGATAGAATTCAGGTCCAGATAGACTTTAATACTGTGGGGTAGTATTGAAGTATTAGCATTTTTCTGATACATATATCAATCACTCAGTTCATCTACATTATTTACAAACCAAACTTCAGATTAGTAATGTGAATCGATTCGGTGTCACGGATGTCATTCGGTTGTTGATCATTTTTTTTTATCGTAATGATTGACGAGTTAAAAAGGGATCATCAACATGATCCAGTCAAGTTTTCCGCATAAATCCCAAACTTAAAATCTCGAAACTGTTTATTAATGCTTTTTTAACATACATGTAAAGCTTAATCATATAAAGCACTATTAGTTACTTGTTTGAAGTTCTCATATAGACCCTTTAGACGTTACTGTAGGACTAACATTTTGGTTGGCAAGATGATAACTGTTCCCGCAATATGACGTCAGAGACCATCTTTTATATGACGTCAAAATTTTTATGGGAAACGTTATCATTTGCCAACCAAAATGTTAGTCACGCAGTAAAAGCAAAGGGTCTGTTCAAGAAAAAGTTGTTCGTGAAACGAGTATTTGATCATCAAGGTAGAACTGTATCAGGAAAGTAAACGTTTGTCGTTGAGCAGCAAGGATATAATTTCAATGGCAGCGTGACTGTGGAATAATACACGGCAGACATGACTACCCAGAATGAGATGCTTACTCTTCAGTGTCATTGTGGCTGTGGAATAATACACGGCAGACATGACTACCCAGCATGAGATGCTACTCTTCACTGTCATTGTGGTTGTGGAATAATACACGGCAGACATGACCACCCAGCATGAGATGCCACTCTTGTGTGTCATTGTGGTTGTGGAATAATACACGGCAGACATGACCACCCAGCATGAGATGCCACTCTTGTGTGTCATTGTGGCTGTGGAATAATACACGGCAGGCATGACTACTCAGCATGAGATGTTTACTGTTTGGTGTTGTCATTGCTGTGGAATAATACACGGCGGACATAACTACCCAGCATGAGATGCTTACTCTTCAATATCATTGTGACTATGGAATAATACACGGCAGACATGACTATCCACCAATGAGATGCTTACTCTTCAGTGTCAGTGTCGCTGTGGAATAATAAACGGCAGGCATGACTACACAGCATGAGATGGTCACTTCAGTGTCAGTGTGGCGCCTGATCTCATCATCCGCGTTTTCACTTACTTTAGAGTATAGGACTGCCTTAACCTTATTGCTTACTTTGCATTGATGTAGTGTCGTCTGCAGAAATTGATTTAGGGATGGTTACGAATATAGCCGGTTTATTGTCATAACGTTCGAGCCAGTCTCATACCTTACACTGACATTTTATACAAGAACAAGGAAATGCCAATTACCAATAAGTGTTCAACAATTTTATACTAGAACTTTACAGTACATATACCTATATAATATCAGTAGTAGAAAAATAAAATAATCTGTTATTAGAAAGTATTTATTATTAGGTAAGATGCATACTATGTTATAAGCTTAATTGCTATTAATTTGATTTCAGGAATATTTGATATATGAGTATTGTCTGTTCGTATGTGTGCAATGTATGTATGTATGTTATATGTTTAATACAGCAGTCTTAATCAGGTTTGAGGGTATATTGTTTATTTTATTAAGAGGGACAACATTTGAAAGACGAACAAACCGTCTTCGCAAAAATTTTGTATATAGGGGAAATTGTACAGAAAAGTATGCAATTCTTGATTACTTCTAGATAGTGATTCAGTATGTTGCCTCCATTTCTAATTCCTCTCTCCTCAGAAATACCTATTAATGTGTGTTTTTGTTCTTCTGTCTGTCTGTCTGTCTGTCTGATTTGATATGTATTTAATTATCGAAAGTGTAGCTCCTGTTATTCTACTTGTACAATTACGTAGTATATCGGGTAATCCCAGTTTACATTTGACATCAATCTGTACAGCTTACATATGTACAATATGTAATATTTCACAGCAGATATTATCATCGAATTAAACAGAGAACACCTATGTCATCGGTAAAAAACGATAAAACCGAGGTGTGGCTAACCGAAAGACGTGGCCTCGTTGTTTTAGGATAATGCTATAAGTAAATATTTACCATGCCATTATTTACAATATAAGCAGAGAAAAAATGAACATTCTTGCAGCCAAAAAGGTGACAGAAACTTTGGCAGATCCAAGCTCTGGGGTATTACTGAGGTTGTAGCCCCTACCATCTTTTGTAATGGAAAAGTTTACTTATTGAATAGACCATGAATAAAGGCTTCTCTAAGAATCATGATATACTTTGCCAGAACAAAGTCCCCAGTACGGTTCAGTATTGATGACAGCCACATCATGTTGTCCATGCTGCAAGGTTATAGACGTTAATTTCTCGATTTTCAAAGTAAAGACTTCGTTTAAAAATATAAAGTATAAAATGCCTCTCTGTTAGTATTTGTTTTAATTTGAAGTGAACCTATTAGCGTACTGTGTCTGATAAGAGTCGAGTAAAGTACAAACGTTCTGTCACCGATATGCCAGTTATTTTCCATAAGTGGCGCGAACATATAAACTTGACAAGTATTTCTACGTATTAAAATATGTCAAGGTGTGTGATACTTATAACACAAAGCAAGTATGTCAATATTTATGGTAAACTTGTACATTATAACTACAAGTTCTAAATTACTGATTATAATAATTATTTTGCGTTCGGACACATTCATTATGTGTTGGCATTTTTATCTTACATGTTAACAAAAAATAAGTACATGATGACATAATTAACTTGCACCCACAGGATAGAAGTATGTTGTCAAAACAGATATATATATTCGCTAACAGATACATACACATTAATACTTGAAATTCGATTATTCGAAACGCAACTATTTTTAGCATGTTAAGGAGTATATTGTTTATTTTTCCTACAAGAGGGACTACATCTAAAAGAAGGTAAAAACGGACAAAAACGGAATAAAGAATGTCTTCGCAAAAACTTCGTTATATATGGAAAATCGTACAGAGAAGCCTGCAATTCTTGGCCACCGCTAGATGGTGATTCTGTCTGTCGCCTCCATTTTAAAATTCCTCTCTCTTCGGGAGTACCTATGAATAAATGAAACAGAAATGAAGTTTTAATCGACTATTTGCGAAACAGAATGTGACAATATTCAAAACAAAAAATAAAATAACTATGATTTGATTGAGCCTCCCAGCCATCGAACGACACCAGATAATACTTACCGGTAGAGACCAGCGATTCTTGAGAAACTTTGACCTTTTAGCTTCTTCTCCGTCAGAGGTTTCAAGTTCTTAACTTAGAAAAAGTGTTTCTGGTTCCATGCATCCTAAAATCAATTTGTCTGATAAAGTTTAACTTTAAGACACAGAACAAACGTTAAGCTACAAACCTGGTACTGTGTTGTCCAATACAAACCCCACAACGCCGCCAACAAACATGGAAGTTTTCAAAAGAACCAGAATTACCTGATCCAGTTCATCATTTCCTACAATTAAATCAAGTGCAAGAAACTGAAAAGCGACAAGAATGGAAGATTTGTCAAATGTATTCAATTATGTGAAATTTAAAAGGGCTTCTGCAGGGTTTTAATTCAACACCATATCATGTTAATAAACATGTATGGTGACTTTGTTACAGGGACTTTGTTACAAATCATTCATTCGGACATCGTCGACCATTTTCTGCGTAAAAACCTCGGCAGTCCCTGGTAGCCATCATTGAAAAATAGTTCCTGTAGTCATAGACGCTCGCATGTGTACCAGACAAATAGGTCAGTGTTTGGCGTGTAATGAAGACGGTGGAAGGTTTTTACAATTCAACGGACCTTAATTAAACAGTAATTCGAAACTGTTGCAGCTTTAATTACTTTCCTTGACATAGATTGTGTAATGAATTACATTCTACATCGCTGATATATTACTAAGTATAATGCCGAAAACCGATCGATGCATGGAAACGATGTAAGTCATTCCGCCGAGTGACGTTCGACTCTTTTACGTAGGTGCGAGTAAAGGGCAAGGTTGTTCCGAATGACAAATCCCCATTTCGTTAGTAGCGGAATAAACTGGAACCCTGACTAGCCAAGGATGAATTGCTACAATGACTTCTAAGCAATACTTTACTCATTCGTTCACAGAGGTCTCTGTTTTGGAAGAAAGGTGTTGGTTGCGTTTATTTACCTCTCGCTTTAACAAAAACTGTCATATTACTATTATCTACCATTGTAAACTCACCTGTCTTGATGGCACCAGGAGAGGAATCGAGATATCTGGGAATCATAAGTCCTAACAACAGACTGAGACCTATAATACACAGGTTCCTCCCGGACGACAGATTTACGAACTGCAAGTTGGACAGACCGACTGACGTCACCATACCAAAACTCATGACCACGATCCCTCCCAGAACTGGCTGTGGCATCATGGTCATTATAGCTCCAAACTTCCCGAACACACCACTCAGTATGAAAATGATGCCAGCGGCCACAAACGCTACTCGACTAGCTACCTGGAAAGGAGATTTACATAGAATTTACCTGGAAAACAAATATAGCAGTTAAAAACGAAAATAAGTACTACCTGGAAATGAAATGTAGAAATGTTATATGCATTACTGCTTTACCCAGCCGCTGAAAAAAAACTACCTGAACTATAGATTGATTGGTTTATTCTTATGTATTGTAAAATTTGAAATGATATCACCTTTTAAATTATTTCAATAATTTTTTTTATTTCACCCTGCAATGCAGATTAATACATTACTGTTAAAAATGGCCTGAAAAGGGTACTATAATCGGAATTTTCTGTGTTTGTCAGTAACGTATGTGATCAAGAAAACAAATAAGAAGTTCCGGTTGTATAGCACTCTATCTTATACATCTGGTTGGAACCTATAAAATGGCCAGCATTTACGGAATAAATACTGAAAAATCAGAGATGAACATAAAATATGTTGAGAATAAAAATGAATAAGTAAATAAATAAATAAAACAAAATAAAATAAAATAAATAAATAAAATAAACAACTAACATTTAATGAATAAATAAATAAAAAACATGAAAAAATTAAAACCAAAAAACAGTCACGAAGCATTAAACAAAACACAAAACACGTTTGTATATACTTTAATATAGGACGTTAATCGACAGTGAAGCAAAAAGGCAAATTAAATTGAATTTTGGCTTCGTACCTTAGTAAATCCTATTGCGCCTACATTTTGGCTATAAGATGTTGTCGCTCCACCTGACCCCACTGCACCGGAAATTAAGCTGCCAAATCCTTCAATGGCAATGCCTCTGTTTACAGCATGCGCTGGTGGTGGTATCTCCCCAGATATTCTAGCGCATGCGTAGTAATCACCTACTGATTCTATGATGGAGGTCAATGTCGCTGCAAGCATACCCATGTAACTAGCTGCACTTAAGGTAGGCATTCCCCATTGCCCTGAATATGAATAGAAAAACCCCAAAATATTTCTGATGAACAAATACACACTTTTAGAATATACCATTAGAATTACCACATTTGAAACGTTAATACTAAAGAAAATTCACAAGAACATAATTCTAATAATTTTGTCTGAAAGACTTCTAGATGCCACGTTTGACGTTTATCGTAAAGGAAGCCTTTATCCACTGAGTTATGCTCAATATCTTCAGTCAGGCTGAAACTAATATCTCTTTTTCTCCAATGTGAGTTATAAAAATGTGGTATTCTTATTTATATAAAATATTGATTTTTCTCACAATACTTAAAACATTATTTCGTTATTCTGTCTTTTTATTATTACAACTCAAAACACTCATCTGTAAAAATTCATTGTTTTCCCCTATATCTATAGTATTTGAGCATACTGACCTCTTTCTATGAGATATATAATATTTAAACAGAATGTTGATAGAGAGTACATTCGAGACACCTCGGCATTAGTCTAAATCTGCACTTTGCGTCATATTTCATGTATTGAAAATAGATGCATAATGTTACATACGAATTTCCTAATGATGGTTTATGTACAAATTTCACATCATAATGGGGGCTTATGATAACAAAAGATTCAATAATAAATAAATAGACAAACAAATAGATAAATAAATAAATATTGTCACTTCAATGATGCTTATGTCGAAAATGTGAAATACAGCCAATTAATAAAGTGATAAATAGATTAGTATACAAATGAATAATTAAATAACTAAAACATAAATAAGTGAATAAATAGATAAATAGATACATGGATACATGAATACTAGTAGCATGTATACATCATTGAAAGGTATTACCTGGATAGGGAAAGAAAAACCATTTGGCGTTATCAAGCACGTGTACATTGGTGTCAGTGCGAGCTTTGTACTCTAAGTCTCCATGGTTACTGGAGAAAACATTTGTAGCAGTCAGTATACCACAGACCAGCCAGGCTATCAATACTGCTAGTATTACCTGAAGAAGTAAGATGAAAGGTCACAGGCCAATTGTTAAAGCAAAATATATTTGACCTTTCAACATTCTTTCCATATTTATGTAGCAATTGTTTCTTTCTCACCTGTATATGGTATCTGTATATCTCAGCTTAGTATAGTGCCAAGATACCGAGCGGTAGTCAATAAATAAATCCATTATACTAGACAAAATAGAGATAGATATAGGCTATTACGGACCCATGGAAGAGTCGAGAGCCATGGACGGGTAAGCATCCCCTGCTGATCGCTCATGACGGATACGCAGCCTGATCACCATATGATGACTTCATATCGATGAAATTCCTTTTTTACAAACCATTTTCTCATACAGATGCGAGAAATCTTTTGGTAGGCTATCTATGAACTCATCAAAAGAGTCATTGTACTTTGGAAGATATCAAAGAAGTCTGCAATGGAAGTAGTTTGCACAACCAATGGCATCAAATTCAATCTAATTTGGACTAATGAATGTTTGCTACATGAATGTTTACTGAACGGCACAAAAAGCAATAGATTTGGTAAGTAACATCAGGTACATTTAGTAGTTTAGCAGCAAAACGTCGCCAATATTCGGTGTGGACATGTATTTGGATTTTGTTTCTCTGTAATTGGTCTTACAACAAAACTTTCATGAGGACATAATTCCGAAGAAGTAATTGAATATAACGGCAGTAAATTTGGCATAATGCTTTACACAACGCTTACTTTTCGACTAGTAACTAATATAATGAGCCAGGTATCCAAGTTAGTATAAATATAATAGATAAAAACTCCATTGGTTATCTTGTATATTGCGTTTAATCTCTCCGATCATTTCCCGATTAGAATGTCGTCTATCAATTCTCAAGTGCTAGGCGTTTACCAGAGTTACATCCCTAGAGTGTACCCACATAAATAAGACACGTAGCATTTGCTGTCAAAATGCAGTGATAACGGTTGAGTAGGTTTGTCAAAAGAGCTTATTTTTCTTTCTAATGAAATCACATTATAACTCAATAAAATGAATAAACCAAATCCGAATGTAGACATTACTGAACAAGGTTATCACACTATGAGTTTGTCGAACTTTTAAAAAAGAAAGTTTGAAATGTAAAGTACCGGGAGCATTTTGAATACGGGATATTTTGCAGTGTAACACCCGCGTTTCCTCTGACATGCCGGAAATGGAACGTTGACGTTTCGTAGATAAAGTGAAAACAGAACAACGAGGAACAACGTCCTACAAGCAGAAAACAAATTGCTGACATTTATCTATAAACATGAACTTATAGAATCGATACATTGATGATGTAAACCTTGACTACATTATAGATGAACTTCGACTGAAAAGACAAATTGATAAGCCTTACTGTAATGTGCCTTAATTTCTCGTACACCATAGATATGTTAAGCAAATTTCTAGAACTACAGAAGGGGCATAAATAGTTTATCTTTAAGAAAAAAAAACATAAAAAGTGAAAAACAAATATAATATCTTTTATCTGTACATCATTTCTATGCCAAATTACTGATAACAGTAATAAGTTTTTAGTCGTATCGTATTTTTTCCCTTCACATATTTCATTATGACTGAGAATAAAGATAAAACAATCATAGTTACCTACATGTTAATGTCACATAACAAATTGATATATTTAAAGTATGTAGTGCAAATCTGCTATAACAAGTCACCTTTTTAACCAACATAACAGGTATTTTATTGTCGTCAAAGAATGTTCCCTTTCTTTCCATTGCCAATTTTTCCACATTAGGATGTTACCTGTCAATCAAAGCTTTACTATCCCATTCTTCACCCTGGCAAAAAGGTAAACGTGAACGAAATAAAATCCGGTTTTAATCAGACATGTTATTTGTCAAAGTCCAGTCCTTTTCCGTTTTAATGTGGTGGTCGTTAAACACAGGTTTGACTATACACTGTACTGTGTAATTGACTTACAATGCTGCTATTCCCCAATGTGCTTTGCAAAATCCGATGGAAACGTCAATCAAGGACAAGCCGACCAATGCAATTGTAGGACAGATCGTCATTGGACCAATGAATCTTAGGAGCCATCCCAGAAGACCCGTACAGCCAATTAGAATCTGTGTAATGGACGCTACGATGATTCCTCCTTGGATCTGGAGAATAATTTGATAAATCATCGTTGCTTCAATATTTGGTACTTAAAGTTACGTAATTTACTATTGCTACTGCAGGACAAACATAAAACAGAATAATTAGTCGATTCAATTCAAAGACTCACTTTTCCTTCAATAAGCGATATTGACATTGAAAGATCTTTAATTATTGACATATATTATTTTCTCTTTTAAAAACTCTCAAGACACGTGAAAAGATAAAGTTTTTATTAAAATATTTCAAGGAATTTTTGAGAAGAACGACACAGATCAATATTATTAAAACAATAATTGTTTCAGAAAGAATGTTATTTTTCCCCCTCATGGTCATACCTCTCTCATTCGGATCTGCCAAATTTCACGTGAATCCAACCAATATTCCCCTGTTACGTTAGCCGATGGATGATGAAAGGTCGAATTCGTTGTCATATTTGTCGTTATGTTCATGCTGCTGTGAATTCCTTTTCAAAGTGAAAAAAATAACAATCATCATCATCATCATCATCATCATGGTCGTCGTCGTCGTCTTCGTTATCGTTGTTGTTGTTTTTCTTGTTATTATTATTATTGTAGAAAACGAGGAAAAGACACAAATGAATTGCAGCTACATATGCATGACAGTAAAATCCGCAGTGGCGGCAATAATGACATGCAGTTCTAAAACTTAACATTGAAGATGGAATAACCCTGGGAATATATAGGATATGCGCATAGCAGCACTGGTAATATGGCGGCGCCACTCTTGTGCGTGTCAGACAAACGTCAACCGACCATGTGGAAACATCACCCATGTTGATTGTTTACGCAGGACTGAAATCTAACACTCTGAATTATATATTGATAGTATAAAAACCGTGTGAAATTCGCGTTATCGAATGCTAGAAAACTTTGAAATCCTTTAAGTATTCTTTATAATCTAGTCGAAAATAAGCTTATGTATGTCTTGAGAAAGGGTGACAAAATCTAATATACTTACACTGGATGTTAATCTATTTTAAGTTTAAAGAGAGCTATATATGAGCTATATATGTATATTATAAATTCCTATGACTAATAACTACGGCGTCTCACGGTGGGTGTGGCCGGTCAGCAGGGGATGCTTATTTCTTAATGGCACCCGACCCCACCTGTTTCTCCATCGGACTGTGTTTGCCCATTTTCTTGAGTTTATTACATACACATTTTGCGATACTGTTGATACCTCAGTACCTCGTATTTTACTTACACCCCTTACCTGTTGTGTGAGTTGGGCATTTCCACTTCGGTAAACTCATTAAAGCAACTATGGCTGGGATAAACTTATGACACCCTCCCTGGATGATTGGAAGTCTATAAAAATAAACATATATATTTTCTATATCACATTCAAGTCAACACATCTTAATGTATCTAGGATGTCATTGACTTTATTAATTGTTACTAAAATCACTTCCAAGTACTGTTCATCTACAAAGTGTTCTGTCGCCGGAAACCCATGACAGGTCTTTGTTACGAAACATTGGCACATTATAAAGTCTTATCTTGACATCGAATCTGGTAACTGTTTCACTATGGAAAACAAACAAACAAACAAACAAACTAACAAGCAAACAATCACCCCTCCCCCACCCCCATAAAAAATGGAACCAACGCAGCCCAGTTGGTAGCGCTCTTGGTTCGAGAGGTCCCAGGTCCGGGTCCCGCCAACGGCTTCGTTGTTTTTTTTTTTTTATGAAACAGTGATTGACTGATTGATTGATTATTGTTTTACGTCATTCCACGATTATTTCACATATGTGGTAAGGCAGACACACCAGTGAAGGATCTCAGTGTGGGATCTTTTACGTGCCATGTCTACCGTGACACGTGACCTCGGTATTCACTGTCTCATCCGAAAGGCAGGACATGGATGTACCTATAGCGGGAGTCAAATCCGGGCTTCCCGGTCACCAGCAGAGCACCACTTCTACTGGACTACACCGCTTCTAATGAGACAGTGTAAACCGTGATCCCGTCTCTCTCGCTCTCTCTCTTGCAGCGTCTACATGTATGTTCTGAACATATACGTAATGATAGATTTACATGCTATTTGTAATATAGAATAGTAAAACTTCCTCTACTTCATTTACCCTTCCCATCCTGCGCGAAGAACACATAAACATTGTACACTCTCTCCTCCGTATATATCCTTCCCCACCCTGCACATAACTCCTACCACTTACACACTCCTTCCTATTTCACAATTTATCAATATCAGGAATATTAGTTCTGGTAGAACAGGGTTAAAAGTAGCAGTCGTTCGGTCGTCCAAAACAACCCCAAATCTCCTTGGGCAACCTAAAATTTCAGTAAATATAAAGGAGGTCCTCCAAATTTTCTTTAGATTTGCCAATTTGAAGACCTAAAATTTTTGCCAATATCGAGCCCTGTAGCATTATCTAGGAACTATGCATTCCAAGTCAATTACATCTACAAATAATAATGATATGCAAGCATCAGTTAAAAAAGAGAAAACATGAAAATACTAAAATGTCTAGAAATGGAGCTAATAAAAATTACCTAACGCCCACTTTACATGTATACATGCACTGATAAGATACCCACGACACACTTTGCAAATTAGGCCCGTAGGAACAGAGGTGGGGCGGGGGGATGGGGGTGGGCAAGGCTGACCCGCCTCTCCCATTTTTTTGACCGATCACCAATATTTCATAACGTTACGAAACGAAAAGAAATTTCTCAAGGTTTGGCCCCTCACTTTTAAAATGCTTCCTACGGTCCTGATGCAAATGACGCTGGCATTCTTTATTGACGCGCTTAACATCAATGCGTATAAATACCTGACGCCCAATGTACACTGAAGGATGGTACAGACGCCACACATGAAGAGGAAGGTGGACATGATTTCCGAGGTGGCAATGTCCGAGTCTCCGGCACAGATCTCCTTACTAACGATCAGAGGTATGGAGATGGTCGAGCTGATACTGAGAAGTACTTGCTGAGGGGAGCAGTAAAAGAAAGAAAGAATGGTGAAAATGCTAACACAAATTATATGTGAAATATCATATAGTAAATATTTAATAAAATATTTACGTTTATACCACACTTGCGACTGTAACACCAGTCTCAGAATGAAATGGCTTAAGAAATGATTAAATAGCATGTCGAATAAGTTTTTGCAAACTAATTCAAATAAAACATTACAATAGAATCAGAACATAGAATTCGTTTGCCAAAGCTCTTCATGTGCTACAATTATTTGTTAAGTATTGTTTTAGTTCTGGTGGCATATTTCTGTCAAAGTTATGTCCACATAATTTTCTGACACGTCAACATAACATTTGATAAGTCAACATGATATCTAATAAGTCGTCATAACATCTGACAAATCGATATAATATATGACAAGTCGACATAACATACGACAAGCCGACATAGCATTCGACAAGTCGACATAACATCTGATAAGTCAACATAACATCCGACGAGTCAGCATAACATCTGACAAATCGACAACATTTGACAAGTCGGCATAATATCTGACAAGTCGATATAACATCAGACAAGTCGACATAACATATGACAAGTCGACATAAGATTTGACAAGTGGACATAACATCTGAAAAGTCAACATAACATCTGACAAGTCGAAAGAATATCCGACAAGTAGAGGACCTTTATTGCTTGTTTGCTGCCAAGTGTCGATGAATTCTCTGAAGAGGAGTCGTTGAAAATAAATTTTAAAATATTAATAATAACAATAATGATAATAATGATAACAATAACGATGATAATGATAACAATAACGATGATAATGATAACAATAACGATGATAATGATAGTAAAATGACCAATCAAAGCATTATGACTACACCATACTTGGGTATTTGCATTGTATGAACTATTATCCTAGGTGTCATACAAACTAGAACTAAATATCTATCAAATTTTGGTAAATGTAAATTACCTTTGATACTGGTAAAATGGTTCAGTTTTCTACTTCCATTGTTTGCAGGTTAATTGATCTTCTTCGCGCATTCATCATTTCCCATGTTGACACCCCCTCCTTTCATAAATACACCGACTACATTTGTATTAAATACAATAAGATGTGAAAATTCCTGTTTAGTATGCACGTCTTCATAACGTGATCTTTCTTTGTATCATTTCCCTTGCAATATGCACATCTTCACATGGTGTTCTTTCATTGTACCAAGTTTCATCAAAATCCCTCAGGGGTTTAGAAGGAGTTGCGAAGACAAGACAGGTGGGGCAGACGAAGGACAGCAGTATAGCATTATACGCCCACATTTTATGATGGCGTAAAAAAAACTTAAACAAATCCCATCCCATGCATACCTCAAAAGAAAGCAGAAGAAACTTGTTTAGAAATTATTTATCATACTGAAATAAAAGTTGAGTAACATCGTGTCTTTTAAATCGATACACGCTGCAAGTGCATCATTCGTGTATAATACTTATCACAGAGGGTTTTACCGCTTCTTTGCATAACTTCATTTTATGTACCATCAGCGTAGCCCGTGAGGGGGGGGGGGGGGTCTCATGTGTTCGGATCTTTCTTAGTCGTTTTGTATTCGTCCTTTTTTTTTTAATTTTGGTTTGGTTTTTTTTTTTTTATTTTTTTTTTTTTTTTTTTTTTTTGCTGTTTGTTGTTATTGATTTATGCTTTTTCTTTGTTGTTGTTTTTTATTTATTGGTTTTTATTTATTTTATTTTTTTGTTTTTGATTTGTTTTGTTGTTGTTGTTTTTTTTTTCATGGGGGGGGGGGGGGTTGGTCACGTTCATACAAAACTTTCAATCTTGTCAAAATGTTAACATCCCATCCATTATAATACCTACAAAACGGAGCATAAAAGAAAAAAAGAGAAGGAAAATCGACCGCAGCAAATACATAAATTGCACCCCTTATCACTTGCCCTGACTGGGAAAGGATGAAGGTAGGCAAGAACTCGAGGTGAACAACAGGTGAAATGGTGATTTATAATGAACTTCAAGTAATATTACTTAAAAAATCAAGTGAAATATGACTGCACTCCAGTCCTTTCTTCTACCACTAACCCATACCATGTAATGTCGCTTTTCAATATACAAAAAATCAATAAAGTTAAATTGTTGTGAACATTGTGTAGAGATAGAGAGCAAAAATACATATCAGAACTTATGATATATACGTGTGTAATGTAAATTTAGTACACCATATGATATATACGTGTGTAATGTAAATTTAGTACACCATATGCGCATTTCGGCAACTTTGATGCTTATGCTTAAGACCGGAACTGTGGAAATCCAACAGTGGCGTAGGAAGCAAATCAAAAGTGGGGACCCAAACCAAAGTTTCATTTCATGAAAAAAATATACTCTCAATTTTTCAGGTGTACCGAGAAGTGGAAGGATATGGCACCAGTTACCGAATAAGCACAACATTTACTCCATTCCTTTGGAGTAGACGACCGTGAATGAAAGTTGGTATGGGTCACACCGTTGGCATAAGGTTTATTTTATGTTTTGGAGTAACTATTGCATTTTCTAACTCTTACTTTCATGGCGCTAGTATTTATCGTTATTGATGTTAAATACATTAAGTTACTATACAGATGAAATATACACTAGATATGACGATATTTAAACTTAATAATGATATACAGAGGTTTAGGAAATTCAGGGCCATTAACTTATTTAAAGTATTGTTTTATTTTTGTGTGCATGTCCTTGGTGATTTTTGTCATACAGCTTTGTCAGTTGTCTTCAGTTTTCTCTTTTGAAATCATAGTAAAATTTATTTAATTCAAAGAAATATTTTTACTGGAACATTATTGCGAAACAAGAGTTGTCAAAAGACAACAGAGCCGGTGGTAACCAAATTTAAATAGCAAAAGTTTTTGTTAGTAGGCTAATCGTCAAGGTCAAGATCAAAACGTAAAAATATGATACATAATGAAAGGTCTTGTCACAAAGAATACACACATGACATATTTCAACCATACCTCTTACTGTTCATACGTTATGATCAAGGTTAAAGTTTTATAAAATTAGATAATATTTCAAGGTCAAGGTCACAAGATCAAAAGTTTAAGTACCCAATGAAAGGTCTTAGCAAAAGGAATATATGTGTGAAATATTAAAACCCTGACTTTAATGGTTCTAAAGTTATGATCCAGGTTAAAGTTTTTGTCTACGGACGACTACAACAACGACAACGACGTGGAGGGTATGACAATAGCTTTCCGGACACTGGTCCCGGCGAGCTAAAAAGTGGAGGCCCGACTCCCAGGTCTCCCCTTCCCCGGTTCCTACGCAAATATCTGAAGAGCGTATTTATTACCCAACTGACCTAAAAGTTATAGTAAAAAACCCAGTTTAAGGACAGATAATGGCCTAAAAATAAGAGACAAAAAACCATCTAGGGACAGAGCTGTCTATGAGGAAAACGCTCCTTGATTTTAGAATTTTTTTTACAAAACTTTGTCACAGTGAATTGTAAATATATATTTCGGGTCAACACAGAAGCACTGGAAATTTTATTGGTTTGTAATGAAAGTACATTGAACGCATTCTTTTCTAGAAATAAAATTATAATTCTGAAATGCATACCAATTCAAACCGTATGGATCCAGGTATCACAACAGGAGATAGATAAATTTCGTTTACTGTAGGTCGCATAGGGTGGTTTGACAGGTAGTTAGGCCAAGAAACATATTTTTTCTTTGGGGTTGTCCCTAAATCTTAGTGTTTGGCCTAAACGTTGTTTATGGATGACCATAAAACGGGATTGAATCACATTTGTTTTAGAGATGTTTTTAAAAATTCTGAATTATCGACCATACACTTCTTTATTTTGCGATGGAACCTTTAACAAATAGTAAACATATATACATGATATTTGTTTGGCCTCAGAAAGTTCATCTGTTTGATGGCATTGAGCCAATAACACAAGTGATATAGGTATACATACTTATTTCTCCAGTTTATTGGCTCATAGCTTCATATCTTTGTTTTGAAAAACAAAACAAACACGAGATTCTGTCAACACCAAAGACAGGACGGGAGAGGGTTCAAAACAAATCTTATAATGCACACGCAATCATTAAAGTAACTTTTCTCCATCGACCTTTTCTAATTTTTCATCACAATATGATGGATAAAAGATTCATTATACGTTATGTATTAATAAAAAGGGAGAAAAGACATAGGAAACGACTTACAATATGTCATGAATTACCCACGGACCCTCTCTCTCTCTCGTAAGATTTCTAGAATGTTTTCGTACGTCTATGTATATCATCTACAGAAAATAGCATATACAAAGTATATATACATACCTGAAGGCCAAACAAAATACACATGTGAGGTGGCGGTACATCTTCTACCCTGTACTCCAATTCATCTGCAATGTGACCTCGGCCTCCTTTGTTATCCTCCCCAGAATCCTCATGAGGATGAGGAGCCGAGCAGCAAACAGACACATGGTCAGGCAGTGAGGATCTCAGCTCCTCTTTTTCATGCATCACTATCTGCTCGTTGCACAGCGTTTTGTCGCCTAACATGCCGTGGTGTTCCTTCTCCGCTATGTAAGAGTTCTCCATGTGAATTGTGCATGGGAAAAATGATTGACCTGACTTCGTGGTAGGAGCTCTCGCAGTCCGGTTAATAATAGTCTTGGTCAATAATGTTAGTGACCGATTTTACCTATGGCAACTATGGATGAATTGAGAACATTAAGATTTAACGGAGTGGACAAATCATTTGTATGCAGAACATGTATCATTTTCAACACAAAATGCCTCGAGGCAGGTATAGTTGGTATAGAAAGAATTTTCCAACTTTAAAACCAAAAAAAGGTGAAGGTGATTTTTATTTCAAAGGTACAAATTACATGTCACTAATTTAATGTAGGGATTTTACACCAAATACGTTGGGATGTTAGGGGTGTTTCCTTTCGAGTACGAAATCGTAAAGGGACCACTTAAAAGCAGTGCGGGATTTTAACATCACTACGGCTACGTGGCCTATCTTCTCAATGTCTAAAGAAAAGTCAGTGGCGGATTTAGAGGGGGAGGGGGCTGCTGAGTAGCTTGACTAATACACATGTGCCCCCCCCCCTTTCGGAAACCCTGGATCCGCCATTGAAAGGGGGCCTCTAAGCGTTAATAAAGAAATAACTTTACGTAATTTTTGGTTCAAAGGATACATATATATCTGAAGGCCAAACAAAATACACATATGATGTGGCGGTACACCTTTTACCCTGTGCTCCAATTCACCTGCAATGTCGGTTATCCTCCCCTGGATCCTCGTGAGGATGTGGATCCCAGCAGCATACAGACACATGGTCGGGCTGAGAGGATATCAGCTCTTCTTGCTTCTACATAACTATCTAAAAATGCCACGGTCACGTAACCTCTGTCTTGAACCTCTCTCTCAACCAAACGATGGGGCAATGGCAAATCACAGCGACTTGAAGCCGGGCCTGTACGTGCTAATAAAAATAATAATAATATGCACTGTGATGGCACCTTTTCTCTACTTCTTGGTAAGAAATGGCAGTGAAAGATCGACAGTCATTGTTGTCCGTCTGTGCGCTTATTACAGCACTGTTTTTGTTAAATTACATATAATTAACGTGTTGTTTATATGAAACAATATATATATATATATATATATATATATATAATAGCTAGCACTGTATGTCTGTTACAGCACTGTTTACGTTATGACATGTAACGTGTTGTTGGTTGATTGGTGTTTTACGTCGCTTTCAACAATTTTTCAGTTACATCGCGACATGGAAGCAGGAAGTTACCAACCTCTGAAACATAATGGCGCAATCCGGGGATCGAACCCGGATCGTCGGCGCCGCAAGTCCAGCGCTTAACCACTACACCAAGCCTATCCCAAAAGTGTTGTTAATCTAGTACAATATATAACAGCACTGTTTGTCTATTACAACACTGTTTAGATTAATAGTGTTGTCTATCTAGTACAATATATAACAGTATTGTATGTCTATAACAGCACTGTTTATGTTATACCATGCAACGTGTTGTTTATCTAGTACAATATATAACAGCAATGTATGTCTTTTTGTAAGTCTATAACAGCACTGTTTATATCATGGCATATAACGTGTTGTTTATATAACAGCACTGTTTGTCTATAACAGCACTGTTTATGTTATGACATATAATGTGTTGTCTATCTGGTACAATATATAACAGCATTGTATATATATTTCAGCACTGTTTATTTTATGTTATGTAACGTGGTGTCTATCTGGTACAATATATACAAGCGGAAAGAAAATACACAAGTTCGGGTTTTGTAAAATAACTTTTAGACACGTATATTAAATTTATTTAAATTTGACACTGAATCCCCGTGCTCTGTGAAAATGATCTTCAGTTAAAATTCAGCGACCGTAATACTACGCGGCGTTGCATGCTTTCAACACATTGTGCAAGAAAGCGTACATCCTGCACCATATGTGCTGGTAAATCACAAAAAAATCGAACATAGGAACAAGACAGATCACACATTTCTTTTCGAAGCGATTGTAGAGCGAAATGCCGCGACTGAGTGAAGTCGATAGTAGTAGGACCTTT
Organism: Pteria penguin; assembly: GCA_035048485.1. NCBI lineage: Eukaryota > Metazoa > Mollusca > Bivalvia > Pterioida > Pteriidae > Pteria > Pteria penguin. The sequence continues at coordinate 27,283,398 of CM068582.1, read as the reverse complement.
GCTGTGATTATGTAGGGGCATTAGCTATGTCATGTAGCCCAGCATTAATGTGTACATTAGACGAAAATATCCCGTTTAGTTGGGTGTCTTAGAGCTACAGGGATAATGGATGACCGTTCCAGGAGTGGATGTCCGCGCGTTACGTCGCTCGCACCTCCGTAACCTATTCCAGACGTCGATAGAGAAGACACGCCATGTGGTCGGCACTCATGCTCGGTCAGTGTATCCAAGAACGGTTAGGAATAGTAGCGAGAGTTTTATTTAAGGCCACGACTTCCCTATGTTAGTCCTCCACTTACGCAGAGGCGACGACAACGTAGAATGTAGTGGCTGCTTGTACATGCACCTAATCGGTTTCGTTTGGCCCATTGAAGATGCATGTTGTTCACTGACGAGTCTCGCTTCACGCTTTACATGTCAGATGGACGTGTCTATCGACGTCGTGGTGAGCGATATTCTGTCGCTAGCGTAACGGAAAACGACAGGGGAGGTTGGGTTATGGTATAAGCAGAGATATCTCGAGGCGTAAAACACATTCGTGGTTATCCATAGGAACCTTACAGCAGTAACATATCGGGATCAGGTCTTGATACCACACGCCCTTCCTCTTATCTATTTTTCACATACGAGACTGAAGAATTCCGCCGGAAGTGGGGTTCTAGATCAATCGATCTAGCACGGTGTATTACTACGTAATTATAACTATACATATTGAGATACAAATAAAGTTTTAATTAACTCTTTTTATATCTATATGTTTGTTTACTTATGTTGACTGGTTTCATGTTCTTGTTACACACTATTATTGTTATTAAAATAACATTCCTATCTGGAACTATTTTTAGCGTAGTATTGAAACTAGGACAGAGATGTGTAAAGTGTCAAGAATGAAAAAGCACTGAAAGGGGATAGAAAGGGAGTTTCTTTGGCGAGATAAAGAATCAAAAATCACCTCTTGTCCCAGATCGAAAGATATCAGTCTCGGTCGACATAATTTGACATCCCAAACTCGGCTAACGCCTCGGTTGGGATTATGTCGAAGTATACCACCCTCGACTGATATCTTTCGATCTGATTCTAGATTCTCATACACCGTAACCCTGCGTTGCAACAGGACTACGCAAGGCCCCATGTTGCTAGAGTTTTCCGTGACTTTCTGGCTCAAAACAACGTCACAGCTCTTGAATGGCCGCCATACAGTCCAGATTTGCCCCTAATCGAGCATTTGTCGAACGAACTATAAAACAGGAATAGGAAGCGCGTCAACGTCCCATATAGCATTACTCAACTCACGCAGGCCCTTATTCCGTTATGGAATAATATCCCTCAAAGGACAAGAAACACCTTGATTAGGTCAATTTTGAGGAGAGTAAGAGCAGCGACTGAAGCCAGGGGTAGGCATACACGCAACAGGAAACGGCGTAGGGTATCCTTGTTTTAACGCCATTCATGCAAACATCATCAGTGACAAAAATAATAAAAATGTGTTCAGCAATGATGAATTAATCGAGGAACCCAAACAATGAAATAATAATCAACAACTCGTGTAAAATGATACCTTGCGCCTTTTTTTTTCCGCTAGTATATCTGTTACAGTACTGTGTATGTTATGACATGTAACGTGTTGTTTATCTGGTACAATACACAACAGCACTGTATATCTATTGCAGCACTATTTATACTATAGCATATTAAGTATGGTTTAACTGGTACAATATATAACAACACTGTATGTCTATTACAACACTGTTTATATTATGGCCTGTAAAGTGTTGTCTATCTGGTACAAAATATAACAGCAATGTATATCTGTTACAGCACTGTTTATGTAATGGCATGTTGTCTATCTGGTTCAACATATAACAGCACTGTATATCTATTCCAGGACATAATATATCACTGAATTCTTTTAAAGCGCCTTCCGTTTAAACCAGATCTTCATTCCGATTCTCGATTTGTCCCAAAGTTAACGATTTATAAAAGATAAATAAATGAGAAGCTGAAAAACGATCTGGTTCCAGTCAGATGTTTACAATAGTACATCACAACACTATATATTCCCAGAATAACATAGCATAGTATATTTGTCACAGCACTTAACAGCAACATGTATGTTACAGCACTTGACAGCAACTTTATACAGAAACGTGTATGTTACAACACTATATTCCTATTACACACATACCAACACTGTTCTGATTCAGCTCTACAATAATACTGTCTTTTCATAACTTGCAATGTGAATATAAGTCGGTGTCGCCCAGTGGATGAGGTGCTCAGCTTGTGACCGAAAGGTCCCGGGTTCGATTTCCACCGTGAGTACACCGGTGTTCCATCTTTCGGATGAGACATTAAAAACCGAGGTTCCGTGTCACAGTAGGCGTACCATATACGTGAAATAATTGTGGGGTGACGTAAAGCATCAATCGATCAATCAATCAATTAACCAGTTAACTGTGAATAATTTAAAGTGAACAGATGACTGGTTGTGTGCTCAGTATTAATTATCCACAATTCAAAGATTAAAAAAGACAACGCAGCTACTCTATAAAATGTTGAAAATGAGTAGTTAGTAGTTTTTAGTTAACATATCCACTTGATTATTGCAGGTTCATAAGCACACTCATATTACTGTGACATCAGTTTTGGTTTTCAGTATGCCATTCAAAACATGGGTCATTAAGTTCCTGCATTGAGGAACCTTGAAAGTCTACATTCTCAAAAGTCACATCTAATATCTATACAAGATTACTTTCTCAGGTCTAGAGTACTATGCCCTACCACACTGTAATGCCAAATTACTTGTTGTTTTCTAGATTTCAGCACTGTGCTAATCTACACTGCCATGTTGGAATATTTCCTATTCTCAATGCTAGAGCATTATGCTCTATCACATTGCCATTTTCGATTATTTATCGTTCTCATGTCTAAAACACAATGCTGAACAATATGTCAAACATGTACGCATTGTTTTTCAGGATTAGAGCTCTATGTCCTACCACACTGTCATGATGGATTACTAATTGATGTAAGGACTAAAACATTAAATACTCTCAGGACTAAAGCACTATGTCCTACTAATTGTTGTAAGGACTATAGCACTCATTACTATCAGGAATAAAACACTATGTCCTACCATATTGACATCCTGGATTACTAATTGGTTTTATCACAAGAGCACTCCTTACTCTCAGGACTACAGTGATATGTCCTGCCACACTGTCATGTTGGATCGATATTTGGTCTAAGGACTATAGCACTTATTACTTTCAGGACTAAAACACTATGTCCTACCATATTGACATCCTGGATTACTAAATGGTCTAAGGACTAAAGCACTCATTACTCTCAGGACTACAGTACTATGTCCTACCACACTGCCATGCTTGATTATTATTTGGACTAAGGACTAAAACATTCAATATTCTCAGGAATCGAGCACTATGTCCTACCACACTACCATGCTGGTTTACTAATTGGTCTTAGGACTATAACACTCATTCTCAGGACTAGAGCACTATTTCCTATCATACCGCCATGCTGGATTACTATCTGGTCTAAGCACTAGAACACTATATACTCTCAGGGCTAATGCACTATGTCCTACCACAGGGTCATGCTGGATTACTAATTGGTCTAAGGATTAGAGCACTCATTACTCTCAGGACTACAGTACTATGTCCTACCAAATTGCCATGCTGGATTACTAATTGGTCTAAAGACTTGAGCACTCATTATTCTCAGGACTACAGCACTATGCCCTACCACACTGCCATACTTGATTACTTATTGTTCTTAGGACTATAGCAGTCATAACTCCCAGGACTAGAGCACTATGTCCTATCACACTGCCATTCTGGATTAACAACTGGTCAAAAGACTACATTAGTCATAGTTATCAGTACTAAAACATTGTGTCTGGCCATATTACCATGCTGAATTACTCATTTTCTCACATTGCCATGCAGGATTACTCGTTGTTCTCACATTGCCATGCTGGATTACTCATTGTTCTCACACTGTTGTGCTGGATTACTGATTGTTCTGACATTGCTATTCTGGACTACTCATTGTTCTCACACTGTCATTCTGGATTACTTATTGCTCTCATACTGTCATGCTGGATTACTCAATGTTTTCAGGACTAGAGCACTATGCCCTGTCACACTGCCATGCAGGATTACATACTCATTTTTCAGACATTGTTGTGCTTGATTACTCATTGTTCTGACATTGCTATGCTGGATTACTCATTGTTCTCACATTTACTCATTGTTCTCACATTATTATGCCACATTACTCATTGCTCTAACATTATTATGCCAGATTACTCATTGTTCTCGGAACTAGAGTTCTACCCATAACAACATTGACTTGTTGGATTACTCCTTTCTTCTCAGATCACGAACACAAATTCAAATTTAATGTTGCACTCTAGATTAGTCCAACTAAGATCAGAGTACAATAGTTAAAATAACACCGTCATGCTGGAATACATCGTGTGGCTGGAATACTACAATGTTCCCTGGTCTCGCGGCACTATGTTCTACCACTTCAGCATACCCATAACCATATTCAATGCCCATCTTTGTATGTTTTATTTTTCATATAGAGACTTGTAGTTCTGAGATAAAGAACAAAAGGTACAATGATGCATATTATTTATATATCTTATAAATATCTTATCATAGTACAATACATGTATTCTTTTCTAAAATCACACTGTGAACAGATTGTTTATTGCACTTAATTTTTGTTTCTACATGAAAGTTCTGGCCAGCATTTTCGGTAATTTAACCTCATGCCTGTTTTTAAAAGACAAATACCCCTTGCTGTAATAGGTGAAACAGATCCTTGGCTACATCTCTATATGATACACATACAGATCAATTACATCTCTATATGATACACATACAGATCAATTACATCTCTATATGATACACATACAGATCAATTACATCTCTATATGATACACATACAGATCAATTATATCTCTATATGATACACATACAGATCAATTACATCTCTATATGATACACATACAGATCAATTACATCTCTATATGATACACATACAGATCAATTACATCTCTATATGATACACATACAGATCAATTACATCTCAATATGATACACATACAGATCAATTACATCTCTGTATGATACACATACAGATCAATTACATCTCTATGTGATACACATACAGATCAATTACATCTCTATATGATACACATACAGATCAATTACATCTCTATATGATACACATACAGATCAATTACATCTCTATATGATACACATACAGATCAATTACATCTCTATATGATACACATACAGATCAATTACACCTCTATATGATACACATACAGATCAATTACATCTCTGTATGATACACATACAGATCAATTACATCTCTATATGATACACATACAGATCAATTACATCTCTATATGATACACATACAGATCAATTACATCTCTATATGATACACATACAGATCAATTACATCTCTGTATGATACACATACAGATCAATTACATCTCTATATGATACACATACAGATCAATTACATCTCTATATGATACACATACAGATCAATTACATCTCTATATGATACACATACAGATCAATTACATCTCTGTATGATACACATACAGATCAATTACATCTCTATATGATACAGATCAATTACACCTCTATATGATACACATACAGATCAATTACATCTCTATATGATACACATACAGATCAATTACACCTCTATATGATACACATACATATCAATTACATCTCTATATGATACACATACAGATCAATTACATCTCTATATGATACACATACAGATCAATTATATCTCTATATGATACACATACAGATCAATTACATCTCTGTATGATACACATACAGTTCAATTACATCTCTATATGATACACAAACAGATCAATTACATCTCTATATGATACAGATCAATTACATCTCTATATGATACACATACAGATCAATTATATCTCTATATGATACACATACAGATCAATTACATCTCTATATGATACACATACAGATCAATTATATCTCTATATGATACACATACAGATCAATTACATCTCTATATGATACACATACAGATCAATTACATCTCTATATGATACACATACAGATCAATTATATCTCTATATGATACACATACAGATCAATTACATCTCTGTATGATACACATACAGATCAATTACATCTCTATATGATACACATACAGATCAATTACATCTCTATATGATACACATACAGATCAATTACATCTCTATATGATACACATACAGATCAATTACATCTCTATATGATACAGATCAATTACATCTCTATATGATACAAATACAGATCAATTACATCTCTATATGATACACATACAGATCAATTATATCTCTATATGATACACATACAGATTAATTACATCTCTATATGATACAGATCAATTACACCTCTATATGATACACATACAGATCAATTACACCTCTATATGATACACATACAGATCAATTACATCTCTATATGATACACATACAGATCAATTACATCTCTATATGATACACATACAGATCAATTACATCTCTATATGATACACATACAGATCAATTACATCTCTATATGATACACATACAGATCAATTACATCTGAACAATATCTATCCTTACAAAAGACACTTTTACAATCCAACAAAGGCAGACATACCGAGGCTAAGAAATCAGTTTCTGTTATCATCAAAGTCTTTGAAATATACCCTTGATGGGGAGTTTTTGCATGTGCTGCTAGATATAACATTTTCCTTACATATTATACTGAATACAAGTATATATTGATATATATATCCTGAGAGACATGTAAAATACTTGTATACTTAACTTACTAGACTTACAGTACTAACACCTTGATATGTAGCATGTTATACTACAGACTTTGGCGACAGATTATCACTTCATCTGATTATACCTATATTTGACTTATTATCACATACTTCATGAGTCAACCTTGCTCAGTCGAAAGAATGCTCAACACAGGACATAATATTACCAGTTTCAAGTCTGAATTGTAACTTGTCAGTGTCTATATGATGAGACAGCAAACCCTTAGGCCTTGTTTATTGGAAGATGCTTGCAAGTACAGGATCCTTCGCTGCTTCAGTGGGGTCCATTACGTTGGTGTAAATTTCTATGCAATCTATCTAGCAGATGCTGTCTCCATATATGTGAAATAATCGTGGCATGTTATAAACCAGTAAACAAAAGTTTAGTTTCATACACATTTCTGTACAAATATTTCACACAATTTCCCAATTTGTGTCTGACGAGTTATATGAGTAAACTCTTCCCATAAAAACATGAAATCACCCCAAAACATGAAATCACCCCAAAACATGAAATCACCCCAAAAATCAATGAAAAGTATACATGTATTATATACCTGTATATCAAACAATCATTCCTGAAATTGAATTTGTTTAGGACCATGGACTTTTTGAGTATGTCAATTATAATGGAATAGGAGACAAATATGAAGGAGATGTACATGTAATTTATATGAGTATTAAACTAGAGATGTATGAATGACGATATCTTGTAGAATATCGTAGAAGTTAAACGGTCCTGTGACAAGTACAGCTATACCTCGACAAAATCTACATTCACTTAAAACGTTCACAATTATCTATTACAACAGTTTTGTTGAATAGAAAACAAATACATATATAACAGAAAAATACTTGAGTTCGACAATACAGAATTATAATCATCTGTGGTCATTAATTTTCCCTATTTATGAGGGAGAGTTGAATGGTGGTCATGTGTATATTCGTATGACAAGTATAAACAAACATGGACTAGAAACAGTAAGTTCTCCACATTTCGGTGATGACCTAGTTACCGTTATAATATATAGCTCTATGATCATGTGCTCGACAACAAAGAATACTACAACAAAATCCTAGACAACTAACATTGCTTACTGTATGTGTTCTTTACCACACCAACATAGTGTCAACTGTCATTTCATTTGACCGTCCCAAGTCATTACCACAACTGTACCACAATTTGGTGGTGTGATTTTGTGTGCTTACTCTTTTATTATCTGTGGTGACTTTTCTCCTACACACAAATCTGGTGTCTTTTTCCCTTTCTTCAATTTTGAGGGATTCATGTATTGGTGATAGAGTAACTTGAATAGTTCCTTGTGCACTTATCCACGACTTAGTAATATAAACGGTAGCTAAAGGTACGGAGAAGGGCTATTATATGTCACACTGATTTATCACTTCTCTTATATATCACAAACCTCAACTACATCCAGTGTTCTGTTCACTTCATGAATTCAGCTTGAGACAAAAAGGTTGAGGGTTCAAACCCCTCACCAGTGACTCTTGAATTTCTCACAACAGACATATAATACTGATAATGAGTGTCAACATAAGACTTGACATGCTACTGATCTCTCAGAGCTTCCACTGAGTCTATGGTAGATTGAAAATATGGAACTGGCACAGCCTTAAAAATACTGACTGTGGAATTTAACACTAGAAAAAAATAATATGGTAACACTGGAAAACTCACAAAGTACCATATAATGACTCTACATTCAACATTTTGAACTAAAATTTAGTTGCACTGAAATGAATACATGTGCAAAAGTCATGAATTTAGTTTTTAAGACAAAATGATTGGGAGTTCAAGCCCCGCCAGTGACTCCTAAATTTCTCACCAATGACAATTACATGTACTACTTGTGATGATGTACAGATAGTGTATATTGTATAGTTTAAAATTTTGAACCAGCACAGTCTATTTCACACTAAAAAAATATAGTATGGTTCCATTAAAAACTATTTACTCAGATCCATAAGGTACTACATAATGACTTAACACTATAAAAAATAAAGAACTGATTTAACACTAATTCAATACAGTCTCTCAGACACTGATTGAAAATGGTACCATTTAATTCTCTAAAAAGACCCACATTAGATTATTACTAACCCACAATGGACATGAGGTTCTTGGTACATTTTAAACTTAACATCCATTACAGTAATAGATCTCAAATTTGTATCACAGATCACTGTACTCTGGAAGCAAATAAACATGAAAAGTAGTAGCATTTCTATTTTAAGATTTATCACGATGGTTTGGAATTTTTAATACGGAATGCTTTAAAAACTTCATTGCAGACCAGACTACTACCGCTTTACTCCGATTAAAACAAAAATAAGAATTATGATTAAACAAGCTAAAACAATTATGACTAACATTTTCCGATTTTTCTTCTGATATTTTTCTGCCTTTTGTAATTGCTGCAGTCCCTTTTCCACTTGAACACTTGCGTTTTCTACATTGTAGTCAATTCTATCTAGAATCGTTCCTTGGTCCACAACCATTTGGGAAAGGTCTCTAAATATGTCATTTAAGTCTTGTATAGAACGCACTATCTGAGTGATTTCTTTTTCTCTGTGGTGGACAACTTGTGAGTTTTCTTCAACCATTTGTAACTGATTTTGTGAGAAACCCTGAAATGACAAACAAAGTATATCATAATATCCATAAACTGTTTTGATAAAACAACACAGATGTTAACATCAACGTAGATTTAGACACATTTCTCAAATTTGATACACCCTTTCATGATTACTGCAGATCTCATATTCTATCTGGTAAAATCATCTCATTCCTGTAAAAAGGTTTCAGAAACAACCAACTTTTCATAACAGCTACAAATGTAGTTCTAAAACTTAATATCTCTTTTCATGATTATTGCAAGACTAACGTTGTGGCTTGTAAAATCATCTTCACTGCTGTAAAACATCAGAAACAATCAATTTTTCATAATGACATGAAAAACTTTATGCAAAATGTCACCATTTGCCAACCAAAATTTAAGTCTTGTAGTGAAAGGGTCTCATACATTCATAACGTAAAATCCATTAAAAGAATATTAAAATACTCGAAATCTCGATGTTGTGATAGAAGTATACCATACCTTATCGTATTGCTCACTAAACAGATCTGTCTCTTCCTGCATAAGGGCAGAATCTGGACCGATACTGGTGTCAAAAAATTCACGAGATCGTTCCTCTCGGGATTTGATTTCTGAAGTGAAAACCATGAAATAAATACAAGAATTTCATATTTTACTTGATACTATGGCCAACATGCCTGACAAACTGTTTTCACCAGAATTTGTCAATATGACACTGATTCTTGTATTGTACGTCACAGTAGAATGACACAATTTTGAGCAGTGAAAACATCATATGTTACACATTTAATAAGAAATGATATCAATGAAAAAGGTCGATTGAATCAAGTTGAAAGTCATAACTTTATTACAGATTTTCTACATCACATATAGAAGGGGTTTTTTTTGTTTCTTCAGTTGTTCTATGCTTCTTCAACATTATTTTAGTTACTAGGTAATCAAAATCATTATAAATCTTTTTCTTAGTATCACATAACAAAACAAAATGGAGTCAACTGGATATATTTCTTATCATACAAAATGTTTTTTACAAACAAATATTTTATCAACAAAATGTGTTTGTGAAACACAGGGACCAAGACTGTAGCTTTTTGTATAAAATTTCACAATGTCCAAGATATTGTCTCTGCCTACCCCCTGGGTTCTGTTTTTCAGGGGATGCTGTGGAAAATGAGGAAGTCCAAGATACCCATGCAGCTGAATTTTGGTGAGTTTATTGTCCACAAGAAAGAAAACATTGCATCTTTCTTCAAGTGGGCTGGAATTACAAACAAAAAGACGGAGAGACAAACAGATGGACAAACAGACAGATGATAAAAAATGCTAGATGCCCTGGGATCTTTCAGACCAGGGGCATAAAAATCAGACCATATCTATATCACAGCTTGCTCAAAAATATCCTTATTTTTAAATCAAAGCGACACAAAAAACTTAAAAATGGAAAAGAAACTCTGTTTAATTCTTGATCTAGGAACTTGGGATCACTCACAAGTTTTGCCATTGTGTTAGAAATGTGCAACACGATATACATATATCAGAAATTTAAATAAAGCTTTAGGTTTGTAGCTCTACTTTGCTCTATTTTACGAGTGTATAGGGATCATACATCTCATGTTTGCAAGTGTTTACTAAGCCAAAAATTTAAACAAGAGGCCCAAGTGGGCCTATATCGCTCACCTGAGTACCTATATTATCAGTCATGCATGAAGGAAGAATTCATTTATTTTTGCATTAATGTGACTAAGTCAACACAGATGTTGAAAATATGTCAAATTTTATTTCAGGCTAGAATAAAAAACAACACTTTTTTGCACATCCATTCAGGTGATTTTGATATTAAGCATTTCCTTTGTCTCTGCAAGAAGTCATTCAGGGCAACAAGTTAGTCATTTTCTTTAGGTGGGGCCTTTTGTTGACTGATTTCAAGTCTGGGTCATGAACAACAATTGTTTCAAATATTGTCCAGATCTAACTTAAAATTGCCTAATTTCATATGTTGAGTGTTGAGAAACATCTAAAAACTTATTTAGATGTGTAAAGAAATGAAAAAAAAATTTTGACCACAGCTGGATTTGAACCGCTACTCTCCATATTTCAATTACCAAGTGGTATATGTACTATTGTGAGAACTGCTTTTTAGACATGGTGGCATTATCTGTTAACCAATTTGGATGAAATTTACCAAATTGATAGAGGACTTTTAGTACTTCATGTATTCCATGTTTCATTAAAATCTTTCATGTGGTATAACAGCAGAAGTGAAAAATGTGATTGAATTGTTCCTATACACCCTCATTTGGAAGTCTTAAAAAATTCATAGAAAATCCAAATATTGAGATATTGACAAAATTCTTTCAAAGTAACAATCCTTACCATAATTATGATCACAATAGTCCATAAGAAATCATCATTATCAATTAACTAGGAAATATGACACTTTTTTCTGCATTGAATCACCAAGTCCAAAGAAATGTCGAAAAAAATTCTAAAATTTGATTTTGGAAGGGAACCAAAATGACAATACATCTTCACTCATCCCTCTAGATCATTTCTATGCATTCTGTTTGTCTCTGTATACAGCCCGTATGAAAAAGAATATTGTTAAACGAGGGAACTCTTTTGTGACCTACTTTTGACTATGGTGGCGCCACCTGTAAAGAGGTCTGGACGAAAACAACAGAATTTGAAGAGGATCATAAGTGACTTATTTCTACCAAGATTTATTAAAATCTTTCAAACAGTTTTGTAGAAAAAGTTGAAAATGTGAAAAATGGCCAACCCCCCCTTTTTTTTTTGGAAGTCTTAAACGTAAAATTCCTAATTTCATATATTGAGTGTTGAGAAACATCTAAAAACTTATTTAGATGTGTAAAAAAAAAAAAAAAAATTTTTTTGACCACAGCTGGATTGAACCGCTACTCTCCATATTTCAATTACCAAGTGGTATATGTACCATTGTGAGACCTACTTTTAGACATGGTGGCATTATCTGTTAACCAATTTGTATGATCCGCACAAAAAACAAAACCTTTGAAAAGGACTATGAGTACTTGCATCCTACCCAGTTTTATCACAATCCTTCAAGTTGTTCTGTAGATCAAGTTGAAGATATGAAAAATTGTCCCCCCCCCCCCTTTTCTTGGAAGTCTTAAAAAATTCATAAAAAATTCAAAAATCGAGATATTGAAAAAATTCCTTCACACCAGCATTCCTTACCATAGAAATGATTAAATGAAACCAAATGAATGCATCAATATTTACTAAAAGAAAATAATAACTCTTTAATGCATTAAAATAACAAAGTCCAAAATAAAAATGAAAAAACGTCAAAAATTTGATTTCGGAATGGAACCAAAAATATCAACACTTCTTCCAATATGCCTCTATCTCATTCCTATGCAGTCGGTTTGTCGCTGTATGCACCCGATCTGAATAAGAAGTTTGTCAAAGGAGGGTACCCTCTGTGACCTACTTTTGTCTGTGGTGGTGCCACCTGTTCATGGATCCTGACAAAGATGACCACATTTGTCGGGGACCTTGAGTATTTGATGCATGCCAAGTTTCATTGAATTCCAGCAAGTGGTTCCGAAGAAAAAGTTCAAACTGTGAAATGTTTACACCAATTATCCCACCCCCCCTTTTTCTTGAAAGTCTTAAAAAATTCATAAAAAATCCAAAACATAAAATATTGAAAAATTTTCTTCGCAGTAGTATTTCTTACCATCAAAATGATCAAATTAAACCAAATTAATGCATCAATGTTTACTAAAAGAAAAAAATACCTCTTTTCTGCATTAAAATTACCAAGTACAAAAAAACGTCAAAAATTTGATTTCGGAATGGAACCAAAAATAACAACACTTCTTCACACATCCCTCTAGATCATTCCTATGCATTTGGTTTGTCTCTGTATGCCCCCAGTCTGAAGAAGAAGTTTGTCAAATGAGGGTACCCTCTTTGACCTACTTTTGCCTGTGGTGGCGCCACCTGTTGATGAATCTGGACGAAAAACAACAACACTTGTAGGGGACCATGAGTACTACATGCTTATCAAGTTTCATCAAATTCTGTTCAGTGGTTCTGGGGAAGAAGTCGAAAATGTGAAAAGTTAACGACGGACGACGGACGACGGACGGTGATTGATCACAATAGCTCACTTGAGCCTTTGGCTCAGGTGAGCTAAAAAGCTGACTGTAGCAAGTTCATCTTTATCTGAACAATTATTTGAATTTGAAGAAAGCTTATGCTGTGAAATATCTAAAACTGCATTACAACAATTTCTTAAAAGAAGTTGATCATGTGATATTTGAAATATAGCTCTATATGGACATGTGCTACCATATTTTTTTTCAAACATATTGACTTCAGAGTTGTCTACTCACTTTTCAGATATGCTGATTGACTTTTTCTAAAATTTGTGGACATATCTTGTAGTGTTCTAATCAGTGATGACACAATATTATTAGAAAGACGCTTTTCCTGCTCAGTTCCACGTAAACTTTTATTGTTAATTTGCAGAACTAACCGCTGACATCTTGTGAACATCTGAAAATCAGAAATGAGTGAGAAATCATATACTGATAATAGTACCTTATAATGTAAGATTTACTCCAAGTAACTAGATTTAACATTATGGGTCCGAGAAAAAAGAAGATCGCATGGCCCTGTGGTTAACTTGACTGAATGATGGGTGATATGATCCTCACCATGGCAACTGGATTTTCATGTGTCAATAGGTCAGAGTAATGAAGTGTTTTGGTTTTTGTTTCATAGTTTTGTAAGTAAATACCTCCCTATCAAAAAACAGACACACATCATTATGCCACATAATACTGATAGCAAAAACTTTAAGTTATAACTTTCTTTAATTTGAAGTTTTATTGAACATTATTCCCTTTAAGTGATGCTATGTTTAAGTTTTTTCAGTATTCATTTTGTATTTGTTTTAGTTCTATCCTCACATTCTTCACTTTTGCATTCTTAACACACAGGAACTTCAGTCTGGACTCATTATTTTTCCATGAAATATGTGAAGTGCTTGATGTGTTTTACTTCAAAAAGTATCCACATTACACGAATCATAACACTACTGTCGTCTTACACAAAGCACATTATTCACAATGTCTTAGGCCACCTAGCAATAAAGTGTACCAGCTACAGCTTAGAAATTAATTTCAAATGGACCAATATTCCATACAGTAAGGTCTGACTCCCATCGCCATAGAAACCCAGTATAAACCCTTATGCTTTGGAGAAAAATTCAACTTTTTCCCATAGTTAATCCAAGATGTTAAATCCTCAAGACTTGATGTTACAGCTGGTTAAATATAACATAATTGGGAAGATCATTTGCTTGATGTCAGGAATCGTGCATTCCAGTCAATATAGAAATACTCTCTACCAATCAAACTAACCTGTGTTATTTCCTGTGTTTGAATTTCAATAGCATGTTCTTCTTGAACGTTATCATCCAAGGTTGGTCGATTTAAGTATTTGTCATGTAAACTTGCTAACTCTTTCACTGTAAAGGATCACAATGCAATATTTATGGTAAACAGATTTAGCTTTGATTATTTTTGCACACAGGAATATCAGAATCTTTCTGATGAAACTGAAAGAGAGGCAGATCAAAACCAATTTACTTATCAGTGGTCATGAAAAACAATAACAATAAAGTTGTGTTATTAACAATATAAACAACATTTTACCAACTATTTCCATCTCCTATATATGAAAAAAATTTCTCAAATCTGGAATTGCTTTTATCATTTGGCTATTCCTATCATTTTGCATAAACCATAGGATAAAATCTGACTATCTAATCAACCAGTTCACCTCTACCATTATTTTCATTAATCATCATAATCTACCATGATTAACATCATTCATAAAAAAGATGAGATAAAAGTGGAATGACAGTTAATTTTTCAATTTCTAATTTCATTTTCAAATGATGGCAAACCAAGCAAAACAACAGAAATTACTAATAAACATTCGAAGAAGTCCTCCAAAGGGAAGTCTGGCACATAAAAAGTAAAGGAACACACACACTCTGTATTGCAAATTTTCGGCCTTACGACCTTTATCAAGCAATTTTTGAGATGACATTTTTCATCTGAAAAATTGCTTGATAAAGGTCATGAGGCCGAAAATTTGCAATACAGAGTGTTTGTATTCCTTTACAGAAATTACTGTTTTTGATTAAGCTAAATGGAATGCCTAGGCAGACCATCCATGATAGTATGCAATCTTGAGCTAAAATTTATATGACAAATCTTACTTAGAAATAGATCTCTAATTTCAAATATGCTGGAAAAGTAACACACAATACACAAATGAAGACTTGGTAACTTATTGTGAGAGATTTTTTTTTTGCTGGAAAGACTAGGATATATCTGTGGTGTAACCTACTTTTTTGTTTGATTCTAGTTACTTCATACTGGACTTCTTCTACACCATCCACCCTGAAATATTCAATACATTATTGTAATAAATCCATGCTGTATGTTACTTATAAAGAAAGGACCATTCTGTCATTTTCTTATTCACTATAAAGGGGCATGGAGTCTGAGAGAGTTAGGGAACTTTTGGGACTGTATTTTGATCCCATTCTCAGCTGAAAATTGCATTTCATTTCCCAACCTAACTTTTTTGTTAAAAATATATGAGACAAAGAAAGAGAACAGAAAAAGAAACATCTTAATCTACATACAATGATATATGCTTAATTTTGTGAATACATGTATCAGAAGTTTAAATGAAGTTTAATTTCTTGCTGTTCATGTAAACTGTCGGGAAAAATCTAAAATATATCTACTGGTACTGTGATTCTGTTTTAGTGTTAACTATGCAATTTTGGAATTTCCCCAATATCTTCCAAATGCTTCTTTTTCCAGTTGCACAGATTCTGGCCACTAATTTTTGAAATATTTAGATCAAAAACTATACTATTTCAAATTGTCCTTAATAAAATGATTAATAGTCTGTTAACCATTTCAAAGATGAAAATTGTGAAAGAAAGGAACACAAACATAAGTTGCCTATAATGCCATGTTTTTTGGGGTTTTTTTTCAAATAAATCCTGATGTTAAATACCTTTTTGATAATCAAAACACAAAAAGGAAAATGTTTTGAAGTTAATTTTGTATTTTGAATTATTTACTTCTCTGACAGATATACATATACTTACCTGCCTTAAAGTTAAATGAAAGAAGGTAACTTTTCTGGTATATACAAACATCTTAAAACATGAATATTCAATCATATTTTATGACAGATTTAGTAAATAAGCATTTTAACTTTTTAATAAACACCAATACACACAAGAATTTTCTTGCCACAGTTCTAGTCTGCCATGTTGTTTTGACTGTTGTATTTTGGTGGCGGATGAATATAAGAAACTTTTAATGTTTTCAAATGTTTAATGTAAACTTTTAATGTTTTCAAATGTTTTCGTTGATATGTAACTTGTTTCTACATTTCATCTGATGTCATTTATGTCTTAATCATGAAATGTAAACGAAAGAATAAATTTTATCTCTGTATACCACCCTTCTTAATATATATATATATAAATAAAGGTAAATAAAGACTGACCACTCTGGAGGTAATCTTGCAGACTTAATGCTGGCAATACCAAGTTCAGGATCTACGTGGCAATTCGAAACCAGAGCCATTCTATCATCTGCCATCTGAATTATAAGGAATAACATAATAAAACACAAGATTAAAGCACTGAGGTGATATTTTCTAGAAGAAAACAGGAATCTTTTAATACTTACCATCTGAAATGCATTCTTCGAAAGTAAGTCTAGTTACTTAAGATTTTCAATAAAGACCATCTATGAACAAAAACTGCTGCATCAGATGATAAAATTCTGGACAGATCCCATTATCAAATTTCCTCTGACTGAAATACTACTATATCATGAAATGCTTCAGTTTTTCAATTCACCAGTTCAAATACATTTTAATAAATACTATGGTTACTAATAAATACTCTACTTTCATTTCTATTTTAGAATTTTATAATACTTCTGTAGTTATCATGTTGTACAATATTGAGTCACAAGGTATATATAAATATATATATATAATATATATATATATTTATATATATATATATATATATGTATATGTATATATATATATTTCTGGTATATACAAATATCTTAAAACGTGAATATTCAATCATATTTTATGACAGATTTAGTAAAATAAACATTTTAATAAACACCAATACACACAAGAAAAAAAAACCACCTTTATAATGGCAGTACTCCACTTATGCCTCACATAATAAACTTTGACTGTTCAGGTTTAAGTACATGTAACAGTCCCATATAAAGGCAGTAGAGATACATAAAGCTTAAATGTTACTATAAAATGTCTGTGATTTTTTTTTCATTTATGTCATGACAATATTATTTCACTTAAACAGTTAAGGCATCTGCCTGATTCACTGAACAAAAATTTAAACCAATGTAATGGACCCACCAGAGGCAGAAAGGGATCATATACATATAAAAGTCTTCCTTGTTCTTTGACATAAAACCTTGATTTGAAGTCTCATTTAGCAAACAGGAGACTAAAGAGCTGTCATTTAAAGATGGACTTAGGTCCTCTAGGCCCTTGAGCCAAACATGTTACTGTCTGTAATCTTGTAAGAAAACTGACTAGAGCAATGCCTGATTATATGACATTGTTACAACATGGCCATGGGACTTCAATTTGTACCATCTCATCCCAAATATAGGAAACTATGCAGAAATTCCAACCCAGACATACTTAACATGAGCTGCACAGCTTAATCACAAAGCCACATCAGCTCTGTAGAATAAAGAATCACAATGTAAACAATGTCTGAGGAAATTCGAGCAATGATTTTTAGCACTGTTCTGATATTTACTTGTTCTGAGAACATATTACGGCTCTGTAATGCATTGTTCCTCATCAATATGAAAACCTCCGTTAAGCTTCGAGTTGCCATATTCTCTTTTCTTTCTCAAAACATAGAACGTCACCAAATTTTTGACAGAAACGACGTTCACCGGCAGCAAATCATTTTCTTGTGACGTCATACACTCGCACCGATTTTTACTTTCAGTTTCACTTTGTAAGCGGGAATATTTGAAAATTATGCCAGACACGCAATGGATTAGAACTATATAAACAACAGTTCAAAATTATTGAGAAGGTCACATGTTTAGACAAAAATGTGAGTAATATTACATATACTTTTACTATCTGACTGTCCCTGAATTGAAATATTCGAGGCACTGCAAGTGGAAACATTACTAATTCTAATACTAATAGTAATACTAGATCTACGAATAGCATGGATGTCTCTGCCCTGATCAAAGGCCATGGTGTGTCATGCATATCATCGACGACATGGACATAATCCATGAATGGCATAAAATTCAAAACAGACTCAGATATGTTTAGAAATTCAATTGAGACAGTGCAGTGCTGGCGCGGATCCAGAAATTTTGTCGAGAGGAGGTCCACACCCAATGAAATTTCTGAGAAGCAAGAAGAGGTCCACTCGTGTCTGTGTGAAAAAAAGAAAAGATATATTCTACATCGAAAAGCAATTCTCACCGAATCTCAGGGTGAGTCCAGACCGCAGGTCCAGACCTCTGGATCCGCGCATGCAATTTCAGTTTTAGGGAGGGTCTCCATCTGAAAGGTATAAAGTTTGGGTTTCATCTGTTATGCAGAAAGTTTTGTTTTGAACTATCCTGAATATTTCTGCAAATATGAAGGATGAATTCCCTATTCCTCGCAACATATACGTAGGAACTGGTGCGATGTTATTATAGTAAAACAATATTTATTTGAATTAAATAAATTTTACTATGATTTCAAAACAATACTGCTAATAGCTTAATGGTCCAGAATTTCTTTATTTCCTACATATATCATTATTAATTTTAGATATCGTCATATATTGTGTATATTTTATGGTGTCTGCACGTTTCTACAACATTCTAATATTTGGTACTAAGAAGGTAGAGAAAAATGTTGGAGAAACGTGCAAACAATTCCAATGCTTAATTGTGATAATGATCTTAATTACGGCAATTGTCTGTGCTTATCTAAACACACCAAATTTTGGTTACCTGTAATTTACCTGTATTTTTTAGTCAAAAACAAAGTGTCGCAAGATTTAAAGCATTTATTAAAGATAAATATTTACACATCCACAGACACTTCATACATTGTAACACATATTCATACATGTATATATAAGGAAATTGTAAGTCCATAAGTACATAGCACATACAGTTCATATATATATATATATATAACACGAGTACATGAAAATATGAATTTGAAAGCACTGCACAAGTAATTAGTAGCACACAACGTCCTAAATATCACACAAGTCACATCACTATTCGAGGTGGAGGAGCTGGAAGGCGGCGTCGGCGTATTCCATGATGGTCATCTGGGATGCTACAAGTTGTTGCTTCAGTCGCATGGGTCTGCTGTCGATCATCTGGTACTTCTTCTTCTTCTTCAGCTTCCTCTTGCCGCCCGCCGACAGCTGGATTTTGGTTGCCTCTGTAGTGGCTGTTCCTTCTGCAGTAATTCGATCAGCTGAAATATGTTGGGGTGACCATGGTTAAGTCTCTTTTTAATTCTACCATGCCAGCCCTCTTCGTTGTTGTTGGTCCTCGGTCCCTGGTTGGTGAAGTGGTTCCATCTCTCGCGGTCGCCCTCTACCTAGTATAGTCGGTGACGTAATCTGCGAATGGAGTTACGTTGGCTGGATGGTGTTCTATGTCCTCGAGGGCCTGGAACCATACGTCGTCAACAAGTGGCATAGGGATGAGTGGCAGTACTGCGGCATGTCGGATGAAGCGCTGGATTTCTGGGTCCTCTCTGTATAGTACTGCAAGATCTTCTGCTTGAGTTCGTCGCCATATAGCCTGTGTATAGTGGATGAAGCAGCCTCGGATGTGAGTAGTGGGGAAGACTGTGTGGATGGCTTTCCGTACTGCAGTCTCGAAGTCGGCAAAAGAAGACCTCTGGATTTAGTTGATGACCGATGCTTTGACATGCATCCTTGAGTATACGAAGGAGTCTGGTGTAGAGTTGCTCGCTCTTCCCGGGTAGGAGAGCGTAGACCAGTGGGTAGGTGGATCCGTTGACTTCTGCATGGAAACTGTATAGTTGAGAAAACAGTGCTGGTGCTGCGTAGAATGTGCCATCCCCGAAGACAGTTGATGTTTGATACATACTCGAAATATGTTATTCATAAAAAGTGCATGCAAAGTGTTGTAAAAGAGGTTCAATGAATTAAAAATCAAGAATAAAGTAAATAAAATATCATCAACCATGTAGAAAAAAATATATTAAATAAAAACAGACACCATACAGGTGTAGGTAATAAGCGATAATCGTTATAAAAATATCAATTATGCTAGTAACACTTCTGTTGTTCTGGCTTAGATTGGAATGTTGGAGAAACGTGCATAGGAAATTTTCAAATGTTGGAGAAACGTGCATGAACCTATTTTATTCGTGTAGTAAGTTATTGTATTTAAATTCAATACTTACTCCGAAAAATAAAATAAATCTGAAGCCAACGTGTGACCAACACCAACTTTGACGGTCATCTACTCCAAAGGAATAGAGTAAAATGTTAACTGGTGTTAAATCCTCCCACTTCAATGTACACCGGAATAATCGACAAAACAGGCTTCTATGAAATGAAACTTTGGTTTGGCCCCTCCCCATACTTTTGATTTGCTTCCTACGCCCATGTACAATAACTCCTTTGGAATGATTTAAGCCTTACTTCACTGTGCTACTGAAGGTTGAAAATGCTTTTCTCTAAAAAGAAAGATCGATTTAATACAGTAAATAGAAATTTTGTGTAGAAAATTTAAATGTGAAGGACGAATTCCCTACAATACTTCCTTATAACTTATTTAAACCCTAATTTGCTACAGCAAATTGAAAATGCTTTTCTCTTATAAGAATGATTGATTGATTAAATATTGTTTTACGTCACTCCACGATTATTTCATGTATATGGTGACTTCATCTGCCTGATGCGCATACAGATTTAGACCTTTGCAACGGACCCACCCGAAGCATTGAGAGATCTTTAATTTACGTGCCACGCATACCTTTTTACTGTCCCATCCGAAAGACAGAACACCGGTGCGCCCAAGGCGGGAGTCGAACCCGGGATCTCGCGATCATGAGCTCAGCACCTTATCCAGCACCTAGGCACACCGGCTTTTTTCATATAAAAAGGAAAGCTTTAATTTAAATAGCAAACAGAATTAATGTATTAATACTGCAAAGTTGAATTTAGATAAAATGTGCGCATTAATATTGAGTTATAACTATTATATAATAGACTTAATATTAAAATTAAGTTATAATTAGTTAATATCAATGCACACTCAGTCAGAGAGATAGACTACTCACTGAAAGTAGTTTACGTTTCTGATACAATATAGAAATTTTGGAAGTTTTTTATACTTTAAATAGTGTGATAAAAAATATTACGTAAAAAGTGTTAGTGCGTTTGTACCGAGAGGGGTGTGTACAAATGTATTTATTATAGTTACTATAACACGGTACACGTGTATTTGTTTATATTTATAAAGTACTTTAATTCTATTGGTCAGTATTTTAGTACTCACCTGTGATACAGGTATTTAAATGTACTCAGCACGAAAATTGTATGATAGGAAGGTAGTGAGGGTATTTGGTTATTCGAAGGCTAACCTCAGTGCAGTCAACTCACTATTATCCCCGCCCGCCCACCCTGTAAATATGTTATGATTGATTATATTTTGAAAATAATTAAAGAGTCAATCAATGGTCATATCGAACACGTATTCTCGAATACAGGTCTTTAAGACATGTTTGTCTGTACTTTTATACTTACATTTTTGTCTTGTATATATATTTAATAGAAATGTTTGTATTTTACAGACTCCTGGCACTTACAGCCACAGAACGCGTATTATGTACTTATGTAAATAGATGTATTAATTGAATAAAATGACTGCACTTTTCAGAGCAAGATGACTGCACTTTTCAGAGCGCTTCATCCTCCAACAGTGTGTTTGTTTATTTTATAAATGATTTATGTTCGTTTGAGTGAAACGAATTAGAACATAAATCCACTTAAAAACCCACCCCAACCGCCCAGTCTTGAGTTTTGCATTACTGGCTGTGTAAAAGACAATATAAATAACGCTTAGATGTATATCAAGACTAACCGTAGACATTGAAAAGATACAAATTATAGTTACAACATTTTGCCTTTCCCATAACGTGTTGTTTGATGGTCATATTCGAGGGCGGATCCAGAACTTGCAATGCCGGGGGAGGCACACTATTCGAGGCACGAAGGGCCAATTGAGGAGGTTATGGGAGGGCGTGTCCCCTGCCATATGGGTGTTGGGGGCCTCTCCCGAGAAAATTTTGAAAAAATGGAGCAAAAAAAAAAAAGCATTTGGTGCATCTTTTTATGCCATTTTCTCGCTTTTTCAATCTTAGATTCCATTGAATAAAGAAGAGCAAAATCAGATTTATAGATGATCCGTCCTCTGACAAGTTCCTTCGTCCCCAGACGATCCGTGTCCAGATCATGCGTCCACTAATTTTATTACTGTTATCATCTACGCCAAACATAGTCTATCCATCGATTGTTTGCAAAGAAATCAAAACACATTTAATTACTTATACTTTATCTGTCTCCTAACCACCCCCTGTTAATATCAATGATAATGAAATATGATCAACAATTATTTTTTTTACTTGATTTTAATTTCATTCTCAAAATTTTATGCCTTTTTATTTTATATTTCATAGATATGTCTCTGTATTTTATCCTAAATTCAATAGAAAAAGTGCCCCCCCCCCTCCTTTCCGGCTGGATCTGCGCCTGATATTGTAACATATTGTGGGGTAGATTTAAGCTTGCTTTTTTTGTTTTACTTAAACTTCATAACATGGGATAAACGTAGATAAAACCTCTATATACTATTACATGTTCTTCCTACATGAGATATTTACTGTTTTTTCAACTTCAATACAAATCATGAATATAGAGATTTTTCAAAAGAGAGGATTTTAGTCTCAATATTTTCATAACATAAAATGTGTATATATGTATCAAGTCCCGGTCATTATGTGCAAAAAAAAAAAACCTGTAACGCTTGAACCTCATGAGGTGATAGATTCAAAGCTACGGTGTTCATTGTTGGGTTTAGAAACAGAATGATGATATATGGAAGAGATTCAGATATATTAAAACGCTTTCTCATAATTAATTTCTAAAAGAGACATATATGTGTATATATGTCTCTGTTTCTAATAATTGCGAATTTTACTTTGTTCTGTTCATTATGTTAATTACCTTTTATCAATTTCCTTTCCTTATAAAAACAACGCATTAACATTTTCGGAGAAAATAATTAACCCGAAATATAAATCGTCTATACCGTGGCTTCACAAATTTTGAAGATCATTATTTGGTTCATGTTGAATGAGGCAACTGGTATGAATTTTATGTCGCATGATTGACCACAAGATCCCCGGCCATCCGCTCTTGTGGTCAGCGCGATGAATCGATACGTGATTGACAGCTTCAGAGACATAGATCCCTTCAAAAGTATCTGTCTCTGACAGCTTCAAATTTACACTATCCGCTAGCTGTACTGCCACTGATGACAATTTGCAAGGACTACAGTCCGTGAATCCAGGTAACATATCCGGTGTAACAGGTATTTATTAAAGTATTAATCAATTATAGGTAAATTAAGTAAATTAATCTTAAAGTTTGGCAGTTTACTTCAAAGACGATTGACACCCGGTATAAAAACACTGCATCACGGAACGAAATCATTACCGGGAAATTCCCTTCATAGTCAGGTAGTTTGTGAAAATTATTATTTTTGGACAATATGACTTGGAAAAGGGTTGTTTGGATTGTTCCAAGAAACCAGAAGAAGATAACTGACGATTTTGTGGTGAAGAAGTCGAAGGACAGGTACATACGTAGATAATTTTTGGTATCAATTAAAGAATGAGTGCCTTATTTTTTGTATTCATGGAATCTGAATCGTCGCGTGCAAATTTCGTGAACGGTTCTCGTTTCTCTGTATAAAGGTAGAATACAATGGATCTGAAAAATAGAAAACACCAAGTACTAGTACTGATTTAATATGACAAATAGTATTTTCTCTTTAATACTGCTACATATATTGATGATGACAAAGCATCTAGCTACGCTTTCAGACGTTATGTAATGCATGTAAAAGCATTTGCATTCATGTTGATGCTTAGTCTCTATTTGACACACACATAGCCAGTGTGGCTTATTACGGTTGCGAAATCTGGGGATTACATTCCGCCCCCGATATAGAAAAAGTTCATTTAGATTTTTGTCAATGTATTTTAGGTGGTGAAAGATCTACACCTAATGCAATGATATATTGTGAACTTGGGTGACTACCTCTTATTTGTTTCAGAAAATTGAAAATCATAAAATACTGGCTTAAACTCATACACTCTGACAATTGTATATTAAAATCATGTCTCAATGTCTTAACGACTGAATTTAGAGACCGACCTAAGTGTAAATTGGGTTTCAGATGTAGTATATGATATTTTATCGGAATTGGGTTTAAATGATTTATGATTATATAATAGAAATATTGATGACAATCATATTATTGCCAATGCAAAAGAGAGACTTACAAACAATCAGTTTTGTCTGATATTAACACCTCATCTAAATGCTCTTTGTATAAACACATTTTCAACCAAATTTCGTTACAGCACTGATGTATAGTCTTAACTATACTTCCCTGGTTACAGCCGTATATTTTACACGGTGCCTATCTGGTAAGGCACCGTGTAAAATATGAAATGGAATGGAATCGTGGAATGGAATTGTGGAATGGAATGGAATGATGGAATGGAATGAAATAGATTTTGGAATAAAATTTTGGAATACTTTTAATGCCCGGCCTAAAAGGCATCCATTTGTCTGCCTGGCTGTCCGTTCGTCCGTTAATCCGTCCCGATTTCTTAGATACAATAACTTTTCCACCGTTCGAGATAGAGACTTCATATTCGGCATGCTTATTTAACTAATGAAACCCTTTCAAATGACAATAAAGTCAGTGACCTTGTGACCTTGACCGTGACCTTCATACTAAAATACAACAATTTTTGCCAATGCATGCTATGTCAATCCAGTTCCAACCTCCTCCTTTTAAAATTTTCTAAACATTGACTGTGACAATCAGATACTAATTCTCGACCAAGCGGGTACCACACACGACAAAATCAATCACTGAAAGGTTTTATCCTGGCTGTGTCTGATTCGAGCTAACTTCATGAAATTCTTTCCATATTCCATTCCATAAACCCATTCCAAGATTCCATTCCATATTTTACACCATGCCATCTGGTAAAGCCTATTCATAATCAGCACAAGAAATATATCAGCAAAATACGACTTTCTTCACATTGTTTATCTATTGAAGTTGGCCGTTACAAAAATATACCTCTACAGAGACGCACTTGTCCAATTTGTAAATCAGAAATTGAAGACGAATTTCACTTTGTCTTGAAATGTCCCTACTATCATAACCTTAGAGTAAAATTTTTTGAAACCTTATTACTATCGTATACCCTCTGTCTTCAAACTAATTCAAATTAGTGCAACTTTGGTAAATTTGTTAAGCAAGCATTTAACTTGAGGAAAATTTTGTAAACATACAAGAATATTTTCGTTTTATATTCTGTTTTATGTACTACTTGAATATCATCATCAGGTTTATGTATTCAGCATATTTAGTGTTTATGTGACCGACCTTATTTATATTATAATGTTATTTGTGTTTATATATCTGATTTGTGAGCTGTATTGCTTATGATAAATAAACTACTACTTTCACTACTACCACAGGGCTTTCGGCTTGTTGACCCCCCTTTAATTACACCAATTTAATACTGATGTAATTAAGGGAGGGGGGGGGGGGGGCAACGAGCCGAAAGCCCTGTGGCTACTACTATGCTTTGCAAGAAACACTGGATGTGATACATACCATTTGAATCTTCGTTATTAATTTTACTGAAATATTTTTTTGTCAGATTTAACTGATTCATTTTGTCAGAGACAAATATATGCGTATGAGGAACTCTGATAGATGAAGACAACAAGAGCATTTTGCCGGTTTTGATAAACAATACAAAAACTGGCAGTTTGAAAATACATCAGAGACATATATATTATACCAGGGGTCTTATTCACAGAGAAACTTAAGTCTAAGAATTGAGACCTATGTGTTAGCATGTGTCTTAATTCTAAGAATTAATAAAAAGTTTTTGTAAACAGTATATCTGATAAGCTATTCACAGACAAACTTTCGACAAATTCTTAGAATAATGCCACATGGTATTTTAGGTATCAGTTCTTAGACTTAGACTTAAGTTTCTTTGTGAATAAGACCCCAGAGACATGTATACACATGTGTATATATGTCTCTGATTATACATGTCTCTGAATACATTAATGATCAAACTTTTTTTTATAACTGTAAGGAACGTATTTATTCATTAATATATATTTCTAATGTATATCAATATTAAAATTCCAAAACATTAAAATATTTTTGAGTCGGCTTCGGTGAAGCCGCACTCATTGCAATCACTTTCTTTTCAGGGGTTATAACTTTCACTACCGATATAGAGCTTACAAAATAAAGTGTCAAAAAATTACTGATGTTGTCTTAAAAATTCTTGATCAGCACAATGTACCTTTAGCTCAGTTAATTTAAGCTAAACATAAACTAGTTTCAATAACTCGAAAAAGGAGTTGCAATAATGTTTTCAAATTTCGCGTAATAATATGTAGTTGTGACTACTTTACGATGTGTTTACCACCGACACCGTTGGATGTACTCGATTGTGTAATTCTCCGGACAAAACATTTGTTTTGATCTTGTATCGCTTGTTTTTATCGAGATATTTCAATTAAAGTTTTCCCCAACATGTTCTGGAACTTTAGTTCTTTTTCACATATATGACAAATTTAAAGATCGATCTTCCCGCATTTCCCCTGATAACGAAAATGCAATATAAATATTTAGGTAAATGTTGTATGTTTCTAAATATAAATGATGTTAAAACATTATGAGAATCGTGAATAAGATGGTTATTTAATGTCCCACTTGAAGGAATGTCGTTCCTTGGCTCAGCTTCGACTCGTGACAACAATGCAGTAAAACTTGTTGCCATGAAGCTGTCGATTGCACGTTCATTTCGGATACAAGCAATTGCAAACTCTTTGCCGTAAGATAGTATGAAGAGAGCGAATTTTATTAGCATTTTTGTACATAGGTATGATGACGATGTAGTTGCAACAAAGACCTAATTTTTGCCCCCCCCCCTCCCCCTATTTTCCTGAAATCTTGAATCCGCCACTAAAATGGTAAAATGATTACATACTTAAAATCAGCAAAGCCGACTCTCAGGACTTTTGAGTCCTTTGATTTTTGTTTCGCTGACAACCATGTGTGACAGGCATAGTTATAGCCTGTGTCCCTTATCTTCTTGAGATTTACCAGCAGTGACCGCGGTAAATTTTTGATGTCGGTTTATCCAGCTGTGAAACCCCAAGAATTTCATTCAGGATGATAGTCACTTGATATATTGCGTTCCCCTGTTGTTACCGAGACTGGAGTGAAAGTGTTAGCGTAAAGGGTACCAGTATTGCAAATCTATGCATATACATGTACATGTTGTAAAATCTAACTGACTGATTGATTATTGTTTAACGCCACTCCACGATTACTTCAAGTATATGGTGAAGACTCTAAAATCTAAGAAAGTGTTATATATGCAAGTATATTCAATTCATTATCTGACAGTTTGGACGTAGTAAACATTGTACTATTTATTTATAAACCGATTCCATGATTTTGAGGTCCCAGTCGACCAAAAAGGAGAGGAAGGGGTGTCAAAACACTCTCCCCTCAGTAGCAAAAAATCCAGCGGGTTCCGGTATTTGAAACCCTCTTAAAAAGTTTTTTTTTTTCTTTTGACAATATATATATATATATATATATATATATATATATATATATATATATATATATATATATATATATATATATATATATACATATGTGTGTGTGTGTGTGTGTGTGTGTGTGTGTGTGTGTGTGTGTGTGTGTGTATAACAAAGATAAATAAAGAAATAAATAAAGAAATTAATTAATAAATAAAGAAAGAAAGAAAGAAATTAAAGAAATAAAATGAAAGAAATTTTAGACATTTTAAAAGGTGGATCCAACTTTTTTGACATTTATTAGGAGAGTGAATCTAGAGTCTGGAACCCTCCTGAGTTTCGGCCAAAATTACTTTTCTTGTTTTTTGTTGTACGATACGTAATTTTAATCTAAAGATTCTTCTAGGATAGACCCCATCATCAACAAACCTGGATCCGCGTTCGAGTAATCTGAATGGTGAAATCTATGTGTTCTCCTTTTTATAAATTGCTGGACCCGGTCTTACTCTTTTTAATTAGAACAGAGATATGGCAGCAAATAAATATTTCCTCGATTTAGGGACTTTTTATCTGGAATACGAACACGTGGTTTTATGTTTCAGTTTATCACTGCTTTCCGCACAGGCACATAAGTCAAACACGACAATGTATTACATGGGTTGTGATTTCATTTCATGCTAGTATGAAGTTGTTGCAAATAATTTTAAAAAGTTGTCTCTTCACTTCTTTCATTAAATATTCATAATTATTATAACTTGATTAATAAAGAATGAAAGATACTCGAATAGTAACGCTTACAATACTAATTAATTATTAACCAATAATTTGATTGACAAGATTTTGTTGAAGGGGCGGGGCATAACGCAGTAACCGGACTCTGAATAAAAACAACACGTGACCTATATTGCTAAATTCAAACCAACTTTCTGTGATTTGTGCTCAGTATTCAAGAGATTTTACGCCTATGGGAAATCTGACTTAGAAATTATTATACATCTGGTAAGTAATGTAGAGATTATTGACATGTGTCATTAGTTATGTTTTAGAGCAGTTGGGCAAAGATCATCACCAATCAATGAGTTCATCAGGCTCGGAGCCGACACAAGTGATGTTTTCGGGACTGATCGCTGCATTTATGACAGTTTCCTATTGTTATTTTGACTCCAGTCTGTTTATACTTCTAATGTCAGAATAAACAAAGATTTTAAAATCTATAAGTATGTTTCTATCAATAAAGTAGATAAAATAGTGTTTATTGCAAGGGTATGTTCTGTCTTTAAGGCCCGAAATGCGTTACCTGGCACTCCGTCCCTCCACCATTCGCTACACACAAGACAGCATCGCTGCCAGGTTTTCGGAGGGCAGTCCCCACAGTGGAGTTCCCATTGGCGAGACTTTGGACAATATATTGACTGGGCAATGCCGCATCACAGACTTGCCACCCATGACGGTAGAGATGGTGAATGGATTCTGGTACTCCTCTAATTGCAGGTATTGTATTAGTCCGATAAATCTGACGAAGGGCATTTTTATCATTTGTCGTAAATGCCCTTCGTCAGATTTGTCGGACTAGTATTGTATAGATTGGAAATAGAAACAATTCTACAAGGCTTATATCTCAGTATCAGTGGCAGTACCAGTATTAAAATTAAAAAAAAAAAAAAAAGAAGGAAGAAAAACTGGGGGGGGGGGGGGGTTGAAAATTGAAATAGTGAATAACATATGTGAAGGAATCACCACCTCCTTCATGGGAGGTGGTGGAATTGTTGACTTTAAATCATTATCATTGAAAGTTAGAGCAGTTCCAATGAAAGAATTGTAACATAATATTATATATTATCAAAAGCTATGAAATTGAAAAATGAAAATGACTGGATAAAAATTATACTTTTACCTATTGTAAATATTAATTTTTGGATGTAATACATCCATAATGTTAATGTATTGTGATAAGCTGTCGGAGGTGAAAGGAAGTAAATCATAAATTGGTAGTTTGGATGGGGGGGGGGGGGAAGTTGCAAGACCCATGATATCTATCTCAGTGGTCAGAGCAGAGGTTATTTCGTTTTTGATTATTTACATGAAGAGCCAAAAGTATTTGGGGAAGGAGTGGGGCTGTTTTGTAAGTATGTGGCAGTATGGTGTTCTTGTTCATGTATCATGACTGAATACTTACTGAACTTTTAAACTGAACAGCAAGCTGGAAAATCCCCATACATTGTACAGGTATTCTTAATGTCTGAAGAGAAACAAAATCATATCCCAATTTTTTTCGCTAAATAAGTCAGTTTGTAACAGGTCAAGTTCTACTACTTTCGTGTTCTTCTAACTCTAAGTTCTAAACATATTCCAGCAGGTATATCCATTGCATATCGTATTTGATTCCTTCAAGAAAATCGAAATCTGTTTCCTGAATTTGATAAAAGAGCAAAAGGGAGAAAAAAAAAACCTCTTCAAGATTGACCTTGACATTTAGTTTTGGACCTAAGAAAGTTTAGTTATAACTCTGAAAATGCATGTCCAGAGAGCTATTAGTATTATCATACCCATGGCATTTTGATCCAAAGACATAAACTTTAACCTGGATCATAATTTTAGAACCACTAGAGGCAGGCTTTAATATTTTATATGTGTATTCCTTGTACCAAGACCTTTCATTGGGTACTAACATTTTTTACCTTGTGACCTTAACCTTGAAGTTTGACCTACTTTATAAAACTTTAAACTTGGTCATAATTTATGAACAATAAGAGATAGGGCTTGAATATTTCATCTTTGTTATCCTTGTGACAAAACCTTTCTTCACGTATCCTTATTTTTTAAATTTTTGACCTTGACCTTGAAGATTGACCTACTTAGACAAAAACTTCTACCTGGATCCTGACTTTTGAACTATTTGAGATGGGCTTAATATTTCACATGTGTATTCCTTCTAACCAAGACCTTCATTAGGTACCCAAAATTGTGACCTTGACCTTGAAGTTCAGCCTACTTAAAAAAAACTTTAACTTTGGTCATAACTTATGAACAGTAAGAGATAGTATGTATTCTTTGTGGCAAGACCTTTCATTATGTATCAAAATTGTTGTAAGTTTAGACCTTGACCTTGAAGATTTACCTACTAACAAAAAACTTCGGCTATTTAAATTTGGTTGCCATCAGTGATCTCTTTTGTCTTCTGACAACTCTTGTTTCAGATCAGAATGCTGATGAATAATGTAGAGGTAACAACTGTATGTCATTGACTTTAAAATATAATATGACCTTGTGCAATGTTGAATCCATTCATGCTGGTAAACATGATCATTGTGATAGCATAGAGCTTTACTTTTGACAAAATCTGAATGGCAATGCCAACCATCAATCAAATTGAAATGTAAGTACACTGTATGTACTAATGTGTTTTCTGTTGTCAAGTGTCTAGGGCAGATACTTTTATTGGTGAAATAAATTCAAATTCCACATGAAATAGATCTTTTATTTTACTTTACATGATATAATGGGCAATATTGGATAAATGAAGAGAATTCCAGCAGAAAGATGTCTGTCTGATATTATGCCCCTGACATCAAACTGGTCTATTGATAGATGTATTTTAAATGCTTATTTCATATAGAGTTCTAATTTTACTTGCTTTTACAAAAAACTTTCTTCTATTTAGCAAGCACTGAACCCCTTTAGAAAACACTGAACCCTGATTACTACATTGAAAGGAAAAAAAAGCTTTTGACTCAAGGAATATACATATATACATTACTGTCTAAGCAAATTATAACCAATGATAAAGCTTTAACTTTATGTTAAATTTTTCACAAACAGCATGTGGGGATCCAGAGGGTGTAAACTATTGGTCTGGACCCACTCTGAGAATGGCAAAAATTACTTCCCTTGTTATTTTTCTATGTGAAATAAGTAATTTTACACATAAAAACATGGGTAGACCCCTTTTTGGAAAATTCATTGGTGGTGGACCCACTCTCATCAAAATTTCTGGATCTGCCCCTGAACAGACGCTTAGGGCAAAACTATACTTTGTATATCCCAGTATCTCTTATTCCATTTGTATAAAAATATCTCTATTTCTCTATCCCTGCTATATTACAGACGTTTATGGGTGTTAAAGAGAGCCGAGGCTCTAGGAGCCTGCACAGTTATACCAGTGAAACAAGGACTACTCAATGAGTCGCAGATCACCACTTATAACTTTGGGAAGGCTATCAAAGTCCGGGGAGATCCTGGTGGGAAATACTGGAGGAAAATGGAAAAATCCAGATTCAAGAAACCTCTTAAATTATTTGGTGGTAAAATTAGAAGGTCTGTGAAAGGATTTTTAAAGTACCATACCAGAGAAGTGATGTATTGAAAAGATTTCATAGTTTTAAGAATATCAGAATTTTATAGATTTTTTTTTAACAAATGTTTATAAGGAGAAAATTCATTTTACATTGTGTGGCGTGATTTGTCATTTCGTTTCAGTGTCATGTGTTATTTGTCGTATTTTTGAAACTAAAATTTGATAAAATTACTTCAAAATCTTTATATATTCCAATGAATTTGATATTTCAATTTTTGTATGATAGCTTGTATATTCTGTATTATTGGATGCAACTGTGTTTTTAAAAATGCAAAAAACTGAAAAGAAATATCAGAACAATATAAGTATATATCTTTTTCTATTAATATAACACAGATGTGTTAAATTTAAACTGGTAGCATAGTTTGCTTTCCATATACTCCATATTTTCATATTTGTTCATAAATGAAGAATTTATAGTTTTATGTTGAAATAAAATTTCAGGAAAAGTCCAATAACCAGTTTTAATCATATTAATTTGAAGAATTCAGATTAATGCTAAAAAATCACATATTTGTCACAAATACTCTGCAGTGGTACACAAAATGATTTCTAGTGCTTTAAAAAAGAATTTGAACAAACTTTTGTCCTAACTTAGTTTACACTTTTTGTACATGTATAATACTTGTGTTGATAATGTATAGTGTTTTGTTCCATGTTATAAATGTTACAGTATTTAGATACAATGTTTTTTTTTAATAAACACATTCGTTTATAATTATTCCATTGCTCTTGCATAACTTTATAAATATATTTTTGTGTATATATTTTGTTTTATAAATCAAGCACAGATGTGCAAGTCCAGAATGCATTAATCATTCACTTCATTAATTGCAGTCAAGTTCAAAATCAAATTTTTGAGTTTAAACTTTAATATTATGCAGAAAGATTTCTATGAATGAATACATTTACTGAAATGTCATTCCATTACACATATTTAATGTATGTGAGTTTGGGTGAACAAGTTTTGTCATTTAAGATAATGGAAGATGTTTTATAACTACAATTTTTTTACATTTTTTTTTTTTTTTGCAGATTTGTTGATGAGTGTATAAGAAATCAAAATCTGGGTTTTATTTTACTCAATAGTAGATTATTTTCTGAACATTTAGTTGAAGTCTTACATTTCATACATTTATTTGCATACATGTACATACCACACAGATTAATTCCTACCGATAGTGTTCATATTGTATATATAGACTCCAGGTATAAAATGTACCTCGGAGTGTCAGTGGAATTAGCACCTGTGTCTGCTATAACTTTCATTTTTTAAATATCCCGTTTAAAATGATCTGAGGTCATATGTCATGTCGTTGTTGGTCTTTCAGTTGTCGTTAAGGATATTTTGCCTTAAGACTCCTTATTACTGCCAGAAATCATCAGTGTTTCATTAACACTTTTTTTTATACATATATGGGGCATTAATTTGAATTTACAATTTGTGAACAATCAATGAATGTCAAGAACAAATGTGTATAGAAATTGTTTTGGGAAATTTCTGCATATATGTTTGCCAAATATCAACAAATGAGAATGAAGGATCTTCATTAAGAAGTTTAATTAGTGTGATATCCCTGGTGTATGCCATTACTAAGAACACATACATTTGTACATGTAGTATGCTTATATGTTTCAGCTTGTGTGTCTGACACACCATAGTTCTGTCCCTCTCTCTCTCTCCCTATCTCTCTCTCTCTCTCATTGTTTTCCACTCTTTTTCCATGTATTTTTTTCCATTTCTCTAATCTTTCACCTAATTTTTTCTCTATGTCAGGTGTCACATCTCATTGTCTGTATATATGGTGTTGTAATGACATCTGCTTGTCATTTGTTATCAGTCTGAATAATTTGGCACACCATTGTATTGACATTCATGCAAGAGAGCTTCAAAGCCACATGCAAAATTTGTGTCAGGACTTTTGGGATGATCTTTGGCACGATATTCCCTCTTTTTTGAGACCATGCTTTTGCTCCCAAAACATTAACTTATAGCTGATAAATATTATGATAGCTTATAAACACTGAAGTTTTTTAATCAAAACGCATGCAGACATACTTCAAGACAAACATTTTTTTTCAGTTGTGCCCCATATTGTTTCCCATATAATCAACTGTTGGTATTTGTTCCTTTGAAAATAGTGCCTTTGAATTGAAGCTAGCAAGTGTGTATGAATTACTATTATGTATTTTGTTTTAGCTTGCAGGGATGAAATGTCCCCAGAGCTATTGTCATACCCCCCAGCCGTCAGTGTCCTAGTGCACAAATAACTATAACGTGGGCTATATCTTTTGAACCGTAAGCAGTAGAGCTTTGATGATTCGCATATAGATTCCTCATGATAAGAGCTTTCGTTTGGTATCATAATTTTGACCACCGGTAAGTGATCTTGGACTGACCTACTTTTCAAAAACTTTAACCTGGGCTATATCTTTGAACCATTAGTGGTAAAGCTTTGGTATTTCATATGTAGATTCCATGTGACCAGAGGTTTAATTTGGTACCATAATTTTTGACTGAATGACCTTGGACTGACCTACTTTTCAAAAACTTTAACCTGAGCTACGTCTGTTGAACCATTAGTAGTATGGCTTTGATGTTTCCCATTCAGTTTCTTCATGGTCAGAGCCTTCATTTAGTACCATGAAATTTGACTTGTTGACCTTGGACTTTGAGCTACCCGGTACCTTTTAAAAATTTTACCCTGGGCCATATCTTTTGAACCATTATTGCTAGGGCTTTGATATTTTGTATGTAGATTCCTCATGATCAGAGTTTTCATTTTGTCCCATCACTTTTGACCTAGTGACCTTGACCTTGGACTTTAATCTTACTTTCAAAAACTTTAACCTGAACTATATCTTTTTAATATTTTGTGTATATAAATGCTCCTAGCTTGCTGTCCATCAAATG
Organism: Pteria penguin; assembly: GCA_035048485.1. Taxonomy (NCBI): domain Eukaryota; kingdom Metazoa; phylum Mollusca; class Bivalvia; order Pterioida; family Pteriidae; genus Pteria; species Pteria penguin. Next base: position 27,247,558 of record CM068582.1, on the reverse strand, counting down.
ATAATAAACTACACCTGCCATCTTTGTTGCCCTCTGATAACTCTTGTTATGAATGTTTGATTTAGTGCTAAAAAGTTTTTTGGCTGTCTGTCTGTAGGTGGCAAAAGCCTTAACTTTAACTTAAATATTAGTCATAATTTGTGACAGTAAATAAAAGGGCATTTATATTGCATTTCTGTACCAAAACCAAAATTGTTGACCGTATGGTCTGACCTAGTTTTAAAACATTAACATCACTGTTTCACAATGTTTTGGGGGCATTGTTATAGGTGTGACCCATATTAGTATTGTTTTGTATGTAGTGCATGTACTTGCAAGGACAGGTCTTCTGTTCTTCTATTTACATTTGACTTATGTTATACGACCAACGTTTTAATAAACGGTTAAATTCCAACTCATACATTTTGTCCTTTTCTGTATAGAAGAGCTATCAATAGCATGCACAGATCCAGAGTGGTGGTCTGGCAGTCTGAACCCACCCTGAGATTTGATAGAAATTATTTTTGTCTTTTTTCTCTGTAAAATAAGTTATTTTGCACACAAAAACCTGCATGGACCCCCTCTCGGAATATTCATTGGAGGTAAACACCCTCTCAACAAATTTCTGGATCTGTGCCTGAATAGCATTGTGGTTAGTCCTTTAAGAAGAGTCTTACTAAGATGACTCATTGTGGTCAGTTTAGCTCGGGTACATATGTAAATGGACAAGATTTGAACCTATGATCATGGGGATGTAAGGTGGATTCTGAGTGTACCTTATTTTTATACTGAGGTGATGTGGCAATGAATATATGTAAGATCAGTTTTCTTCATAGCTTTTTAGTGCTGTGTAAACTGAACACCTTAATGTTGGTATTGAGGTCCTGGTATCAAGATGGGGCAAACCTAATTTCCTAGGCTTCATTCCCAGACTGTGACATTTAAGAGGTTGTTTACCTCCTGCTTCAATGCCACGGTATTAAACTGAAAAGGGACATAAAGTACCAATCAACCAACCAAGGCCATGTCTCATGATTTTGATACATTTTTACTTTAGAAGGTTGTGGTGTAATTTTTTTGTTTGTTCTGCATGTTTGCAGAGGTTAATACAAGGCATAAATGTTCTTCATGTGTCAAGACCTTGACTTTAGGTCAGGTTATTGGAGACTTTGATGGAATAATAGTGGGTCTTTATCTTCAGCTTTCTCATTCTACATAAGATTGTTGTTTATTTTCTTAAACTTGTTGTTTATTACCTATGTATCATGATGTTGATGCAAGGTTTAAGTTTATACACCCGCATAAAAATATGGGCGTATTATGCTATGCCGCTGTCCATCTGCTCGAACTATCTTGTTTTCGTATTTGAACTCTTCCTAAACCCTTGGTGGGGATTTTCATGAAACTTGGTACAAAGAAAGAACACTGTATTTAGATGTGCATATTGGAAGGAGAATGTTGTCAAAAAACGTCTACAGGAGTTATGGGCTTTTGACTTAGAGATGATCTTAAAATACCTTGTCTTTGCAACTCTTAAACCCTTAGGGGGATTTTGATGGAACTTGGTACAAAGAAAAAATACCATATGAGGATATGCATATTGGAAGTTGAATGCTGTCTAAAAATATTTAAAGAGTTTTGACCCTTGGACTTATATTTTTCCATGTAAAGATTATACCTTGTCTTCGCATCTCCTCCTAAACCATTTAATGGTTTTTGATGTAACTTGGTGCAATGAAAGATCACATAATGAAGATGTGCATATTTAACAGGTATTTTCACATCTAAAGATTAAATGCAATTTTAGTAGGTGTATTTATGAATGGGGAGTGGGGGTATCAACATGGGTTGATTGATTGAATATGTTTTACGTCACTCCACGATTATTTCACATATATGGTGACGGCATCTGCCTGATGCATTGCATACAAATTTAGACCTTTGCAACGGACCCACCCGAAGCAGTGAGGGATCTTTTACGTGCCACGCCTACCGACCTCGGTTTTTACTGTCTCATCCGAAAGACAGAATACCGGTGCGTCCAGGGCGGGAGTCGAACCCGGGACCTCTCGATCACGAGTTGAGCACCTTATTCACGATGTCAACAAGGGAAAAGATGGATGTGTGAAGAAGATCAGTTAGCCTACAAAGAATTGAAGAAGAAAACTGAACTATTTTACCAGTATCAAAGGTAATCGAAATTAATCATAATTACATTAGATGTGTATTCTAGTTTGTACGACACCTAGGATAACAAAATGCGGGCGTATTATGTACCGATGTAGCGGTGCCGTATTTTCTCCTCGATGAGCACTAATAATATCTCAATAGATGTAACTTTTATCTTTGAAATTAATATTGGTTTCAGGGATCTTACAACAGAAGACCTTTTACCAAAATGATTTTTAGATAGTGTTATTTCATTCATTTTATCAGAAATTTAATAAAAGTTTGTTTTGAATCCCTATGGGAATTCCCAGTGTTTTTAATTTTTTTTTATAAAAGATAAAAATTAAGATAAATTCAATGTTGAAAGTTCCGTAATATTTTAAACAAAAGTAAAGTTCACCGAGGAGAATTTCTACACTTTAAGTTTTTCACACTTTTAACAAGGGGATATAACTCCTCTTAGGGCATTCATATTGTACTATCCCAAATTTATTATAGAAATAAGAATTTGTTGTTTTACCTATCTTTACATTTAAATATAGGCCGACTCATTCGCTGGGGGTGCTTAGCTTGTCGATTCCCAGCAGAGATTCGTCGATGTCCATGTGTTTAGGATGATACAATAATAACAAACTGTTAAAACGGTATGACCGGACTACAGAGCTAATTCGTAGCAAGGTCAAGGCCACAAGGTTAAAAGTTATCAATTGAAAGAATCTATGAGTAAAGCAGCAAAGCCTTTCTCCAGATACAACCAAACTTTAAGGTTTTTTAAGTAGGTAAATGTCCAAAGTGAAGGTCAGTAGGTCAAACGTCATGGCATACTTTGAAAGCTCTGGGCTTGAGGAGCCTATGTGTGAAGTATTATGCTTATACTCCTGACATTTTGCTTCATCCAGAAACCAAAATCTTGACGGACAAACATCCGAACGGACAGACATCGCCAGTCAATAGACCGGAATTCCTTTGCAATCCGGCCAAGAACCGAGATCCTGTGTCACGGTAGATGTGCCTCGTATTAAAATATCCCTCACTTCTCCGGATGTATTCGTTATATAGGTGTTTGAAATTCATTGCGTTTTTCACAACGTGATTCAAAAAAATCGGTCCATGCATGTATCCGAAAGGGTGCCCAACCACGTCTGAAGGTAAAATTACCAATTTTACGGCTGAAGCGTAACAAGAGAAGAATTTTTTGCTGAATCTCCGTGGGAAGGGGAGAGGGGGTGTGGAGTTAAGACACTCCGGGTCCGCCTTTCCGAGATTGTCCTCGAATAGCCAAACCTGTACGGACGTCTTAATGAAACTGCGCGATATCTCTGATTTTGTGACTTGTAAGAAACTCAAAAATGAAAAGAGAATACACGGACCATCAAATAGTAATGAGATGAATCACCCAGGGTGACTATATGCGAGCATTTTCTATCCGCTGGCTAGTCCCGCACGCCATGTATGATGTGATTCCCGTCAGATCGGAATACTGGCATCATATGAGTATAATGTTTCTTGTCTAAGTTGTACATATTAGTGGAGGGATTGTTCATACCTAAAGCATTTTGCTTATTCGTACTGAACAAATATGTAACTGTTAGTACACTTCTACAAAGTATTGAGATAATTAGGTCTGAATAAATGCAGCATCAACCTTAAAGATACACGTTAGCAATATCGGTGGACTCATTTGCGATAATGATGGTGATGTTGTTGTTGTTGTTGTTGTTGTTGTTGTTGTTGTTGTTGATGATGATGATGATGATGATGATGATGATGATGATGATATGTCGTCCTATTACATGACATTCTGGGCCCGCTCCTCGTCTTCATGTATCATACACACATCATCCAAGTCAGGCTACCTCCAAGTCATGAATCTGCAATGTAAAATACGAAAGTAGCTGGTGTTACATGACCACGGCACTAACAACAATGTACCACAGTGGACATTCACGGACCCATGAAATTCAAAGGCGAGACCAGGTGCCCGGGAGGAGTGAGCTCCTCATGTTTGGTTAGCTACGCCGCCGTTATTGCCCTTAAATACAGACGGAACAAACATAATTCAGCACTGTATATATACATGAATGTTAAAAACATTTTGTAAGAAGTGCTACAGCCACACAACACGAGGAAAAAGGCTGTAATCAAACCCTCCGCGGGGAACTTTATGCGAGCTCCAAATTGCAAAGGGATTAAGTGTGACGTTAATGTAAAATACGAAAGTAACTGGTGTCACATAACTATGACACTAACAACAATGTACCACAGTGGACATTATGGTGCAATATACTGTCTGTTAAATACATGTATGATAAAATTTCAAGCGCAAGATATTGTCAAATTCTGTCAAATACTGTCCAATAAATTTTCAGTTCTAGATACCGTCTATTTTAAAAATATGATAAAATTTCGGTCTTTTGAAGATACATTGTCAGATATATCATGTCTCATCTAGCTCTGTGATATCATGGATAGATCAACTGATATACAAAACCTCCTTTATTTCATCGTGAAAGTGTGGAGAAGGGGGAAAAAAGAACAAATTCCGGAAATATGTATATGGTCGTCCGTCTGATTTCTTACTGTTCTCGATGAAATGTCCACTTCCTGAGTAATGTCAACTCCGCCTATGGAGTAAAATTATAAACATCTTTGTTTTTAGGCTAAAATTTATATTGCAACGCTAAAAATGACAGTAAGTACTCTGTATTTATCATGTTCCATAAGAGCATTCTTTGATTAGTGGAAAAATTTCCGAATTTCCTCTGAATTTCCCGTGTGCTCTTTCCGATTTCCGAGGTGTAGAAAACTGGTCCCCTAAACTTAACCTAGGGCGGTTTATGAATGTACATATCAATATTCAAGGTTAGCATGACGTCCTTTATATATTGGCCAATAAAAATACCCAAAGATCTTGTTAAAGGAGAAGGTGTAAACCCCGCCTGTTACATACAGCTAGCGGATAGTGATAATTTGAAACTGTCAATCAAGTATTGATTCATCATGCTGACCACAAGAGCAGATGACCCGGGTACTTGTGGTAAATATTATATTATATCAGTTGTCTAATTCAATATGAACGCAAATAACGATCATTGAAATTTGTGAAGCGACGGTCTAAACATTTTAAAATTTCGGTTTAATTATTTTCTCCAAAAATGTTAATACATTGTTTATATAAGGAAAGGAAATTGATAATAGGTAATTAACATAATGAAGAGAACAATGTAAAATATTCAATTAGAAATTAATTATCAATATATTTGAATCTCTTCCACATATCATCATTCTGTTTTTAAAACCCAACAATGAACTCGTCACTTTGAAGCTATCACCTGATCAGTTTCAAGCATTACAGTTATTTTTGTCTTTCTTCTTTTTTTTTGCGCACAATGTCTGGGACTGGGACAAATTACTTGCCAGCACCACGAAAGAGGACCTTGTGGACACCGAACTGCCTCGCAATGACCCTCTTACTCCACAACTTGAAAGGGAACACTTATGCCCAGATTGTTTTTCGTCACCCTGCGGAATAGGTGATTGGGTGACCAGAATTAGGCACCCCTCCTCACCATCATAATCATAGAACCAGAAAGGTTCTATGCAAGAAGTTACGGACAATGCTATGCTATTGTTGTGTGTGGGATGATTCTTGGTATTAAGATAGGAGGACTCGAGAAGTCAGTCTGGGAGGTGAAACATTTCAATTTATGTTTCCTTTCCAGAATTTGCACTTACAAAAATAGATTTTCACAAAATTTAAGAATATAACATGATGTATGCCAGCAGTGGTTAAATCAATAAGGAATATATAATTAACAGTATTTCTTTTAGTTTTAGTTTTTGATTTAGAAAAAAAGGCCAACAATGTCTAAATTAATAATAAAACCTGGAGTAAGTGAAGAATGTACTAGATAACAACAGTATTTAGAAAAAAATAATTCTAAAAAGGGAAAGTGCAATACAACATTCCCGTACGTAAACCATTATCATCCCTGATTCAATATGGCGGCGCGCTGCTGTACACCATTCCTTTATTTGTCTTCGTTCAGGAATGGGACTTCAAAGTGTAAAATTTTCAGGTAAAATATATGGATAGTGACTGTATGGACTATAAAACATGTTTGAAACACCTAGAAATTGCATTGAAAAGCACAAAAAATGTAAAAGTTTTACCTGGCCACACTAATTATTACCAGAAATGTCAGGCAGTCAGGTGGGTTTGGGAAACACTGTCAGATCAAACTGACCAATGCATTCCTGATGAAGCTCAATTGACTTACAGGGTGCCCACTTCCTATAAATTCCTATAAATTCCTTTAAATCTGACATTTCCTATATATTTCCTATATATCTCCAAAATTCCTATAAATTCCTATATTTTTGTAAATTTTCAGGTCAGTTATGTGAATATGTACCAAATTTCAAGAACTATTGATATCATCTGTATATAGATTTAGTTTCTAACACTTAAATGCATTTAAATTTCTATAAATCAATGTTTTCTCTGTGTGTGTCATACTGTATGCAGGTTGTTTTTTCTCTTGCGTGATATATCAACATATTTTAGGTTTATGATAAAGTGAAATGTATGACTTGTAATGCTTCTGTGGAACAAACTGGAACACAATATTGTTTGATTAGTATACACCATGGAAGCTAGATTGAAATTTATGCTAATGTTATTTATGCTATGTTGATGCAGAGATCTCCCTCAGAAAAAAGTAAAGAGTTTTTACAAACTGTTGTACAAAATATACACATTTTTAGTTAGTTGTGGTCCACAACCCGACCCACGACTTGTTTTCTATCGGCTAGTTCTGTGACACCCATCCAAATAGCAAAGTCGTTCAGGGTTACAAACTGTAACTAATTTTTAGTGTTTGATTTTGTCTTATTATTTTTTTTTTCCATCATAACGAAATAACATGTAAACATGCATAAGCTTTGTTATTTCATTTATGTTTCTCTTGGTATTGTGTTGAACAAAATGAGAGCTTTGTAGACATTTTATTGGAATATTATGCCTTATTTTCTACTTTTAGTCTAAATATTTAATGAAAAATATTATTGAATTACTTTAAACACCTTAAATAGAGCAGAATATTCCTATATATTTCCTATATTTTCTGCAATTATTCCTATATTTTTCCTATATTTTCTTTCAAAAAATCCTATATTGGTGTCTGAATCCTATATTTCTGACGTCAAAAGTGAGTGGGCACCCTGGACTTAACAACCTGAGCTCACGATCTAGGCCATATTGAATAAATGCATCAATGTAAAATATACTCCAAGAATACACAGACATCCAACTTATGGAGGCTTGGCCTCCTTATGGTGGTACTGAATTTGATTTTGTTATACAGAAGAAAAAAAAAGATGCGACCAGGCTGAGACTGCATGTAACTTAGCACTTTCCGCAACTATATAACTATATATGTGAATGCTACTTGAGGTACATGGGCTGATGACCCAGGGCCAGACATTTACTGCTGAACATGAATCATATCTTAAAATGGAATTCTAAGAATGATTGGCACAATTTATGGTCTGGACCTGAACCCTATCCCCCATGAATTCATCAAAAAATGCATTTTTCCATTTTTTCCCCATATAATTTACCAAAAAACATCCCCTTCTCCTCTGGCTGGACTCAACCCCATTGAAAAAAATTTCCTGGTTTGGCCCATGTTATAGTAATGCACATTACATGTTTCAAAATGTAAAACATCACTAGCACCATATTCAGATCATTTAACATTTCATTTTGTAGTTTTGTCAATTGTATAAAGACAAAACTGTTCAGAAAGCTTCAAGACAACAGATAATAGATAGTAGAATCTGACTTTTTAGAGACATCTTGAATAAAAAGGCTTTCAAAAAGATAAGATGAAGAGAGGTGGTGCTGCACCACTTGTAACTGGTGTATCTCCAAAAGAGGGTCCACCTGGCACAAGAATAACTATCAGGGGAGAGAACCTTGGATATGATGTCAAAGACCTTATAGGTAATGAAAATATACATGCATAAAGGGGAAAGAACATCTAATTGTTGTTCTTAAACACGTTTAACTTAACATCTTAAGGTAGTGATGGCATGCATTCACATAATCACATCAACTTTTTAATTAGGCCACATCAAATTTATTATTAGTTCTTCAAGAGCGACTGCATCTAAAATTGCCAATTTCAAATTTTAATATTACAAAAATAATCCCGCACGAATTTTCCAATCAAATGCCAAGAGGTATTTTTCCTTCTAGATTTGACACTAAGCTTCCTTAATATGCTTTAAAAAAGATGTCACTGGTCTTCATAAATGACCTGATAGATTCCCAAGTCAGAGTTGTACACCAAATTGATGATGATTTGCGTATAAAGGCTTCAAATGGAGTCATTTTTATTGCTTAAGACATCGATATTTTCAAAATGAGGCAGATCTTATAAATATTTCATAATTTCCATAACTCTATAGGTCCTTATTTTGTCAAACTTTTGTAATTTCAACTCTTTTTTGAAAATAAATTTAATTTATTTTTGCACCCGCTCGCCCCTTAAAATTATCAAATATGTCTGAAGAACTAATAATTAATTTGGTGTGGCCTTAGGTACAATTTCTCACTTTGAACGCCTCCTACAGTTGACTAATTCATTCATGGCTTCATAATGAAAAAAAAAAAACATTGAAAATTCAGTAAATGTCACATGCTTTTATACTTTTGAGTGATTTAGTGATTAAGTGATTGTTTTATTTGTACATGGCATGCATGTATATATCATATTTAGATTTCAGTGATATTTCTGTTTGGTTCAATGATGTGCTCAGAATTGTTTTATAGATGAAGATTTATAGAATTATCTTTTTACATTTCTATTCACAGACTCACTGAACATTATTTCGATGAGTTTTAATTACATTTGATATAAGCATGCGCTGTTGTTGAGAATGTCATCAAATTTCACTCCATGGCCAAGATTCAGAATAACAAGAGATGATGAAAACATATAATTTTTAACACTATAAGAATGAAAAATCAGTTATTTTTACTGTTGTTTTTAATGGCATGAAAACTTGATGAAATGAATAGTGATGCATTTTACCGTTATATATATTGTACATCTAAAAAATGGCAATTGTCTCTAAACATTCCTGAATTGGCAAAATATACATTTTTAAGATTGGGAAAAAAATATCGTATGATACTATACTAAATACACATTGTATATTAATTTAGTAAATGATTCCAGGCCCAATTTTTCAAGAGTCTAGATTAATTATATAAAACATAAAGGGGGATAACTGTTATATGGAAGGAAACTGAAAACCAGCTTGTGAATCTTGTGTGTCTAATTATGTAAACAGTCCTTCATAAAAACAAAGTTGTTTCAGATTACAATATATTATTCAAAATTCTTTGTATGATAATTTTTGTCTCCTTTGTTTGGTAAAAAAAATTGAGAGTATAAGTGCTTACATTTTACTGGGTAAGATCATTTGACTGTATATGTCAATATAGTGCATTTATTCCTTTGTTGTAGGTCTGAAGATATGTGGTGTTGATTGCATCTTGTCATCAGACTGGAAAAGTCCAAGTAAAATAATAGCAAGGTCTGGAACTGGAAAAGGAAAGGGAGATGTCATTGTTATCACTAAATCAGGTGGAACTGGAACATGTACTGTAGGGTTCAAGGGATACTTTGTTCAAATAGGTAAGTGATTTTAATTGCTCAAACTTTTTTTAGGTGAGAAAGAAATGATTCATCTCAGTTTTCTTTTCAATTCAGTACATTCACTGAGAAAATATTGTGAAAGTTGAAGCACTGCATTTGAGTTACTGACTTTTTGGCTTTTAATGTAATCAGTGTGTGCATGGGTGCATACATGTTTTTGTTACGAAACTTTGTAGACACTCTATAAGTCCCAGTTTTGGCGATATTTAGTTCATATTTCACATATAGCTCAGATATAATGAGAGGAAGATGGGGTTAAAAGGTCAAGGTTAAGGTCACTAGTTAAGAGTTAGACACTGTTGAAATAAAAGGGTATCATACCAAACTGGTATATTTTAAGCCATATAATGTATTATTAATGCAATGCTTCACCTATGAATCTTTTTGTAACTAGGGTATTTTGTAAAGTTATTCAAAAACAATGCTCTTGACTATGTTGACGAACATATTTTCGTACTTTTCTTTCTTTCATTTGGAATTGTCATATATTTGTAAAAGTGGGACTTCTGCCATTGCTGTAGGTTTCAGTTTAAGAATGTATGAACTTACTTGGCATTCAAATATATAAAAATACACAAGTTTTGAAAAGGGTACTAACATAAATTTGTAAGCAGTAGCAAGTACAATGTAAATGTGTCCAACAATACATAGATTTATCAAAATTGTGAAGACAGTTAGATTTTATTTTAAGTACATGTATTTGAAGTCCAGTTTCTTTACACTTTAAAGAAAGAGCCATATTTTTTTCATGCAAAACAAAGGAAATTCTTTTTTTTCTCAAGCATCAAATTTCATGGGTCTTTAATTTTCATACATCTGTCTTCAGATGGAGTGTATTATGTAAGAGTGTTGTGCATTCGGTATTTGTCTGATATAATTTGTCTGAGCCGAAACTTTTCATCTTTTGTATGGATTTGAATAACATTTCACAGAATTGTTGCCCAGGGACCAAGGGTGTGTCATGGTCAAGGTCACAATGCATATGATGGGTAAATCTTTGTCCGGGCCATAACTTTTTACCCTTGCATGGATATGAATAACGTTTCACAGAATTGTTGCTCAGGACCCAAGGGTGTGTCATGACCTTGAACCAAGATCATATCTGCAAGATCAAGTTTACATTGCTTATGTTTTCCACTTCAGTTTAAGGTATGGGCATATTCTGCAAAATGAGGCATTGTTCCTGTCCACTTTTGGGTTATTCATTTCTTTTTATTTTCTTTTGAAAGAATACCTATCATACAAAACTGCAGTATATTTATGATTATTTTATTTTTGTGACAAGGACCACTGCAGGACTCTGCGATATGGATTGACGAGTCACAAACTGTAAACATACGTCATGGTAGAACACAGTCTCCCTTGTTCTCCAAAGATGATGAAGAACCTCTTGGAATCTCGGATGAAGGAAATCAGTAAGTTGGCAAGTTACATTTATATAAAGACCAAGACATAATAAGTTATTTCATTATTCATTTCAAGCCGGCGTGGCCTAGTAGTATCGCGCTGGACTCCTAATCAGGAGGCCGGGGTTCGATTCCCGTTCTGGTCATGCCGGTGTCCTGTCTTTCGGATGAGACAGTAAAAACCGAGGCCCTGTATCGTGGTATGCATGGCACATTAAAGATCCCTCACTGCTTCGGGTGGGTCCGTTGCAAAGGTCAAAATTTGTATGCCCCGCATTAGGCAGATGCCGTCACCATATACGTGAAATATTTGTGGTGTGACGTTAAACAAAAATCAATCAATCATTATTCATTTCATACTTCATTTCATACTTTATATTTGTATTCTATTCGTATTATGTAAATGTTTTACAAAGTAGAATTTGTAGAAACATAATATTTAATACACAGAGTAATAAATACATAGAAGAAATTTGTAGAAACATAATATTTAATACACAGAGTAATAAATACATAGTAGAATTTGTAGAAGCATAATATTTAATACACACAGTAATAAATCTAACGTTAAGCCGTCTTAAGGTATGTTTCCAAACTACTCTTCATTTTAGTATTTAGATAAAGACCTCCTTTGAGATTGTAGGTATAAATCTTCTGTGTCTTTTAGAGTGCATGTAAGGAAAATTTATCTGTCAAATTGATAAGTATTGCCTTATAAGTTAATAAAAATTGTAAGGGTGCCTATAGCCAGAAAACTCCACAACAATGAATACTTAAGAGTGAAGAGCTAGAAATGCTTTCATTTGATTTTTCAGAGTTAAATTCAAAGAAGAAGAACTCCTTGAATTGTTTCCTGATGGTAAGTGAGCATTCATCTGCAGCTAGTATAGTTCAGTCAATACTAGGATCAGAGCCAAGTGCTTCCAGGTTTGGGCTCCTACAGATGGCATCTCAGTATTCCGTCTTTTTGATGATTACAGTACGCAAGATCTCAAATGCTCATTCCATTCATGTTTTGGATTTTAGTCACTTAACAAATGTATTGTTCTATTAAAACTTGGGCAGATTGTCTGCCCTACTGAAGAACAAAAGAATGGTGTGTGTATGAGCATGAGTCAAAGTTGTCAATCAGTAATCATGACCTCGCGTATTGAAACCTTGTTCCAATGTTGCATTAAACATCAGCTAATAAATCATAGGTCTGCAATCAATATAATTGTCTGAATTCATTTAAAAAAGAGAGCATGTTTGTTCAGTAGGGCTGCAAAATATTTCTGATGCCTTTTTTGCTGTCCTTTATGTAAGACAGTAAAAATTAGTCACGATAAGTCACACAATAAGTCACAATAAGAAAGAAAGTTAATGCAAATAAATGTATATACATGTACTACAGTATATTACATAAATGAATATATATTACATTGAAGCATACCTTCCATTTCAGCATCTGGAAGTATGGCGATAGAAAACTTCTCTCCAGCATGGTACCTATTGGAGAATCATCACGATACTACGTAAGTCTGTATATATATTCTTCTGGATAATAGATAGTTATAAGGATTCTTACATCCAGATCCCATACAGTAGGGTAATGTGATCCTGTCTATGGTACTGAGCTCTATTCATATGGTTTAAATCATAACTCAGATTTTAATTTTTTGCTCCTGAGATTCAGGAGCGTATAGTTTTTTGTCTGTTTGTCTGTCTGTGGCTAAAAAACTTTAGCATTTGTCATCACTTCTGAGCAGTAAGAGACAGGGTTTTGATATTTCAAGAGTATTCTTTATGACATTTTTTTTTCTTGGTACCTATGTTTTTGACACAGAGGCATTGTTTGTGACCTTCAAAGGGGAAGGTGTAAGCCCCGCCTCTTACTTGTACAGCTAGTGGATGGTGATATTTTTAAGCTGTCAGTCACGTATCGATTCATCACGCTGACCACAAGAGCGGATGACTGGGGTAGTTGTTGTCAACCATGCGAAACAACCATGCGTCATAAAATTTATATCAATTGCCTTATTCAATATGAATGCAAAAAACAGTCATTAAAATTTGTGAAGCCAAGGTCTAAACGTTTTTTAATTATGGGTTAATTATGGTTTCCGAAAATGTTGTTGTTTTTATAAGGAAAAGAAATTGATAATAGGTAATTAACGTAATGACGAGAACAAAGTAAAATTCTCAATTAGAAATTAATTATGAAAAGGCGTTTCAATATATCTAAATCTCTTCTACATATCATCATTCTGTTTCTAAAACCCAACAATGAACACTGTAACTTTGAATCTATCACCTATTAAGCTGCAAGCATTACAGGCATTTTCAATGACTGGGACTAGACAAATATGACAGAGGACCTTTGTGGACACCGAACCGCCTCGCAATGGGCCTCTCATTCCACAACTTGAAGGGGGACATGAATGCCAAGATTGCTTTTCGTCACCATGAGTGATAGATGCTCGCAACAGGCAGATGTGGTAACCAGAATCAGGCGTCCCTCCTCACCATCGTAATCATAGAAAGAGAAAGGTCCTATACAAGAAGTTCTGGACAATGCTATGCCATTGTGGTGTGTGGGATGATTCTCAATATTTAGGTAAAAAAGACTCGGGCAGTCAGTCTGGACAGAAAGTGAAACAGATTTATATGGCAGTCCCATGGATATTGGGGGAAAATTATGCCCAACCATGTAATTTGTAAAGTACGGGAGAAATATCGGCTAATGTTCTTGAACTCTTTCAAAATAAAACTTTCCCATTAGAGATCAAAACAAAAAATACATCAAACACCCCACACCTAAAAGCAATAAAACCAATCAAAGTGGAAAAAATAAAACACTACTAGAATTTTCATAATTGGGACTAAAGAATTTACTTTCTATTACCAATTCAAACCCTAAACATTGTTTACATCAAACTATTGCATGTTCACACCTCCCGATTACCATGCACCCCCGGACATACTCAATACCCCGATTTGACCTTTGCTTAAAGACAGGGTCATTTTAGCTCTTTTTCAAAAATATCTTGCTGAGGCTTGACCTATACTTGATTTCAAAACATATTGCCAGTGTATTGTACAGTTTTGAAATGTATTGTTTTTGATTTTACTCAAGGAGGGAGGCAATTATTTTTCCAAAGGTTTGTTTAGAAATTAAACTATATCTGTGATGTTATATAAGTAGATATAATAGAGGTAGTGATTTGGCTGTATTAAAAATTTCTTTCAGGTTTGATGATTTGAAAGCTGGACTGAAACATATGAAAAGAAAGGCAACTCAACGTTCAGAAGGACCTATTGCTTTTGTGAAAACCAACTTGTCCTCTACACTAGATTGTCTGGAGAGTTTAGATGGTAATTTGAAAAAAAAAGGCTTTCTGATGTTTTCAAAATATGTAAAGAAATCTTGATATTAATGTGTTTGAAATGCAGTAGACAAAAATAAAAAACAAACTTTCTTCTTTATAAATTTAATATATCTCTTTTAGCATTGTATCAACAATACTGTGTGGATGATCTGAAGGGAAAGTCTGTCAGCCAGTACGCTGAGTTACTAAGACGTAAGTGGTAATGATTTCCTATTCATTGATGGTGGAGTAAAATGGCCGTACTCATTCACCATGTTGTTAAGAATGCAAGGATTAAAATTCCACGGCAAAGAAGTGGTACGAAAGCCTTGGTTCGATTCTTACTGGACAATTATCGAAAAATGGAATATGCCATTTACCATGATTTGATTGTTCTCGGTTTCTTTTCATAATTAGTTTCCATTTGTGATCTACTGTTAACCTTTTTTTTTTGTGCTGAAGTGCATTTATTGAAACAAATGACAAAGGAACATCATGATGATGAAAGCTAAGAAGTTACACTGAGAAATTCCACCTTTCAGTGATTTTATTTGGTATGTAATGATATAGATTGCATTATATTTTTTATTACAATACTTTTAGGTTGACGACAATTGGTTGTCGTTACTCAAACACTGATAACTTGAATTTCCCATTCATCTCAAATAGATTGAAATTCCCATTTCTAATTTCTTTATATGTTACTGTATGTATTTGTATGTATATACATATATATATGTCCCTGATTCAAACTCCATCCTCATCTTCAGAATGTCAAGACTTTATGTAACAACACCTTCACACAGACACAAGGCTTTGACATTACATATATTAAGATATAAATACTGATGTTTGTTTAGAGGCCAAGACATGTGCAGATGGTGTGTTCCAAGAGGTATTGGGCAGGAAAGATAAAGCTGACTCCACAAGGAATGCCCTTAATGTCCTTCAGAGGTTTAAATTCCTCTTCTACCTCCCTCTCAACATCAAACGTAATATAGAAAAGGTAAATAGAAAGCATGGCATAGATAATATCTTTTTAAACTCAATAGACAATATCAGGTATGTTGAACTTTGATGAAGAAAGGTAAATGGCAGGAATATCTATGAAGAAATTTTATGGGTAAGTTTTATTGTTTAAGCATTCTGAAATCATGAACTAAAGATGTTTTCGAAGCATAAATATTTCTTATAGAGAAAGTGATGCTTTCAATAGGCTTTGATGAAATAGATTCAGGTGATTTCAAGATGGTTTTATTTAGGCAGTTATGATAATCTATCAGTGATACAAGAAAATAATATTGACCTGTAAGGTACAAATATTATGAATTGTAAAAGACACTAGAATATAGTAAAATATTTAGTTTGTATTTTGAAATGCTTCATATTTATAAATTGCTTGATTTTTTTTTAGTTTAAGGATGCTGTAGTTTTTTTATGCTTTAAAGAAAGAGACAAGTATTCTTACATTTATTGAGAAACATTTTGGTTTCATTTCAGGGAGACTACAACTTGGTAATCAATGATTATGTAAGAGCAAGATCATTATTTGCTGAAACTCAAGTTCAGGTGTTTAAAAAAGGTGTGGTATTAATTCCTAAGGCTGTCCAAAATAGATGTCCTATATTGGGCTGTTGTTTCCTAGACGTGAAAGGGAGAAAGTAAGAGAGGAAAGAAATTTTAAAACACAATATTGAAGCAATGAACTATTTAGTGAAAGTCACTTTTTAGAATTACCATAAAGCTGGTTTTACTCTCTCCCTCTCCATGCACTCTGGATTTATAACTACTAATTTTGTTTCTATGTTTTTTATTTTACGTTACATTATTTCATTTATCCAGTGACAGTTTCTGTCTGATGCATGACACAGAAATTTCAACCTATGCAGTGGACACATCTGCATTACTGAATGATTGAGGAATCTTTCATTTGCCAATGTTTAATGTGACAGAAGATCTCCGTTTTACTTTTTATTGTTTCACCTGACTGTTGCACTACAGGACCTCACCTTTTATCATCTCGTGAAAGACACAACACTGATGAGCCATGGGCTGGACTCTAACCCAGTACTTCATGGTCATCAGCCAAGCACTTAACCAACTGAGCTACACTGGCTCAGAAAAACTCTGTTTTTATGAAATTTATATATTGGTAAAAATAGATATTGTTTATAGATGTTAAATGTATATTGATAAACTCAGTGTTAAACTGACTGAAATTTTATTATGAACAGTGTATAGCGAAGTAGAATGCAGAATCAAGGAATTCCGAGAAATGTTACAGAATAAATTGATGGAGTTACCTAACACTCTAGAGGAACAGAAGAGATTGATCAGGTATATAGTGCTCTTGTCTGAGTGAAAACTAATTGATAAGTTATATTTCAGTCAGATCAGGCTAAAAATTAGAAGTCTATGTATGTTTACCTATTAAGCATTCAAATTTTTCTTTGAGAAGGTTTTACTTGTGTGTGGTGTCCTTTTTGCAGATAGTTTTATGCAAGCAGTTTACATAAGAAATCAGAAAAAAATATTTTTATTTTGTCAGAACAGTAAGAACAGATACTGTTAGTGTATATGGTTTAGCAAGATTTATATTTCAGCAGAGATAGTGTTGTCCTTAGTGGACTGATTCTTGACTATGTTAGAACAAATATATTCCGTTACACGAAAATGATAGTCACATATTGTACTGAATCATAACTAAATCAATATATTATACACCACCTTTTTGTGCTTCCAAAAAATTTCAGGTGAGCATATAGTAACTGTTTGTGTGTGTGTGTCCATTTATCTGCCTGTCCAAACTAATGTTTTCTAAACTGTTCATCAGAATTTGATAACATTTCACTCAAAATACTGGCTTTGGGACAAAAGTCATTCAAGGTAATTTCTTAAATGTCAAGGTCACTCAGATTTAGAACTTAAAATACCCAAAAAAGGCTTTATTTTAGTGACCTTTTGAATAGATCATACTTCACGCAAATGTTAAGTGCCACTCAGGATATGGGCTTTTGGACAAAGGTCACTCGAAGTCATTTTTGAAAGGTAAGATTACTCATGAAATACTCACTTATTTAAGGAAGAATATTGCCATCTTTCATCATGTCATTTATCAGTTATGATTGACTGGTATATATATACATGATAGGTATCTGATCAGTCTGGAGTGTGAGGGGGATCCAGCTTGGAAGTGTCTTGATAACATGCAGAAGTGGCTGATTGTCATCCTTCAAAAATGTAAAGATGAACATATACAACAGGGTAAGTATTGGTGTAATTTAAAGAAATTAGAAAAAAAATAGTATTTTTTTTTGTGTATAGAATTGGGGAAAAACCTCAATGCAAACACGGTGTATCAAAGCATAAGATGATGACAGAAAAAGGATAATAATAGAAATGATGTAAGTAAATTTATGAATTTAGTTTAAATACAATTGTTTTTGTTTCTAAGAGGTAGTTTTTAGAATAAAAGTGTAACATGTATGATTTGATGTCACATTCGTAAAGGAAATTGAATGGAAATTAAAAATACCTGAAATCTGTAACTTTGCAGTTAAAGACATCATGTTGGTAACAAAATCTGAAAAGGGAAGAAAATGATTTTTCAGCCTGTACCTACCATTTACAATTTATCCATGGGTTAAGTATAGCACTTGAGGGTGAAACAGGCTATTATGTATTGATGTTACATGTATATATATTGGTGATATATAGATTGGTATTATATTTATTTCAGAGCTAAGCGGGTGTGGCCTAGTGAATAAGGTGCTCGGCTCGTGATCGAGAGGTCCCGGGTTCGACTCCCGCCCTGGATGCACCGGTGTTTTGTCTTTCTGATGAGACAGTAAAATCCGAGGTCCCGTGCCCCAGTAGGCTGCATCGGGTGGGTCTGTTGCAAAGGTCTAAATTTGTATACAATGCATCAAGCAGGTGCCGTCACCATATACGTGAAATAATTGTGGAGTAATGTAAAACAATATTCAATCAATTTACTTCAGAGCTTATTTCACAACAAGAATCAGAACCCAGCTTGGTAAAAAGTCCTTCCTCTTCTGTTTCCATGGATACACCTAAAGGTAAGTGCACTTTAGAATTTATAGTTTTTATACATTTGTTGTTAGATGGGACATATTATGTTATGGCATTGTCCGTGCATCCGTCTGTCTGTCTGTCAGGTCATGTTTTCCAGACTTTTTTCTGCAGTCTTTCAAGGTAATGGATTGAAACTTGTCATATAACTTTATATTAATGATGGTAAGTACCAGTTCGCATTTTGGTATGATTGACTGGGTTTTGCCAGAGGTATGGCCCTTGAGCTTAGAAATGTTTCTTTTTTCATTTGCATTTGGGTATGATTGCTTTAGATTTGCCAGAGTTATGACACTTGAACTTAGAAATTGTCAAGGATTTCTGCAGTCTTTAAAGGTATTGAATTAAAACGTGGTATATAACTTTATATCAATACGGCCCTTGAACTTAGAAATTTTCAAGGATTTTACAGTTTTCCGGACTTTTTTCTGTAGTCTTTCAAGGTGTTGGATTAAAACTTGGTTTATTACTTTATATCAATGAGGGTCAATACCAATTTGCATCTGGTTGTGATTGCATTGGATTTTCCAGAGTTATGCCCCTTGAACTTAGAAATTTTCAAGGATTTTACAGTTTTCTGGATGTCTTTATGCAGTGTTTCAAGGTATTGGATTGAAACGACATATATATTCATATCAGTGAGGGTCAGTACCAGTTCTTATTTCAGTATAATTGCTTTGGATTTGCGAGAGTTATGCCCCTTGTTATATTAGTTATCTTCCTTTGTTTCGAGGTAATTTAAATATTCATAGTACTCAGTTTTCATTTCCATGCGACGCCATATTTTATGGACTTTTTCCAGCAGTGTTTCTCAAGATATTGGATTTAAAACTTTATATCCATTCAAACTGATCCCCTTCAAGCTAAGCGAGGGGTGTATTATGCCACGCTAGGCATTGCTCTTGTTATACTTCTGTCTATGATGGAAATATTATGGTATACAAAAATCTATTCCTCCGTATTTCCATTCATTGACAACTTGCCACACCCTGTCTTGAGAATACTTCATACATTTGTTTGTTGTGTTAGCCTTATGATATGTATACATTGTATATCTTTCTTAATAATTCAATATTTTGATCTGGATATTTGAGACTGTATTCATAAAATTTGGGCCTTTTTTTCACATGTGGCGACGAATCCTAGGATTGCTTGTTGTTTGTATGATGACTGCATGGTCTGTATAATGTTTAGTTAGACTTTGATTTTTCCTTATGAAGTTACTAGGAGAATTTTGTGCCAAATATTTTACGCATCATGTTGTAAGTACAGAACATCTTAGCAAATATTTACCTACAAAAATTCCTATTTCACGAGATGTGATGTACAAATGTATACTAATTGACTGTTATCAACAGACGGGCATATCATGCGCTTATTTTGCACATTTTAGTACTCATATGCTCCTAGGCTTTTCTGAGAACCTCATATTTTTCTAATGCTAGAAATAGACTGTGCAATCCTTATGGTGTAATGCTCATTCTCTATTTTGTTTTGATTGGCTTTTGTTGTTACTTGAACTTATTTTGTTGTTACTTGAATTTATTTTGTTGTTTCTTGAATTGTCCTCTGTTACAGGGAAACGAAGGGAGAATAACTCTAGTTTCAAATCTACTACATCCCCTGATCAAGCAGGTCAGTATGAAGTTTACTTGTATAAAATAATTATATGACTATCTTATGTATGATATGTGATGATTCCTACAGATTTTCCAGTGTACTTCATTGGTTGTTTTCATTTGAAAGCTCTGGATTCGTCCTCCGCTAAAACCTGAATACCACTATGTAAATGAAAATAATCTTGTGCTTTGTAAAACAGTAAACAAAAAGAAACTTAAAAAGATTTATGTTGAAATTATTTTGAATTTAAAATAAAAAAGTAAAATGTGAAAGTAACCGATATAATGTCACTGTGGCACAAACAACAACATACCATGGTAGATATTCATTGACCCCTGGAAACCAAAGGTGATACCAGATGTCTTGGAGGAGTTAGCATCTCTTGTTTGGCTTGCCACACCCACAATGGTTATCCAAAACACACAGATGAGACAAAACTATTTCAACCATGCACGCATGGAATTAATTATGGCCAATACTGTATAGAAAGTGTCACAGCTACACAACATCAGAACAAGGGTATGAAACTTGAAACTTTTGGATAAGTTTAAACTGATTAGTAAGTTTTGATTGAATTGCAGATATTTAAGTCAAAATCCTAGTAATTCAAACAATTTCTCTTTGTCCTTTGAAATTTGACTTGTTGAGAATGAGTTACACTGTGTCATCTCATGACGTTTTGAATTTATCCTTTTATTCTCATGATCAAAAAAGTTAACACTTGTTGATTGAGTCTATGTTATTGTTAGGATGGAAATTTGTCACCCCTCAGAAGATTCTGTTTATAGAAGAACTTACTGGTATAATGCTAGAGAATTTTCCGAGCTTTTGGAAACTTGGACAGGCTTACTTTTCTGGATCATTATTTCTGATTGCAAAAGAGGTTTGTAATATACATGTACTTTGTGGATGTATTTGAATTTTGATTTTCACATGACTTGCTATGAAACGGAATTAACAGATATGTGATCAGAAAAATTAGGTGTTAATAAAAATCACTGGTATTTAAGATGTTACAGTAAGTGATTCTCTGTTGTAAGGTTTTATACCCATATTCTATGCTTGGGTATGGTATTACAGACAAGGTGATTGTTTTACTAAAAATGTGACATTTAATGACCAATTAGTCCAAAATTTTTCTACAGAGAAGATTAACAGGAACTGAACAAAATCAAA
This sequence comes from Pteria penguin, assembly GCA_035048485.1. Lineage (NCBI taxonomy): Eukaryota > Metazoa > Mollusca > Bivalvia > Pterioida > Pteriidae > Pteria > Pteria penguin. The sequence goes on along the minus strand of CM068582.1, from coordinate 27,226,039 downwards.
ACTTTTTATTACTGAGTATTTCCTTTGTCATTCATATGTTTGCAGCCAAATTATTATGCATATCAGAAAGTTCAATATAAGTTCTGGTTTAACATTGGTTTTAACAATTTCTTCATAATGCATTCAAATCAGAATTTACCATAATCTAAAAATTGAAATCGTGGAAAAACTCTGCCAAAGGTAGTTTAAAATTGCTTATTGGGGATCTTTTATACAACGTTGTGATATGGAAGCATCATAATTTGGATATGAACAAGATAAATTGGCAAATCAAATGGTATGTAAGAATATTTTAAATTTTTTAGCTCACTTGAGCCAAAGGCTATTGGATCGATAGATGGGGGGCATATTGTTTTTGTCCTGTTTGTTTGTTTGTCTGTCTGTTATCAACTTAAATCTTGGCTATAACTTTTGAACCATGAGAGTTAGAGACTTTATATTTGACATGTGTACTCAACTTATGAAGCCCTTTCAAATGACATCAAGGTCGATGACCTTTCGACCTTGACAATGACCTTCACGTTAAAGATAACTTTTTGGACTTTGGTGCCGCCGGGGCATTAGTGTTTCACAAACACAGCTTGTTTCATTATGTTTAAAAATTACATTTTGATGTTTAGTACTTTGCTTTATCATGACAAGTTACAGATCAAGTTCAAACTTTGTTCCAGTTCATTAATTTTTCACTAAGTTATGGCCCTTGGACTTAAAAAATTAATGCAAATACATGTATTTAGTTTCCCACAATTTTTTTCAGATTTTCAGGAATTATCATTTAATATTCAGTACAAAGCTTTACCATGACATATTACAGATCAGTTTTGAATTTTGTTCCAGTTCACATAAATGTTTTTCATCAGTTGTAGTATGACTCACTTATGCATTATATATTCCAAGAAATGTATTGACAGAATCAGCTATAATTGGAGCATTGTAACATGTATTGCTTTAGCAATACGCTCAGAATGCTTGTTTTTGTATAAGTGAAAGAAATGATATGGTGACAAAGTACTTGACTTCTGTTGCAAGTAGTTCTTCTTCAATCCTCAGGTTCTTATAAAAAGGGGGATGGTGGTTGAAAGTAATGGTCATCAGTAGATAATTAATGTTATTTTTTAATATCAAACTTCAGTATTTCATGGTCAAAGGGGCCACAGAAAATACTTCAAGGTAATGGTAATTTAAAACATTCAAGATCACAATAAGAAATGTAGGATTTTGGGACATGACAATTTATCAGAAATAAGTAAGTTCAAGGTTGATGTTGTCTTACTATTATTAAAGTAGAACTGACCTTGATATTGCTTGGTATATTAGATGTCCATGTTAGAGATATGATTTTTACTGTAGAATGACTTTAGTTAATTTCTTGTAGAATTCTGAAAAGCAAACAAGAATGGATTCTTCTAAGCATTCCAAATTTAAGGTGAGTAAAGATATTTCTTTTTGTATTCTGAATTTCCTCTGATAAAAAAATTATATCAGCAAATACACTCACCAAATAATTGTTAGTTACAGTAATTACAGGCATTTACTTTATGTAATTTTGAACTTAATAAAATATAGAAGAGAACTAAAATTCTTGTAATACATTAATTAAGACAAGCCATAATTGATTCCACTTAATATTTTACTATTTCTTGTAAAGACAAAATTCTTCCAAGGTGGAAATGTTTATAAAATATGAACTAGTGCTATTGATGACAGCTCTTTATTATGAGATATGAACTAGTGCTATTGATGAAAGCTCTTTAATATGAGATATGAACTAGTGCTATTGATGACAGCTCTTTAATATGAGATATGAACTAGTGCTATTGATGACAACTCTTTATTAATAAGATATGATCTAGTGCTATTGATGACAGCTCTTTATTATGAGATATGAACTAGTGCTATTGATGACAACTCTTTATAATGAGATACGAACTAGTGCTATTGATGACAGCTTTTTATTATGAGATATGAACTAGTGCTATTGATGACAGCTCTTTATTATGAGATATGAACTAGTGCTATTGAAGACAGCTCTTTATTATGAGATATGAACTAGTGCTATTGATGACAGCTCTTTATTATGCTATATGAACTAGTGCTATTGATGACAGCTCTTTATTATGAGATGGGAAATAGTGCTATTGATGACAGCTCTTTATTATGAGATATGAACTAGTGCTATTGATGACAGCTCTATATTATGAGATAGGAACTAGTGCTTTTGATGACAGCTCTTTATTATGAGATATGAACTAGTGCTGTTGATGACAGCTCTTTGTTATGAGATAGGAACTAGTGCTATTGATGACAGCTCTTTATTATGAGATATGAACTAGTGCTGTTGATGACAGCTCTTTATTATGAGATATGAACTAGTGCTATTGATGACAGCTCTTTATTATGAGATATGAACTAGTGCTATTGAAGACAGCTCTTTATTATGAGATATGAACTAGTGCTATTGATGACAGCTCTTTATTATGCTATATGAACTATTGCTGTTGATGACAGCTCTTTATTATGAGATATGAACTAGTGCTATTGATGACAGCTATTTATTATGAGATAAAAAGGATTTCAATGAATTCAAGTATTATGCTTGAGATTCTTTACAAAAAAAGAAAAAAGTTAAGAAAACCTGTGAATTTTTATTCTGGGTAAATTTTGTGTGGTCTCTTACCTGATCAGTTATTTAAGGAATGAATCTAATTTTTTTTCCTTGGATGGAGGTATACCACAAAAAAGGACGGAAAACTGCATCATTGCACGTAACACATGATGCTTAAGTTTTCCGTCCTGCTTTTGTGGTATACCTCCTTCCAACGGAAAACAAATTAGATTCATTCCTTATCAATTAAATCCTTTGAAACATGTTTCATATTCTCAGAAATTGGTATGTTATGTCTGCACTATTTCTGAACATATCTGAATCTCGGCCATGGTGGTGTAAATATTGATGTCATAGTTACAAAAATGCAGGAAATTACATCGTCAGAGAAAAAATTTTATGGATGAAATATACCACTAATCTTTAAACCAATTAAAATGCCTGTTACATGTAAAATAAAATGATTTTCAAAAGAAATCCAAGAACACTTTAGAAAGTAAATAATAAATGTAATGTTCAGCCTAAATCACTCATGTTTCAGCAAATGGTGACAGATGTGATTCACCTTTTCTCCAACTTGGTGCGCTCAGCATTCTTACCAAAATCTTTAGAAAATAGTCCATCGGAGAAACGTCAGCAGTTTGGGGATTGGCCTCTGAGTAAGCATGAGATACCAGGGGCGTGGCTTCCTTCAGGGGTCAGATATGTCAGGTAAATCACTGATTGTCATATGCAGAAATGTTGTGTGTTGGATGGAGGGGAGAATACTGGAATTGGCTATCCGTATGTCTATCTATCTGTCCAGCCATAGATGGATTAGTGTTTGGGTCATAACTTAATTCCCTCTTCAAATGTAGTCACCAAATTCACATAAAATTTCCTATGGAATGAAGTCATGGCCATAGTTAATTTCTCATAAAACTTCATTTAGAGACTCCCCAGGAATTTATTAGATTCTGAAGTAAAAAAAGGAAACTGTCTACACTAAAACATTATTTTACAAATTTCTCCCATTTCAATTATCCCCATTTCAAAGGGGGTTCCATTTCTCTTTGGACAGTACTACTTTTACACTGTATTTAAAGCTGATTTTAGAGTAGCTGTACAAGCTTCAAAAGATTTCAAACAATAAAATGCTCAAAATCTTTCACTTTCTACCTAACAGAGCTTTTTTCTGAAAGTGCTCAAACATATAGTTAAAATGTTGTCATTATCATTATACCCCCGCAAAAAAGTTGTAGGGGGGGTATACTGGAATCAGGTTGTCTGTCTGTCTGTAGACACAATGGTTTCCAGGCTCTATAGTGTTACCTTTTCACCTATAGTCAAGATACCATACATACATACATACAGACTCCCCATCCGATGAGGATGATCCCTATCGATTTTTGGGTCAGAAGATCAAAAGTCAAGTGTACTAGACGTTGATACATGTAGATGGTTTCTGGGCTCTATAGTGTTATCCTTTTCATCTAGAGTCAAAATACCATACATACAGACTTTCAATGAGATAAGGATGATCCCAGTTGATTTTGGGGTCAAAGGCCATAGGTCAAGTGTAATGGTCATTGATATAGATTAATGGTTTCTGGACTCTCATGGGTTTCTCTTTTCACCTTAAATCTTTATAGTGGACATAAGGATTCCCCCATGGCATGAAGATGATCCCTATTGATTTTGAAGTCAAAAGATCAAAGGTCAAATATACTGGACATCAATAAAGCAACATCATTTCCGGGCTTTTACATATAACATTTTTCAGTTAGAGCTGCCATATCACAAATATGGACTCCACATAGGATGAGGGTGATCCACTCCCCATGTGACGAGGGTGATCCCTATCTATTTTTGGATGAAAAGTTCAAAGGTCAAGTGTACTGGACTTTGATATAAGTGAATGGTTTCTAGGCTTTCATGTGTATCACAATTTCAATCTTCTTCCATTCTGTACAACAGTTTCCCATATGTATTGAACCTTTGTCTGACACCTTAGGGTGTGTATGTGACAAGTCCTTCAACAGAGGCCTGGGTCAAGATCATAACAACACATACCGGTACATCTCTCAAGGAAGGCAACTGCACAAGTTCATACTATCCACAACTTCCCCATCTCACCTGGGGTTTTCTCATACCCTTGACCTGATCTCCACAGGGTCAAGGCCATATTCAAGAATCATTCTGCCGACAGGGTATTTGTGTCTGCCCATGGTGACAATTCTTATTAAATATCTATAAGCACTGTATAGCATTTTGTCATTTGAAGGTAAATGAAATAGTTGTATCATCAGAAGGATAAGCAGTGATTGACATCGGTTGTTGTTAAATGTCCTTTCCAATAAATCTAATACATGTCAAGTAGTGATAAGTTCTGACTGAAACAATATGTTCAAGGATTGAATTATTGTTCAGAAGATGAATGGATCTCATGTAGTAGTATTATTCATTAAATATACAGTTATGATCCAAATAATCCTCTCAGGCTGTATACGGGGGCTAGCTAAAATGTAAGACACTAGAAACTGAAGCTGTCCTAACGGAATAAAGACCCCCATCGCAACAATGTTAAAACATGCATTAATTCATCCCAAGATGCATCACTGGTATAAGTATAATGAATGTCCCACTTGTACATTTTGAGGTAATATTAATGAAAACAAGAATTTTGATATGTGTGCATTTTGACCTTAACTTTGTGGATATGACCGCGTTCAAGGTCAAGCCACACCGTTGGGTCATGGACAATAACTGTGAAATATAATCTCCCTCCATGTACAAGGAAGAAGTTACAGCCTATAAAAAATACTGGGTTTTGAGCACTTTGACCTTGACTGTGAAGATATGGCCTGGTTCAAAGTCATAACACACCCTTAGGTCATGGACAACAACTGTGTGAAATATAATATCCCACCAATGTACATGTAAAAAGTTATGGCCTAGACAAAAATTCTGTGTTTTTTGTGCACTCTGACCTTGACCTTGAAGATTAGGCCTGGTTCAAATTCTTGACACACCCTTGGGTCATGGACAACAATTGTGTGAAATTTAATCTCCCTTCAACATAACAGGAAGAAATTAGAGCCTTGACAAGAATTCTGGCTATGTGTGCACTGTGACCTTGAGCTTATAGATACGACCTTAGTTCAAGGTTATGACACACCCTTGGTCATGGACAACAATTGTGTGAAATAGAATCTTCCTTCAGCATAACAGGAAAAAGTTATGGTCCGAACAGTAATTGTGGGTTTTATGCACTGTGACGTTGACCTTAAAGATATGACCTTGGTTCAAGGTCATGACGTACCTTGGGTCATGAAAACAATTGTGTGAAATATATAATCTCCCTCCAATGTAACAGGTAGCAATTATAGCCCGTACAAGAATTCTGACTGTGTGGGTACTGTGACCTTGACCTTGTAGATATGACCTTGGATCAATGTCATTACGCACCCTTGGGTCATGGACTATGATTGTGCATAAATTATGAATTCTGGCTATGTGTGTACTTTGACCTTGACCTTGTAGATATGACCTCTGTTCAAGGTTATGACATACCCTTGGTCATGGAAAACAGTTGTGTGAAATACAATCTTCCTTCAGTATAACAGGAAGAAGTTATATCCCAGACAAATATTCTGGCTGTGTAAGCACTAAGCACTGTGGCCTTGACCTTGTAGTTATGACCTTTGTTCAAGGTCATGACAGACTTTAAGGTTATGGCTAACTATTGTGTAAAATATAATCTCCCTGTAACCTAATTGGAAGAAGTTATGGCCTGGACAATAATTCTGGCTGTGTGTGCACTGTGACCTTGACCTTGTAGCTATGATTTTGGTTTGATGTCATGACACACCCTTGGTTCATGGACCACAACTGTGTAAAATATTATCTCCCTCTATAGTAAAAGGAAGAAGTTATAGTATGGACAAGATTCATGGACAGACAGACAATCAGAAAGACAGACAGACAGTAAGACAGACACCCAGGGTGATTCCTATATACCCCCCAAACTTTGTTCCTTGGGAGTATAATAATACTGCAGAAAGGTATGATACCAGTAACCCAGTCAAATAGTATGCTAAGGGGAACTAAAGATGTGATATACACTGTAGTATTACTGATACAACAGACAAGGTGTGATCCCAATAACCCAATCAAGCTTTATGCTCAGGTGAGCTAAACATGTGTTGTACACTGTTGTATTACTGATACAACGGACAAGGTGTGATCCTTATAACCCAGTCAAGCTTTATGCTCAGGTGAGCTTAACATGTGTTGTACACTGTTGTATTACTGATACAACGGACAAGGTGTGATCCTAATAACCCAATCAAGCTTTATGCTCAGGTGAGCTAAACATGTGTTGTACACTGTTGTATTACTGATACAACGGACAAGGTGTGATCCTAATAACCCAGTCAAGCTTTATGCTCAGGTGAACTAAACATGTGTTGTACACTGTTGTATTACTGATACAACGGACAAGGTGTGATCCCAATAACCCAGTCAAGCTTTATGCTCAGGTGAGCTGAACATGTACACATGAACTGCTTTGTATTGTCACAGATACTACAGACAAGGTGTGATCCCAATAACCAATGAAGCTGTATGTTTAGATTTAGATATAGTGCTCATTTCCATTTGAGAGGCAGACTTTCAGCAGTGATTTAAAGTATTTTGCCTGCACTGCAGGTTAACGGGGTTAGAATCCTGGATTTTGTCACCATGATTTAACATTAAAGTGGTCGATTATCTTTTTCTAGGTCACAGTATGACCTAGAAATTGTTGAAATCCCAACAAAATCAACCATTTTGTGAAATTCCTTATATACCAGTGTAGCTTAGTGGTTGATGTTTTGGGCTCGGTACTGAAAAGTCCTGGGTTTGATTCCCATTGCAAGCACACTAGTGTCCTGTCTTATGGAACACTGAAAATTGAGGTCCCATGTCATGGGAGATGTGGCATAATAGAAACTCACTCACTGCTTCCTGTAGGTCCACTCCAAAAGTCCAAAGATATAAATTTCTATGCAATGCATCAAGCAGTTGCTGTCGCCATAAATGTTAAATAACGATGGAGTGACATAAAGCAATAATCAATGATTTGTAATTCCTTTGGAGTTAATTTATTTCTACATTTAAATTTGCCGGCTAATGGCAGCTTATCAAGAAGTCAAGTTGAATTATGACTCTAAGTGAACTCATGAGCCTACAACTGAAATCCTCATGTGTATATTTACTGTTACAAAAACAGACAAAAGGTTAGAGAAAACAAGTTTATTAAAAAACTGTAATCCAAAACAAAAATATCAAATGAGAAAATGTGCTGTTGAACTAAAAGAATATATCAAAAGCAAAATAAATTAAGATATTTCTTATTTTATGAATGTTTCATTATTTTGGCTTAAAATATTTATAGTTAAAGTACATTTTTACTTCATAAAAGGAAATCTAATACTTCATTTTCAGACCTAAAGATTAAATTTATCTTTCTGAAGGGATTGTGAAAAAGAGTTAAGAAAATTGCTTCTTTTTGAATTAATAATTATTTGTAAATTTTATCTAAAGTGTGCTTTTACCATATCTATGTCTCCAGATGCCATTATGAATTAAATCCAAAGCCAAAATAATGAAACATTAAATCACTGAATCCCCTGATCATGCTCCAGCAACATATGGCCGTTTAGCATTAGACCTCCACATGTCTGTTCTCAGACCCTGACACTTTGGTAGTGTACAGTGTTCCTGAAAATAATAAAACGAATACATATATAAGGTTCAGTATGAGGTTATTGTTGTCCTTTTTTAAGAACAAACCCCCTCCCTCATTCATTTATAAATCAATGTCCATCTATTTTTACATCTTTTTATAATGAAAATATAAGGAAGTCTTCTGTTACAATAGAGAAGCGATACATATATGACAAATTTCTATTTTAAGAAATGACATTAATCAGGGACGTATATATACGTCTCTGCATTAATAATGTATTTTTCTATGAAGGTATAGAAGTACAACCGATTTACAAACTTTGTATAATCCGATCTGTGGATTCGTTTTGATTCCTGATAATTCAATTCATTGTTAAAAAGAAACAACAATTTTGATGAAACTTGCAAAATTTATTGAAAAAGACTGAACATCATTTTGAATCTGGCACACATAACAATGAGGAGCGAGGTCAATTTGTCACGTGACTTATTTTTTCTTCTGTTGATTTATAGAAAAACAACTTTGATAATGCAGTTTTAAAACTAGGCTTTATACCGCGGTTGCCTCGAAAATTAAATTATAAAAGTATAGAGTTATATTGCACTCCCTATCAGTATTATATAGGTAGCACAACACTTACCATCAGTATCTGAGTTCTACTCAGTCTGTCCTGTTGTTTGTGTTGACATACATGAACCCGTTGAGCCTTTGAAAAACAAAATGGATTAACTTTATAAGTCTAGCTTAATGATTTACTGCTAGAACTTCACAATTATTTGGTTTATAAATGTCAAAAGAAATAGATAACAAATATTGTAAAGGTTTCCAATATACATTGGATGCATATATATACCAATGTAAAAGAGAATGGTTTCTCTACTTACAACGATAGTTGTCCATGTTGTTGAGTTGTTGTGTCATGTAGTCGTTATTGTAACTCAGCCATCCTATCTTGTGGTCTGAAAGCAAAGAAACAGATTGCATTGCTGAAATACATTTTCAAAAGGATAGCAATTGGGTATCCAAGAGTGAAATAGTTTTGCATGAAATGACCTTGTTTTTGTTTATAATTATTACTTACTTGTCCAGTGGACAAAGTTATAGAAATCCCTCTCCAGACAGGAGAAGCTGGTTGTGTAATATTCTCTTTGATTGTAGAAGAGATCGTGGTACTCCTGTCGCATTTCTGAAATTCAACAGCATTCAATAAATAAATAAAAAACGGAAGTACCATATCTGGTTATTATAGTGGAAGTTTATTTTCCTCAATATTAGAACTATATTAACGTATTAATTTAGAATTCTAAATTACCTTCAAGTTTCTTAGTGTCTGTCTCTAACGTGGCGGCTCTCTTTGATGTCATAGTTACTAGTTCTGCTCTTGTGTCCTCATATTTTTCAACCAGTGACTCGTTTTCTAAAGTAATAGAAATTTGAAAAGACTTGAACATTTTTTGTCAAAACTAATTTTAATAAGCTTATTTTAAACTCAGTTATTTATGTTAGAAATAGTAAGCTTCAAAGTCTTACCTTTTTTAAGCAAGGTTACCTCATGTCGAAGTTCTACAAGTGAAAAATTAACACATTATGTCAGGAAATTGTGTAAATAGCTATTCTTATTGCTGTATTTTAAAAGTATATTTTTCAAAGTCAATATTAATACAATTTGGAACAATTATATCTATTATTGATTCTAAGTCGAGGCTCTCTTTTACACATTTTAGACACCTTGACCTTTTTTGCGACAAATTATTTTTACCCCAAGAAAAGTTTCCATTATACGAGTTATCAATCAGATGTCATGTTCAGATAAAATGCTAATTAAAACTAATGAGAATGTTGAAATGCTTTGACGGGCAGTGGTGTCGCACTGAATTTCATTAACAGTACAAACCAATCAAATGTTATGAGCTTACCGTCGATGACAGTGTGATCAAACACAGGCATGCCATCTATATAGGCTTTTAACTTCAACATCTCTGCCTGAGAGAACTCCATGTTTTGCATTAAACCTTTCTTCTCTGAAAATCCATACCAATACAGTGTGTAGAGATACATCAAAGTAATATGGAAAACTTGATGCATTAATAGAGATGCATTGAAATAGAATAGAAAATATTTACCTATTATATTATAAATGATAACTTATATGAAAGTATTAATGCAAGGACCTAAATAACCTACCTTCTTCAAGCAGAAAAACTTGCTTCTGTAAACCTGCAAAATTAGGAAGGAAAATTTAAATGTAGAAAATTTTGGTCTACTAACTCAGATTTTTTATTTTACATTTTTAATTGGTTTAGCTTAGAAGTAATACAAGGGAACTTTCGTACACATCTAAAAAATAAATACATGTATGTCAAAATATAATATCATCAGCATATTTACCAGTAATCATTGGGATGAACTTCTCCTGTAGAGCCGCCATGTCTGCCACGCGACGATCTTTATTATTTCTGATTTTACTTATCTCTATAAATAAAAAGCAAAAATGAATGAAGTATATTTCTACAGACATGCTTTAACATACATAAGACTGCAAATCGATACCTTACCTTAGAGAATATGATCATATTTATTTCAAATTGCGTATGTATAATTTTTTATTATGGAGTTGAGGAATAGTGTCTTTACACAACCGCAATCTACACTCGTCCTAAATATGACCTTAGAGAATGACCCCTCATCTAATTCTAAGAATTACCTTTCTCTAATATCTTGTTAATTCTATTTTCTCTTGCTATTCTAACTAATATACACAACAACAGGGCATAGGTCACTAACGGAAAACTGTTCACTACGATTACTTCTCGAATGGTTTCTATGTTAAACTCGGACACACGGTCTGCCATAATAGCCGAGACTGTGTGGAAATTGGTCCGAATTCCACTCTAATAGAAACGAAATAATAGAGAGGTTAGTGAAGAGATGGGATAACTAATGTATAAGATAAATGCGACAATTTATCGGATTCATGAAAACATTGAACAAAGTGTTTTTTAAAGCCCATTAAATAAGGATAAAAAACAATGTTTTGTTAAAGGTATAGAATATACATTTCAAAGGAAAGTTTTCGTAATTTTTGAGAAAAAAAAAATCGCAATTCTTGTTATTTTTAGATAAATAGATAAATGACTTAATACAAACGAAATGCCAATAATAATAATGTTACGTGTTGTTCTTATTACATTTATTAAGTGAAAGTGTTTTCGTTACGAAATTTACACAGAGGAAAAGTGATATTCCTATTTCTGATAGATCAAAAGATAATAGTTAGATTAGTAGAGAGATTAAATGACCTATGAAGAGATAAACACGATATCAAAGATCGAAACTATGCCGCTAAAGAAAATTCTTCGTGTAATTGTTTTGAGAAAGGAAGTTAAAGTGAAGGATGAAGTGAGCGAAAATTAATTAAGTCCTCTTTTTATCGCGAAACATATACAAAAGATAAGTAATTTATCATTAACTTACCAAGATCTCCGCAGTTTTCCTTTGAAGTTTGGGAAATCTGAAATGTATGACGTAACAATGACGTTAGCCCAGAAATAACGTATTCAACGAGGTAAATACAGATTTGTAATATTTAAAATTCAGTTACGTGTGTTACTCCGGATTAGAGCTGATACTATAAATAACAGTATGAGAAGTAATGAAGTAATCTATAATTATAAATATTCTTCACTTACATACACTTCGAATTCTCGGGGGGAGGGCCGCCATTTTGTTTCAACGACAAACATGACGGCAAAAGGTATTGAAAGTAAAATAAACATTATTTGGTACATATGTTTACATTTGAACGCTTAAACTGTATATACTTAGGTTTGACTTACGTTCCCTCACTTTCGGTTGGAAGAAAGAAAGCCAAGATCACCCAAATAATGTGAATCATTGCTATTTTGTGCTTGCCGTAAGACGTGTTTACTCTAGAACGTTGTCAAGAAGACTGAGGCCGCGACGTTGCACGCAGAGCCTTATATACCCCTGATGACGTCGCGCATAACAACGCAAAACATTGACGCTGATTGGTCAGGTAAATCGAGGCCAAACGTCGAAAAATCTGTAGAGTAATCAGGGTGGAATCGGGAAGTGTGTTTTCACTTGGAACTAAAATGTCTATATCTTTCTTATAAAGAGTCTGATTGAAACGAAATTTTCAGGGATGATTTGTGATGATTGAATTAATAAATAGGGATGTTCATTTAGCATATGCATGTTAAAATAATGTAAATATACAACGATTCTTAACGGAAATTTAGGATTTTGACAAAATCTAACGTATTTTACCAAGAAATAAATTTTTAATTAATAGACAACATATTTTAACACCTTAATCTAATTGGCACGCGATTCTTAAAGAACATTTTCACAAATCTCTCAAATATTTGTTCCAAAAATATTTTCAGAATTGATTTATTTTATTGATTTAAATTTCGTGTAAAAACACACTTTCATTAATGACAATGAAGCGTCAAAGTGACGCTGTTTGCACGTCAGCGTCATTATTGCGTTTACATTGATACAGAAATACCATTGAACGTAATGGATTGTGTGGTTTTAGTAATTGATTGTTACTTTGGTTTGGATTTTTTTTTTTCGATTTTGTTGAGTTTTAGCCGGGCTTAATGCCGAAGGCATAAGCTAAAGCTATAGCCGTCAAGTACGATTCTGAAAACGAGGCATTCAAATTATAATTTGTAAAGCCTTCTTTCTCACTCAATGTGTCCTTGCGCTGCAAAATATAACCTCCGGTGTAATGTCTAGCATCAGAATATACAGAACTTATCATGAATCTTTATTGAATTATAAAACCTCTGTTTATGCGGAATTGAAAACAAATAAACAAACAGTTCCGATTAAATTTAGATTGAGTGCATAATATATATTTACACCCTAGTCATAAATTTGTTCATATTTTCACCCATAATTAAAAAAAAATGAATACCAAATATGGATACCTCAATAAAGTAGAATATTATTTAACACTCTCTTTTCGTAAATAAAGAGTCCATTTGGTATTTCTATATATTTTTATGTTGGAATTCTCATTAGCATCTTACATACCTACATGTAATATCGATTTATTGTTAATTTTGCTCAAAGTTTCACGAGTCACACTGTCTTTCCGTCTGTCAGGCTATCAGAGCAACCTGTTTTATCACTTACACTATGTGTCCTTTGGTCTTGGTTTTGTGACATTGGCGTTAGCTCACATGTCGGAAGCCCAAGTGATTGCAATATCCAAGTCGTTTGTAAATGTCTTAAACCATGAGCATTTGCAACCTCTTCACAAAAGCCGTACCAGAAATGCTTTTGGAAGAAGCAAAAGAACTTATGTTATAGAGCGTCGTCCGTAGTCTGTCATCTGTAAAGTGGTCTGATTATTGTTATTCCTCCTATACGATAAGTCCTGTTGATAAAGGAACTTGACTTGGTCAGAGAGTGTGACATGTAGTTGGTCCTAAATGAAAATAGTTTTGGTTTTACTTTGTTTTGAAGCCGGTGTGGCCTAGTGGATAAGGTGCTCGGCTCGTGATCGAGAGGTCGCGGGTTCGTCTCCCACCCGGGGCACACCGGTGTTCTGTCTTTCGGATGAGACAGTAAAAACCGAGGTCCGTGTCACGGTAGGCGTGGCACGTAAAAGATCCCTCACTGCTTCGGGTGGGTCCGTTGCAAAGGTCTAAATTTGTATGCAATGCATCAGGCAGATGCCGTCACCATATACGTGAAATAATCGTGGAGTGACGTAAAACAATAATCAAACAAACAAACAAAAAACTTTGTTTTGTTGTTGTTTACGTCACATAATGTTTATTACACTTACATGGTGGCGTCACCTGCCTGGTGCACTGCTTCATAATTTTGCCTATACTATGGTCCCATCCGAAGCCGTGAGGAATCTTTACATGCCTACGTATACCGTGTCAGAAAAATCGGTCTTGCTAGCCAGAATCAAATAAGGATCCTCAGGTTTAAAAGCCAGCGTGCTACCACTGGACCTTAAAAACGAACACCTGACCTGTAGGGTATACAAAATTGTTGTTGTTACAACTATCTTCAAAATATTGTTATCGATATTCCTCCTGATTGGTAAGTTCTATGTGATTTTGACTGAGTGATAGGGTTGGATCTGTTGGTATTGAAGTTGGCCACAGAAATGAAACTTACATCCGGTCTGCTTTTCAATTTCCTTCTGAAATATACTTTAAAATTATATGCGATTTTTGTTCTAGAATAATACCGCTTGTAGTTTACCGAACTGAAAAATTTACCCTTTGATTTTATAAATAGAGAATAATGTATTTCATTAAAAACTCTATAATTATAAACAAGTCAGCTCTTGTTAAATGTGCCTTTTAAGGATCCAATAGTACGTTTCGTGTTATTCATAAAACTCTGGTTTTGGAACTTTATGCAGATAACATATTCATGGTTCTCGAGGAATGTAGCGGCTTATTAGGGACATGAAACACAATGTTTTGTCGAGATACTATCATGCCACGGCGAGTTACTATACTATCTCACCGTGGCAAGATACGAGTAATTAAATGAACGTCTAATACGTGGTCATTTGCGACAGATCTCGCCGTGGCGAGACAGTATCTCACTGTGGCGAGATAGTAACTCGCATCGGCGAGATTGTCTCGCCTTGGCGAGATAATTTTTGTTCATGTCCCTATTAAGCTTCCGTAGATTCACGTTCGAGAACTGGAAAATAAAGTTGGGGATCGTATCAAGGATACGCCAGTGATACTGAGGATTCCTGGGGGCCAACACGTTAGCAGTATCTGAACCCTGCGCTGATTGCTTTACCACAGTGTGAATGAAAAATACTTGGTAGTGGCCCAACACAAGCAAACCGTTTTTGAGAAGATGTGTTCAAAGGTGAATCCAGGGTTTTAAAGTTATCCTAAAAAATAATTCAGATTACACTCAGATTTTGAAGGCATCAACATTAAAAATTTCATGAATAGTGATTTCTGATCGTCTGAAATCGCACCATCTTTCAATCTGAAAATAAACACCACGCATGG
This sequence comes from Pteria penguin, assembly GCA_035048485.1. NCBI lineage: Eukaryota > Metazoa > Mollusca > Bivalvia > Pterioida > Pteriidae > Pteria > Pteria penguin. The sequence continues at coordinate 27,210,687 of CM068582.1, read as the reverse complement.
TCACTAATATTACAAAATCCATAAAACAATGATTATCGTCGCAAAGGTAAATGATAATTTCCAGTGCTTCTTGACACTGGACAGATATCATAAAATATGATAGTATTGTGTGTTAAAATTTAAACGGAAGTTACATTGACACCACACATAACAGGTAAAAGGAATTAAAAAAAGGTAAGGAAAAATTTATTTTCCTCTGGTCTAGACAAGTTGTAAATGCATCAAATACAACATCTGTATGAAGAAAGCATGCTAGGGTTATTATGGAAAAGGGTACATGAGGTTAAAAAAGATTAATTTAAAATAAATAACATCTTTGTTTTCATTTATTATCCTTTATTTACCATTTGTACCTTGTGATCTTCTTTTATGACCCTGCTAGACATGTTTGCTATGTCCATCCATCCATCACTTCCTTGCACAGTTGGTTTCTAGTTGACAAGTAAGTTCCTTGCATCCTATCAAAACCAAATTCTGGTATGTGGATACTTATCAAATGGAGAAGATTCCTATTGATTATGGGGTCAATAGGTCAAAAGTCAAGGTAACTACTGGCAAAAATAGATTGCAATTGTTGGTTTTGGGATGATTTGGATGTTTCTTAATTAAACAAGGGTGATGATTATAAAAGTTTCAGTTAATATGTCAAAAGTCAAGATCACCACTGGTAAAATTAGACTGAATGATTGGTTTTTCGAATGATAAATCAAGTACCATACATCCTATACAAACCTTATTGGATGTATTATATCTCAATAAAAATGGAGGGTGCTTATTGATTTTGGGATTAATAGGTCAAAAATCAAGGTCCCTACTGGTAATATTATAAATGAATTTTGGCCCATGAAACTTATATTTAAAACATGTTAGCTAGGAAAGCTTTGTTGTAATAATAAAATAAACCAACAACAGTGGCATCTTTTCTACAGACATGTTAATTTTTTTTAATGCCCCCAGATCAATAGATAGGAGGCATATTGTTTTTGTCCAGTTTGTTAGTTTGTCTGTCTGTTGTCAACTTGAACCTTGGCTATAACTTTTGAATCATGAAGGATAGAGACTTCATATTTGACATGCATATTCAACTAATGAAGCCCTTTCAAATGACACCAAGGTCGATGATCTTTTGACCTTGACAAGGAACTTCACACTAAAATTAACTTTTTGGACTTGGGGCCATAACTTTTGCACCATGAGGGATGAAACTTCATATTTGACATGGATACTAAACCAATGAAGCCCTTTCAAATGACACCAAGGTCTATGACTTTTTGACCTTGACAATGACCTTCATGCTAAAAATAACTTTTTGGACTTTGGTACTGCCAGGGGCATTAGTGTTTCACAAACACATCTTTTTGTCTGTAATACTATTTAAGACAGTTATGTTTTTCAGAAATTGTGTGAGTTCCTTATCATCTCTAGATCTGCCAGGGGATTCCCCTACCTTGATCCAGGATCTATCTTTAGACATGAGAACAGACTGTATGGTTACCCTCCTGAGACAAGCCATTGCAGGTATTTAATCAGACTACCCTATATCTCCTGATACTTTATGAATGAAAAAAGAATATTTCGCCCAAGAAGGACCACATCCGTTTTGTCAAAGTCTGAAAAGTTTTGTTCAGGCTAGTATTTATTAAAACAACAAACTGTAGACAAGTGTATTTCTTAATCATTCTCTCACACAGAATTGTCACGGGAATGTAACACTACTGTCACACATCTGCATGTGTGTGTCGAACCTTGTGATCATGGTAGAGGACTAACTGTTTATTATGAAATCATTTAATCTTAACTAATGTTTCTTATGAAGAAAAAGTGAACAGTCAACCTATTTTCAGGATCAGATGTCAGTGTGTATGGTCATTTTGGACATGCAATATAAAAAGAACTTTCTGCGAGAGGATTGTCCATTCAATATTGCCCTTGTTTTTGACATTGATTTGCTGGGAAACACTTTAGCTTTTCACCTTTGTCAGATCTAGGTTAAACTCTCATTTATGGTGAATGGAAGGTCAACTGTGTACCAGTAATTCTTGAAACTTAATTGTTTCCTGCAGATGGTCTGGACAATATATAGGTGACAAAATGGAATCCCAATATTTCATCATTGGAATAGAGCCAGAGTAGTGGATTGGAAGAGGTGCTTGGCTCATGATGGAGAATTCCCAGGTTTGATAGGCACACCATTGTAGGCATGGTGCATAAAATATCTCTCGCTGCTTCGGGTGGGTCCATTGCAAAGGTATAAATTTCTATGCATTGCATCAAGGCAATGCTTTCTCCTTTTGTGAAATGACAATGGAGTGACGTAAAGCAATAATCAGTTCATCAGTTGTCATTGGGACATCTATTTGCTAGCATTTATCACGCATTTCCTTCCAACATAATACAATTGCAAATAGTAAGTGATCCAATATTATGAACAGATGTAAAACAACTGCATGGGAAGGAGACATGGATGGTGGAGACGGATGATGAATCAGGGGGAACAACCCAACTGGTAAGCAATGTATTTTATATTTGTAAATTTACTAAACTCTTTTTGCCTTCAATCTAGTGCTATACATTTTTTTGGCTGATGGGTAAGTATGAATCTTAAATCATTTAATTTGGGCATGAAATGGTACAATGATTGGCCATGCAATTATTGATAAACCTCTATCAACAAAATTTATTATTCCTATGATTTCTTGATGCAATGCTTTCTGTGGCTTTAATCTTGTTCTCAAAGCACAAGGTTCTCAAAAGAAATTGCCTTTGATGTTATGTTTATAAGTATATGTATTGAAAAGTGAAATAAAATAATTTTGGGTGAATGAAGGTATACCCACAAAAAGGGACATAATTGCATCATGTACTGGCATGGACAATCATGCAGTTTTTTGTTGTTTTCTTGGAATATATGTACGTCCACTCAAAAATATGAGATTCATTTCAAGTCAGTGTCAGTTTTTGTAATGATGTATTAAAGAGAATAAATTGCACATAATTTTTGGTAATCATTACAATATGTATCTTTTTACAGCCTGCCTTGTTTGAAAACATCGTAAATGAAACTGTTCATCATCTCCATGAAGTTGTGGTCCAAAATAAGACTGGAGAACCAGAGGTAAGTGGAGGCATTACGATTTTACATGATATAAGGGAATTAATGCTGAACAAGAGACTGAACCAAGTTAACTAAGTTGAAATGAGCTTATGCCCCAGACCTCCCCATCCTTGTGTGGTTTAGAAGTTTGGAGTAGCTTAATATTGGACAAAGTACTTTAAATCAAAGTGACCAAACTTGCATAAGTTAAAAGTCAAATGCTAATGTAGCCATGTAATGTTTGAGTAATTATAATGTTACTACATGTACTTGGATTGTGACCTCAGTGACACAAATTTGAGCAGCAAAAAGTCATTTTAAGGCACTTACTGAGAGATAAAAACTGGAAAATAATACGTGTATCTGGAAGGTGATAGTGATGTTTAAACCAAAAGATAACAGTAAAAAACAAATTGATTGTGATTATAAAAATTGCTGAAGATAAGGAAATGACATCTGAAAAAAAAAATAATAAAAGGCTGCAGAGAAAAATAAGTCATTAGTTATGTGTGAAAAGTCTTATTCCATGTAATTTATACATTCTTTTAAATTAACCATGGTCAGCATAAGCCTAATGTTTAAGAGCAGCAATATGAAGAGATATAATTGCTCAGATAGTATGTTACACTATCAGGGACTTCAAGGTTGTCTTTTCAAATCCCTCATATAGAATATCAGTTAGGTTTAGGTCTTGGAAATAAAGTGGCATGTTGAAAATTCCTCATTTCCATGGATTCTTTTTATGTATTAACCTTTAATGATTTTTTAAATTAGTGTAGTCACTGAATTAGATTGAAAAAATGACTATATGCCATTGTTTTTAGTAAGGTGAGTTCTCTGCTCTTGTTTATGAAGGTAGGTCGCCGAAGTGGAAAAGGAGTTGTGCAGTGACTGTTCATTTAATTTTTTGTTTGTTTTCTTTTTCTTATTTTCATTGTCAGTTGAACATGGTGGGATAAGGTCAGTGAAGTAGCAGTCACCTTTATAATTCTCGCTGTGATATGCAGACAGTGAGAGAGTTCTTATCAGGGGCAGACAAATCATCCTATTAAAGCGGCCTATAGCAAGAACATGTTTGATATTGTTTTATATTGTTTTATGTCTATTGTATATAATAATCTATTATATTTGTGTGGATTTTTCTTTATACATTATGACAGATCTTCAGTCAGAGGACTGTACAGAAGGAGGCGACCACACTTTGTACTCAGCTTTTGCAGGCTTTCTCTCCATGCATCCATTCCTTGGCATTTTTACCACCTTCACAACAACCAGAAATGTAAATGAAAAATTTCAGTATTTATATTTGATAAATGATTCTACACCAACTACCCCTGTCAATAAATGATGTAAGAAGCCGGGAAAGTATATTGCTAGGGTTTTTGTATATGGTATATAGAAAATGCCTCATCTAAGTCTCCAATAGGAGGTCATATATTTGTTTAAAGCACTAATTCTTTATTGTTTTGAAAATCAAATAGGGCCTCTGTTGGTTTTAAAATATTAAAACAATTTTTGATAACTGTTACTGGTCATTTATCACACATTCTGATGTGTGGAAGTATTATATGAATATAAACAACTGAATGATGAAACAAAATGTGAATAATAAAAAGTTGAAATATTTTCAATTGACTCTTCCATTTACGCTCGAAATTTTGTTAAATTAGATGACATCATAATGCTTTAAACCTCAGTCATACCTCGTACAAATATTGAAAATGTATTGTGACGTCACGAAAATTCTACAAATAATCCGCGAAATGAAAGGGTCAATTCCCGTCTGTTTTCTCTTAAGAACCCACATCCAGTTCCAGACCCAGACCCTATTGGATTCTCAGATCTGATATTTTAGATTAGGCTGTAATGAATGGTAGAGCTATGGCACTTTACTGCAGCACAATCTGACATTTATCAAGGCTTAAGTCATTCCCTGATCAGGATTATGGAAGAGTCTTGTGTACCTGCCAGGGTCTGCTTGTTCCCTCAGGGTATTCCTCTAGTTTCTGCCATTGCTAAACACCTGCTGCCAGCATAAAATAACCCTCAAATTTAAACACACAAGTAAATTGATATCAAACTAGAAAAGTGCTGAATACTGCATAAAAACAAAAAACTCCAATATTGAAATCGTTGTAGGGCTTGCAAGAAATTATATACCTGGTACAAAATAGGAGGAAGCATAAAAAGTAAATCTCATCTTTTTATGCCTATAGTATAGTTTTTTCTTTTTAATGAGCCACACTCGATAACCCATCTGTCATTTCAAAATTTAACAAGATTGTGTAAAATCTTCTTTATTCAATAATATATGTTTTCCTTTAGAGCATGTGTAAGTAAGTACAACTTTCTATTTTTGCAGATCATCAACAAGTCTCATAAATACACCTTTTGATATGAAAGCAACACTTGGAAAAGACCGATACCCACCTCTGGTAAGAGATCTACTAGGCTGGATTTTACCTTTTTCTTCCTATTTTCAGAGAGATGATAATTTTTAAATATTCTTCTTGCTTATAAATATAGCGGATAATTAATTTTGAGATGTACTTTTTTGTACTTGTTTATATGGTAATGCAAATGAGGAAGTCTGAAATAACCAGAGGTTTTTGGTAGTTAGCCATGTTATCACTCCGACTTAAAAGTCATTAACAAAGTTATAATTACTAATAGAAATCTCTATGAAGATGATATGTTTTTCAGGACAAAAGGCTGATCATTATGCTTAGCAACTGTAACCACACAATGGTTAGAGTCATTCCCCGCCTGGTTCAGAATCTGAATAAACATGGATACGTGGAGATGAACAAGGCCTTAAGGGTAAGATAGTCCTAGACATCCTGTGTCCTGGCTTAGTGTTCAATAGACATTTTTCCTTTTAATTTCATATCTCATTTAATGCCTGACATATGATGTCATTCTGTTGTGATGTAACAATCCGAATATTGATGTCATAATGAAAATTTCAGCAGAAAGTAGTTTGTCGGGCATTAGGCCCCTTACATCATGTAAAACATGAAATTCGTGTATCAGCATGGTAGGTCTCTCTTGATCTCTCTTGATTGTCAAATGCTATATTTGTCTAGGATATTTAAAAAATTTTGGTTCAGATGACACTTTGTACAACAAGCCAAAAAAAAAAAAAAAAACCCACCACTGAGTCTGAGTTTCAGAATTTGTTAAGTCATCATTTTTTGGGAGTAAGATAGATGAGGTAAAGATGAGCTGATGATTTTAGTTGTATTTCTTATGACAAAATAACAATATTCTACCTGTCATTCATATAATATTATTATCTGTACGTAATTATGTTCTTTTGATACTTGTGTATCTATGTTTTTTTTTTTATTAAAGGAGTTTGAGGAGGTATCTTGATTAAATCATATCCTTACACCAATGCAAAAATATATTACAATCATTTATAACGAAAATAATAAATATGCCCACTCACTTTACAGATACATGTACTGGTATTTTTATCCCACAGATGGATAGATCTGGGGCATATTATGTTTGTCCTGTCTGTCTGTTTGTTTGTTTGCCAGTCTGTTTGTTTGTTTGTCTGTCTGTCTGTCTGACAACTTTGGCCATAATTTTTGAACTGTGAGGGATAGAGACTTCATATTTCACATGTGTACTCAACTGATGAAGCCCTTTCAAATGACACCAAGATCAATGAACATTTGTCCTTGACAATGGTCTTAACCCTTGAAATAACTTTTATCTGACTTTGTTGCCACCAGGAGCATAGTGTTTCACAAACACATCTTGTTAAATACATGTATTTCAAGTTTTCAATTTTGAGATGGTCGTGTTTTATTTTAACATGGATAAATTATATTTCATTGCAAGTCAGTATTATTTCTGATCCCCAATACAAATTTACTAAAGTTTAATAAAATATCTAATTTTAATTCCCAATTACTATTTTCTTTGTGCTTTCAAGTCTGAATAATAGAATTTTCACAGTATTCAAATTATTTTTAGTTTAAACAATATTTATTTCCAAATAAGCAGCATGTACAATGTATAGCAATATATAAATTAATAGGGATTTGGAAAAAAGTGGATCAAATTATTTTCATAAAGAGATGTATTGATGTCATTTTATGATACCATTTTAGGAAAATTTATGAAAATATATTAGTCTTGTGAATTAGATAAAGAGTGTCTTGGTATTTCTATGATACTTAAATAGATGGAAATGTTTAAAATACACTGCAGTTTGTTTGAAATAATACCCTTGCAATTACATTGTTCACATTGACACCAGCACCTTTAGTCATACGATATGTGCACAAACCCTATATACTGTAGTAATCAGGACAAAAGTACATGTACTATAGAAATATAATTTGTAGCTCTTTAAGACTTTTTCAATTGGTATAATAGATCAATAGGGTGCTATGTAATCGTTTAAACTGTAAATTCAAGATAGATAACTCTAGCAGCTTTAGCAGTATTGTATTGAAAATAGGCATAGATTGACAGTGCATTTTTATTTTACATTATGAAAGGTCAGATTTTATGTAACTTACAGTAAACATCAGTCTAAAATTTTATCTTTAGTTTAATTTAACATCATTTTTGTAAAGATGTCAGTTTAAAAGTCATATTTCAATTAACTCTTCCATTTATGTGTGATAAATTGTTAAGTCAGATGACGTCACAATACTTTACACATCGGTCATACGTCGAACAAACATTGAAAATGTATTGTGATGTCAAGAAATTTAATAAATATTCTGCAAAAGGGATGGGTCATTTGATGCCATTCCCATAAAAAATATGCTAGATTTTTGTAATCCTGTAAGCTACATTAAAAATGTCACAAATCATGTTACTTCAGAACCTTAATAAAAGGATGTGAGCAAGTAAAAAAAATAATCATTCAGTACTTTCAGGTCAGATTGCTTTCCACATAATTTGAATTAAATGCTTTTTGAGTTAAAAACTAACGTAACCAATTTATTTCTCATGAAAAAATCTTGGCCTGCAACCTTCAGTACAAACATTGAAGTTCTCCATAGTTTCTTACCTGCATTTGTTTGATATAAATGATTTCATTTTAATTACAGGCAGCACAAGACACCTATGAGGATTTGGATGACAGTCTTTTTGAGGCTTATGTAGAAGAAAAAGCAAACCCTATCGTTGGTGCCATAGAACAGAATATGTACAAGGGTGGCTTTAGCTGGAAAACTTGCCGTAAACCTACAGGTAAGCAAAATATAGTGCTGATCATCTGACTCATATTTAGTAGTAAAGAGAGGCTCTTTAGGTTAATTATTTGCCATTAGAAAAGAGGACTATGATAAATCATCTACCTTCAAAGAAAGACATGTGTTACATATGAATTTGCGACAAGAGAAGGGTATGTTAATTATTGAATACCACAAGAGAAGGGTACGTAACTGATCATCTGTACATTTGTTGTTGTTAAAGTAGTATATTGAGTACAAGTAACTTGTAATACATAGTATTATACCCTGAGCGAAATTTATTTTTTTTCTTGTCAAGGTGTGAGGAATTACCTGAAGGAGATCATCATGCAGATGATTGGGGTACATGCAGAGGTATTTATGTTTATCACTTTCCCGTGGTTGTAGTATTGTTGTTAGATACTTTTGTCTATTGGATAGCGTTTAAAATATAATTTCTTTGAATACTGGTATTCATTTAAACATCTTCAAAATAAGCACACAAATAAAATCTTCCAAGGGAAAATTGCTGTATACTTAAACAGTGTTGGTTTCACTTGATAAAGGCCAGGAGTCTTATTCACTTAAGAAACTTAAGTCCAAGTCTAAGAATTGAGACCTAAAATACCATGTGTCATTATTCTAAGAATTTGTCGAAAGTCAGCATATGAATAGCTTGTCAAATATACTGTTTACAGAAACTTTTTGATAATTCTTAGAATTAAGACACATGCTACCATATAGGTCTCAATTCTTAGACTTAGACTTAAGTTTCTTTGTGAATAAGGCCACAGGTGGCCAAGAATTAAGGAATAGAGTGTGCACTCATTGGATTATTTCAAAAAAGCTTTTTCTGATAGTTTTTCTTTTCTTCAAGACAAAAAACTAGTTTACCTTGTAAAACCACACATGATTAAAAATATTATATATCATAGCTTATAAATATTATATATCATAGCTTATAAATGTTATATATCATAGCTTATAAATATTATATATCATAGCTTATAAATATTGACAAGCTTACTTATTACTATAGTATTAAGAACAAGAACAGACTTACATATAAACTCACAACTCAAAGTTATTAATAGTTAAACTGATCGTTTACCAACTCAAAATTTCTTCCAAATTTTATATACATAAGTTGTTGAAATAAGCATCTGGTGCACAAAATTATAACATATATGTTCTAATATTTATATATATTATGAAAAGTGATGGGATAGGATTAAAATTACAAAATCATTTCCTCTAATACAAAAGCATAGCGAATATTTTCACAAATATTTCATATTTAATACTATGCTTGAATCAGGCATTCTATGTCCATGATTTCATGAAGGATTAAGAATTATTAATCTTTTCATTTTCCTTCATACTTGTACATTTAAATACACTTTGTATCTTTTGGTCACATTTTGACATTATCAGCTTTAAAATGGGATTCAGAGTTATATTTCACCAATGTTCGATTCCTGAGACATGTCATTGATGAACATGTATTTTCTTTAATCGCCTTTCCAATTTTTTTATCAGTAAATCATTTCCTTAACAGGTGTTTGCTGTTTCACCGGTGTTTGTTACGAGAGTGACTCAAAAAGTCATAGAACAAGTCTCAGAAGAGTTTACCAGGGTTATTCAATGTGTCACTGAATTTGACCAATATGGACCTTTGTTGGTAAGCTTCATTATTAATCCATATAATAACTCTGTTATGGCCAGTTTGACTTTTAATGTAGAGGATGTAGACTTGGTTCTCAGAGATTCTCTTTATTAATTTTTATGCCACTGGTCAGAAAGATCCAGGACATATAGCATGTGGTCAATGTGTCTGTCCTGTTTTCAGAACCTTTGCAGATTGTTTCCTCAGGGGTATTTGTATTTTGCAACATACTTCTTTAGTAGCAACTATTTCTGTTTATAGGCTAGGTGATGTTTGTCACATCAAGATTATTTAAAATTAATTGTAACAGTATCAGTCTGATTCATTGCCAAAAGTTAGACCTACGCAAGGGACCCATCAGTAGCCATGAGAAACCTTTTACCTGCTAATGTGAACAATGACATGGTCCTTGGATTTTATTTTCTCATTCAAAGAGAGGACACCACAGATAAACTGGTAGAACTCAAACCAGTGACCACTCAGCCACATGCCAGGCACTCACCTGTCTCAACTACATTGGTTATTGTTGATATGAAGTCTTTAACATTTTTGTATCACTTTTACAATCTTAATGTGACACATGGATATAGGTTAACACTCTGTTGATATGTTATTTAGTTACTCACTCTTCCTGGGCGCCTGGTCTCAACTCTGGATTTCTGGGGTCCACGAGTGTCTACTGTGGTACACTGTTGTTAGTGTCACAGTCATTTGACACCAATTACTTTTGTACTTTACATTAGTTAGACATATTGGAAACATAAAGTTACTTAGTTTTCATGTTTAGTACTTCTTTGAATAGAAGTCAAGGTAGAAAATTTATATTGTGGGGGTTTAGATATAAACTGTATGCTGTGGGGGTTTAGGTATAAACTGTATGCTGTGGAGATTAGGTGTAAACTGTATGCTGTGAGGGTTAAGGTATAAACTGTATGCTGTGAGGGTTTTTTATGTTGTGGGGTGGGGTGGGGGGAGTTTAGGTATAAACTATGTTATGGGGGTTTAGGTATAATCTGTATGCTGTGGGGGTTTAGGTGTAAACTGTATGCTGTGGAGATTCAGGTATAAACTGTATGCTGTGAGGGTTAAGGTATAAACTGTATGCTGTGAGGGTTTTTTATGTTGTGGGGTGGGGGGGGGGAGTTTAGGTATGAACTATGTTATGGGGGTTTAGGTATAATCTGTATGCTGTGGGGGTTTAGGTATAATCTGTATGCTGTGGGGGTTCAGGTATAAACTGTATGCTGTGGGGGTTTAGGTATAAACTGTATGCTGTGGAGATTAGGTGTAAACTGTATGCTGTGAGGGTTAAGGTATAAACTGTATGCTGTGGGGGTTTTGTATGTTGTGGGGGTTTAGGTATAAACTGTATACTGTGGAGATTTAGGTATAAGATATGTTGTGGGGATTTCATATCAGTTTGTTGTCTAATACCACACTAACAATGCTTCAACTGGATGGTGACAGTCCATGTATGCAGGGGTGAAAATCACTAGGACATAGAGAAAACTCTCTACCTTCATCAGGTACACTACAGACCTTCCTGTTTGTCTTTCCTAGGCATCAAGCCCCACACTTGACAGAGTCAGTAGACTATAGTTTGTTACAGCACAGCACTTTGCCAATTTTACCTCTCAGGCCCTAGACTTGATATCAGAATACTACAATGTAATATGTATTTATCTTCACAGGCAAGACTTGAAGTGTTGGCTCTTCATGAAACAGTGGAACTTTATCTCACACCCCATGCAAAGTAAGTCATATGCAAGTTAAGTCATATGCAAATTAAGTCATATGCAAAATGAAAAATAGATGAGCTGCTGATATCAGTGTGGACTTCTTGAAGTAATTAATTATATATTAAAACTTCAATTTGTTTTAGCATTACCTGTCTCATGAAGACAAAATTGCTTATTTCAAAATCTTTTTTTGATTTGCTTTATTGCAATATGAAAATATAGCATATAAAATTGAAAATCTTCAATAGATAATTATCAAATATAATACATATACAGTTGATTGTTCAAATATGTTAAGAAGTACTTTCTTGGGTGAGTTAATTTTCATGATTATCTCACTTTGGGGTGAATTAATTTTCATGATTATCTCACTTTGGGCATATTTGAGAGACAAAATGATAGTGGTGCATGGGAAGGAAGGATTCTATTTTTGCATGGAAGCATATTGGTGAAATTACACAAAAATAAAGTCTTCATGAATAAAAAGTGTTTTATGATTTTAGAATTAGGACAATGAAGAAATAAATTGTTGCACGCAGAGTTATCTTATCTTTGTCCACCCAATTGAGTGGCACTTATTTGTGTTAATATATAAATTGAACATAAATCATAATGTCATGAACTTTAAGAAAAAATAATTGCTCCTGTAATACCTATATTATTATATTATGTAGTATATATAGTAAGCATGTAAATTTATTAATTATATTACATGGAGATTTTAATTATGTACATACATTTTGGTGAAATCACAAAAATACATAATTCTTTCCTTTTTTTTAGATCATGTTTCAAAGAAACTCTTGCAGAGTTACCTGAACTGAAACCAGAGGACAAGAAGTAAGTTACACTTACTTTAACCTCATCAGCTCTGTCTGTCGGTCTGTCTGTCTCTCTCTCTCTTCTCTCTTCTCTCTTTCTCTTTTATATCATATATAAATCATCTTCCATGTTTGCTACACATAGGTGATGACGAGTTCTGTACAGTGCTGTGTAAGAACTACGACAGGATTAAAAAAATCAACACCTGTGCTGTTTGAAAAATAAATGCATGGTTTTGTCATATGTTATCAGGAAGGAAATGTTCGATTTAATGACTGGTTCCATTATTCATATCAATCATTGATTAATATGTGTTTACACTGTGTAAGAGGGAAGTATTATCAACAAAACAGTACAGAAATGAGCTGACAATTTATGAGAGATAGATATGATAAATAAGCAGTTGCTATGGCAATAAAGCTGAAATGTTTGTATACACTATGCTTGTCTGTTATTCATGGTTATTTTGAAAATTACCTTGTCTTGGAATTGTTCTCTGTTTGTGTAGAAATAGACATGGTGTAGTAGTGCAGCACTTGGCTAGCAGTGCAGATGATGTGGGTTCGATTCCTAGATTGTGCCATGATTTTTGAGAAGTTGATAACTTTCTGTTTCCTTGTATTGATATGATTGAAAAATTGTTGAAAGGGATTTAATATACCAACCAACCAACCAACCATTCATTTGTAAAAGAATTGATCTCACAAACTGTTGATAAACAAAATGTAGAATACATTTAGGACCCTTACTGTATTTTCCCTATGGTCATCAGTCTGTCCATTCTGTGATCTGGTCATCCATCCTTGGTTGTGCCTTATTTCTTCCTACCCAGTCATAAGGAGAATGGACAAGAAAGGGGGGAGAATGCAAAAACATGAGGTATAGGAAGGAGATGGGAGCAGAGGAGAAGGGGTGAGGATGGAAAGAGAGAACATTCCAGAGGAAAGGAGATGAGAGGAGAGGAGAAGTGACAAGTAGGGGGTGAGGATGGTAGGAGAGAAGGTTGAGGAACGGCTATAGGAATAGAGGAGAAAGGACAAGTAGGGGGTGAGGGCAGAAGAAGAGGCTGAGGAATGGAGATGGGAATAGAGCAGAAGGGAAAAGTAGGGGGTGAGGATGGAAGGACAGGAGGTGGAGGAAAGGAGGTCGAAATAGAGCAGAAGGGACCAGTAGGGGTGAGGAGGTGGAGGAAAGGAGATGAGAGTAGAGGAGATGTGACAAGTATGGGATGAGGATGGTAGGAGAGGAGGTTGAGGATATGGAGATGGGAATAGAGGAAAACGGACAAGTAGGGGATGAGGATGGGAGGAGATGAGGTGGAGGAAAGGAGATGAGAGTAGAGGAGATGTGACAAGTATGGGATGAGGATGGTAGGAGAGGAGGTTGAGGATATGGAGATGGGAATAGAGGAAAACGGACAAGTAGGGGATGAGGATGGGAGGAGATGAGGTGGAGGAAAGGAGGTGAGAGTAGAGGAGATGTGACAAATAGGGGATGAGGATGGTAGGAGAGAAGGTCGAGGAAAGGAGATGGGAATAGAGGAAAACGGACAAGTAGGGGATGAGGATGGGAGGAGATGAGGTGGAGGAAAGGGGGTGAGAGTAGAGGAGATGTGACAAACAGGGGATGAGGATGGTAGGAGAGAAGGTCGATGAAAGGAGATGGGAGTAGTGCAGAAGGGACAAGTAGGGGGTGAGGATGGAGGGAGCGGAGATGGAGGTGAAGGAATGAGAGAGGAGTTGGAGAGAAGGGAAATGAAGGGAGATGAAGATTAGAAATAGGAAAGAAAATGAGATGGGAAGAGAGTTGGAGGAAGGGTGAAGAAGTGAGTGAGCAAGAGAAGTGTATAGAAGGGGCAATGTTATAGTAGTAACAGTTGGAATATTTCATGATATACAAAGTCGGAATATCCTTTACCCATGGAAAAGGCAATAATTTTCAAGGTTCAGTGTTCTCAAATTTATAGAAGCCTCCTGTTCTTTGAAAACTGTATTCTAGAATATTAGGTCTTTTTATTGTATGAATAACTAAATTAATATCAGTTTAACGAAAAACATGTTTTCATGTAAAATGTCGAAGATATATATAAAATCAATATTCATTACAACCACTATTCCATGGCCGGCAAAACACAGTCGTTAGAATGCTTGACTAAGGGCCGCGTAGTCTTGGGTTCGACACCCCCGACAAGAGCATTCGTCGGTGTCCTCTCTCTCTCTCTCTGGTGATACGGTACAATAAAGGTTTCGTAGACACTGGCTCTCTATAGATTTCTCACTGCTTCGGATGGGCCCATAGCATTGATCTAAATTTCTGTATTCAACATCAAATCGATGCCGTCACCATATGAGAGGAATACTCAATAATCTTGGCATGCGCAGATCCAAAGGGGTGGATCGGGGGGTCGGAACCCACCCTGAGATTACGCAAAAACTATGTTTCTTATTATTTTTTCGATGTAAAATAAGTAATTTTACACTCAAACACATGGGTTGCCCCCTCTCCAAACACATGGGTGGACTCCCTCTCGCAAAATTCATTGGGGATGGACCTCCTCGACAAAACTTCTAGATCAACGCCTACTTGTGACGTCAAATAAACAGCAACCCAATCCCCACACATGCTTTTTAAAAATCTATAACTCATTATATGTTGCCGTTTCATGATCATCTTTTATTGTTGTCATAGATCATGTAAATACCAGAAAACACAGGTTAAACGCCCGAAATATGAATATTGTCATTCATCTAATAGTAATACCTGCTAAACCTGTTTTTCGTCAAGGTATTTACTAATCTGCAATCAGAAAACGGACCACAATTCAACTTCAGACTTCATAATTATTTATAAAAATGAAAACAGTAAATATCACATGCCTAGGATAAACACATGGAGACTAAAGTAAATACAAAAAGTGTAAACATATGGAGTAAACACATACAGTGTAAACTTTGCGAGTATCTCGTCTTATAAAATTAATGAATATTACCGAAAATAGAAGTTGTCAACATAAGGTGATTGACAAAGTATTGCCGAAACTGCGAAAGCTTTATTGTGCGGTGCGGGTGTGTACGATACTGAGCGAGGTCATACAGAGGTCATGGACAACGGACAGTGTAGATTAGTCAGCGATTATTGGGAGCACTTACGGTCTTTGGTTCCTTTATTTTGTTCTCGAGAAACAATTGATATTATTATAGCTCGTAATGGTGAGAGCTAGTTGAGAAGAAAGCGTGCATCCATCAAGGGATTTACTACTTACGGACTCCCCTCTCCCCTTCTCCCCTTCGAACTGCGTCTCTTGCTTGATCCCAGTAAACTAGGTTTGTAGCATTGACTTCTGTCTGGAATATCAAGTTTCGGGAGCTTGTTTTTTCCCTAGACTTTAAACCTTTTTTATTGGCGAATACCTTATATGATAATAAAGTAACATCTGGAATTGATTGAAATTAATAATCTGGACAGACTCATTCTTCGCCCTCAGTCACCAAGAATTTGGTTTAAATATGATTTCATGCACAGAGAATTCACAGCGCAAATGTATCAGTAGTAATAAGAGATGAAGTTTTCAAAATGATTATTCACTTGGCTGTGCAGACGATCCGGGTTCGATTCCCTAATTGTGCCACTATATTCAAGAGTTTGGTATTCTCCAGCTTCCATGTCGCAGAATGTTTTGAAAGATACGTAAAACATCCATCGACCAACCAGTCGACCAAACTATTGAATAGTTTAGGTACTTTAGATACGATCAACTGTCTGTAAAAACCCTTTGTATTTGTTTTGTCAATGTAAGATATTATTAGTCCCCCACCGGTAAAACCGGAGGGGACTATAGGTTTCCATTGCCTGTCTGTTTGTCTGTCTGAGACATTTTGGTTTTCGTATTTATTTATTTTTTATTTGGGGGGGTTGCAGTCATTGAAGTTATTGTCTTGAAATTTGGTATGTACCTTTGTATCAATGAGTTACATATCGGTTCGAGTTTGGTTATGCTTGACCTAATTTTTGGAAGAGTTATGGCCCTTGGAAATCGATAGGGGGACCTTAATACTTTGTTTTACCGAGTTGAACTACGGGCTGCCTATCTCTACAAACGAGGGATGTACTTAGCACCAAATATCAGTATGATCGTGTCTGTATCTTACGATTGTTCTTACGTGCACCTCGGCAGAATGTGTACAGGGGCAAAAATGTGAGTAATTTTGGGACGATTTCTACAAAGAGAAGAGTACAGTTGTATGAAATTAATCTTATTGTTCGTGAAAAGATTTGTGCAAGCGCGTAGGTAGAGGTGTCGTGATAAGTACACACGAAGCGTATCAGGAGGTTATCCAATATTCTTATTACTGTAAATGGGGGCTTTTGTTTCCTTTGCACTGTCATCCACATATAAGTAGTGACGTGTTCAGTTCCTCGTGTAATTATAAGAATATAATACTTCATAAAATTGTAATATTTAACCCCCCTCCCCCCCCCCCCCCAAAAAAAATCACAAAAACAAAAGAGAGAGAGAGAGACCCATTGTGAAGATAGTCAGATTTGTTGTGACCGTAAAGCCTTAAAGTTCAGATATATATATATATATATTTGAAATAGATAAGATATTCAGATTGTTATTTATAAATCGTCAAAAACTTAAGCTTGTAATTAACCTTTTAGTTTAAGATCAGGAACATTAAAATGTGTATAAGTTTTGATAAAGAGATTAAGATTTTTTTAAACTCCGAGAAATTTGTAAATTTTAAATGGATGCCTCCATTTTCTGACAGCTTTGGCATTACAAGGTTACGTTACACAGAATTGAGTATATGTTTACTATGCTTTACTCTTCTAATGATACATTTATATGATGTACAACATGCGTATAATTATATAAGGAATTTTACACGTGAGTACATAGGCATCTGTTGATGTGTCGTAAATTCAACTAAGCAACTGCTATTAATTAAGATATGACAAAAACTTATTTTATTATGGGCAGACAGAAACATCAGATCCAGAACATGAAATAAGACCGGAATTCCCTTTTTTCTCTGTTTTTATTTATATTGTCTTTAAATTTGTCATTTTCATCTAAATGACTGGAACCCTCGCTTCTTCCGTGAGAAGATAGTTCCAGATATTACTTCATCCACCTTTTCAAAATGGTTAGTTTTTCTGAACCCTTTTGGATATTGTGGTCAACACTGCACGTGTCCATGAAGATGTAAATAAGCGAAAAGCTTTGAACATTTTCTTCGTTAAAGTCAATGTTTTGAAAATTTGTATGCCCTGGAAGTCATGTAAATAACAGCTATGAAGTTAAGTGTCCGAACATAAGAAGAGGTTGCCCGGAGTGTCACTTGAAGGGACTTTCAGATGTACTTTAAGGTATACAGACTATTTTCCATCGTACTCATGAATTACCTTGACCGTTACTGAGATTAGTTGATAAGTGTCACTATTAACTTCAGACTTCCCTAGATTATTGTCGTCCACTTGATAAGGCAAACCACGTTGTTATGATATTCTAGATAAATAAGTGAGATTTTACTATACAAATAAATCCAGTGTAGTTTTGTAGTGTTTATCTTTTTAATCATCATCGCAAGTAGAACGGAATGGAACCTTGGCTGGCGAAGATTCTTTTTAATGAGTTTGATCAGTGCTGTTTGTCTGAGAATGTTTGAGCTCATTCTAAAACATTTTCTAATTATTTAATCTAACTTAGTTTTGTATAGACAATCAGTAGTGAGAAACAGAGAAGGGTGGTTGTTAGCAACAGGTGATTGCTTAATACAGGTAGCCTTTAAAACAGGTTTGACTGCAGTGAATAAAAAAAAATCGAGATTTTCTTAAAAAGATATTATTTTCATTAAAGATTTCACTTATGAATCTGTACAAGTGTCGTCACTGAGGAGAAGAATACGTGTACATGTGTACTTATATTCAGTGAGTAGGTGTCTATAAGCACCATCTTGGGGCCATGCAGGGCCCAAGCATACGACTTCTCTACTCGAATTACCTTATTGAAGGAAGAGTTCAAGTATGTGTGGAGGTTGTTTACGATACATGGTAAGGGTAAAAGGCAAAGGCGAATTCATGACTTAGGAGCTAGTATTCATTGCCGCAAGAACTTGATGTAAAAAATGAGAAATTACGGTTTATGATGAATTTTATCTTGTATTATATCTTTTGGATGAAATGGGGGGATCTCTGTCCTCTCTTCTAAATTAGTCGCTGAAGGCTGTCAGTCTGTCTGGTTGAATGGCACACAACGGTAATTATATTGTTTCCCTTACGGTATCCACGACAATGGGGTCCACTAATGCACACGGCCTTAAAATCTCTAACGTATCTACTCGACCGAAGATATGCTGTAAACACTTCAAATTCGTCTTGTCGTAAAACATAATGGAAATCAATAAAAAAAGACGCGTTGTTTGAATCGAATTCAACATTTAAATGTCGATCACCAGGTCCTGAAATTTGATCGAGGGACTTTAAGGGAAATGCAGGAAATCCGTTAGAAGTCAGCAGCCATAAGTTGAACATGGAAATCCGCTTATTTGATATAAATACATAATGTATGTAGGTCAGGCAACAATCCCTCATGATGAACACTGTGGTATAGGCTATTTTGTCTAGAAATAAATGTATCACACACAAGTAGAGCGTCGTGCTATATTTCAAACACCCTCCTTTATAAAATGCATTATCTCACTTTAATGTATAATATTTCTCCCAGAGCTAAGTCCGGGTCCACTCTTTCCTTTTGCATTGCAAATCGATGAATATAGGTCTGGATTTGTCTCCATTGATTACCTCAAGCATCTGGCCTGCGGTGATTTTGTCGGCATACATTTAGCTTGTCCTTGTTGCTTTTCTAGTTTCTGCACAATTTGTTTACGTAACATAATTTGTCATAGGTTAACATTGTGATAACTTGCGGGTCCAGGATGATGGTGGTTGGAGTACAGAGTAAGAGAGAGAGAGGGGGGGGGTTTCATAATTCATCGTTATCGACCATTACCCACGCCCATTTCCGTCTGTCCGTTAGTAGTATGCATAAAGGGCGCTAGTTAATATGAAATTTGGAAACTATATTGAGCTCCCATCGACCATCAAAGGAAACTCGGAAATGGCTACCTAAAGACAGTAGATTTTTTGATATAGGTTGATTTTGTATGAATGATTAATAGTAATGAAGAGAGAAAGGTGGTTGTTAAATACAGGTGGTTGCTTGCTACAGGTGATCTTTTAAGGAGATCTGACTGTACATATTTTGCATTTTTCATAACGCTGTGACAAAAGTATATGTATTTACTTAAGCTTCGGTCACTTTTCAATTTCAAGTATTGTTTTCTTTTTATATTTTGTTTATTTATGCGTTCAGTATCACTAGATGTATCTTGGCAACATTTCCTATGCTTGGTTTGAAGTTGTCCAGTTGCCAAACATCCTTGCTACAGATGAGGATCTTCACACACAACGTGCATATTGTATCGAATATAAATGCATTTTTTTATATGTATAAATCAAAAAAGGACAATGTAATTCACAGTACTAAGAAATCAAAAAAGGACAATGTAATTCACAGTACTAAGAGGTTTTAACAAATGACACAATATTTTCTGTAATGTGAAAGTTAGTATTAAAATGTGGAGACTTGTATCAAAATGTGGAAACTCTGATTTTTTCGCTTATAAAAATTTGAATAACAAGTTGAACGAACATAACAGGAATGACAAGTTTGTTTATAATCATTGAAAACATGCTGCTTCTCTTGTTAAAAATTCCAGACACATCGAGGTCTATGTCCTGCTCCATTCCCTTATTTAATAAAAATGCGACATTTCATGACAAAGTTCTTGTCTAGACTCGACCTCATACATCGCCGTCGCCTTCAGATGGCCGACCGACCGATATCGGGCCGCTCTAAGTTTACTAACAGTTCTACTGTCCGGGAAACCTTGCCTGATAACCTGTTTTAAGAAAGAATTGTGTCAGGGTCTGAATAGGTGATTTTGTTTTGATGACCGACGTTACTGACGTTTACAGGTGAATTGTTTAATATTAGATATATAAGTTCTATATATCAAAATGCTTACGGTGGTCTATGTCGCTCACGTGAGAGTATGGCACGTGTTGAAATTTTCAATGATTATGCAGACTTTTAATTTTGCGAGCAGCATGGGCAAGGATTCACACATAACCCCAGTCTGAATAAAACGTCGTTGCAAACGTAATGACGTCATTTAGCAGTTCCCTATAGCATATAACTTTAAAGAGAGGCGAAGGGTTCCTGCAGTTATAAATTTAGATTCAATCGCTTCTCAGACCAGTTGTAATCAGTTAGAATGTAGGTAAATCGATTCAGTAATTGGTATCAATAGTTATTATATTCAACCTCAGTACTAGTAACCCGTTTTAGCTTGTTTATGATTTGTTTGCCCCAAATATATTGCTGGAAATCTGTACATTATGCACGAAAATAGTCGTAGCTTCAGAAATATACCAGAAAACAAAACCATACGTATGTGTTAGTATCCATGATGTTGGATAAAGGAAGATATACTCTTTTATTACTTGCTTAGTAAGAACAAGAAGTATTTACGAGAAAAAGTATATCAAACGAAAATCAATCGCCACAAGTTTCCCAGCAGTATAAAATGTTTGTTGAACATTCCTATCGATATAGTTTTGTTTGTTGTGTCTGTGTAATTCTGAACATCACGTGCGGTAGGTTGATGGAATAGTGCACATACGTAACTTGATTCAAACTTGCAGTTACAGCTTGACGAGAATGTTTGTCTTTTTTTTAAGTTTACCACATTTTTATAATTATTTGTCGACAATATACATATCATAATAGTAATATGCAATTTCCATGTGCTGTTGAACAACTTCGTTGACCAGGGGCAGGCTTGGTGTAGTGGTTAAGCGCTTGGCTTACGGCGCCGACGATCCGGGTTTGATTCCAAGGTTGCGCCACTATGTTTAAGAGGTTGGTTACTTCCTGCGTCCATGTCGCGATATAACAAATATTGTTGAAAGCGACGTAAAACACCAATCAACCAACCAACTTTGTTGACCAATATTTATCAAGGCAATAGATAGGTGCCAGAGTCTCAGTCTTTATTTTTGACGATAAGTGCTGTGAATGTGATGTTTATCCCGATAGAATCAAGAGATACGGGAGCATCTAATATTTGGCCTGTCAGTCTGTTTGTCCGTTTGTTTGTGGCAAAAAAAAATTTCGATATTCCACGTATCTTTCCAACTTTAAGAGATATGGCTTTCATATTTCACATGTGATTTCCTTGTGACAAGACATTTTCGTAGTTACAATAATTTTTGACGTTACCTTGACTGTGACCTTTGACCTATATTTCAGAAACTTTAACATTGGGAATATCTTCTGAATGGTAAGTGATAGGGCTATCATATTACATATATATATATTCCTTGTGACAAGACCTTTCCGTCGGTACCAAATGTTTACCTTGGTGTTTGACCTAGTTTTGGTATAACAACTTACACTGACAAAAATTGCCATCGGGGATATTCGTTAATCGTTATTTTCATGGAAACTTAAAAAATGACAATAACTTGTGCATTGACATTATATCGCTCACAGCAATTTAACACGATAGAAGTTCATTTAACCCTGTGAATAAAAAAAAATATATCAGGTGCCCAAAGGCAGGAAACATCTCCTGTTTGGCTAGCGGCATCTTCTTACGGACCAAGACGTTTGAGTAACTTCCGTTCATTGAAGTATTTGACGCCTGCAGGCCTAGTGGATAAGATGATCGGCTCATGATCGAGAGGTCCCGGGTTCGAGTACCGCCCTGGGCGCACAGGTGTTCTGTCTTTCGGATGAGAATGTAAAAACCGAGGTCCCGTGTCACGGTAGGCATGGCACGTAAAAGATCCCTAAGTGCTTCGGGTGGGTCCGTTGCAAAGGTCTAAATTTGTATGCAATGCATCAAGTAGATGCTGTCACCATATACGTGAAATAATCGTGGAGTGACGTAAAACAATAATCAATCAATCAATCATTGAAGTATTTGATTTCATTCGGTTATTTGATTTCATGCCGCCGAAAGATTCAAGCTAACAACTAAGGTCTTCTTTAAAAAAGGGTGTTGAAATGAGTTAAAGACACTACAAAACGTAAAACGAGCGCTATTGTGCGATCTGTACAGTAGGTAACTTCGCATCTGTCGCCATTGTCTACATCCCCACGATGATGATGATGCACAGTCAACTTGAGTGAATACTCGGGTCATTCCCTGGGGTGAATTTCAGACTTTAATGCTTCGTAAAGCAAACCTTGTCCTGTCGTGCATTGTGTCGTTCGTGCGTTTGGACTCTTTAAATTTGAAAGACGTCATCATAACGTATAATTTAAAAATTATCATTGTTATCGTAACGGACTTCCTAAAGACGATTGCGCCTAATTTTCTTACGTGCGAAATCAATCTTTAACAGATTTGGTAACTTTGATATTCCGTGATATAATATTATTATGCTGTTTACTAAGTTGCCATCTGAGAGCTAGACCTAATTACGAGAAAAGGATAAGTTGTTAACGAGAAGAAATCATTTATAGCAATTTTCCCTCGCAATATAGCTCTTGTAATTAGCTTTGTAGTTGAAGGACCGTTGAGTCGGGTGATATATGGCTTTGTTTGTGTATTGTCTTTGACCGTGTGTGTTATTGAACCCCACATTCAATATCTACATATACAAGCGCAAGGACAAACAACACTAGATGTTTTATATAAAGTCTTATTTAAGATGTTCTCTTTCGTTATTACAATCTAACTTGTAAATTACAAAACTGGCAAATGTCAGGTGAGGTCGAACCCATGACCTTTTGGAGCTGAACTGGGGTTGAACTACGTCGTGTGGTGTACGATTTGCAGCGATGTGGATAGCGTCACGTCGACCATTGTGAGCCTCATCCTTATTCCCGTACATATTCCCGTGGAGATACACTGTCAACCAACGTGTTGAGTTCATATGAGTAATGCTTTAGTTGTTTGTATCTATGTGAGTACGATCTCGTAGAATCTTGTGAAGATCGTGCGTGCACTCGTCGCTCCTTCGTACCATGCCACTAATCACAGGACCAGTTTATTTGCAAATATAAATGTAACTGTAGATGATGTAATCGTTTTATGCAGTGTTGACGGATTGCAACAAATCTATCTCCGGAATTCTGCATCTTGGATGTGTTATTATGGTGAATTACAAAACAAAGATTGGATCCAAAATTGATTATTTTTAATGTAAACTTTGTTATCTGTCGTTTGGTTTGCTAGAAGTTTTAGTAAAACAGCGCAGTCAATAATATCTCATGTTGCGATCAGTTTCTTAAACAATGGCTTGTTCTTTGAATAGAATAATGATCGCTCGTGTCTTATGTAAAGCACTTAACTAATGCATTTGGTCTCTTCGGAGTTTTCAATCAACAAAAGAGCTAATATAACATCGGATTTATGAAAAATTCTTACTAGAATTCCGAAAATTTGTTTCTACACAGAGACAGTTTTGTATCACATAGCCTGACTTCAAATTTAGGCCAAAGTTTACATCGACTAATATTCTGTTAAGTATGAAAACTAAAACGTTTAGCTTATAACGCTACAATGTGTATTGTTTTCCTATTTTGTTGAACTTTTACATACAAGTGTATGCAGAAGTTGTATTACATTGCATCGGATCCTGTAAGTGGGATGGGTCTTATTCATGGACTAAGTTGTACATAGCATGTCACTGCATGCATGGCAATGTATCCTTCGTTAGCATCTCACTGCATGACGTTCTATTCTTTGATCGTAGCATGTAGACTGGCGACCTCTAGCTCACAATGACGTCACCCCGTGTCAATTGCCGCTTTTGACAAACATTAATGAAGAGCAATTAACGAATTAAGTTGGGGTTAGGATCAAGCTCAGAACGTTTGTAATACCTATCACAGTGTGATTAAGGGGGAGGAAGTACAGTGAAGAGGTTTTATCCGACTTTAAATGAAACTTCATGCAGTTAAGGAGATCGGGCATTGAAAATTTTCAACATTATACTTTTCCAAAATTATGAATTCTATACTTATGCAAATCTACTTTTTCCCCAACACGAATTTTTTTTCAGTGTGATGACGTCATCAGAAATCCGGCGAAGTCCGACAAAACTTATGCAGACACTTTGTTTATGACGTTATAAGTGGAACAATTGTATGTCTTGTACTTGAGTAGAAGAAGGGTGAATCCCCCAAACGGTCACCGTTTCATACCTGTAATGTCAAGGTGGCTGTTTATCTTTAAAACCAATGTCGACTTTTGTATGTGTAGATCATTACGTAAACAACAATATGCCGTTTGTATTTTCAGTGAGATTTCTTGGTTTTGGGGTTGCTGAGAACATAACCTTTATGTACGGCGAGGTCTACGATCATTTTCTGTTCTCTTCATTCCACTTATACTGGAATGAGTAATGTAACATATACCGTGTGAGCTACACAGACCATGTGGGCCTCTTGTCATTGATTGGATTCTGTTTATTTTTATCTTTTGTAAAGTCTCATGATCGAACATCTGGCGCCTTAAATATTGTGTCGCTGAGGTCAGCTAACTAAGAAGAGCAAACATTACAATGGTGGCTGCCAGACAGCCGAGAGCGGAAACATATTTTTACAGGTAGATTTATGTTATAAAAAAAAATGAAGTGGTGGGTCCAGTATAGAATTAAAGGTGGAATGATGTTTACTATACGAGGGTAAAATCAGTGCTTCAAGTTCGTCCTAAAATCCTTAAAAATCCGGGTTTTTTTTTTTTTTTTTTTTTTTACATTTTTCTAAAATCCTAAAAAGTTAAAGTCAGTACTATGAAGGGTATGGGAAAATCCTAGAATTGTCCTAGATTTTAGACCAAAATCCTAATTTTTTGTTCATGACTGTGATCGATAAACTCAAATTTTGTCAGAGATAGTGATATTATTAAAGGCACTATACAAATGTTATTGTAAATTCTATAATTGAATTGATATAAAGCTCTTCTCAGTTTCCATTTCCAGAGCTTTCATCCCGGTTATCATATCTGTTGATGGCCTGCATTATGGAAGCAACCATGAGGGTGCTACAGTAAGATGACAATGTTTCCTAATGCAAGACTCAACAGATTTGAAGACTGGGATGAAAGCTGTCTGTAAGCAAATGATTATTATCTGCTTTTAGGTGAGTAAAAGGTCCTAAAAAATCCTAGTTTTTTTTCAAAATGTCCTTAAAACATCCTTTAAAAAAAGCTTAAAATCGTCCTTAATTTTGTCCTAAATTTTGTGGAAAAGGCGCTTGAAGCACTTTAGAATTCAATGGAAATTTTGCATTTTGAGTGATTTTATAGCGGCATTCACTTGTTAAGGTTTGGGGAGCACTCATTTGATTGATAAGGGATGGGAGAGAACGACTTTTGTGAATCGGATTTTTTTTTTTGCGTATTTTCAGAACTACTATATATTCTACATCTCCATTTTCACTAACCCCCTGTCCGGATTAATATCATTTAGAAGGAGCGCAAATCTTATTTTTCCTGTCCTGTGAGCCGGATTTTCTGTTTTGATTTTTTCCAAGCATATGATGTCAGTATAAAAGTGCAAACAGTCATACGACCCGATGGGGAAGTTATGAGTTCGAATGTTGTTTTATTCATTTGTTTGGGGTGTTTTTGGTTTGTTGTTGTTTATTTGTTTAATTTTTTTTCTTAAGTTTGTTTTTTTTATTTGGGTTGTTTTGTTTTAATTTGGTTTTTCCTTGCTTATTGGGGTCGTTTGTTTTGTTTTGTTTTTATCATTATCACTTCGCAAGTCATTTGGAGTATACCATCGATACAAAAGTAACTCATGTCAAAGATAGACGTGGGACTGAACTGTTTTCATAAGGGTAGTGTCGAAAAGGTGTACTGACGAAAACCCGCTGTGGCGTTTAATGACAATCTTTTAAATATATAATGATTTTGGAGACTAGGATTCGAGCTTACTTTCAACTCTTTCTATATCCTCTCCATGAATGTTTCAATGAACATGAAATCAGTTTAACGATGTAAAACAAATTTATGAGTCATAGTCTATATAACACGAATACACGACGATCAATATACATAGTATATATATATATATATATATATATATATATATATATATATATATATATATATATATATATATATATATATATAAGTGCTTTCCTAATCCATCACTGGGTCGCAAGGCCGCATGCGAATACATAATTTGTTCAGTTCAACGCACATACATGAACGCCTTCTTCATGTAGTTTTAAGAGAACTCGCTTGAATGACTAAATGCTATATATATATATATATATATATATATATATATATATATATATATATATATATATATATATATATATATATATATTCATACACTCGATACTTGATCTCGAATAAGAAAGGGGTTGGATTTACCCGTGACCTGTACTGAATTTAGTAAGACATACATCTACATGTATAATATAAAGTATGAAGTTCGATAAATTGGGATCATGCTTTTATATACCGCTGTATTTTAATATGTATTATATGTAACCGCTAAATCGCTATATTTCAAAATATGTGTGAAGTGCTTTGGTGTGAAAATATGGTATCCGTGTTTGTTTCCCGGTTGTGTGCACCAATGATAATTCCTAGAATGGTTTTGTAATTTTCTCATACGGAATATCAAGTCATGATATGAATGGATTGATAGATTCTAATATAAAACTCAAAATTTTGCATGCAATGTGTAGTCTGTTTTCTCGCCTGCTTTGCCTTGAGTGCTTCATCATGTTTTAAATTCATAAATTCTTAGATGTCATTTCTGTATAAATGTCACATGAATAAAATTTACAGGGTGCTTTACGAGCATCGCGTCAGCTAGTGTTAACAATTAAAGTGAACTTAACCGGAAATAAAGATCCGGAGAGAACTACAGACCGTACCTTCTAAACTTGTTAGAGAATAGGAGAAGACCCCTATAGATTCTAGAGGGATGTCGTGGAAATAAATGACTGAATTTCATTACTTATATATGAAATCTTCGGCTATGATATCGAATGCAGACTTCTGAAATTGCATTGCACGGTCACGTGAAATCTCGGCGCAGTACCTTTGTCCACGCCATTGTCCGTGCAGATTAGTGGGTCACGTGATTGATTAGAGGTCCGGGTTCGATTCCCGCTGGTGGATCGTCTGTCTTTTTTCGATGAGACTGTAGAAACTGGGGTGCTTTGGCGCGGTCAATATTAACTAGCACGTTAGATATTCCTCCTAGCTTCGGATGGGCTTTTTGCATGTATCAAAGTTTTCAAGAAGTTCATCTTGCAGATGCTGTCGTCATACACGTGAAATAGTCTTGACTTAATGTAAGAGATTAGACCTGCCTTTAATGGGTTGATTGATTGAATGATTATTGTTTTACGTCACTCCATGATTATATCACTTATATGGTGATGGCATCTGCTTGATGCATTGCATAGAAATTTTTACCTTTATGACGAACCCACCTGAAGCAGTAAGGGATCTTTTATCACACCTACCGCGACACGGGACTTCGGTTTTTACTGTCTCATCCGAAAGACAGGACACTGATGTGCCAACGGCAGGAGTCGAACCTGGGCCTCCTGGTCATGAGCCGAACACCTCATCCATTGAGCCACACCGGTTTTTGTGTTTCTAATGCGTATGATAACAATGCATTTTGTTTTCGTTCCCATTTCAAAACGAGCAAAAGTAAAAGTGTTAGAGACGTGCATTGGATTATTTCCTGTATTTTTATGAGTTATGCCAGAAAATGTATTTTCATCCAAGGTTTAAAAACACGTCTTTGTTTTTAGTTTCCCACCTGTATGTCAGATCCTCTATCTTGATAAATCGCTGTGGTTACCTTTTACGTGTATGAAATATAAATCTTCGTCAGAATTCTTGTTCCCATCGTTATATCATGTGACATTTATGGTGTTCATTTCATCTCTCCTGCATAATTATCCAAACACATTGATCTGATTTATACTGACGTCATCATCTTTCATGATCTGTTTTAGGTTCTCAGAAGAATTATTGAACAAATTCAAGTCACAGATGAAGTTTCAAATGATGTGTTTTTACGGTGACGTTTTATTAAGAAATTCTAGTGAAGCGTAACTTAACATTGAACCATAATGATGTATTTCTTCAGTGCAATATGATGTTTTTGTTAATTTCACATTAATTTACATGACTAATTATTGCGATTTACTTTTATTGATATATAAATTGTTCATGAACTTTTTTAGTATTTTCATTATTATCACAGAATGCTACTGTCATGCCACTTTATGTCGATATAATAAAGACTCTATGTAACAATGTAATTTGTCTTAATTTTATTCATTTTATACATTATAAATGCACTTAAACAATGGATTATACAAACGTTTAAGTGTGAAATCGATCGTTCATCTTAAAAATGGTTTTGTGTGACATTATCTGTGTACATGGAGTCTTTAAGAACATAATAGTGAAGTTTGGGGGTTTTTTTTCTTTCGTCGCGTACATCCACTTGAGAGCAGATGTAGTATGCACGGTATGTCCGTTTGTGAGTCACTTAAAATAAACCCGAATGGTCAGAATCCACCACTGGTGACCAGCAGATACTGATCTAATATGCTCAGTCAGTCCGTTTGTCTGGCAATAAAGAAAACCAGAAATCGTTATTTGTCCGTTCGTAAGACCTCAAGACGATTTGGAATTTTATACACATTTTTGGTCTTATCATGTGCTAATATTTACCGCTCAATTACTGTTGAAATTGTCAGTAAAAGCCCGTGTAATGTAGCTTACAGTACCTTTCTTAGTTTTACATCATTTTCGGGCAACTATATTCATTTTAGCAGGAGATTGCCTAGTCCGAAATGCCACACCCAAGACGAGTCTTAGTTTAGGACTGGGTATTACCAGTATCTCGGTGGCACAATCCGGATATCGAATTTATATCAACTGCCCCCAAACCACGCTCTTCTAGTAACCACTTCTTTTCTTTTTCTTTCTTCTTTAAGATTTATACCACTACAACAAAACCATCTTAAATTACATAATGCTCGATTCTTTAATGAGAAGAGGTCCGAAACGTCCGAATGGGATATTGCTTTGGTTATATCGTTGGCAGTAATACCACTTGTCTGAATCATTTCGGCGTTTGTCGATGAACCCCATTCTCTTTCTTCAAAACTTTATTTACCGTAAAGCACCAGAATTACAATTCTTTATTTTGAGCGTTCCACGCTTGCTAAAACGGTTTATCGGGTCGGTCCGTTCGACTGTCCCAGTGTGTTCCGTTCAGCTGAGCACCCTCTCGTCTTTTGGACCATATAATTATCAAGCTTGATATATATCTATGCAAGAAAGGGCATATGATTTGGTTTTTCATTTACCCCTGCCTTTTACATGCATGACTGCATGTAATAGTCGAAAGAATAAATATAATTTAGACATTGTATTGGAAGTTGTTATTTTAGGTAATACAATGTATTGTCAATACTCAATACTGTTTATTAATTTCTTTCTTGTGAAGAAATATACATTCGTCAGCATCTATTGATAGTCACAAATCACGAACTTCTGTAGACAGAGTAAATAGAACATCTCCGATCGGTGTTTATTTTTATTTATTTATTTTTTACAATTCTGCAAGTTCTTTAACCATTTTATGCATTTATAATACATAAAGTACTCATCATGCATAATCGATCTTGATGGACCCGATTTTTCTTAGATGCCCAGAAGATTCCTAAGGAATTTCCTACTGTAATGCCCTGTAAGGCTGTATGCCTTAGCTTCGGGTTTTGGCAATAAATAACGTATTGTGTTGTAATCCATCGTGTCTTATGAATTTTACTACTAACAAGGTAAACTACATGGCTTTCATAAAAAACCAGTCCGTCATTTTGGGAGACAATAAATGACTCGACAAGCTCATCAAGTTCTAGTGCTATCAATCAACAATGACGGATTCAGGATTTCCGAAAAGGGGGGGGGGTGTTCCACATGTGAAAGTCGGGTATTGGCGAAAGCCACTTTAGGTGCCAAATCTCGGGTTTAACTCATTTTATTCGAGGGTTTCTAACTTCATCATCTGAATATACCTTGTAAACTTGAGGCGAAAAGGGGGAGGGCGCACTACCCCTCTTTAATCTGCCACTGTTCACCGTCGATGCTTTCTAGAGATATACTGATTGATACGTTCTAGATATACATTGATACTTCTCTCCTATAATGATAAAAGTCAACACTACCAAAATACCAAAGTCATGGATGGTACTTCGCCTGTAATTTTTCATTTCAATTTTTCACCGTCAAGCAACATGTTTCCTGGTTCACTGACTGCGTTTCAGTGGATTTACTTTTCACGTGACCAAAGTTCATGATCGCGTCGGCGATTCACCGACATAAGGTTCGTTTGTAAACAAAGCTTTTCTAGGTCATGGTCACGCTTCTGAAAATGCAACACTAGTTCTAAATAAATCAAAGTTTCTAAACTTAAACCGAGTTTTAATCAAATATATATATATATTTTTTTGCATTCAATCAAATAAATGCATTACAAACAAAACATTTAATACAACTTGAAAAATGCATATATACAAAATTTTTATTCGAGAAGATAACATTTTGAATGTTCCAACGCACAACAAAATGCCCTACACTACTGTATACAAATGTCAATGTATATGACTTGCCACAATTGAAAATGCCTTGAATAATTCATCTTCAGCAATTTGCGTAGCACGAGCACACACATACACACACACACAAATGTCAGTAGCACTTGGAAATCTATTTACATTTCTACAGAATGATTCAGATAAATATGAGCTAGCCAGTTGTCTATCACTCGATGTTTATATGCATGTTCTTGTTCACGTACATACATAAATATGAATGTTGAAAGTTCGCCGCTTTGCACATGATCCTTTGTCGCAGTTACTCTTTCGTTTTCCCATCATGAAAACAGAAGACACGAGAAAACAGTCGATGCACTTACTTGTGAACGAAGTCGAATTCGTGCTTCATGGCTTTTTCGCCGGAGATTGGCCTCATTTGAAAAGCACTGCTTAAAAACCCGTTTGGTAGACTAGATGACAATGCAGGTGGGGATGAGCTGATGGGTGAGGAGGCATCGCCGCCCTCTGAACCTATGCTGTCGGTTCGAATGCGTCTGAGGTCAATTTTCATGGGGACTTGTTTGTTCTCAAGGGTTATCTGACGGAGTTCCTGATGCTCATGATCTTGCTGTGATAATCTTTGTTTTGCAATCAAGCCACAATGTCTATTTCGTTGGACGCTTGGTTTTACCACTCGGGTGACATCTATTCCGTTCACAACATTCATGGACGGATTGAAATGCTGGTCCTCGTATGATCTTCCGGCAATAAAGCGATACCTATTCAAACTTTCTTCTGTGCCTGTGGACATCTTGAATTCACTTTACACTTTACACTACTGTGCTACAAACTTTGCACAAAATATTCACAATTTTTAGTAGAGCCTAAAACTATAAGGGTCTCAATATGAGAAATCCTCAAAGTTTGAGAAAATATAAATTTTTCAGTAGGTACTTCTTACCACTGCCGTCTGGAACACTAAGGAAAATGGTGGCAATCGCATGCTTTTTCCCGGTATTTATAGTGGCCCGGCAAAACTCCTTGCATGTGTCCCCCGTAGCATTCACTTAATTTACATATAAATTGTAAACATATCCGTCAGATGGCATAGTCAAACATCCAAATTTAGGTCATACTCAGAATAACCTCCTATTGGTCAAATTTTATCTGTCCTTCTCATAGACATATTCTATTTAGTACATTTATGCATTATAAAAACAAAGTATTGAATCTTTGTAGGTAATTAATGCTGAAAATATAAGAAAACAGTCGCTAATTACTTACCAAATACATAACTTACAATATGCCTAATGCGTCATCTCAAATCACGTGACTGCTCTTTATTTACTAACATTCGATTCGAGCCACGTGGTGCTATCGGGCCATGACAATATTTTGATAACTATTTCGCTGACAAGAGAGAACGCAAACGTGCAATATCGAATGTAGTACAGAAAAAAAAATAGAATGATAACCTCGTGATACTTGTTTATGTATGAACAAGTCTTGATATTGACAACAGAAAATAAAATATAAACCCTCGAGAATCGACGGAATCTTACTTTCTTTGTTGCCCAAAAATGCAATATACGCGCATATATTGTATTGTATTGTATTGTATTATTGTATTGTATAATATGTGTGTGTATTTGAGTGTTTGTGCGTGTAGATTTGTGTGCGTGTGATCGTGATAGAAACAAGAGGCCCAAGTGGGCCTATATCGCTCACCTGAGTACCTAGATTATCAGTCATGCATGAAGGAAGAATTCATTTATTTTTGCATTAATGTGACTAAGTCAACACAGATGTGGAAAATATGTCAAATTTTATTTCAGGCTAGAATAAAAAAAAAAACACTTTTTTGCACATCCATTCAGGTGATTTTGATATTAAGCATTTCCTTTGTCTCTGCAAGAAGTCATTCAGGGCAACAAGTTAGTCATTTTCTTTAGGTGGGGCCTTTTGTTGACTGATTTCAAGTCTGGGTCATGAACAACAATTGTTTCAAATATTGTCCAGATCTAACTTAAAATTGCCTAATTTCATATGTTGAGTGTTGAGAAACATCTAAAAACTTATTTAGATGTGTAAAGAAATGAAAAAAAAAATTTTGACCACAGCTGGATTTGAACCGCTACTCTCCATATTTCAATTACCAAGTGGTATATGTACTATTGTGAGAACTGCTTTTTAGACATGGTGGCATTATCTGTTAACCAATTTGGATGAAATTTACCAAATTGATAGAGGACTTTTAGTACTTCATGTATTCCATGTTTCATTAAAATCTTTCATGTGGTATAACAGCAGAAGTGAAAAATGTGATTGAATCGTTCCTATACACCCTCATTTTAAAGTCTTAAAAAATTCATAGAAAATCCAAAAATTGAGATATTGACAAAATTCTTTCAAAGTAACAATCCTTACCATAATTATGATCACAATAGTCCATAAGAAATCATCATTATCAATTAACTAGGAAATATGACACTTTTTTCTGCATTGAATCACCAAGTCCAAAGAAATGTCGAAAAAAATTCTAAAATTTGATTTTGGAAGGTAACCAAAATGACAATACATCTTCACTCATCCCTCTAGATCATTTCTATGCATTCTGTTTGTCTCTGTATACAGCCCGTATGAAAAAGAATATTGTTAAACGAGGGAACTCTTTTGTGACCTACTCTTGACTATGGTGGCGCCACCTGTAAAGAGGTCTGGACGAAAACAACAGAATTTGAAGAGGATCATAAGTGACTTATTTCTACCAAGATTTATTAAAATCCTTCGAACAGTTTTGTAGAAAAAGTTGAAAATGTGAAAAATGGCCAAAACACCCCCCCCCCTTTTTTTTTGGAAGTCTTAAACGTAAAATTCCTCATTTCATATGTTGAGTGTTGAGAAACATCTAAAAACTTATTTAGATGTGTAAAAAAAAAAAAAAAAAATTTTTGACCACAGCTGGATTTGAACCGCCGCTACTCTCCATATTTCAATTACCAAGTGGTATATGTACCATTGTGAGACCTACTTTTAGACATGGTGGCATTATCTGTTAACCAATTTGGATGATCCGCACAAAAAACAAAACCTTTGAAAAGGACTATGAGTACTTGCATCCTACCCAGTTTTATCACAATCCTTCAAGTTGTTCTGTAGATCAAGTTGAAGATATGAAAAATTGTCCCCCCCCCCCTTTTCTTGGAAGTCTTAAAAAATTCATAAAAAATTCAAAAATCGAGATATTGAAAAAATTCCTTCGCACCAGCATTCCTTACCATAGAAATGATTAAATGAAACCAAATGAATGCATCAATGTTTACTAAAAGAAAATAATAACTCTTTAATGCATTAAAATAACAAAGTCCAAAATAAAAATGAAAAAAACATCAAAAATTTGATTTCGGAATGGAACCAAAAATATCAACACTTCTTCCCATATGCCTCTAAATCATTCCTATGCAGTCGGTTTGTCGCTGTATGCACCCGATCTGAATAAGAAGTTTGTCAAAGGAGGGTACCCTCTGTGACCTACTTTTGTCTGTGGTGGTGCCACCTGTTCATGGATCCTGACAAAGATGACCACATTTGTCGGGGACCTTGAGTATTTGATGCATGCCAAGTTTCATTGAATTCCAGCAAGTGGTTCCGAAGAAAAAGTTCAAACTGTGAAATGTTTACACCAATTATCCCACCCCCCTTTTTCTTGAAAGTCTTAAAAAATTCATAAAAAATCCAAAACATAAAATATTGAAAAATTTTCTTTGCAGTAGTATTTCTTACCATCAAAATGATCAAATTAAACCAAATTAATGCATCAATGTTTACTAAAAGAAAAAAATACCTCTTTTCTGCATTAAAACTACCAAGTACAAAAAAAACGTCAAAAAAACGTCAAAAATTTGATTTCGGAACGGAACCAAAAATAACAACACTTCTTCACACATCCCTCTAGATCATTCCTATGCATTCGGTTTGTCTCTGTATGCCCCCGGTCTGAAGAAGAAGTTTGTCAAAGGAGGGTACCCTCTTTGACCTACTTTTGCCTGTGGTGGCGCCACCTGTTGATGAATCCGGACGAAAAACAACAACACTTGTAGGGGACCATGAGTACTACATGCTTATCAAGTTTCATCAAATTCTGTTCAGTGGTTCTGGAGAAGAAGTCGAAAATGTGAAAAGTTAACGACGGACGACGGACGACAGACGACGGACGACGGACGGACGACGGACGGTGATTGATCACAATAGCTCACTTGAGCCTTTGGCTCAGGTGAGCTAAAAGGGGAGGGGGAGGGTTCCAGTCTGGCGACAGTGTAAAATTTTGCACATATTGGTTTTAAACAATTTGCTCGTTGCTTAAACAGTAATATTGTGTAAAGATTCGAACCCACGATGAAACTAAACAATATAATCAAAATATTTTTATCATATCTAGATTACTTGCAGCGGCAGTGCAGATTTCAGTGTACACGTGGATATGATAATCGAGTTCAGCGAGTGCTCCTTTCGCCTGTTTACAAAATGGCTATCTAATACTAGTCCGAAATATCATAAAAATGCAAAATTTACCGTGGTAAACTCTTATCCAAACGCATTTTTTTTACTTAATGTGAAGTCAATTTGTCATGCAATCGATATGGTTAAAAAGAAGCGGCCATATTTCCATGGTTATCGACAACTTTGGCCTTGACCTTAATTGCACACTATATAGTGATCCACATTGTTTACAAAAAAACAACAAGAGAGTTTACACGTACTTAAAATGAATGAATGCAACAAACTCTTCTTATATACATGTAAACAAAACAAATCGCTATTTCTGTACCGATTTTCTCGACATCAGGTTTATATGCATGCATGTCTTACACGAAACTTTTGAAACAGTCTGAATAACTTCAATAAGGTAAGAAAATTCCATTG
The DNA here is from genome assembly GCA_035048485.1 of Pteria penguin. NCBI lineage: Eukaryota > Metazoa > Mollusca > Bivalvia > Pterioida > Pteriidae > Pteria > Pteria penguin. The sequence goes on along the minus strand of CM068582.1, from coordinate 27,174,560 downwards.
TTTCAAAATCGTCACATGATCACACAGACACAAACATACAGTAACACGCACGCGAGCGCGCGGATATATTGAGGGGAGGGATGTTCCCCTAGAATTTGAAAAAAAATATATATACCATAATTTATGAGGAAGGTTGAGATCATAGATCCATAATACCAGGACACTCATTTTACGAGAAAGTGGGGGAGGGGCGGGTGCAAAAGTAATATAATCCCTCTTTGGAAAAAATCCTTGTGGCAGTAGCCTTACGTACGCTTACGATTTTAGTCAAACACATTTTCATCGTAAGTTACCCTTACGGGTTCAACTATGTTTACAGGTTCACTTACGATTGCTAGTGAAACGGGCTACAGAAGAGGTTAACTTAATTCATAGTCAGGCGTTTGTAGCCTCCTTAAAAATATTTGAGGAGTAAATTACAATTATAAATGTTACTGATTGATTACCGGTATTCATTTACACCACTCTGTAACATGCTTGGCTAGAGGCCGAGCAGTCCGGGGATCGAGCCCCATTGGTGACACGTCGTTATCCAATAAAACTCCAAAGTACGGTGTCATGATCGACATTGGGTCGAGTTTATTTATCAGACAGATACCGTCATAATATCAAAGAAAATATCTTGGCGTGGCAAAAGACCAGAGACAGATAACGAAACGGAATGACTCATGGTATCTAGCAGATAGCTATAATATTGTCCTTTTCTAACTTTAAATTTTTGTTATTTAAAGTCAGCACATGAATTTAAAGTTAGAAAAGGACAATATTGTGTCTTACCTTGATTTGTTACTAACTCGTTGCATTTTCTTTTTTGAGAACTACAGAAACAGAAATTTGATTGATTGATTGATTTTCGTTTAACGTCACACCACGAATTTTTCACGTATATGGTGACGGCATCTGCCTGATGCGGGGCATACAATTTTTGACCTTTGCAACGGACCCACCCGAAGCAGTGAGGGGTCTTTAACGTGCCATGCACACCACGACACGGGGCCTCGGTTTTTACTGTCTCATCCGAAAGACAGGACACCGGCATGACCAGAGCGGGAATCGAACCCCGGCCTCCCGATCAGGAGTCCAGCGCGACACCACTAGGCCACGCCGGCTTCCAGAAATTTGAAACTTCGAATTGTGATTAAGGACAATCGAAAAGTGGACAATTTGCACCACTACATTGTAGTAGGTGCTGCATCAAGAACAAACCGTAACTACTCGGAATGTTGTTGTTGTTGTTGTTTTTTTTTCGTGGCGGGAAAACACAGACGAGTTTCAACAGCATTATGACCATGTAAGTACTCTAAGTGCTGGGGGTTTACTGAAAATATTCATGACTTTTACTGAGGAATGCTAAATTTTCATGCCCGATTTATGTCATGAGTATGTAATGGCCCGCTTGGATCTTGAGGGCTGTTGGAACTTGGGGACTGTTTATGTCCGAGGGAAATTCCGAATAGTGAAACATTCCGCTCCTCGTCATGAATTATCCCATGGGTCTGACAACTTGTTAGTCAGTTGGCTGTTACCTATCTATGACATATTTTAAATGGGTGCCTTAAATTTGATGTATGTATGCAGTGACCTGCTTTAAACTTAAAGGAACTGTTTTTACCTCGGGGAGGATACGACTAACGAAAGGCAAAACGTTTCTCCCCCAGGAATGACTATGCCTTCGTGTGAGGCAACTGTATGTTGGACTGTGGAATGCTTCTATGTGTATATCAATATGGATTGTTTTTGTAAGAGGGGAGACTTGTTTTGTACTTGTTTGTTTAGTTGGAGGGGGTTGTTTGTTTGTTTTCTGGGGTTTTTTTTGGGGGGGGGGTGTTTTTGATTTCTTTTGATTTTGGGGGTTGTTTGGTTTTGGGGTTTTTTTTGTTTGTTTGGGTTTTTTTGCGGGACGGGAAGGGGGGGGGGCTATTGATATTTCTTGGTAGCATATAGATTAAAGAGACATTTGAGTATATTCATCTTTCCCTCTTCTTAGATTACCTTATATAATTACAAGTACTGCTAATGACTGACAAGAGAATTCTATGAACAAAAAATGTTCAGTATACATGTATGCATGTTTGCCAATCATTATTTTGATCACATCTGTGTATTTATACGATATTGAAAAAAAAAACCCCCAAGTTGCTTATAAAATTGGGTCTCATGACCGAGAGGTCCCGGGTTCGACTCCCTCTGGTGGCTGGTCGGTGTCCGGTCTTTCAAATGAAACAGTAGAAACCGAGGCCCCGTGCTATAGTAGACGTGGCACGTAAAAGATCCCTCACTGCTTCGGATAGGTCCGTTGTTAGACTTGCTCTTGAAATCTCTAAGTTAAAAGTAGGCTATGTATATTAATAAAGTCCCTTATATGAAATTCTGCTCGTCATCATACTGCATTCCCCGAAACTTATTCACAATATGTAAAGTATTACAGAGAGCAAATTATTTACGAAAACATAACATAGATACTTGAACAAGTCTAGTTCGTTGTACATGTGTACAAATGTGCATTTATTTTACATTAGGTAAACACAATAAGCGTGGTGACAAGAAGAAGAAACAGGAATTAAACAAACTTATCAAAGTAACATTTTCATCTTCCTGTTTGATTAGATTCCCGATTTACTTGACTGACCTTGAACTCCAGACCTTGATTTTCAAGTGGAATCGACGCTGATGCTATAGAATTCTCTGCCGCGGCGATGGTTCAACAACTGGATTCAATATGCAAGTATTCAACAAGTCACATTTGTGATTCAAACTCGAAAACATCACTTCTGCTATTGAGTTTGAAGTTACAAGAATATCAGTTTTAACAAGGGGAAACTTCTCGCAGTCATGTTTAACTGATCACTGGAAAACAATGCATTGTCACGCATGTCACTTGATATGACGGTAAAATAGAACATGTATTTAACAAGACATTTTTATTCAAAAATTTCACATGAAATATATATATTTTCTAGTCATGACTCAAACATAACAATGATTTCAGTATAACAAACCAGTGCAGAGAAGTCACTTATGCATATGATGTATACAAGTATTAAGCAATAAACGGAAAATCTAATTGTGAAAGTCATTATTATATTTATTATGATACTGTTATGATATTTATCATGATGACATTTTACGATAGTATGAATCTCTAAATATACACATTGCACTACGTTCTAAGTTATACCTGAATCTCCATGGTAACACAGATCTAACGAATATCTGCATCTCCATAAAAACTCTTTCAATAGTACACAATCTCTAATGGAAATATTAGTACCGCACTTGGAAACATATAAACAATATTGATCTACGACGATTTTCAACTTTTGACCCGCTGTCCAGATAGAAAACCAATATCGTTTCTCCAAGAATCCGTATTGCAGAGAACATGAAAAATGCAAGTTTGACTGAAAACATTCATACAATCTGCTGATTACACACCGAAGATTTCGTGGATTATTGCATTGAATTTTTTCTTGAAAAATCCAGAGAGTTTTGACACGTTGACTTCCATTTTGATAAAGTAAGACGTTTTATTTACAATATCAGGTAACGATAAAAACATTTGAACTTTATAAAACACGTCCAGCCCTTTAAAGATCACAGACTTTAGGAAATCTAAGAAGCTTTGATGATGACATCATATCTATTGATATCGCAATCGTCAAACCCGTGGTGTCCGAACGTAAAATGCTTACTTAAAGTCGAATTCATGTTTCATCATCTGTTCCATGGAGAGTCTACGAGGTTGGAAAGCATTAGCGAAAAATCCACCCGAAGTCAGACTAGAGGATAGTGGAGACGCATTTGTGGCAGGTGACGCAGGCTCTCCTTCAGAATTGACGCTATCTGAACGTACTCTGGCAAGAGCAGGTTTGGCTGGCTGTGCATTCATGGTACCTGCAAGCGCCATAAGTTTCGGAGTATGTATCAATTCTGGTTTTATCATCATATTGTTTGTCTTTGGTAACTGTGTCACATCTACGCCTTTGACAACATTCAGTTCTGGGTGAAAATGCGTTTCAAATCTCTTCGTCAAATGAGGGTTGTCAAAAGTAGGCATCACCTCCTCACTGTTGCGTCGTCTCAATTCTCCCTTAGGCATCCTTCTTCCTTAATCATAAACAAAACTCCTTAAATTTGTTATTAAATATTTTCAATCTTATTGCTCTCCCAGCCAGCACGGAAATAACTTTCTGTTGTTAAAGGACGTAAGATATTATTAACATTTCGCACAGTCGCAGCTCGGTGAAATCCCGTGGATGTATACCCCGTAGCCGGGATGCAAGATCTATATTGCAAATGCAGATCAGCCAAACTATGCAAACAAACAATACAATCGACTTTTGCATGGTTCAGATATATTATGTATGTTATTGATGTTTGATTGCATATGCAGATTCTGCATAACCGACTTTTTTTTAGAGATCCAGATTTTCCATTCTACCACCCAATTTCTCCTCTCATGTGTTTACTAACAAAGACATCACGTGATAATCGATTGAAGGTCATTGTCGTTTACATCTCGCTGTATGATCAACGATAGATAACTCCCTGATGTCACAATGTAAAATATTAGACCGCGAGACCAAATGTCCGGGAGGTGTAATCGTCTCAGTTTGGCTAGCCCCACCCGCCATGCTTGTCACCACATGCAGACGATAAACACAGAAATAAAGCATCAGATCAGGATTATCATAACAGTTAAAATCAAATATCTCATGCTGTTTTCTGAATTAGTCTAATTATCTCTGTTTTGATGCTCGCCTGTTTCCATCGGTAAAGAATAAGGCTCACTTGTTACGTTTTTCTTCTCCCTATCTGTTATACTTCAGCGAAAGTGTCTGGAATGAACCAGATATTGTCGGAAACCCACGGTCGGTTGTGCTTCTCTTACCAGCTCAACCGATCGTAGGTTTTCCGACGATGATCTACTGGTAGTATCAGTGTCGGATCCAGGATTTCTGAAAAGGGGGAGGGGCACATGTGGAAGTCAAGAAACATGTATTAACCAAGATACTCAGCCATTTTGACTGCCAGATATGAAGTTTTACTCATACTTAAGGCAAAATAAATAAATAAATAAATAATAAAGAAGAGGGTGCTTCCCCCTAAATCCATCACTGAGTGTTAAATTAATCATTGGGAAATGATTGGTATACAATGACTTTGTATGTGGTTGCAGCAGGACGCGGAACAATTGTCGGATTTAAATATAAATACATGTATATTCATCGAACCTTTCTATAGTTCTGGAAAAAGACTGACCACTTTGTCGAAGCCGGTGTGGCCCAGTGGATGAGTTGGTGCACCGTGTTGTCATGTCTTTTTGATGATAGTGAAAACCGAGGTCCTGTATCGCTGTAGGCGTGGCACGTAAAAGATTCATCACTGCTTCGGGAGGGTCTGTTGCAACGGTCAAAATTTGTATGCGATGCGTCAGGCAGATGCCGTAACCACATACGTGAAATAATCGTGAAGTGACGTAAAACAACAATCAAGCAAGCCACTTTGTCGTAATATAACGACTGACTATTTCATGTTATATAATGGAAATCTTACAAAAACACCCCCCCCCCCCAAAAAAAAAACCCACAACAAACGAACAAAAAAAAAATCCCAACAAAAAACAATAGGATTTCCTATTAGATAGCTCATAGAGAAACGCTCAATATGTAGCCAATTGAAGAAACCAGAAGAGAAGTTTTTATTAGACTAGTGCTTTGTATATATTTTCTATCTTTCTTTTCGTGTCTTTATGTTTATGTGAGTGTTTGTTTGTGTGTGTCCTGAAGAAGAAGCAGATTGCTTCGAAAATTTGGCAATTTTTTAATTGTTTTAGTATCGTTATCGCTTACCTGTGCTTTTATATTGACCCCTTTTTCTCGAGCGACTTGCATTAACCTTCGTTGAGGTTGATCCGATACTTATGAATGATAGTGAATGTTGTTACAATTTCATTTTTTGTGCTTTTATATATATATATGTATATATATATATATATATATATATATATATATATATATATATATATATATATATATATATATATATATATATAATGTGATATTTCTATATAATAAATTGTAATTAGGATGTAAACGGCGGGTTCAGTGGTGGGGTCAGATTGTTTCTATTATACCGGCATGTCAAATCGTTTTGATTTGATGATAAAAGTTTGGACTGAATCAAATATAGCTTCGTTTTCTGTTTGTGTGAGATTTGTATTACCAAATAATAGTAAATTTGTTGATGTGTGATGTATATGTGGTTGCAGCAGGACGCAGAACAATTGTCGGATTTAAATATAAATGATGGACTTGTAAAACCTGTTGACTACTTCCGTACGAAGTACCCCGAAGGGAAGCATGAATAATATAAATAACACAAAACTTTCTGTATCCATAAATTTTCGGCCATTTGGCCTTTAAGACTAGGCCTTATTTGCTGCGTTGATTTAACCAGCAGTTATGGATTTTACGTAGAAACGCATAGAAAATGACACGAAAGCTTTGATTTCTCAGTATTTGTGGTACCGATATAACCGGACAACCAATTCCTTTGCGGAAGCCCATCGGTTAGAATGGTAAACTGATCTCTGGACCAAAGCAAGCATCTGATATCATAAATTTAAATTGGAAGTTCAGATTATAGTTGTGGAGGTTAAAAACAACAATGATAAGAGGAAATTCCTTCATCTTCTTTTACGTATATAACATATACATATATTGCTTGTATTTCAGCAGTCACTTTATTCGTTAAGTACGAAACACCAGATCGAGTTATACCCAAGACTGTGTATGACTACTTCAATCCCATTCTTCTTCTTCTTGTTCTTTTGCGAAAATGATGTGGACGCCTGCTACGCCCCTAGCTAGTAGGAACGTGGTGTATTTTACACTATGTACATCGGTTGTATCTGATATACCTCAGTCTCTCCGTTACATGTGTTAGAAAAGAAAATTAAAAGTATAGGTATAAAATTGGCAAAATACTAATCATTGTAGGCCACGATTTACCCTTAATGATTTAAGAAAGTATACGAGTTCCCAAGGCTTCGTCCCCAGATCCCCCTACCAGGGTTTTCCCCTGGATTCACTAGACACTACAAAGCAATCCCAGACGCATTGCCTTCACATGTGTATTTTTGCTTAAAAATTGCGCACATTATCATCACTTCCTGGATTCGCCCCTGGTACCTACGGCATATTAAGTCGCACGTACGACTTAGTATCTCGTTTGTACGACTTAGTATCTCGTTTGTACGACTTAGTAAGTCGTTTGTACTTAGTATCTCGTTTGTACGACTTAGCATCTCGTTTGTACGACTTAATGTCTCGTTTGTACGACTTAGTAAGTCGTTTGTACGACTTAGTATCTCGTTTGTACGACTTAGTATCTCGTTTGTACGACTTAGTAAGTCGTTTGTACTTCTTAGTATCTCGTTTGTACGACTTAGCATCTCGTTTGTACTTCTTAGTATCTCGTTTGTACGACTTAGTAAGTCGTTTGTACGACTTAGTAAGTCGTTTGTACGACCTAGTATCTCGTTTGTACGACATAGTATCTCGTTTGTACGACTTAGCATCTCGTTTGTACGACTTAGTGTCTCGTTTGTACGACTTAGTAAGTCGTTTGTGCGACATAGTGTCTCGTTTGTACGACTTAGTAAGTCGTTTGTGCGACTTAGTAAGTCGTTTGTACGACTTAGTATCTCGTTTGTACGACATAGTATCTCGTGTGTACGACTTAGTATCTCGTTTGTACGACTTAGTATCCCGTTTGTACGACTTAGTAAGTCGTTTGTACGACTTAGTATCTCGTTTGTACGACTTAGTAAGTCGTTAGTACGACTTAATATCTCGTTTGTACGACTTAGTAAGTCGTTTGTACGACTTATTAAGTCGTTTGTACGACTTTGTATCTCGTTTGTACGACTTAATAAGTCGTTTGTACGACTTAGTATCTCGTTTGTACGATATAGTATCTCGTTTGTACGACTTAGTAAGTCGTTTGTACGACTTAGTAAGTCGTTTGTACGACTTAGTATCTCGTTTGTACGACATAGTATCCCCTGTGTACGACTTAGTATCTCGTTTGTACGACTTAGTGTCTCGTTTGTACGACTTAGTAAGTCGTTTGTACGACTTAGTATCTCGTTTGTACGACATAGTATCTCGTTTGTACGACTTAGTATCTCGTTTGTACGACATAGTATCCCGTTTGTACGACTAAGTAAGTCGTTTGTACGACTTAGTATCTCGTTTGTACGACTTAGTATCTCGTTTTTACGACTTAAAAACTTTCTTCATGACCTTTCTACGTTGCCGTAGGAGGGTCTGTTGCAACTGTCTAAATTTCTATGCGATGCGTCAGGCAGATGCCGTAACCACATACGTGAAATAATCGTGAAGTGACGTAAAACAACAATCAAGCAAACCACTTTGTCGTAATATAACGACTCACTATTTCAAGTTATATAATGGAAATCTTACAAAAACAACCCTCCAAAAACAACAACAACGACAACAACAAACGAACCCCCAACAAAAAACAATCATGATTGTACTGTCATGGTATTTGATTAATATCACCTAAAACATTATGCGACTGTATGTTTCGTTCGAGAAGATATACAAAATCTAATGTCCTCGAATTCTGGTTACGTGCCGCTCATGATGGCGATACCTGCCTGATGTATAGCTTTATTATTTTGTACTATGTATATACCACGGATTCACCCCAAGCCGAGGGATCTTTCATGTAGCAACGTATACCGTGATACGGGGCCTCGGTTTATACTGTCTAATCTGAATGACAGGAAGGGAGACTGAAGATGTTGAATCATCTTTTAAAATCTGAATCGATGTCATTCTTCATAATACAAAGACTATGTGCATGCGCGGATCCAGAGGGGTGGACTGGGGGTCTGGACCCACTGTGAAAATCGGCGAAAATTACTTTTCTTGTTATTCTTCGATGCAAAATAAGTAATTTTACACACAAAAACATGTGTAGACCCCATCTCGGAAAATTCATCAGAGATGGACCCCCTCTCGACAAAATTCTCGGATCCGCGCCTGATGTTGTTGAGTTGTACTGATTTTTGTGCATTTTGTCTGTCCTATAGAGACATACATACCGAATGGAAACAAACCTATTTTAGCCTGGTACCGGATGCCTTCCGAATATGCATAATTTTACGTCTGTTACAAATTTTCTAATCCTAAACCAGCCCAAGCACGAGCCCAAGGTGAGACTCGAACCAGAGGCCTATCGACTTCAAGCTAACAACACTAAACACACTGAGCTACGCCGTGTGTCTTGGCCATGATCAAATAACAGCAAGATATGCTCAAATATTCAATTCTGATGCGGGCATTGAGATTTTGTGTTTCATGTTTGAGAAAGTATGCATTGAAGGAATGGGGAAGAAATAGTAAAATGCCAACGTTGTAAAGGGATGCCTTGTATTGCGTACCCGAGCTCTTGTTTAAAACTTTTTATATTCTGCCTCGGGTACCCTCAATACGGGAATGATTTATACCGGCTTGCAACCACGTACTATGGTAGCAATCAAGTACCCATATAAACGAGTGTAAACATATTTATATAACTCAGTGTATATACACACATAAATATACAATAGTATAAGATAAAGATTGAATGAATGACAATGTTGATTTGTAGCATAATGAGTAGTATCGACATCATGTCACGTGATAAACTGAGTATCATTTAAATCACGTGATTGATTCGAAAAGATCCAGATTCAAGGTACCAGCACCATCCCCTATGGCCCGTGCGTTCTCACTCTGACATAAATACATGTATCCCTGATTGTTGTTTTTTTCATACACTCCTGGAAATAACGTTTTATACGCATGCGCAGGATGAGGAGGTGATTGCCTGAAATCCCGTAAATCCATGACAGGAACGGGGCTAGGTTCCGAGTGTCTAAGTCCCCTCACACCTTGTCTAGGAGTTGATGTACACAAAAGTTCATCTCCGAAATTGCACAGTGTGTCTTGGGATACGAGTTCGTAACCTAAATTGTGTCTTGATAACCCCTCTTTATGAGCCAAAGATTTTGTTTTGGTATTATTTTTCCCGCCTTTTTCTAGTTGTATTACTTCACATACGCATTCTGGCGTAGTCTGTAGTGGTTCTTTGCCTACAGTAGAAAATAATGAAGGTTTTCGATTATATACATAAAAACGTAATATGAACAATTTACTGCTGATAATTCATCCAAGGTTCAACGCACACAAATACACCCAAAAAAGATCGTGTGTTATTTACGTCTACTTTGAATGAATAAAAAAAAAAACAAAAACAATATCTCCCTTTAAATAACTCAACTCTTTGTCATAATTTTGAATTATTCCCGTGCATCTTGCTTTATGAATAGAACAACGAACTTACTTGAAACGTTTGCTTGCGAGTTTTGACGGTAGTATCGCCTTGCACAATAAAACAGACAGACGGACATTGTGAGTCCAATTACCACGGATGTTACTAAAGCACCAATAAAGACAGACAGAGGTACACCGGCTATAATTATTTCTGAACCTGAAACACAAGAAGAAAGTCTTATGTCCATTGCTATTACGCCAATAAGAAAGGAAGAAAAGAAAAAATCTCTTTTATATGTTTTATGGTAGCAACACGAATGGTAGAAAATCAGAATTCAGAAAATTTAGGGTTCAGGAACACTTAAACATAATTCAAACTCAAATCACATATGTATGTGTGTAAGTTGTCAGATTTTCTGGTGTTTTAATTTAAAATGAGAATTATGTATGTGTTGAAGTTAACGAATTTCTAATTTATGGTGTGTATGTATGTGTGTGTGTGTTTCTAATTTATGGTGTGTGTGTGTAGGTGTGTGTGTAGGTGTCTTTGTGTGTTTTCAATTAATACTTATCATGATTTTTACTGAATTTCTAAACAAAAGTAAATTAGAAAATTATGTATGAAAATAGAAAACAACATGCTAACTTTCTAGCATGAATTAAATTGGAGCAATGGTATGTATACGTGCCTTTTGTCTGGCATGATATTTCGTCCAATCCGTTACTACAATCTATGACGCCATTACACACTGACCGCATCGGGACGCACTCAGACCTCGAGCAGATGAAATCCTCTATCGTACAAGCTGAAAAAGAAAATATATACTGTATACAGGTATAATGTATGATGTACAATGTATTTCTTCTGTTTCATACTTGTTTTGTGTGTATTGATGTTTTCCATTAATATTGTTATTGATATTATGTTCTAAATATATCTTTCTAAAACAACAACGACGACAACAAGAACGAAACCGTAAGTAAGTAAATTGTTGATATTATATTAGTGACATGTGTACATGTATAACATTAAACAAACAACATAGTTGATGAAAATTATATTATAAACACCCGGCCCATCGGACCTATAAGTCACTTTATATAATGATTTTAATAATATGTGCGCATGAATGATTCAGAAAAAGTTCGTCTTAAAGGTTTTTGTCTGATTTCGAAAGATAATTTTTAAATATGCTGCAAATTTTCAGGTTTGTCATCTAATTCTATATCATCACATAAAGTAATATTATGAAAAATTCTTTTCCTAAGTCTGCATATAAAGAATAGTGAAAAACAAAGTGAAAACGACGACAACATAATAAAGATAACGTTGTCCAGTCCTATTTAACTGCGATGGGCGAGGGGAAAGGTTCTTTCTCTGGCTAGTTGCTTGAGAGATGTTGATACTCAAAGTTGAGTTTTTTTTTCTTACATTTTTGTCTTTCGCACTAAGCCAACAAAACTTTAGAAATTGTTGTTTGGTTCATGGCATGCAATCATAACAACTTGTATGTGACAAATCATAACCGACACAATTCATTCATTGTTATAAGTAATACATAAAACGCATGCTCGTTCGCAATTAAATGTATCTAATATACATTTACAATATGTCATATTCAGTTAAAACTTCTAAATCGAAAATGTCAACTTCTGTTCAGTCAAGAACAAAACAGGCTAAATGGTTACTTAGTGTGTAAATAATTAATAAATATAATGATTTTTGCATCTTATTTTTAATCAAAGAAAGTAGCGACACTGAATATTTGACCTTCAACTTTCGGAATAAGCCTGTCCTTTATATGGTTACCAATGTCTGGCCAATGGTCACCTGATTATTCAATCAGAGTCGAACCCGTAATCCCTCGATCAAATGTCCAACATACTTATATAAAGAACCATCTTCCTTTTTCCTTTCACAAAAAGAGTGTGTTTGTATAATTGGTCTCCGTGTCTTATACGTCAGTTTTTACCTTTTGATGTTGACAGAGTAATGCTATTAAGATGAGTTTAATAATAATATGATAATTTGACTTATTCGTTTACTTACGGCATGTTTCGTTCACCTTCACACACATCCATGGATTGCATAACTGGAACTCCTCGGGATGGTCCCTGCAGTAGATAGGGAGATCCTTGTAGTCACGGTCCATTGCGTGTTATCTAAGGATCTGCAATAGATAAAATGAAATTTTAAATGCAGAAAATTGATAGTGTGATCATCAGTCTCTACCCTTTCCCAGATAAAAATGGACCCATATTTAACAGCATATTTTGGGTAAAGTTCACCACCAGATAGAAGTGGGGTCCAAAGCCGGCCTCATTCTCCTAATTTCTCCAATTCAAAAACCTTGCGTATGAATAATTTATATTAGTAAATTGTGAATTACCTTTCAAAAATGAAAATGCTATTATTACTTGTACTATGAATACTATTGTATATGGATTTTATCCTTATCAAACATTTTAACGCCATAGAAAAATCAGCAAGCGAAGTGTTAATTTCAATATACAATATTTACGATCTTTAATCACTATTTTAACTGAAAGTCTTCGCTGTATATTCGATCCAATCAGGAATTTTCCGTCAGTTGGAAGTCATCATATTTTCCTGTAGGTTCGTTAATCAGATTGGCCCATAGATGACCTCTGCATATAGATGAGATGATAATGTCCTATGAAATATTACAATTTATAAGAATGAATTACGAATATTTCAATTTCATTCTTAGAAATTAATATTTCATAGGACAATAAGAAATGAAAGGCAGCTTTTAGCACTTGACTCTCAACTGATCTGATGAAATTACTATGTCACTATACCAAAACTGTGGCAGTAACATCTTAATACGCCCGATGGGCACGAAATACTTTCACCTTATAAAACAATGCCTATTGTATCTGTGAGATAATTCTGAAAGGTTTAGAAATATGACTATTTTATTTTAACTATTGCCCCCCAGGATTTGAATAAGGATCGAACATCCTGATTTGAACAATTGGCCGTGCACCAACAGACATCATCATCATCATCATCATCATCATCACCATCATCATCATCATCATCATCATCATCATCATCCTTATCATCATCATCATCATCATCATCATCATCATCATCATCATCATCATCATCATCATCATCAATGCGTCCATATAAAATATCTGATACTGTTTCATACCAGAACACGGTCTTTCCCCCTCCCCCGAAACCTGTACCCAAATCCATACATTTATGTACTGTTCATTGTCAGTGCAAATCAGTTTTGACTACAAGTCAAGCTAGATTCAAACCTAAAACCCTTCGATTTCACCGAACTCGTAAACCCCGAAGTCCCATTTAACATTTTAAGTGCAAATTATAATAATTCAACCAAGTATAAGCAAAATATTCGTAAAAGGATGGATGTATGAATTAATTGTGTAGAAATAAACTAAGACATGATAATCATGTAGATTAAAATGTAATAAAGAAAACCCTACCTCTTGTGCATATATTCCCAATTCTTTGAGCAAGGTTCTACAAAAGAATGAAAACCATCGAGGTATTAACACCAAGTTTGAGTAAAATTGAATGAATAATCGCTGTAGATCATAGCTGACCACATCTCTCGGTCTAGTCAATTAAACTCTTTGTTCATTAGTTGATTGGAGTATTAAAGCTCTAAATCTTAATGGATGAATCAGAGCTTAACGACTTCAATATTCGATGACAAAACATAAAAACACCTACGGGTATCTCTGTTTTAAAGGGAGACCACTCAAGCGCGGAGTAATAAGTGATATGTTAGTAATGGAATGCGGACTTAATTAGCTCGTCAAGGATCAGACTACGTCAACACTCAAATGTATGTCAAAGACTGGTATAAATTTATTTCAAGATGGTGTTTTCGAAGTGCTTAAAATATAAATGTATAAATGGTGTTGGATTTCTGAAAGACATCCGTAAAAATATCATTGGATAGAATCGTTGAATATTGTTTCATCTAATGTCCCGAGTTTCTCACCTACATAGTATTGACACCTATCTTGTACCTTGCTTAATAAGTTTTTAAATAAATAAATATATAAATAAATAAATAAATAAATAAATAAATAAATAAATAAATAAATAAATAAATAAATAAATGAATAAATAAATAAATAAAGCATCTGACCCATCCAAAGCAGAAAGTTCTTTTTTCAGCTTGCGATATTGATCTTGAATTGGGACTTTGATATTTTGGAAAGATCTTTTTTAGCTCAATTGAATATCATCAGAAGAAATAAAACACCATCAGAATGGCAGTCATTGCTTCATAGTGGACAGAAGAGGTAAAAGCAGTAAACTGCCAAATCCAGCATTACAGATCATCACGACCGAAAAGTTCCGGTAAGCTTCTTTGCAGAACCTTATTCGCAAATCGGACCATCGAAATCCCTCTCAAAGATTCGTAAAAATCGGATGGTTAATTTTCTGTGTCACTTTCAATTATTTTTCAGTCATATCGCAAAATAGACATAGGGGTGACCAACGTCTCAAACAAAGTGGTGCAATCCGGGAATCGAACACAGATTGTCTGCATTGCAAGCCAGGCGCCTATCCACGACACACAATCTCCGGTTTGAGAGTAAAGGTACAATTGAGCTCTAGTACAACACCTAATTATAAGTTCACTGGAATATCGAGGTCTTTCATCAAACGTAAGAAGTGAGAGAGAGAGAGTGTGTGTTGTTAAGTATCGTGGCGCACTCGGTCGTCGAGGTCCTTCAGTGGAGAGGTTAACGTGAGTTCATTGCAATTCCTTTTTACATTTTAATTCATTCGGCCCTCGAGAATCCACAAATTGCATTGAGTTTCATCTCAGAGTAAGTGCATTCGGTTATTCACGTTCTTCGTCAGACGTTACAGTGCAGTGCAGTAAGCAGGTGCGAATTCTGAAGGGTGAACAAAATTGTCAATTTGGTCATGTTCGAAAATAGAATAATGATTTCCTAGGCGAAATCTGACTTCAAAAGGTGGAAGCTTCTTTCAGAATTTGGCGGATGCGCCCAAATTGAGTAGACGGAGAGAGGAGAATGAGGATGGAGTGGAATGGGTAAGTTTGGTGTATGGACAAGGCATGGAGAGAGATCTACAGAACAGAGACAATAGGACGAAGGACAAAGAGTAGAACTATCTCAAATACTCACTCTCAAAACCATGCTTATTGTAACAAACCGAATCACTTCAAAATCTTTATCTCGTATACGCTGATATATAAATGTGGACACGTCAATGAGCTCTTTTAAACGCCTTCTGTCAACCGACATCCGGTTTTTCCATTATTCTATAGATCTTTTTGTGCCTATACTGACGTAATCCCAGGGCTATCCAGATTACATGGGTATCATCCATGGACGACTGAATAGATTAGACTTTATCTACATGTGTATATACATAGGTATTTATTGTTCATCAGACAATGGTAGAGCTTCCAGATGTAGATAAGCAGATTGTTTTGCGAAATGTTTGTCCACCCACCCGCTATATATATATATTTAGATTATCTTTTTCTGTTAGGGAGAAGGGATTATAGAAGGCGGTGGATCTATATTAGGCTGAATCGTATCTCTCAGATCCGTGTACTTATTTCTTGGCGTAGGTGGGAAATAACAGTTATTAAAAAGTATATAGAAGAACGATGAAAGAAATCAATAAAACGTGCAGTCATTGACATTATCCTTTACTACTTGATTTGTTTATGTATTATGGACTTTTTCCCCTTTGCTCATCACATTGTAACGACAAAACGCACACAGCAGGCAGCCACCAAGTTTCTGCGGCGCAAGCGATCTGAGTTTGAATGCTGGATTTCATCACTATTTTAGAAAGGCTGAGTACACGTGCATTTTGAATCTATTTTTTAATGTAAATTATATTTCGTTCTTTGGAAATCAAACTAGATACTTAGTAAGCAGTATGACAAACACGTAAAACAAAATGTAACCGATTTTATTCCCAGCATACCAAACCATTAATCACTACGTGAAATGCCTAGTGTCCTGCCAAATATGGCGACTGTCACATTTGGCATTTTATTCTTCTCACGGTTTCTGCATGATTCACCGACTAAAAGTCGCGAAAAGTCAACAGCTCTAGAACTTCTCAGACGCTAATCCAGATTATTATAATCCGTTTACACTTGAAAGTCCTCTATAGGATTAAGGAATATGTACTAAGTATATATCTCATCTTTTAAGTCCATTATATTAATAAGGAATTGATAATATTGAAAAGGACATAATGGCTCGAGTTCGGATAAGGTTAAACTGACTTGCTGGGTAATTGATAGATTGTCCGAAATGTCAGATCTAATGAGACTTGTCTCCTGCTTGGACCCGACATTTTGGAATAGTGTCGCTTATTCTGATTGATTAGTATATTACTTGGTTATTGTTTAAGCTGTTTGTTAGTCCTTTGGGGTATTGGAGTGTGTTTTGTTTTGGGGTTATTTCATGCTCATCGTTTGGTAAGGTTGACTAGTTGGTGGCTTGTTTCTTCATTTAGTTGTGTTGTAAATTGGTTTTGTTGTAGGCTCAGGGTTATTGATAGATTAAGTGATGATTTTTGGTTTGTATGTTGTTAAGGCGGTTTCAGTTTTTGGTTATCGACAACAATTGGTTGGTTGACCTCGCTTGAAAGTGTCTTTTTCTAACTTTAAATTTTCCTAATTAAGTATATCCATTCATTTCATAATTAAGTATAAACATGTATAATGATTTAATTTGAATCTGATATATGGTGCGTGAGTTATCATTTGTGACAGAATGATTAATGAACAGATAGACGGAAAGAAAACCTATAATCTCGTCTGGCTTTGTCGATAGGGACCTATGTGGACGGGGTCTTTCCATATGACAAGCTGAACTCGAACTAAGAATGACTATGATAGGCTGAAGAGTTCCAGTGTTGTATTTAGCCCCCAAATGCCAACTTTTATTCAACGGTTTCAACATCTTCGCAAGCCAAGGCTTCGTTTCGTTCTACTGCACTACGTAGGTGCAGTAGAACGAAACGAAGCCTTGGCTTGCGAAGATGCGGTTTCCAAGGGGGGACCTATGTTTATTCGTGAAGCATGTTCATTAAATACATACAACCAGGTGCGTAAAAATAATTTGGCTCCAGAAATCCCAGTAAAACATTATCGACATTAACGTTGTTGACGATCTTATTTTTGCAAGGAAATATAATAATTGCACGCTGATGCTATTAATAAACATCATCGTCACTGTCATCTTCTTCTTACCATGGTCGTTAATGGTATTATCATCATCTTCATGATCGTCGTTATCATCTTCTTAACAGTCTTTTCGCTAAGTATTGTCATTATTATCACCATTGTCAGCTGCGGATTCAAATGAAAGCTAAAGTTTGATCAGAAGGACAGGAGTTCAAATCCCACTCATGTTGGGTTTACGTCCGTGCGAACGATACCCCCGAGATGTTGTCCGTAGAGAAGGTGCTCAACAGCCGCTTAATGTGTGGATCATTGAAGGGTAAACTCGTCACGATATACCCCTATATATTAAGAAAAACAGACAAAAAACAAAATCTTTACATGATGTAAGATGTGTAGTGCCCCACAAACAACTTTATACTGGAATCTTCAATATGACGTTAATGCTTGACATCAAAGAGCGGCAATAATCACATGTCGGGAATCTGATGAAAGATTAGACTTTTTTAATATGAGGAAGGTCTATTATGTTTCCAGTGTAGAATAATTCCAGAAGTCGGAATGACGTCACTATCTGTATTAGTCTACGTAGATACCCGAGGAGTCTGGCCATGACACTTGGGGTAAAACTCGGAGTTTATCATTAGCGTTAATATAAATTTAAGCTCTTCTGTATCAATTCTAAAGGGGTGTTTTGTATAAAATACGATCGGAAATGTGTAAAACATGTATTCAAAATTTACTTGTTTGAATGATGAAAATTTTAATTATTGCTTTTTACCAAAATTCCTTCCGGAATACGCATTGCTCTGTATGATGAAGTCTGATGTTGTACCCCAAATGTTCCGAATGCTTATTATCAAATACCCGGATGTCCGATTTCGAGAATACGAAGCGTACTAGAATATACCTTTTCATATAAATCTTATCTCTCATTAAATGTCCGGCATATGCTCTCTTGTCGCTCAAATCTTGCTCATTCGATTGTGATGGCGCAATCCAAATATCAATATCATCATGAACAACTTAAAAAACAGTTTTTCGGGCATTATAGTCTGGTCCCGGGACCCCTCTGGAGTTTTTGCTGTGTTCCAGAGGGGTCCCGGGAACCAGACTACGGGCATTACTGCTCTTATATCATGAAAACGTTTGAATTTGTATTAACTTTTTACTCTCGGCTCTCACTAGACGGAGATAAAGCTACAGTTCACACAATCGAGAAGCTCTGTCAGTATAAATCACGGAAAGGAGAAGGGGGGGTGGGGGGGGGGTGTCATCGGGCACCCTTGATTCCTCCATCAGTAAGACTGCGGATCGCCTCGTCTAAGTTATATATTTATGTGACGTAAACGATGTTAAAAGTCTGTCGTCGTCGTGTCCATCATTATTCCTGACATCGTCATTAAGTGCTACCATAACCCTTGATGTTTGTGATAATCAGACCCATAATCATCTCATTTCATAATATTAATCCCGACAAATGTCTAATCTAGTCTCAACTCATTGGTCGATTGAATATGAATATTAACCGCGTGTTATTCAGTTCATGAATTCTCAAATTATGCTGACCTAATGTTTTCTTGCATGACCTTCAGTTACAGATAATATAATACAAAATTCAAAATTATCCGTGAAATGAGTTTTAAAAAGTCATAAACACAGACCGTTATAATTCTCTTAAGCTATAAATAAAATAATTCAAAGCTATAGCATTTGTATTAAAAGGAAAACGAGAAATTCTTTAGCAAATGAAACATACAACGCTCATGACGTATAACATGTGAATATCTTTATATGAAATAAACATTCATACTTACATGTGTTTCTCATACTTCAAAGTATATACTATACGTTGACTACAGGTGATATAAACCAAATGGAGCACTACAGGTAGAACAGACTAGCATATAATAGAATTGCCACTATACCGAATCCCCTACGAGAAATGACAATAGATGGAATACACAAGGTGTAACGTGGGTTTTCACTGATGGTATCATAACTTCACAAAACGCTCGTTTGACTAAAATTACATTTAAATTGCTAATGGTATTCGAGTTCAATATGTTGCAAAATTGATAGACAATTCATGAGTCCGTTTGTAGTGGATCCAATATTAAATTCTGTATATATTTGGCGGATCCAATGTCTTGTGATACTCTTTGGTCATTTGTATGAGGCGGATCCAAAGTAGTATTCCACATCTCATTATGTGGTAGGTCCAACACTATAAGTTTTGTGTCATACCGTAGTATTCAGTAAAGATATCTGTATATCATGGTGGATCCAATACTACATCATACTCCTCCAACATATATCCTTATGGTGTGGATCAATCTTCATTTAGTTTGCATCAAAACTTACGCTGCTCCACGGGTATATGGCACCGCTCTTTCTTATAAATCTGTATGGTGGATTCAATTTTAGGTCATAATGACCAATCTTAATATCGTTAAGTGTTTTAAAAATTCTAAGCGTCATTTTTATGAAATGCGATTTTGTACCAGTTTTTCCCTTTGATAGTTTTTACACACACACATCGGGGTGGGGTGGGGGATTATGGTTGGTAGATGCCGCCACAATCTAGGGGAACTAATCCTGGTGGGACTATAAAGTAACAAACGTGCAGTCTGTAAATATCTACATTAATATTTATAATTTCATGGTTACCAACAGTAGCCATTGGTAAGAATTTACTGATGAATTGTTCGTAGATTGATGGTGTCGTTGGCTAACTTTCAAATTCCAATAATTTTTAAGCGAGCACATGACTAAAAAGAAATTAGTGGAATTTGAAAGTTATCAAATAGAAATGGTATTCATTGTAACTACTGATTAATATTAGTACCATTACTTGAGTGGTACGCTCAATGTAAATAAATAAATAAATAAATAAATGAACACAAACATGAATAAATGAATACATCTTTGGGCAAGCGCTTCAATAATAGCATTGAGAAGAACTGTTAAAGGACAAGAACTAAAACTAAATTTATGGAAAAGTATCGTACAAAAAATCTCTGGAGGATGTGTTACTTTTATCAATATAAAGAAAGACAACTCTAATATGAAATGTAAGTACATGTACAAAATTTAAAACAGTGCAGCTACCTTTGTATTCACTATCAAACAGTAAGGTATCACATACTAACAAGATATGTCAGAGACAAAACACATATACCTAAAGGGAAAATGAAGGATTAAAAATTCTGGAAGTTTTTGTTTTCTAATCTGCAGGGTTTATGATGATGTATTTGTTGGCTTTCGGCACTCTGCCGACCGGACCACCCACTTCCGTGGCAATATAGAAGGGGTCTATTGGACCCAGCATTTGTTATATATTCATTAATCTTATTTAAAGAGAACTATTGTTAATTATCCTTTATTGGTTTTTCATTGATGGTCCCTCCTTTTTTAAATTTTAAATTTTCAGTTTGTTACTAAGTGTGTCACATTTTCTAAAATCATGGATCCGCGACTGCACTAACTCCAGTCAGAATTCAAACTCAAACTCGATTAAGACCCATGCATTGGATTCATGAGAAGCAGCAAGAAATCTTGTATGTACCAACTTCTACCATGGCAAGGGGCATCGGTATTTTATGGTCATAAGAGAAAGATAGACGCCCAAACAACGGAAACTGTCAGAAAAAGGGGGCGAGGGGACTCAAACCCAGGATTTGTACCCCTCTAATCAAGAAGAAGAAAGATTTACGACGATACACGTGTCATAAAACCAACTAACAAACACTTGGCCAATGCAGACTTCTGTAGTTACATAATTCAAAGCCTATCACAGTAAACTGTATAACTTGTGCAAATATTTACTCAATAGTCTTATGCACACCGGGGTACTTTACGCTGCGTTAACATTTCAAATTTATAAGTGCATAAATCTGATGGATAAAATCTGACCGAACATGCCTCGGTTGGAAACTATCATCCCACCAAGTAAGGCAACTTGACGTACAATGCCATGCATGCCAGAATTTCATAGACAGGAAATGAGATGACCCCCACCCCACCCTCAACAACATATCTGAATATCATTTAAATTTCATTTCAGTGAGTAAACTTCAACGACCAAAATATTCAAGCGTGGTTTATGTAAAGTGTTACGACATAAACGTACTTGTCAACAAGCCTGATTCCTAACCATAAGGTGATAAATCTGCGGGTACGCGAAGGTTGCTGAGAGACTGGTCATATAAAATTTTAGTGGGAAATTAAATAAATACATTAAAAGTTTTATTTTGACGACAAGAACAATTTTCATTCTTTGTGAAATGACGATTCCTATTTTATTCTGAAATCATTTTTAGAAATTATTTGATTTCCCCCATGTGATTTGGGTTTTACTAATTCTTTTTCAGAAGATGTTGAATCCCTATGTGATTTGTTCATTGATATCAAACCCAACCACAGGACTTTACTACTAATTTTTCAGAAAATGTTGGATCTTTCTTATGTGAAAATAAAATAAAGTAAATAAATAAAAAAAAAAAACCCCCAAACAAAAACAAACAAGAAGTCTAGGTGGGCATGTATCAATATCCAGATTACCTAGATTATCAGTCATGCAGGAAGGAAGAAGTCATTTATTTTTGCATTACTGTGACTAAGTCAACACAAATATTAATATATATCAAATTTTATTTCAGACCAGAATCAAACACAACAACACTTTTTTGCACATTCATTCTGATATTGATTGATTCATTGATATTAAGAATTTGCTTTGTCTCTGCAAGATGTGATCCAGGGCAACAAGTTAACCATTTTCTTTAGGTGGGGCTTTTTGTTGAATAATTTCAAATATGGGTCATGAACAACAATTGTTTAAAAAATGGTATAACAACAGAAGTTAAAAATGGGAAGAATTGTCCCTATACACCTTCATTTGAAAGTCTTAAAAAATCAGAAAATCCAAAAATTGAGACATTGACAAAATTCTTTAAAAAATACATTCCTTACCATAACTAAGATAAAAAAAGTCCATAAGAAATCATCATTATCAAGTTTTTTTCATCTCATGGTTGTTTTACAACATTGAGAGTATATAATATACAATATATACTAAATTTCATAAATGACGTGTGCAAATATAATATAATATAATATAATATAATATAATATAATATAATATAATATAATATAATAGTATAATACATTATAATGAAATCATTATAATACATTTATAACTGAAAAGAGAGGAAGTTAACTTGGAGGGTTAACTCTCTTGTTTATAAAGGTAATAAAAGTTGAAAGGTTCTGAAGCAGTTTGATATTTCTAGTCATTTAACTAGGAAATATGACACTTTTCAGTATTGAAATCACCTAGTCCAAAAAAAGTCAAAACACTTCTAAATTTGATTTTGAATGGGGAAACAAAATGACAATACCTCTTCACTCATTCCTCTAGATTATTTCTGTGCATTCTGTTTGTCTCTGTATACAGCCAGTATGAAGAAGAAGATTGTCTTTTGTGACATACTTTTGACTGTAAAGAGGTCTAGACGTAAACAACGAAAGTTGAAGGGGGTCATAAGTTTTATATTTCTACCAAGTTTTATTAAAATCCTTCTGACAGTTTTGCAGAAAAAGTTGAAAATGTGAAAAATTGTCTACCCTACCTCCTTTTTTGGAAGTCTTAACAAATTCATATAAAGTCCAAAAATTGAGATATTGACAAAATTCTTTCACAATAATATTCCTTACCATGATTATGATCAAAATAGTCCATAAGAAATCATCAGTATCAATTAACTGAAAAACATGCCACTTTTCTGCATTGAAATTACTAAGTCCAAAAAATGTTACAAAAACGTCAATAATTTGATTTCGGAACAGAACCAAAAATACCAACACTTTTTCACATATCCCTGTAGATTAATCCTATGCATTCAGTTCGTCTCTGTGTGTACCTGGTCTGAAGAAAAAATTTGTCAAAGGAGGATACCCTCTGTAACCTACTTTTGCCCGTGGTGGCACCGCCTGTCGACGGATTGGGACAAAAAAGCACTTGTGGGGGACTATGAGTACTTTATTCCTATCAAGTTTCATAGAAATTTGTTTAGCGGTTCTTTAGAAGTAGTAGAAAATGTGAAAAGTTTAAGTCGGACGG
The DNA here is from genome assembly GCA_035048485.1 of Pteria penguin. Taxonomy (NCBI): domain Eukaryota; kingdom Metazoa; phylum Mollusca; class Bivalvia; order Pterioida; family Pteriidae; genus Pteria; species Pteria penguin. Next base: position 27,150,888 of record CM068582.1, on the reverse strand, counting down.
ACAGACAACGGACGACAGACGGACGACGCGCTATGACAATAGCTCACATGAGTTTTTGGCTAAGGTGAGCTAAAAAAAAAGAAAACCACACACAAAAACAAAACAAAAATGCGAAAACAAATAAATAAACAAACCCACAAACAACCCCCCCCCCCCCAACAACAACCCCCCTAAAAAAACAAACACAAAACGAAACAAAAATCCATAGGAGAAGGAAAAAATAAAGTTGTTCATGATGTGGATGTCAAATAAGTAAGCATACTTCACTTCGGAGGTTAAGTTAATGCAGTGTCCTGATAACTGAAGTCTGTAGAAACACAAAAATGAAAAGTGGCAAAGCCAGCACTTAAAATATTTACACGATACAAGCGACGTAAATGCAAATTATGTTATAACCATGACTTCTCTGCGTACTCCAGGAATAATTATAAGGAATCAGTCATAATAAAATCACTAAAATATGTGTGATTTTTAAAAATTAATCATACTGGTTCATTTTGATGTCACTTAATATTTTCATGTTAATGATATCCGTGTTCATATTTATATGACCTCCCAACATGAGTGACCTGTTGATTCTATTTCTCTGTATAGAGTATTCTTCAAAATATTTTATGTGTGTTTTTATTGTAGTGGTAGTAGTTATTCATTAGTAAAAGGCCCATGGTTTATATGCATATACAAGCACAACATCGAACGAGGAATATAGTGATCGTTCAGATGAAAAAGTACATCATCGTAAGTCATTTAGGACAAAAAGATGGCAAGATGGCGCTTCGACAAAAAGGTGGCTATTACTGGAAATTCCTAAGTTATGTTCCGAGAGTATAGTTGAAAATGAAATGGAAACGCCTCATTGACAGTGGCGGATTTAGAGGGAGTGGGGCCATATATTTTTTAGAAAAATCCAGATTTAGCACCAAAAATGGCTAGGTCGTTTGGCTAATACAAATGTTGGGCCCCCCTTTTCGATAATCCTGGATCCGCCACTGATTGGTGTTTCATATATCTATATTTAGAATGGAAAATATGTTTCTTAAGGAATAAGTAATTTTACAAGGCATATATAGATAGATCTTGCAAAATAAAACTGCATCTGGAATAGGTCTGGCAAAGGTCTTCATGTAAACTTTGGAAACCTCGAAAGATTCCGAGTTTGAGTACAAATTTGTGGCATTTGTTTTCGTACACAAGGTGTGTTAGCAGCCAAAAGCTAGGGCATACAACTTACTAAGACAAATAAGTATAAGATAATGGAAATAAACCATAAAACGCGACCTTCCACTTAAAAATTTTGATGTGATTCACATCAAACACGATGTGTCTTGTTTATATCGTGTAATTGGCCGTACGTATTTCAATATATTTTCAGTGGTATGAAATTATTTTAAGGGTAAAAATATGAATTAAGTTAACATATTAAATTATGTAATACTACAAGAATTCAGAATTAATCTTTACCAAATGCATTTTATATGGTAATAAACAATTTCCTCGAACCCGACAACAGTCAAATTTGTGAATGTATTCGACTAAATGCAGAACAAATGACAGAGTTTTGCGCGACCTTAAAATAGTTAAAAAGTTTCATCTTTTCTGAAGCCGGTGTGGCCTAGTGGATAAGGTGCTCGGCTCGTGATCGCGGGTTCGACTCCCGCCCGGGGCACACCGGTGTTCTGTCTTTCGAATGATACAGTAAAAACCGAGGTCCCGTGTCACGGTAGGCGTGGCACGTAAAAGATCCCTCACTGCTTCCGTTGCAAAGGTCTAAATTTGTATGCAATGCATCAGGCAAATGCCGTCACCATATACGTGAAATAATCGTGACGTAAAACAATAATCAATCAATCATCTTTTCTGGGTTTCTCTACTTGGAACAAAATATATACAATCGTTCAAAAATTTGAAGCCCGTGTATAAAAGTTTGAGTCTGACAGTTCGGACTAGGTACCGGTAAATCATATCTTGAAACGGATATGGTGTACATACGTTCCCTTTGAATGTAGGTATGCCCTGACTCTGTGATCTTACGGAGATGTTAATTTCGGTATCCCCCCTCTGAAATATAATCCATTAATCAATGTATTTGGAAAAATATGGGAAACGGTGAAATTTAAGAACACTCTGAATATGAATCATTTAATAAACAACCAACGTTGTGTACTGCAAGTTCACCATGTAGGTCATAACACTGCACTCATCGATTTCATTCAAATAGATACTATCTGTTCAGTGTCAAGGCTATCTGATAACGTTCCTGGTTTCGGAAGTTAATATTTGATTGGTTAAAAGTACAACGTTTAGAACCATTCAGGAGACAGTATTCAGAAAACTATCCATTGAGATAGTAAAGACACTCGGTTTTCTTTTATGCACCAATGGACCCTGATTGGAGTCATGTAAATGTTTTGGTTACTCTAAATCCTGCTGGGAATGAAAAGTCCCAGGCCTCTGAGTGAATGAGTTTTGCCAGGTACATCTTTTTGATTGAAATGCCATTTATATGAACTATCTGTTGACAAATAACAATAGTAAATTTATTGAATGGGTCAGAAATTTATTTAATGGATCATCATTTTTCATATCAAGGGTTAAGGTATTTTCAGCAAACACATATTCTGCGAACTGAGAGTGTGTACAAACAAAAGAGAATTTTGAAAATGAAAAGCCACGGTGAGGTATAGTTTTTGTGTGTCTAATTCTAATTGGGGACCTTTGTTTTTACTGATATGTAAAGGAAGATATTTTTCATAGAACCTTCTCAATTTATGAACATGTAGCCCCGTGCAAAGCTATTGGCTACTTTGATACCTGCTGTAAATGTTGATGGAAACGGACCCCGGTTTTTGAGTAACAATATTGGTCAAGAGTTTGTGTTAGGAATTCATCACAAAGCTTTGGTATCGGAAAGATGACTGGATGCCACGCCAGTGTTGGGGATGTTTATCAGCATGTACACATTTATTTGTATCATAAATATAAAGTTAGTTATTCGATAAATTAATTAATTCAGTAACTTATAAATAAATTAATAAGTAAATAAATAAATAAATAAATAAACAATAATAATGATTATGATGATGATGATGATGATGTTGATGATGATGACGATGATCATCATCATCGTTTTTTTATTTTGAAACCACTTACAAATGTATATTTTATTATGCGTTAGTCTTTTACATGCGCGGCTACAGAGGGGGGTTAGGAGGGTCTGGATCCCCCCTGGAATCCGAAAATTTTACCAAAAAAAAGGTAATATTTGGGCATTTTTGGGGCTGGACCCCTCCCTCGTCTAAGAGAAAAAAAATTACCTTTCTTGGTTGGACCCCCTCTGACAAAAAATTCTGGATTCGCGCATGTTTTATGATATCTTACGTAAATAAATTACATCACTCATTTTTAAGTAAGGTTGGCGAAACGCTCTTTTTACTCTGATTTCATGATCTACCAGAATTTATAACCACACCAATTGAGTGACGTTTGTTACTTCAATTGACCGTCCTAAGTCGGTATCGTTACCGCAGCACAATCGAATATTTTTGTAATGTCGTTCCGTGTATATTCTGCTATTGTCAGAGTGTGTGTGTGTGCGTGTATTTGTGTGTGTGTGTGTGTGTGTGTGTGTGTATGTGTGTGTGTGTTCGTGTGTGTGTGTGTGTGTGTGTGTGTGTGTGTGTGTGTGTGTGTGTGTGTGCAGGTCCTTGGTGATTTGTGTCATACAGCTTTGTCGGATGTCTTCTGTTTTCTCTTTTACATAGGATATAGATATCATTATTGTACAGGTAAGCATAAAAAGAAATATTATTTATAAAAACTTCCATGCGATGTAATCTTATTGAAGTTATACTGTATAATAAAAGAGAAAGGAAATAATTCTACGATTCTATTGGTAAAACGTACATTAGACCCAGTAAATACAAGCGGTCTATCCAACCAGAACAAGGGACATGAATGTATCATGATGATTATTGACGTCATATTCCAGGGTATTGATCATTTCTAGATCTTGCATACACACAAGTCATACAGGATCCGCCACTGCTTTCACAAAGATCTTCCTCTTTCTATCAGTTAAATGTGAGGGAAAGGTAAACAAGATAAATCACGTTTATTACATTGTTGGTAAGTCATCTGAGTCCACAATGTTTATTTGCGATTTATACATGCATATACATGGAGAACGTGGTATCCTGGTAAACAAAGGGATTGGAAGACGTACATCAACGGAAGTGACGTCAAATATTAGGATAGGAACAAAGAATTTATAGGTATCTGGAAGTTGAATATACAGTATGGCGCAGATTTATTTATAGAATTTTTACTATATAATAGTATGTACTAATGGAGTTAACATAAATGAAAGAAGCTTAGCTTTTTTCTTTTGTTAAGGATATTTTTCCCGTAATTTCGTACTTTTAATACTATTGCGATGAGATTATAATTTTTATATAAGAAAGTATCTAAAATTTACGATACTATCTAAAATGTACTAAAGTGAAAGTAAAGTTATGTCGTCTCTATATATGAGCCTTCGCCGTGACGATGAAATCCAAAATAAAAAGATTGTATATATAATGTAGTTTTGTAAATAGATTTTCGTGACAAACTACATGTATCAAGAAGTGTCTGTGTTGATGGTACAGGAAACATCAAAATGTATGTAGATAGTACTGATACGCTCACTTAGATAGCACAACAGATAAAACAAACTGATTGATTGTTGTTTTTCGTCACAACGATTTCACATAAATGGTGATAGCATCTGCCTGATGCATCGCATAGACATTTCTACCATTGCAACGAACCAATCCGGAGCAGTGAACGATCTTTTATATGCCACGCCTACCGCGACACTTTACTTCGGTTTTTACTGTCTTATCCTAAAGACATGACACCGGTGTGCCCAAGGCGGGAGTTGAACCTAGGATTTCTCAGTCATGAGCCGAGCACCTTATCCACTGAGCAACACCAGCGTAGAGACAATACAAATATATATTTCTGAAGAATGTATTGATATCAAAGTATAAAAAGATAAAAAGCTTCTGCTGGAAATGGATAAGTTAACTTAGTTTTATATCACTGTGTCACTGGATTGCGAGAGTTGGCGACAAAGTGCGAATGACATTCGCCAGGGTGTTTTAAAAATATCTCCAAACTTTCGGGAGGGTTCTCAATTTCTTCACCTGGGTCACAGGACATCCTTTTCATATGGCAGGAAATATGAACATGTTCAAAACTTTAGCACGAAAAAAATTCTCTTAAAGTAGTCTCAGTCAGTCTCGAATCAAATTCGTCCCGGTTGTCTCGAAACCCGTCCGAGCGACACACAATTTAGCTTCCGTAAGTTAAAAAGTGTGAGAATTCTCGTGAGAAATTGCCGACCTATGAATTAAGACTGTGATTGATTGTAGACAAAATGAAAACCTTACATTACGGGAACGAGACTAGCCATAGGAGCGTGATTATATTGCGAATAAGGGGCTTTATTCACAAAGAAACTGAAGTCTAACTCTAAGAATTGAGACCTATGTGGTAGCATGTGTCTTAATACTAAGTATTAATAAAAAGTTTCTGTAAACAGTATATCTGATAAGCTATTCACAGGCAAACTTTCGACAAATTCTTAGAATAATGCCACATGGTATTTTAGGTATCAGTTCTTAGACTTAGACTTAAGTTTCTTTGTGAATAAGACCCAAGATTGAAAAAAAAATACGCAAACAAATTGATATATCGTCAAATCCAACTATAACCACGCCCATTACGTAGTTATATTATGACGATACAATTTAATTAAAGAAAAAAGACGTAGCAATAGGTGCCATGTCGGACATTTGGCAATCACAAAACTCAACTCAAAAGTTTTGTGACTGAAAGAGCATAAAACACGCATTGGGACAAAGATGTATAACATAGACCCTTTCACAATAACTGCGGGACTGACGTCTTGGGGGAAGAAATGATCACTGTTCCCGCAAAGTGACGTAAGACACAATCGATATCTGATTATGACGTCAAAATTTTAAGGGAAACAAAACTATTCTCCCCCCCCCTCCCTTTTTGATTCCTTTACTTTAAATGAGCATTGTTTTGTTTTACTGTCTCTAGCATATGCTTTTCTCATTCACATCTTGTTTGACACACTCATAAATAGAATGATTTTATGAACGAAATATTTGTTGGAAACAGAACCATGCAAGATATTTATCTTTGTACGTCGAAAAGTCAAAGATAGGACAGCAATTTCTTCCGGGTTGTAATAAGTTTAACTGTCAGATAACATTTAAAAGTACCTGAATGAACTGATAATATATGTCATACAAATTTCTTAATGTGTAGAATAATATCTACAAATTCAAGACCTGTCACATCAGTTCATACGTGATTTACGAACATGGTATTGAAAACACGTAACGCCATGTATAGGACTGTTCCTCTTCGGTGAAATCCGGTTCACTATATTTTAAAACTTCTATTCGATGTTTGAGTTTACATTACAACATGTGCCTCACTATAATTTTTATAATAATAAATCATGAAACAGTATAAAAACGACAACATGGTGACGTCTACTTAATAGGCGTAATGAAAGTCACATGTGTGGGAGTTTTATCGTAAGTGTGAGCTCTGGGACTGAACGGGTGTTTATAACAGGCAACTTCTATCTGTAAGATAAAATTCACATTGATATATGTATATATTTTTCAAATGGCAAATATTGTTTGCACCAAACACACCAATTAAAGCGAAAATGATCGCAGAGGTACATATATACATGTGGTTTGTGATCCATACTAAAGGAAAAAACAACAGAAAATTAACCCCCTCCCCCTCTCCAATCAAAATAAAAGAATAAAAAATCAAACAAAAACGAACAAAACAATACAAAACTTTAAAAAGGAAAAGAAAATATAAAAAAACCCCTAACTCCGACCCCCCCCCCCTTTCCCAACTAAAAAAAAAACAAAAACAAAAACAAACAACCCCCCCCCCTAAAACCCCTCAAAACCCAATGATGCATTTCTTACGGCAGTACTCTTTTGTTACAATCAAGATGTTTTGACCTTTTCGCGTAACATAGCCTATATTTTACAGATCTAAATCAAAGCAGATCTATGCAACAATTATAAACGGACAACAACGATTTAAAATATAGAAATATTTGATACCGTATCACTGTAACATCCCCAACAACAACAGCAACAACAACAACAACAACAACAACAACAACAACATATCACAGTAGGTATTCAAGGTTCCTAGACTACTGTAAAATACACAAATTAAAAAGGACAGTAAACACAAAATACACACAGGTGCCCGGGAGAAAATATGGTTAATTATACATACATGTTTAAAACTGGGTCGCAGGGAAAATAACTTGCATAAAAATATCTACATTCGTTTTGCTTCAGAATGTATTGGTAGATACGATAAGTAATTTGTGCTGTGTCCATCAGTTTAAGCGAAAGCGATATCGTATGTAGGAAAATGCTACCTTAAGGATTTTCGAGTATGTAAACATTCTTAACACTAAATAAATGTCTCCTTTCTTTACTCTTCTCCTAAGATATACATATATTACTGTGGACACTGTTAGCATACTACACTTCTCTTATTTTCAACCCATGGTCAATGTATAATTCGGAAGGCTAAGAAAATACAACCGACATTGTATACAACACATTTCTCCGTCATTTGTGAACCAAACAACCCTTGTCGGCAGACGACAATTCCGTATCTGCACAGTAACCATTGCATTTTGGTAGACATTTTTTGACGAACGAGATTACTTATTCGGAAGGTGCAAACATTCTATCCCACACCGAAACATCGATAAAAAGTCACGTGATCAAGTTAATTCAAACATACTGTCTATATAGGTAGGGACTGTTGACGTGCATCGTAAAAGAAATTGTACCACAACAATAATAAATTCGTGTTACACTGAGGAGCAGTTAATACACCAAAGGTAAGTCTTCATATTGGTTTGAAATTCTGTACAAGTACAGGAAAAACATAAATACAATTGTTTCTAAGTTTCTAAGTAATTATTCATCACTATATATGTTATGTATGTACATATATGCCCATGTTACTAACAATGTTGGCAAATTACATTATGCATGTTGTACATGTATATTTACGGATACGACGCCGCGTTTTATGACGTCACTAAGGCAACGTAAGACAAAAGTATCAAAGTTTATTTCAATCTCTCAGTTGTAAACAACATTGAGAATATATAAATAAACAATGATCACCGTAAATTATATAGCATGCGTGAATATATATAACATTATAAATAATAAGAAGTTCATAAAATAGATATTAATATACATATATATAGTACAATAAATGTATACAAGGTATAAGGACATTAACCAGGAGGGTTAACTCTCTTATCAATAAATGTAATAAAAGTTGCGAGGTTTTGAAGTAATTGAGTATTTTGGAGGCAGATAAATCATGAAGTTTTATAACATTTGGACGGTTTCGGTAATAATTTGGAAATAATAAATGTCTTAAATCTTTAAGCAATGTACAATTGAAGATATAACGAAATTCATCACCAATGTCAGAATTGCAGTATGTACATATTCTATTTTGTCTTTCTATGTTTTGCCATCTACCTGTTTCAATTGCTAATCGATGGTTAGTACAGCGAAATCTGGCAAATATAATTGTTTTGTAATTACAAAGAGAAGATCTTATATAATTTTGACATTCAAAACTATTATTTTGTAAATAATATGTATGACGACCCGCTTGAAGAGAGCTACCACTGAGCAATGAAGAATGAATGAAATATAGTATTACTAAGAAATACATACTGCCAGAACGTAAAGATGCTTTTTAGTTGGAATTTGGGTTGAATTCGTATTGTTCACATTTTCAAATATTTTAATTCCTCAATATAAGAATATGAAGTCCCCGAAATCAACGAAACAAGTATAGAAAGTTGAATTGAAACAAACACAAGTTGTTGATAAGAGATGAACATCAAAGGAAGACACATTTAAAAGATGTGTCGAAACTAGGGAAAAGAGTAGATGCTAATTTCAATCAATAGAAAGGAAAAGAAACAAACAAGCACACAAGCACACAAGCAGAATTCTAACTGGACTGGAGCGTTATTTCTAGTTTCCTCACAATGCGCAGTTGAAAATCACAGTGCTAGATTTCTATTGGTAAAACATTTTGTATAATAATGAAGATGCATTGATAGGAAGTAAATCTGGTCATTCTTGGCTAAAAGGGTAATTGCAATAACATAATTGATTGCTGTCACCCTTGAGTGTAAGCACAACGGGTCCCTGGTAACAGATGAGGATAGAGAATTTTTGACAACAAAATTACATGTTCATCGGCTCACTCTGAGTTTCGTAAAGCATATGGAAATCGAAAACTGTGTGATAATGAAAGTACAAACATGTGTTATCCACTGCAGTTTGTTAAATGGAGTCAAAGATAGTCAAATCAAAGCTTTATTTACGGGATATTATAAGTACGTCCATTAAATAGATAAAACTCAACTTATACAAACACGTGAGCGATAAGTTTGTTTCAAGGTATAAAACTTTGACCATATATGTATTGATAATCTTTTACACGAACTTTACTTCTGACGCATGGCACGGTAGTACAGTAATAACTTAGTAGGCAGCGCGCTTGGCTCGTGTCCAAAAGGTCCCGAATTCGAATCCCGTCGACAGCTCATCGGTGTTTGTCGCTCAGATAAAACGATAAGAACCGAGGCCCAGTGTCGTGGTATACATTCGCACTGTTTGGAGTGGGTCCGTTGCACAAGTCTAAATTTCTGTGTAGATGTGTCAGGCAAATACTGTCACCATGTACTTTGAATAATATTGGCGTGCCGTAGCAGATAACAAATACATGAATAGTAGATACATGCTGATGATACAGTAGACTCATATAAAGTAAAGAAAAAGACTTTTTGTATTAAACAAACCATGCAAATTTTAAACAAATCTCGACTTTCTTTAAAACATAACCAAAAAAAAAAAAAGACGTTTGAAAGTGACGCCGCCTGGTTGTGTGTACTAAACTTTCCTAAAATGTAATTAAATGAGTCAAAACACCTGACTCATCAACTGTCAAGAATTCTCACGTAGTCCTGCCCCCTCCCTCTCTCTTTAACCTTTAGACGTATTCATATGTCTTAGTAAGCGTACCTGAATCTGGTGAAGGGGTTCAGTCGAGGATCGAAAAGTCTGAGGTTCGAATACCACCAGAGGCCCATTTGCCTAAAGAACTTGCCACAAAACGTAAATATTTGACGACACAATGCCCAGTGTTTTGCAAAAATTGAGATTTGTTTATGTTTGCTAGGCCCTTGCAAAATCTTAGGTTTCCTATTCTGGAATTGAGACAATAGAAGCTGAAGTTTCATGTCATGATTGATTTTTGTTTTACGTCACACCACGAATATTTCACGTATATGGTGACGGCATCTGCCTGATGCGGAGCATACAAATTTTCACCTTTGCAACGGACCCACCCGAAGCAGTGAGGGATCTTTAACGTGCCATGCATACCACGACACGGGGCCTCGGTTTTCACTGTCTCATCCGAAAGACATGACACCGGCATGACCAGAGCGGGACTCGAACCCCGGTCTTCATGTCATGTTAGACATTGTTAACCTTATGTCGATCAAAGGAAAGATGACCCATGCTTATTCAACCATTATTTAAATGAAACTTGTCCTTACGTTCATCACCATTTAGATTAAACCTGTCCTAACGATCACCCCTATTCAGATTAAACCTGTCCTTACGGTCACCTCTCCAAGTTGAGCCTGTCCTTACGGTCACATCTAAATTTGAATTTAAATTAAACCTGTCTTAAGTGTTAACGGTCACCTCTATTCAGAGGTCAGGAGTGCGTATTAAATTCTCCACAATTTATTTTATCTTAGATATAAATCTTGACACAGAAACCACCTGTCCATTAAGGTCTCTTTTGAGTTTATCTTTTTTACACACGTTTGCTTGTATATTATAGGTGTATATCGATTAAAGAGGAATGGGCAGGAAAATATACCTTAATGAAATGGATGATGATTTATCATAGGTGTGTAGGGAAGGAAGATTAAATGATTTTCTTTAACCGTTTTATTTTGTCAAGTTGCCAACACTTTTCTTTATACTTTAAAAAGACCGTTTACTACTTTTTACATGCGAGAGCCTCATTTTGGCGTAAATTCACTATGAGCATTCCACTCGAAAATTAAGACAAAGCCACCCGTGATCTGACCTATAGATAAAGTCTATCGTTATTTTTTCCGAGAAAATGATGGCTTGTGTGTATAAGCTTTCCGAAGTGAGAACCCAGCGAAAATAAAACATGTGAAATATTAGTGATTTAAAGTACTGAAGTAAATCTAAGTGAGAATTTAGCGAAAATAAAATCACGCGAAATATTAGTGACTTATATCACTGATATAAATCTGAGTGATAAATCTATGTGCATTTAGTAGTTATCTTATCACAATGAATATATTATGCCGATTGTATCTAGAGTGTTGACGTGCATTTGGTCCTCTCTATTTACATTGATGTAATCAGTCTCTTATGATAAAATGACAATTTTTCCCGCCATAAAAATCCTACAAAATTCAAACACGATTGGAACCTGAGACCTACCTATTTAAGTCAAGACGTCTAAGCATGTGGTCACTGCGGCAATACAGCATGCATGTGATCAACACTGGACATTTCAGTGGTGTCCTGTGATTCCTTTACTATTGTTTTACGTCATTCCACGATTATTTCAAGTATACGGTGATGGCATCTGATGCATTACATAGAAATTTATATCTTTGCAACGAACCCATCCGAAACAGTGATAAATCTTTTTAGTGCGACACTTATCGTGACATGGGGCCTCGGTTTTCCAATGTCTCGTCCGAAAGACAATACAACGGTCGTCCCACGGCGGGATTGAAACCGGGACCTCTCGGTCATGAGCAGAGCACCTCACACACTGAGATAAGCTGGCCGAGTAATATCTTTTGTACATGGGCGAGAGGGAATTTGAATTACATTATATCTAAATGGCTTAGACTGATAACTTATATCGTCATTATTGGGTTTCCATACAAATACAAAAGCACTTTATAAAATATCCCCGATATTTGGCATTTGATTCTTTGTTAATCAATCCAGTTGCAGGAGCGGGTCCCAAATGTTTTGAAAGGAGTGAAAGTGTTCTTCCCTTATTAATAGAATCGGTAAATTTTAGAGGGTAAAATGAGTGGTTACCCTCGCCCCCTGGATCCACTTGTGAGTTGACAGCTATTACCGGTGTCGAAGAGGGAGACGGCACTGTCAGAAACTCGCTGTAACCTGATCTTTTCGCTGTTAGTTTTATCAGCTATGGTTTGATTCCTGGTATAGCAGAGAGTATCAAGGAGCAAATATGGTTTCACCTCTGTCAAGATTGAAGTTGTATCTCCATCGTGGCAAACAGGTGGGTAGATTCCTCCTTATACGCAAGTTGCCTTCTCTATTAAACTCTAACCACCTGGTGCGGCAGAACATTATATGACCCTAACTGAAGTTTGTCTATGATCCTAACGGTAGTTTACTCCTGGTCTACGGTTACATCTGCCAGTCCCATTACCATAACATCGGAGTCTCAGAAGTTGCACAAAATATATCCCCCTTCCTTGAAAGGGTTCAGATCCACAACCCCTGAGGCGAACTAGCGCCACACAGTGTCGATATACATGCAAGTCTTCAAGATAGACAATGAAGGGTGGGTATGTCCATCAAGTTTCAATGTCATTGAGTTATTGCAAAGGGAAAATTTCTAAAGATACATAGTATGGGGTGTTTATTGGTATTAAAGTCTCTACCAATTCTTTTTATCATGCTACCACATGTAAGCATGAGGTAATAATTTATCACCAAACAAAATGACACGATCTAGTGTCGAATTCCGTTTGTCTGCACCGCATGCTTTTAACTACAGGAAGAGAAGTTTTAGAAAGGGTGAGAGGTGGAAATCAGCTGTCAAATATTTCGAAAGTCAATATTATGGAGAATTGCATTTGAGAGAGAGAGACACCTTGATAATGTCAAAGCTTTGTAAACCGTTCTTTACAAAGTCGCTATTCAGAAGCCGGGTAGAAATATTACAGAATTTTTCTGCTTATAGCATATGTGACGATCACAAGTTTAGTATCACCGACTTCCGTTTTCTGAGTAGCAACATACTGTCCTCTCCTGCCTGTGTCGTTTTCATTTCACAACTTACACTTTATACGAGGGCATGTTCTAAATACGAAGATTTCGTTCTGATAAAAAAGAACTTTTGCAACGGATGTTTTATGCAAGCAGGATGTGGTCACATCTCCGGGTTCCTAGTCAGGCTAGTGTAAAGCCAGAACTGGGATGCACATTCGTCTTGCTGTGGAACCATACACGATATTGTCTGTTTATTTTGGGACTAAGTGATTGGATTAATCCCAAGGTACATCTACGTGTTTACTTCTAAGAAATAAATAGTCCAATGAAATCGCTCTGTTCGCAATTCAGTTACAAGCATTCAGTTAAATCATTATTGTCGTTGTTGTTGTTGTTGTTGTTGTTGTTGTTGTTGTTATTATTATTATTATTATTATTATTATTATTATTATCATTATTATTATTATTCACTTCGTTAAGAAGATCATTAATGGAAATATGTACAGATGTGAAAAGAAAGAAAACCTGATTTCGATAACTTTCAAGAGAGAGAGAGAGAGAGAAAGAGAGAGAGAATAAATTGGTCAAACGTCTAAATGTACTTCCTTACAGGGGTTAGATCGAATATCTACATATATCTAAGTTTATAGGTTAACCAATAAAACTTGACAATTGTAAAAAAACATTTAAATTCACACTGATGTGCATTACAACGGGAAAAGCAGGGGAAACACCGTAATCACATTAACATTTTATAAACAATATTTTTGATTTATTGATAAAATGTCATCAGTGTTATATGATTTATTTACAATAAAAATAAAGGTTTTATTACGGAAGAAAATCTTACATTCTTTATTTTTGCGAAATAAAAATGTCAGAATTCAGAAAGTTGGTTATTGTTGAGTGGTTGAAGAATCCAGAGGTCATAGGTCAAACTCTTGTTTGCCTTAAGTACTGAGCTGGGGCTCCAGTAAATGGGGGTACTTGTCTCGTTTCACTGTATAGACAAAACTCTATAGGCGAATAAAATTATGTGCATGTAATGGAGGTTTTAAATAAATAACCAAAAGGAAAGTAAAGTCAAATACATAACAAATTGCTTTGATGACATAACTTTCGCGAGTAAAGAACATGTTTGTATATTCCTGTATTATCCTGTCACGAAAAAGAAATTCTTGTTGTGGAAATAAAAATTGTAAGCCAAGACCCATAAACTCCTTCTGTAAAATGAAATTTTCAGTATATAAATATGATTATTTAGTGATTGAGAATTTTGTTATCATTTATACAACCATAACTTTTAGTATAGCAATGAAACCTAATAATGTAAACTTACCAAACTACTTTAAAGCATATAAAATGTTTTTTCTTGTAAAAGCCAAACATGTTTAAATATATTAAATGAAACCTCGAAATTTTACAAGAATCATAAAGTATACAAACTAAGCCTGAAGTAAGCATATAAAACGGTATAAATGAAACTTTGTAAAATAGAGCTTAGATAAGTTATAAAACTTTCGAGTAAATAAATAAATCTTTTGCTTCAATAATAAAACTTTTTCATTCAAGGATGAAGTACTAACAGTTTGTATTATGAATAAAATTAGACCTAGAACAGGTGAAACGCCCGACACACAAAAAAGCTTTGCCTATTCACGATCTAATCTAAGATAAAATCAATCATAAATTGTATAATTTTGGCTATGTATATAAAATGTCGTAGGTTCTGGAACTTACCGTGACGATGATTGTCACGGAACTAGGAACGAGGATGGCAATGCGTAGTGAGACCGTGGTCCCTGTATGACGTTCTTGAATAAGTTCGAAAACCCTTGAAGTATAGATATTCCAAATTTTATTTTGGCGAGTTGGGTATTGTCAGTCTGACTGACTCCAGAACTAAATTGTACAATGTATGATCAAGATTTTATAACAAATAGGAACAATAACAAGTATACAAGGGGTGTTGTTTAAGAGATTATGATAAGTGATAATTGCTTAATGTACAATTAAGGTATTGTATTGAAAATGTGAATTGTGTAAAGAAGATATAGGTGATGAATATCACTATATTTTATGTTGTAAATATTTTAAAGAAAGCAGACATATGTATATTCCAAGATCTTTTTATAACCGACCAAATACTGTGAAATTTTATGAATTGTTTCATGTAAAAATATACATGTACTCAATAATTTATGTCAATTTATAAAAATCATTTGTGAGAGGGTAAGCCCTCCTGGCTAAATTTATGTATGTTTGTGTATACGTATGTAGGTGTGTATGTATAAGTATGTATGTATATGTGGATGTAATTGCATATATGTCTGTATGTAAAAATGTATGTGTATGTATATGTATGTTTATTTATATATGTATATGTACATTTTTATGTTTAAATTATGATTATGTATTATGTATATATGTTCTCGATGTTGTGTAAACGACATATGAGAAATAACTAAACTTGTCAAACTTGACTGAACGTTTCTTACATTTTGAGTCACCGTGTCAATTAAATATACAAAGAAGTAATTGCTGCCAAACATAGAATAGCTTTGAGTAAATAGACCCAAATAATGGAGTTATAGCACTTGTACAGAAGTAACTTTATCAGAAAGAATATTGAGAAAGTAAAATGTTACATTTTTGTTTGTGATAATACCATATGGCTTTCGCATCGGCCAGCCCTTCTTTCTATGATACCAATGATAGCATAATGATAATTTGATCATGGACAATATAGAACGAAGGAAGGGGAATTATAGCTGTAATTATGTATGTCCTTATGTTGCTTCTAACAAAATATATATAAAACCCCCAAAAGTTTGTTGCAATAAAATGAGTTACTTTTCACAGAATTAATTTGACACGAATTGTCAACAACCTAAGTTTTATCAATGCTTTTATCTGCTATGTTATCCAAGGGAGGACGATAAGAGACAACTCGTCTTTAACCATTCTCTCTAAATCTGGTCTAGGTTCGTTTTTTGTATACTATCGATGTGCAGTGTGACTGGCATAAATGGTATTTAGAGCACATGCCTTTGCAGTGGAGGAATGCTTGTAGGACTTGAGGTTGCTTGTAGTATATGACGAAATCTGTATGCAATATAATGTTCTTTCAAATGATTATCTTTTGGTAAAACTTGGACATTTGGACATATGTTCTTGTCGCTTAAAAACTAGATATGCACTAGCGAGATTACCACCAGCTTTCCATACAAGATAATACTCATTTTAAGGAAAGGCCGAATGCATAGGATTGTATTTGTTCTCTATGTTACCTACCACCTATGCCTAGTTGGGTCCAATACCTGATGAAAATTTGCAAAACTAACAAATTTCGAAAATTGGTTACAAATGTAATATCGGAATGAAAAAAAAATCATAACACATTGGTCCAATACCTGATGAAAATTTGCAAAACTAGCAAATTTCGAAAATTCCTTACAAATGTAATATCGGAATGAAAAAAAAAATCATAACACATTCCTCTATGTCATACTGAAGCATTCAGTTTGTTGATGTATGCAATTGTTCTGAAGAAATTATTCAAAGGTGGGAACTATCAAGGGCATATGTCACCCGGCGTGGGTCCAACCCTTGACGACAAAAAATACTCAATTTGTAAGGGATGTTGAGTGCTTCGTCTCTAACAAGTCTCATGAAAATCTTTCCATTAGTTATAAAGAAGTCCAGCAAAGCTAAACGTAACTAAGAAATAGCGCACCACTTCCCTTTTCAATCTTTAGAAATTAGAGAAAAGAATCCTTAAAATTCAACTGTATTCTAACTATGTATTTATTAAAACAATGTGTTTGTTGAACCTCAAATCAATTTTCTAAAAAGCTGAAGTCTATCCGATCATACAGCCCGTCACTGAATAATGCAGGTAATAGAACAGAAAACCATGAAATCCAATAAAGGGGGAGAACCAGGAATTGTAAGCAGTAGTCGTGTTCACCACATTAATATTTAAAGGAGATATTTTCAAATCTATGAAATTCATCCTCTCCAAGTTTTGATATATACATAAGCAGCACTGTCTTGATAATGATTTGATGATTTCAAGGATGCAAATCGTCATTTTTTGTTTTGAAAATTTTGTAAATCACAGTAATAATTTGAGGTTGCCTAAACCACAACTTTCTTTCTAAATCAATGGGTCTGCAAATGCATATCAGTCCGGATAGGATGTCAATGCGTCTCAAAACACGTGGTCCCCAGCTTCTCGTAAAAATTGTGGACTTACATCTTATTCCGCTGCTGCTGATTTCTTTATTGGATGCAGCCAACGACTAATTCTTTCATTTTTTTTATTCATTATTTATTTATTTATTTATTTATTTATTTATTCTTCCTTTTTTAGAATTATGGAAGAGAAAACAGAAAAATCCAAAGAACTTGAGCACCCACCTCCCTATAACGAGATTGCCAACAAGAGTCCACAATCTGAAATGGGAATGACGACAAAAGCGCAAGAATTTCCCATGACAAAGTTCCAAATCCTCCGAAACTTATTCATCATTAGTTTCGCTTTCATGTTTCTGTTCACAGCCTTCCAATCCCTGACAAATCTTCAAAGCACTTTGAACCGGGAAGAGGGAGTTGGTACAGGAGGCTTGTCCATCTTGTATGGAGCCCTTGTCGTTTCATGCCTTTTTGTCCCACCTTTCGTCATTGGACATATAGGATGTAAATGGACCATAGCTCTATCAATGATCTGTTACATCGTGTACATGGCTGCTAACTTTCATGCCATATGGGGTCTTATGGCTCCGGCATCAGTTATCATTGGTTTTGGTGCTGCGCCCCTTTGGTCCGCTAAATGCACCTACTTGACTCAGATGGCGGTGTGGTATTCCAAGATGACGGGGACAACGGAAGATGACATCATCAATAGGTTCTTTGGATTCTTCTTCATGTTTTTCCAGACAAGTAAGTAATGGTTAGTTTTGATAGCTAACAAAAATCAACGAGAAAAATCAACAAGATACAAGGACACAATGTTGCAAACCTTTGAAAGGCATCAACTACAGCCGAGCCTAAATCGTCTGTGACTTGGCACGTAACTAATTTTAAAATCCTTATCGTAATAAACTCTTATTCATTTAAACTATTTTGTCAAAAGAAAACGCCCGACAGCAACAAGTCGCTGGTGGGACTCCTACTCGGGACTTTTCGGTGTTGGGCTTAGCTCGCTGCAAGCTGGGCAGTACCAGGTAGATATGAAACATTAATAAATAATGAATGGGAAGCAATGATTCACCGTAGATAATAATTGGGGGATGTTAAAGCTGAGATGGAACTCGATGTAACTTCTATTCCATTGCGTTCGAATCCTGATTGGGGCCAGTGTAAAGGTCCACCCATTGTTTGTTTTTCTCCTAGGTAGTTTGATGTCCTCCACCACTTAGCACTGGTCGCCTCAGTGAAGGTAAAAGAATTTGGTTGTGGCGTTTTAAGAAACATATTTTTTTTTTCTGTATTTATAAATCTATAACAAATCTTTAATAGGTCAGATTTGGGGTAATCTGATATCATCGGAAGTCTTCGGTCCGAACCCTACTAATAGGACATCGTGGGAAGAAATACAAAACTCTTGTGGTGCCAAGTTCGACCCAACTACCCAGGCAGCCGACAACAACACAAATCTAGACAAGCCAATATCAACCAAAGTAAGTGTGACGGTTGTAAGAAACCATGGAAGCATATTTTGTTTCTTTCGTAGTTTCTTAGCAGAAATTGAATTTTACTCTCTCTTTTAGCTCACCTGAGCCTTTGGCTCAGGTGAGCTATAGTCATAGTGCGCCGTCCGTCCATCCGTCGTTAACTTTTTCACATTTTCGACTTCTTCTCTGGAACTACATTGCAGATTTGGATCAAACTTTGTATAAATGATGTACTCAAGGTCCCCTACTAAAATTGTGTTCGAGATCCAGATTCCCTCAAGTATGGATCCTGGGCGGGGCCAAAAGTGCCCAAAAAGGTACCCGTTTTCAAACATCTTCTCCTCCAGAACCAGTGCATAAATGGGGAAACTAATTACATTTCAACAATCTATAAAGATGGGTTATTAAAAATTGTGATCGGGGTTAAGATCCGTAAAACAGAAATTTATGCTTTTTTGAAGTATTTCTGGACTTGGTCATTTCAATGCAGAAAAGTATCATGTTTTTCAGTTAATTGATATTGATGATTTCTTAATGACTATTTTGATCATAATTGTGGTAAGGAATATTATTGTGAAAGATTTTTGTCAATATCTCAATTTTTTTTATTTTTTATGAATTTTTTAAGACTTCCAAAAAAAAGGGGGGGGGGGTTGACCATGTTTCACATTTTTTAACTTTTTCTGCAAAACTGTTTGAAGGATTTTAATAAATCTTGGTAGAAATAAGTCACTTATGATCTTCTTCAAATTCTGTTGTTTTCGTCCAGTTCTCTTTACAGGTGGCACCACCACAGTCAAAAGTAGGTCACAAAAGAGTACCCTCCTTTGACAATATTCTTTTTCACACGGGCTGTATACAGAGACAAACAGAATGCATAGAAATGATCTAGAGGGATGAGTGAAGACGTATTGTCATTTTGGTTCCCTTCCAAAATCAAATTTTAGAATTTTTTTTCGACATTTCTTTGGACTTGGTGATTTCAATGCAGAAAAGTGTCACATTTCCAAGTTAATTGATAATGATGATTTCTTATGGACTATTGTGATCATAATTATGGTAAGGAATGTTACTTTGAAAGAATTTTGTCAATATCTCAATTTTTGGATTTTCTATGAATTTTTAAGACTTCTAAATGAGGATGTATAGGAACAATTCTGCTGTTATACCACATAAAAGATTTTAAGGAAACATGGAATACATGAAGTAGTATAGGTCCTCTATCAATTTGGTAAATTTCATCCAAATTGGTTAACAGATAATATCACCATGTCTAAAAAGTAGGTCTCACAATGGTACATACATCACTTGGTAATTGAAATATGGAGAGTAGCGTTTCAAATCCAGCTGTAGCCAAAAATTTTTTTTCATTTCTTTACACATCTAATTAAGTTTTTAGATGTTTCTCAACACTCATCATATGAAATTAGGCAATTTTAAGTTAGATCTGGACAATATTTGAAACAATTGTTGTTCATGACCCAGACTTGAAATCAGTCAACATCTGGACAATATTTGAAACAATTGTTGTTCATGATCCAGACTTGAAATCAGTCAACTCAGGCCCCACATAAAGAAAATGACAAACTTGTTGCCCTGAACCACATCTTGCAGAGACAAAGCAAATGCTTAATATCAAAATCACCTGAATGGATGTGCAAAAAAGTGTTGTTTTTTATTCTGGTCTGAAATAAAATGTGACATATTTTCAACATTTGTGTTTACTTAGTCACAATAATGGAAAAATAAATGAATTCTTCCTTCCTGCATGACTGATCATCTAGGTACTCAGGTGAGCGATTTAGGCCCACTTGGGCCTCTTGTTTTACTGAACTGCTCGTTCACTTGTAACAGGTATAAAACGTTACTTTTCTTTCCTCTAATTCCTTGAAGTCCTGCACCCCCCCCCCCCCACCCCCAAAAAGCCCATGCTTTTAAAACATGATTATACTAAGGAACGCAACTTAATTCCATTGATTAGTAAATTAGTCGTTTTCTCCTGCATTTTTTCATGATACACCTGAAAATGAATAGTAGGGACAAATAGTCTTAGGCCAGTTTGTCTGTTTGTGGCAACAACATTTGTGATTGTGTCTGAATGGCAAATGATTGGGCTGAATAGGACAGAATTTCGACCTGGTGCCCAGACCTTGAACTTCTACTTTTATTTTCAAAAACTTTATCATTGGCTGTACATTTTGAATGGCAAGGGATAGAATTTCGATATTTCACATGTGTATTTACATGTGACAAGGCCTTTTCAATGTTACAAAGATGTTTTACCTACTGATGCTGACCTTGGACTTTGTTTCTATTAAGCCCCCCCCCCCCCAAAAAAGTGTCTTCAAACAGAATAGACAGAGATGTTTGAACTGCACTGACACTTATGTTTCTAGTAACGGTCTGGAGTCAGTTCTTTCAAAGTTGTAACAGGTGATTAAAATTCATTATGCCTGTCTGTATGTTACTAAATACATAGAATTAATGATCATTTTTACTATATCATGATATTTTCATTTGATGTGTTTCAGGTCTTCACGGTTTGTGGTATATATACTGGCTGTGCAGTCATCGCATTCTTGATTATTTGCTTTACCTTAGATAAAATCCCATTGGACAAGAAATCAGATAAGGCTGATGGCAAGCTTTCATTTAAACTTACGATCGCGACATTCAAACACTGGCACCAATCCGATTACCAAAAACTCCTGATGGTTCTCACATTCTACAGCGGTATTGAGCAAGCTTTCATTGGAGCAGATTTTACAAAGGTAACTATTAAAGACCCCGCCAAAAACGGAATACTGCAAAAAAAAAAAAAAGAAAAAAAAAGGCCCAACACACACACACTCTCTCTCACACACACACACATACACACAAAAATGCATCCATACAAAGTAAACCTAACATAAAGTACACAAACAATAAAGGGAATAAAAAAAATGAAAAAATAGAATGATGGTAAGCCAGACCAAAACAAAACAAAAACGGAGACAAACCTAAAGAAACCCCAGCAAATAAAACAATATCAAGACAAGCGATGTCGATTAACAAGATGATGTGTCTCCCATGGCAGCTTCTGGTATGTATCTCCGTGTGTTTTTCCACTTTCTCTTTCTAGGCTTCGGTCAGTTCCAACATTCTGGTTCAGGCCAACTATTCGTCATATTGACAGATTTAAGTGAACACTAGCTGCTGAAATTTCGATACATTCGCAAGGGATCTTCTTCCATAATATTGTTCATTTTACAATGCCAGGCTTGCGTTACGAATCCTCTATATAGACCCTAGGTGTGTAGAAGCCTTAACACAAAGCTTTGACCTTGTAAATACATTGATGTTGCTACGTAAAACACGAGCAAAAAATAGAATGGATAGATTCACAGAATCATCTCTGGCATGGACCGTGTGGCTATTGTCAACGGTCTTCTACAGAGTTATCGTTCTTTTGTCCTTTCAATACATAATTCTTCAGTATGAAATTAAAGCCTGATTAGACCATAATATCTCTCCCTCTAATAACGTTTGTGTTTAAGTAGAAAGAGACTGAAACAATTTTACATGCACATATTACACATATTAAAAAATCCTCAATTTTTTTTTTAATTTTCTCATTTACATGTCAGTGAATCACACAAAACTTTGTATATTTAGATTTTGAAGACTTCAGGATTATACCATTCCATTTCAGTCCTATATAGCATGCGCACTGGGCATCGGAAAGATAGGCTACGTCATGATTTGCTATGGCGTGGTGGATGCGTTATGCTCCTTTGCGTTTGGTCGCATGGTGCAGTTTGTGGGTCATATCCCATTCTTCGCTCTCGGTAAGTTGACATCTAGAGCAATTCCCCCTGTTGACTCTTGATATATACACCTGATGGGGGAGGGGCGAAAAGGACGAGAGATGTGGGATATATATATATTGTGGAAAAGAGGGTTAAGAGCAACCCCTCCCCCAGCTTGACTCCTAATATTTACTCCTGAGGGGAACAAAAAAAAGACAAGGAGAGTTATGGGGTATATATGTTGGGGTAAAGAGGATTAAGACCTTCACAAACGCTTAGATGATCCAGATTCGTGATTTGTTATGAGGTATACTCCTCGGGATTTATCTTCAATTTCTAAGTAAAATCTTATTTTTTAATCTTTTGTTTTACCATGATTATTATCTTAAATGAGAAAATAATGAAATATATATGGTGTATGTATACTTCTTCATTGAATTCAAATGTGGATTTCAAAATATTTATAACAGGATTTGTAAAAAAAATTACTGAAAAATTGCATTATGGCCTAGGATAAAACCAAAGTCATACCCCCTCATGCATTCGGAATCTCTCCTGCCTTTACTCATAAAAGAATGCTGCAATATGTAAAACTCAAAACGGATACGTACAGTGAAATAGCCCCATTCCTCCTGTTTGAATCCTGATATATACTCCTAAGGGAAGCGAAAAGGACGGGGAGAGATGTGGGGTATATATGTTGGGGAAAAGAGGGTTAAGAGCAACTCCCCCTGCTTGAATCCTGATATATACTCCTAAGGGGAAGCGAAAAGGACGGGGAGAGATGTGGGGTAAATATGTTGGGGAAAAGAGGGTTAAGAACAGTTCCCCCTGTTTGACTCCTTATATATACGACTGAATTTGCGTTGCTGTAACACTTCCTGTACACTTTAGCTGACTCTCGTTTCATACGTGCAGTGTAGAAGTATTCCTTTGTCTTCTGTATGTCTTTGGTACTGTGGTGGGCGCGGCTAGACAAACAGGAGATGTTTACTCATTTAGCTCACTTTTTTATTTTCATTGATCCATAAATCACCACTGTGGTACCTTGATGTGAGAGTGCCACAATAACAAATTACCACTTAACTTTCATTTTTTACATTATACAATGAGTGTCACTGTTTCTGACTTCAGCATTCCTTGTCCATGGTGGTGTACAGATCACACTGCTGTTTTGGATACCGGACCCCGACAGAGAATACATATTCTATATACTGGCAGCTTTATGGGGGATGGGAGATGCTGTGATTCAAACACAAATTAATGGTAAATATTAACATATTATGTAATTTTTTATTTAAATATACATCTAGAAGGCTAAAATATCCCGAGCATCCAATTGTGGATCCAGGATGGAGGAGGGGGAAAGGGTGGACAAGAACCCAAGATGAAAAAAGAAAAGACAGTTTATTACAAATTGGAGATAAAATCAGGTTATGAGTGTGTCAGATTTTCTTGTCGCCTTTCTTATGTTGGTATCGATATTATACATTAATTTTGCTCTGAAGTATTCATTAAGCTTTTTAAAATGTCTTATCTCTATGGAATGAATTGTTCTTATAATTTTGAGTAAATGTTTGTATCTAATTACACCTCTGTTACGTTTAAGCATGTTATTAAGTCGCTTGTCTCTATAACGGAAGATTTGTTGGTCAGATACCTCCGCTTTTGGCCCTTCGGAATCTTATCTTTCGGATGAACAAATGAAAAATTTTCGATGTCACATGTGATGGAATCATGTAAAAGAACCCTCCATGGGTTCGTTATAAAGGTCAAAAGATATGGAACAGTAATGGTTCAGCCAGCACATTCCGATAAGATGAGTTGTCTGCCGTTGATAAGGACTCTTTTTTTTTTCTTCCTGCGTATCACAGAAAAGTATGGTGACTGCTTCTTGAATGACCATACCGCACCATAGTCAATTCGCCCTAGAAATAAAATAAATTTCATTAAATAGTCATTGTACAATTCAATTCGGATCTCCGAAGAAATACCTGTAGAAAATAAAAACAAATTAGACAAACATATAAAGCACAAAGACACTACAGTTAACAAGGCACCCTATATTTCACTTATATTCGTTCCCCGTCTGGGACTCGAACCCACGACCTATGGTACCGAATCACCTAGCTGTCATGCATCCGACCCTCTAACCGACTGAGCTACCCGAGCTCCACAGAAATGGAGCTTTAATAGCCAATCATTAGCTAATCGCATGCATGACAACACGGCCGCGGAAAGTGAAGGAATTTACCCGACGTAGCTCGGGTAGCTCAGTCGTTTAGAGGGTCGGATGCATGACAGCTAGGTGATTCGGTACCATAGGTCGTGGGTTCGAGTCCCAGACGGGGAACGAATATAAGTGAAATATAGGGTGCCTTGTTAACTGTAGTGTTTTTGTGCTTTATATATATATATATATATATATATATATATATATATATATATATATATATATATATATATATATATATATATATATATATATATATATCACTCTTTTTTCCCCACTACCTAAGTTAACAGGGGCAGATAACTCATTTCATTGAAATTGTCCATTGGTGAAAAAAAAATTGGCGTGATATTAAGCGATGGTCTACTGTAACTTACTGTATGCTAGACACATGCAGTTTCTCTTTTTGTTGAAACTTTGTTTTGTCCAAACATATTTTTTAACGATTTTGAAAAAGCTTTTTGGAGTAGCCTTTCGTCGTGCATTGATTGGTATTAAAAGGTCATTTCCTAGTTCGTTTTCTTTCGACAAGGTTTTTAATTATAAAATCTGACAAGTTGACAAACACGTAATAAAATTAATTAAAACAAAAAGATTACAATTGAACAAGTCGTATGGAAAACAATAACCATACATATTTGCTCTCGGGTTTGGAATGATTGAAATCCTATCATTGAAGTCTCAGTGTTTGTCCACAGTCACATGCATTTTCTGGTAATTTTTTTTCAGAATTTTAAACAGAAATCTCGGGGTCGGAAATAATGCTATTGATTTATTTTCTCCTTACGTTGAGTTTTCATTCATTATAATTTTCTCTTGTTTAGCATATTACGGATACTTGTTCACTGATAACTCCGAAGCAGCCTTCTCCAACTACCGTCTTTGGGAATCCTGTGGTTTTATCGTAGCCTTCGCCTGGGGAAACTTTCTCAAAACGGAATATAAGCTTTACATTACCTTTTGTGTCCTGTTGGTCGGCATGTTCTTGTACGGTATCACTGAGATAATGGAACGCAGGAACAGGAAAAACAGATTCGACCTCGATGAGAAAAAGTAACGTGAACAATGACAGAAGATGGCATTACGTCCTGTCGTCTGCTTAAAATGCATTAATGGCAATGGTATAAACTGGTTGTACTGCTTCGTTTTGCTTCTCCATGATCTGATGACGTCGTATCCGCTATGATAAATGGAAGTAACCAAATTAATATTTAATGTTGATAGATCAAATAAAATCTTCCACAGACAAGTCGTTGAATGATAGATAAAAACACTCTTTTCACTGTGAAAATACTGTCTATTACGCATTGTAAAATGTTGATAGTTTTAACTTTTATTATTCAATGCAGCTAATCCGTGAATTGATGACGTCACAGCTGGTTTTCAGTACCAATACACCGATCCACTTTTCAGCATAGAAAGCGATGTTTTGCGGACTTTTAATTGTTATGCTTATGACGTCATAATCAAATGTCCGACTTGTCCAACCTTGCGTGACGTCATCACAGTCGTATTTTGCGCTAAAGTGCTTGACATTCGACGAAAGTGGATCGGTGTATTTTGTATAAAACGAAATAAAGAATTAATAATGATTTAAAAAAAACCATGACGATTCGGATTGGACTACAGTTAGTCCGAGATTCTCTGCCCTTCTCCCACTTTTGATATCGGGTTGTACAAGCCTCTGGTGACTAATAAGCGTTTGCACAGCGAACATGAAACTTATATAATCCAATAAATGAACATTTAACTTACCTGATCATAGCGATATCTTTTCCAAATAAGGTCTACAACTTGTGCCAGGTGCCGTTTTATCTGCAAACACGACAATATTCTCATTTCGCCATTTGTGTATACAGTATGACGTCAGATCTCGCATAACGTGACTTTGCATTCATGACACTTCAGCAGCTGACACATTTTCGTAAAGAATAACATGATGCAACCTCGTCACGAATGAGCAAAGTCGCGTTCGGCAGCTAGTAGAAGTTATTAATCTTATCTGGAAAAGATATTGCTGTGATCGAGTAAGTTAAATGTTCATTTATTGGATTATAGGTTGCAAGTTCACTGGACAAGCGTTATTTGTCGCCAGAGGCTTGTACATCGCGATACCGGCTGGTATCGCTGAAATTCCAACTTTTGATGAACAAAGTCTCTCTGATCCTCTCCCACAAACCGCCGATATCAAAAGTGGGAGAAGGGCAGAGTATCTCGGGCTAGACTTAAGTTAATTTTTTAAGAGGAAGACATCTATGGAAAAATTGATGCTCTCTATTTTAGTTGCCAAAAAGGAGGACAAAGTAATTCTGTATTGCTTAACACTTTTATCTTATAAGTTTGTTTAATATTTTCTGTATATGAAGTGTATCTTTATCACGTGTTGAAAACGCCCATTAAAACTCGTAAAATTGTTTGAAAGATGTTTTATGACCTAAACTTGTATCAAACTTATTCTATCAAATTTTCAATTAATTATACATATATTACATGTTATAAATATTGATTACTGAATTGTATAAATAAAATACAGTATATGGAAGATTTTCCATCTAAAATAATGCTTAAATTGATGTAGTTCTACAAAGGTGGGGAAAAGCTTTGTTTCCTACATTCGAAATCTCCTAATGGACGGACGGAAATACTTGAATACACAGAATTTTACACTCTTTCACTGCCTTAGACTCTATAGAAGGTGTGTAATTCTGTTATGTTAGTCTGAAATGTTAGACATTAGAACGTCAGCAATCCTACCAAAGAGAAAATTGAAAGAAAAGAAAATTTTTAATTCTTTCACTAACAATAATACGTAAACTGGTTAACCACACCAACTGAGTGACGTTTGTTACTTCAATTGACCGTCCTAAGTCGGTGTCGTAACGGCAGCACAATCGAATATTTTTGTAATGTCGTTCCGTGTATATTCTACCATTATCATTTTTTTGTGTAGGTCCTTGGTGATTTGTGTCATACAGCTTTGTAAGATGTCTTCTGCTTTTTTCTCTTCTATATCAAAAAGTGCGATAAAAGGTCTGCAGCAGTGGTATTTTACATTTTCAGAATTATTTTATAAAAAAAAATGGTGCAAGATTTCGACGTTACTTTCTGAAGTCTGACATTTCGGATTTGATTAAGGACAGAAACATGTGCTGTGTATAGTAATATTTTTCAATTTTATGTGTACAAAAAATCTCGTTTTGCTTTCATTTATAATGCTGATTCTTTATTCAACACAATGTCTCTATTGGTTTTTTTTATATTTTACATAATGTAAATATAATATTAATCCTGTATATATTTGTTATTAATTCACCTTTACAATGTTAAAATGCATCTATATGCCTTAGAAGTCCCCACCTTCACACTTTCTAAAATGGGGGCGGGATGAAGGACGTGAAACATTAAAAATTTGGGTACATACAAACGTTGCAGAAGGCAATCAGTGTAAAACAATATCAGATTTTAGTGAAAACGTATATATATATATATATTTAATCATTTTCTTGCTTTCAAATTTAAGTAATTTATATAAACTGATTAATCATTGGGTACTAATATTTAACTTGAAAGTTACAAAATAGCGTGGCATTTTAATACAATCGCTATTCTCATGCCAGTTGGAAAATCACCCTTCATTGCTGTAAGACATTTATCTTTAATGCATATTCAGTCTCGGGACAGTGCTTATGTAAAATAAGTCGTCGTATCCCGGATTATGAGTAAACAATACACCAAAGCATTTAATTCAGTCTTAATTCATTCCAATATGATTTATACAATAAATTATGCAGGAATGAATCAAATTAGTGTTTTTGGATATAACAAATGCTCTATTTCATGAGTATGACATTTGTCTGGCATTGTTCACTGTAGTATGTTGATCTCTCTCTCTTTCTCTCTCTCTCTCTCTCTCCCTCTCTCTCTCTGTCTTAGATTATAGGGTCAGGTCCAAAAGTTTCTGTTTAATATTGAATAAAAGTACATGTGCATTGAGATCGTTATACGTAAATGATAACATGATACGTTATTTCTTGATAGTTTCGCACTGAATACCCGAATTTTGTTTTGTTTTGACTCGTAACAATTCGAAATCCAAATTTTGGGGGTTTTTTTTTTAGATAATGATGAATTTACGTCTTCAATTAACAGAAAAGGAAATCGAAACAAATTTAGCCAAAACTGTACATAAAATTTTAATGCGTTTTAATAGTAAGAAAAAAGAAAATTTTAACTACAAGATATAGTTTTTTAAAAACCCCAGTCTTATAGGCCTATATAGGTCAAACTTTGCAAGACTTTAATTTATTTTTATAGCTATGTGTATGTATCAAAATATGACACTGTAGTAAACCACTGAAATGAACTATTCATCAATTTCTGATTTTTGATTTCATGGAACAATTTTATATCAGTTTCTGCATTGCTTTATTTAAATAAAATGATACTGGTTTTTTTTATATCTTCCTGTGTTTTGTTTCTGTTGTGTTTTTTTTTTTTTTTTGGATTTTTTTTTTTTGGGGGGAGGGGGGGGGGGGTTCGGGTGGGGGATTTCTTTCTTTATTAGTTCTTATTTTTAACATTTATTGTTGATAATGTTTTTGAACATTCCACCTCGCATATGTGAACAATAATTACACTTAGCTACTTGTTTTTTAAATCTTTAGGAATTGACTTTTATGAAATGAAATTGGGGTTTAGATAAAATTCGACTTGGAAAAGTTCCTCTCAATCTCATAAAACACCCCTCTGTATTTGCTCATATTTACATAGAGATCTTGCAACGATCAATTAAATTAAACAAAACGGTACCCCCCCCCTCCCTTTCCGAAAAAAAATAGAACAGTGCAAAGCAACAGACAAACAAACAAACAAAACACAAAAAAAAACCCCAAACAAACAAACAAACAAACAAAAACCAACAAAAAAAACCCCCAAAAATAAAAATATATCGTTCAGAGGATTTCATCGAGTTTACTTTAAAAATAACATTTGTATACACGCAGCTTTTATTGTATTTTACGTGGAAATGCAAAAGAAAAAGATAAAAAAAAAATGACTCAGAATCGGTCGTTACAAGATACCTATGTCAATACGTACAATCTCTATCATACCAATCTCTACAAGAGGGCGCTCTTTCACATTTGGAACCTGAGAGCGCCCTCTGGTAGAGGTTGCTGTGTGTCGTAGAGAATAGGAATATTATAAATCGAATTTCATTTAATAGATGAAATTGCAATAATCAAATGTAAGAAATGTCCTAATACATATTGTAGACTTCTATCAATTGAACCAATTTCATAAATTTAATTCTAAACTATAGTTACAAAGTCAGATTTCTAGAATAACACACACTGTAGGTATCTTGTGCATTTGTTGATTTATAAATTATGTATTTTATATGTGCTCACTTTATATTACAAAAACTTAAAGTTAGAAAAGGACACAAGTATGGACGGACTTTCTAATGGACTCGTTAAATCTCATCTCGTGACCCGAGAGAATCCTCGAGAAGCCACAAATCAATGTCGGGGGCATACAAGACTCGTAGATCTAAACTTTGCTCTCTAGGAATAAATACTGACATGCAAAATTCCTCATTGGAATTTGATAAAATTCGTTGCACATTACTAGTTACTAAGCGCAAGCCCTTCGCCTTCTATGGTGTTGATCAACCTGATAAATGTCTGTGGGCAGTCATTAGCAAACCTAATAACTGTTTTCTTTTGTCGAAGAAAATCTCAAAGGTATAAAGGATCAACAGACAGCAAACATAAGTAGATGGTTTCGGGGGTTTTTTTTTCTGCCTCAAAATCGTCCAACATTTCGATGCTGATGGTCCACAAGAATTTGAAAGGCAATCACGTGACCAGATTCTAGTAATGCTATTGCATCAAACTAGCCAGAGGCAAAATAAACAAGTATGGTGATAGACTGGTATGCATTTCAAGACATATCATGAAGTATAAATGTACCTGGGAATGAAAATGAGAAACATTGATATCTGATTATGAAATGTCTTCATTATCCATTATTATAAATTATCAAGTGTATTTCTGACGATTCTAGTCAAATTGCTCACACAAGGATACAGTTAAATTTGTTAATTTCGATAACTAAAGAGGAATCAATAACGGAATCAACCGAGATTTACTACAGACGGTACGATCCTAGCCGGAAGTCAAACGTACAATTAACAGAGATGATAAGCCACAGTCAGTTTCACCACAGCGTTTTAATCTCTCGGTCACCGTGCCAGTAGTATCTTTATGATAATTTTTATGTATATTAAAAAAAGTATCCCTTTATTTACAGAGTTATTCCAACGGACTGCACCGGAAGAGAAATATCATTTCAACGTTTATTGTTTTAAAGTACATCAAGTCTTTTCACCTATAAAGTGCCGGCATCTGTCTGGTACCTTAACGAATAAGATTAGACCAATGCAACGGATCGACCCGGAGCAACGATGGTTCTTTTACAAGCCAAAGTCCTCCATGATATATTTACGACAAAGGGTTTTCGTTTCCAACACAAACTATTTTTGGTATGCCGACGTATTAAATGGTTCCTGATACAAATTGTCAAATCAGTTACATCAGAGATACTGGATTTTATCATAAAAATTCATATCATTTGTATATATTCGCGAAAACGATCACAAATCCACTTGTTACCCCCTACCGTCCTCCTTGATAAGGGGATTCATGCTATCGTTAACCCCCCCACCCCGTGTCCTAAGCCCCCGATGATACATCATCAACATCCAGATAGAATTTACAATATGGTAAGAAACCCTTATTAGTCTATTCAAACCATAAATTAAAACCAGTTGTCAATTCAGTGAAAATATAGAACACAAAATGGAATGAATGATTAGAGCATACCCTAAGTAATGTAGATACAATCGTAAAATTGAGAAAGTTCGTGAAATCAACACACAGAACGTAGCTGATTCTAACACTTTGTATTTCGTCCATCTCTGGGTATGATCATTGATATTTTAGATGATATCTTAAAAGGAAATTTGTTATGGAATCCGCCTTTTAGAAATTTTATATAGCGACTGCTCTTAGGTCGGCGCCGACCTGCTCTTGGTGTATGTTACTACTGGATCCGCGCCTAATGATTTTTAGGTACATATATGCATAACGACATTCATGAATTAACCCCCAAGCAAATCAGTTACTCGGATAGTCTTGGCTAAACTTATATTCCCTCCGGAAATACTCAGCTTGCGTACAAATAGATGTCTAGATTATATTAATAAATTTATTTCAGATCCAAAAGGAAAAAAATTATTGACAGTTACTTTGATTTTTATACGCCCGTCGTAAACGGACGTATTATGGAATGACGTTGTGCGCCTGTCCGTCTGTTTGTCTGTGGGTCTGTCCGCACCTTGTAAACAAGATACGGACCATACCGATTATTTTATTCAAACTTTGTACATTTATTTTTTATCATATGAAGGCGCATCCTGTTGGTTTTCAATATTAAGTTAAAGGTCAATGCTATTTTGGGGGCAAAATAGCAAATTTTGAGAATGCACCTTGTAAACAAAATAAAGATCATACCGTTTAGAGGGACAGGCGTGGTGTAGCGGTTAAGCGCTTGGCTTGCGGCGCCGACGATCCGTTTAAGAGGTTGGTTACCTCCTGCTTCCATGTCGCGATATAACTGAAATATTGTTGAAAGCGACGTAAAACACCAATCAACCAACCAACCAACCATACAGTTTAGCTTTCAAACTTTGTACTCTTATTTCAATCACATGAAGACGCAACCTATTGATTTTCAATATCAGTGTCAAAGGTCAAAGTCATTTTGGGGTCAAAAATAGCAAATTATTGAAAAGGCACATTGTAAAAAAGACTATTGACTATAACCCCTTCCCAATTATCATAAACAATGAATCAGATTATCCTTAGAGTAACACACAGGGAGTAAGTATGGCTATGTTATACTTAGATGATTATCAGGGGTGGTCTCCGGGGTCCGCCTTGAGTTGACCTCAAGGGGGATTCGTCCCATTGCAGTTCCTACAATTGATGAATTGTGAATATGAGGACACGTTTGTGTACTGAACGAAATGTTTCAAAATTACTTTAAACAAAAGCATTACAAGTAGAAAAGGAATATGGAGAAAACAGTGATACCTTTGAAAAGTTTATTCAATAAATTTACGCTTCGATTTGTAATCATTGAAATTCTTTATCAGTAAAGTCAAGGATTTTTTTTTTTGTAATCACATGCTCATTATGGAAATGTCTAAGAATTTTGAATAGTAATCGAAAACATGTGAGAGGGCGAAGATTTAATTCTGACGGGGGGGGGGACCAGTGTTAAAATGAAAATAAATATTCTGGCTATTAGCATGTACATATATCAGATCATGCAAATATAAAACTGAATGTTCTATAGAAAACATGTTGATTTTTTCCAGCTCGCTTCGCTCGCCAGATTGCTTCCTATACTATAATATGCAGTAGTTTAACTGTAAAACTCATATTTCAGCAGGATTTATAGCACTGGACAAATAGTGCTATTTAATATATTCAACAAAAACTTAATAGAATTGTTGTTTGTTAGCTCACCAGAGCCAAAGGCTCAAGTGTGCTATAGTCATAGCGCACCGTCCGTCTGTCTGTCGTAAACTTTACACATTTTCAACTTCTTCTCAAGAACCGCTGAACAGATTTCTATGAAACTTGATAGGAATAAAGTACTCATAGTCCCCTACAAGTGTTGTTGTTTATTGTCCCAATCCGTCAACAGATGGTGCCACCACAGACAAAAGTAGGTCACAGAGGGTATCCTCATTTGACAAACTTCTTCTTCAGACCCGGTGCATACAGAGACAAACTGAATGCATAAGAATGATCTAGAGGGATGTATGAAGAAGTGTTTTTATATTTGGTTCCATTCCGAATTCAAATTTTTGACGTTTTTTCGACATTTCTTTGGACTTAGAAATTTCAATGCAGAAAAGTGTAATGATTTTCAGTTAATTGATAATGATGAGTTCTTATGGACTATTTAGAACATAATTACGGTAAGGAATATTATTGTGAAAGAATTTTGTCAATATCTCAATTTTTGGATTTTTTATGAATTTTTTAAGACTTCCAAAACAAAAGGGGGGGTTGGGGGTTGGCTATTTTTCACATTTTCAACTTTTTCTGCAAAACTGTTCAAAGGATTTTAATAAATCTTGGTAGAAATAAATTACTTGTGATCCCTTTCAAGTTCTGTCGTTTTCGTCCAGACCTCTTTACAGGTGGCGCCACCACAGTCACCTGTAGGTCACAAAAGAGTACCCTCCTTTGACAATCTTTTTATTCACACTGGCTGTATTCAGAGACAAACAGAATGCATAGAAATGATCTAAAGGGATGAATGAAGAAGTCTTGTCATTTTGGTTCCCTTCCAAAATCAAATTTTAGAAATTTTTTCGACATATTTTGGACTTGGTGATTTCAATGCAGAAAAGTGTCATATTTCCTAGTTAATAGACAATGATGATTTCTTATGGACCATTTTGATCATAATTATGGTAAGGAATGTTATTTGAAAGAATTTTGTCAATATCTCAATTTTTGGATTTTCTATGAGTTTTTTAAGACTTCCAAATGAGGGGGTATAGGGACAATTTTTCACATTTTTAACCTCTGCTGTTATACCACATGAAAGATTTTGATGAAATATGATATACATGAAGTACTATACGTCCTCTATCAATTTTGTACATTTCATCCAAATTGGTCAACAGGTGGTGCCACCATGGCTAAAAAATAGGTCTCACAATGGTACATATACCACTTGGTAATTAAAATATGAAGAGTAGCGGTTCTTGTTTATAAGTCCTTGCTTAGACATCCTTCTATAGTGATAAATTGAAATTCTCTTCCTGGATACCAGAGACTTAGAGAGACTATACACTTCACTATAGAAACTAGTAGTATAAAAACCTATGCAATCAAAGTAGTGTTTGCATATTATTTGTTGAGTTTACCTTATATTAGAATGTGTTTTGTTAACAAAATATAATTATAGAAGAATGACTGTGTTAATGGCATATATTACAATGCAGTTCTAACAATTATTTCTTGGCGACAAAAAAGTCAAGAACATAAATAATCTGTCCCAGGATATTAAGGAAATAAATATTCTGTCCTTCAAAATCGATCAAATTTGCCAGCCCTCCCCCCCCCGACCTTCAGAATCAAATGGCCGTCCCCTAAGTAGTCCAATACACAAATTCGGTCTCAATCACCCGGCCACTAAACATCTGGTCATCTGACATTCAAATGGCCTCGATCTGAAAACATTGGGTCGCTAAACATTCCGTCACTTGACATTCAGATGGCCTCGGTTTGAAAACATTAGGTCGCTAAACATTCTGTCGCTTCACATTCAAATAACCTTGGTCTGAAAACATTAGGTCGCTAAACATTCCGTCACTTGACATTCAAATGGCCTCGGTCTGAAAACATTAGGTCGCTAAACATTCCGTCGCTTGACATTCAAATGGCCTCGGTCAGAAAACATTAGGTCGCTAAACATTCCGTCACTTGACATTCAAATGGCCTCAGTCTGAAAACATTAGGTCGCAAAACATTCCGTCGCTTGACATTCAAGTAGCCTCGATCTGAAAACATTAGGTCGCTAAACATTCTGTCGCTTCACATTCAAATAACCTTGGTCTGAAAACATTAGGTCGCTAAACATTCCGTCACTTGACATTCAAATGGCCTCGGTCTGAAAACATTAGGTCGCTAAACATTCCGTCGCTTGACATTCAAATGGCCTCGGTCAGAAAACATTAGGTTGCAAAACATTCCGTCGCTTGACATTCAAGTAGCCTCGGTCTGAAAACAATAGGTCGCTAAACATTCGGTCTCTTGACATTCAAATGGCGTTGGTCTGAAAACATTAGGTCGCTAAACTTTCTGTCCCTTGGCATTCAAATGGCCTCAGTTTGTAAACGCCCGAACACTAAACATCCTGTCGCTTAACATTCAAATGGGCTCGGTCTGAAAACACCCGAGCATTAAACATCCGGTCGCCTGACATTCAAATGACCTCGGTGTGAAACACTCAAACACTAACATCTGGTCACCTGACATTAACATGACCTCGGTCTGAAAACACCCGACTAATAAATATCCTGTCGCTTAACAGTCGATAAACATCCGGTTATCTAACATTCACATGGCCTCGGCCTTAAAACACACGTCTGCTAAACATCCGGTCGTTTGACATTCAAATGGCCTCGGCGTGAAAACACCCTGTCTCTCAACTTTTACATGAATTGGTTTCAACACTTCCAAGTCACTTTACATTCACGCAGCCTCGGTTATAAAACGTCTGATCCTTTAATATGCAGATTACCTTGGACTTTGTTTTTTTTTTTAAAATTCCCATTGAAAAGACCCTATCTCAGACCAACCGGACAACATGGTCGTCTATACATACGTGCCAAGTGGGTATTTTATAAGACAGCCTTTCGGTTTGATTGACAAAGGATCTAATAACGCAGTATATGTACATTAAATGTGAATACCCAAAACAGGATTATGTAAATATCCCCGTTAAATCATCAAGTATCACCATAAAGTTATATTTGTATAATAGGAATGGTTTTCGTTGTTTTCAAAACTTTTATAAGAGAAAAATGTACTTATATTTCACGTTTATATGATAGTGCTGTGCATTGATTAATATACACTACGGAAACCTGATCAAAGAGGAATGCTCGATCAGCCAATAGTCTTGATCTGATGACGTAGGTACACTTTGGGACTTGCCCAGCGGGCGATAGCACCCGAGTTACCGCATGTGTCTACAGGAACACATTTCTACGTATACTTTGGTCATTGGTCGACTATGAACGATCTTTCCGTACAAGTACAATCAAATATTCAACTACACAGATAATGTATGCAAATATGTAGAATGAAAAACACATATAAATACCAGGTACACAGTAATATCATATACAATCCCTACGCTGTTGTTCCATCTACACAGCAACGGTAAGTTCTTATATTGGGGTTTAGTCAAAGGAGTGCATTCAAATCGTTTTTATTCATTTTAATTTAATCAATTTACTTATTTATTATTATCAATCTTACTTCAGTTTTGCAACAAAGCAGAGAAAGTGAAAAAAGGAAGTTTAAATGAATTCTGTTTAAGAAATGTTTTAAAGTAAAAATATTATCAAAAATATATTCCTTATAATTTATAAAAAAAAGATAGCAAAACAAAAGTAAAGCAAACAATTGATATTCAAACATCGAACAATTCAAACAGATGCGC
Source organism: Pteria penguin (assembly GCA_035048485.1). NCBI lineage: Eukaryota > Metazoa > Mollusca > Bivalvia > Pterioida > Pteriidae > Pteria > Pteria penguin. Next base: position 27,113,654 of record CM068582.1, on the reverse strand, counting down.
CATATATCGTTCATGTATATGATGAAAGTTTTTGTGATGAATTTAACGAATTTTTCGACCAATTAGAAATACAGAAAGGAACATAATTACTCTATTGTGAAATGATGGTATTAGTATATGACAAAGAATTTACTTTCATACCCAATTATTCCATCGTGTGACTGGTTTTATTTTTCAATTTTAGACAGAGTTTTGCGTTATGATACTTGCTTGTTAAAAAGGATGGCGTATAGTAAACTTTAAAAAAAAACACACACAGAAAAGAAAACACACCTACACGCAATACAGAACAACCTCGCTAGGCAATTTAAAAATGACACTTAAAAATGAAAAACAATAATGTCGCTACATGTACAATAAAGGGCAAAAATTTAAACTCAATGATTTTCCTCTGATGCCTTGAAGGATTTCAAGACAAGCAGGAATTTTCACAAGGAATCAGAAGTTCTTCAATAAGTTTTTACGTACGGATTATTCAGTAATTGGTTACCATAGGTCTTGTTTGTAATGAAAACATGGATACAGGGACTTGTAACCACTAATCGATTTGTCCACGAAATGGGCAGAGAGATTTTCAGTTCTTACTCATGTGAAATTAATATTCGATTAAATCAATATGTACTACCGTCTTGTATTATTATTTATTTATTTATTTACTTTGTTTTTAATTTATTTCTTATCATCATCGTTATTATTATTGCGTCTTTTTGTGTCGCAAGCCAAGCATATGTGAATAATCATAATTTAATAATTAGAAGTTTGATCAGAAAAAGATTTAGAAGTTCAGGATGAATATATGTATTTCTTTTTCACAGGCAATGAGGGTTTTTATTTTTTTGACACTCGCCGTTGTGGCTGTTTACGGAAAAGGTTATGGATATGGCGGACATGGTCACGGCCACTGGCACCATCATAAAATGCCATTCGGACCTGGTCCCGGATTTGGAAGTTTCGGGGCAATGGGAGGAGCTGGAAGTGTAGGAATCGGAGGAAAATCATTTGTAGATTTTGGGGGACCAGCAGGATTTGGACCTAGGATGATGCCGCCACCGCCACCACCACCAATGCCGACATTTGAAATGTCGTCTGGATATTTGCCGCCACCTCCTCCATCAGGACCACTACTACCACCAGGACCACCTCCACCAGGACCAGGACCTATGTATGACTTTGGTGGCTACCAAGAAATCTATCCACCAATGGGTCCGCAATACTACGACACCGGTTATTATTATTCCCAGCCAGGCCCAGGGATAGGCGGCACAGCTGGCATACAGATGGCACCTGAACCAGTACCACTTCAAACAGCTGCTGTACAGCCACCACCTACTAATTTTCTGGCCCAACCGCAAGTATTTCCAAATGCTCCCATGGGTGGAGCTGGTGCCGTTCAGAGCAATTTTATTGGTACTTATGAATTATATATGTATCTATGAACAGTGGGGAGACACTGGGGGAGGGGGGGGGGGCAAAACTTGAATATCGCTTTGATTTGTTACGGTCCATGATTCTAAGGACGCTCCCTTCCCACGCCCGGTTCATACGGTCTTGATGAGGAACTTCTAAACCATTTGAACATTCTTTTCTCGTATGGCATAATTCAATGAGGATTATTTTTGATTTGGTATTCAAACTGAAAGATTCGTTGATCGAGCTACTTTATATTGCCAACCCGGTTGCTGCATTTACATTTTAAGAACTGTTGTACTTCAGTAGTGTATTCAAAAACATATTTGGGACTATCTAGTAATTTACAATATAAAATGTTTGCGCTACTCCAGTACTCTAGAACTCTAATCAGTTTAATGTATGCATAGAACGAGAGGAGGCTCGACGGGTTCGACCGCCCCCTTTTTTAATGTGTTTGTGGAATTGTTTTAGGATGTGCATGTGGTTATTTGTCCTTTTTCGGTATTTCTAAAGGATTTCTGAAGGCAAATTAAATCTAATTTGCTTTTACCACATAAACATTGGTATCTCCTTGGCTTTTCACATCAAAATGTTGCCTCCATTTTCTGAGTTTGTCCCTGTATATAACATGCCAAGACACAGTAGTATAAACCTTCCTCGAAACGTTAGACCCTTGCATCTTGATTCTTATCTTACAATTGGGAGAATCAACAGAGTGGAGTTTTAAAAACTTTTTAACACCCCCCCCAAAAAAAAATACCAAACAAACCTACTTTGCTCTTACGTCATTCTCTTTTCACGTACCCCGTCTACCGTGACACAGCCAATGTCTTTGATTTTACAGTCTCATCTGGAAAAAAGAGGACTGTGTCAGGCAACTAGTTTGATTCGAACTTGCAAACTCTCGGCCACGAGAAAAGCATATAACCGCCAAACTACGCAGGCTATATCTTATTTATAGATTGTAGTTTTAATATGTGTAAGTTACATAAATACACACAAAAATAATGATTTTTTCATTACTCTAAAATGAAGGTGGAGGACAACCAGCTGATGCCGGGCTTTTCACTGCTCAGAACGGAATGCTCCCTGCCGCACCACCTTTAGCTGGTCAAGCATTTGGAGCACCCGGAGCTTTCCCAGGTATAAATCAAATAAATGGTGCTGGAGCAGCACTGTCTCAGCAATTACCAGGCGCCCAAACAATGAACGTTATGAATGCCATTAATAAGAAAAAATAGGTAAGACATTTTTAAGTAGACCTGAAAGTAAAAAATAATGTTTGACTATGGAAAAAGTCTGACAGTTTTTATTATTTCAATTATTTTCAATACTAAATGGAAGAAGAATGACGTAGTATAGGTCGTCATACCTTTTATTATAATGGGTTAACAAAGGTTCGTAGATCTTTCCAGTGCCAAGGCTTTGTGATTACGTCCCCTGACTCAAACATATTTTGGAAGGATGTAACTACAAAGCCATGGCATTTGCAAACAGCAGTGTTGATATGCATGCGAAATAAAAGCAGTTTAATTCTACCAGAACCTTGTCAAAACATTGCGTGTAAGGATGGGTTATCTTGTATTTTGAACGATTAAAAACGTTCTACAAGATGGATGCATTTTTGTCGCCTTTACGAAAAGCAGATCAACCTTTAATGTACCCGATTCATTTGTATTGCAACGCCTTCCGCACCACTGAACAGACTCACCAAAAACAAAAACAACCCCCCCCCCAAAAAAAAAACACCAAAAAAAAAAAAACCACATAAAAAACAAAAACAAAAAACGTCAAAACAAGATTAATTTTCTTTCCAAATCATCTTTAGGCGCATAATGATTGTAATTATCGAAATAAATGCACTTACAACATTCTTTCCTCCAATTGCAGTGTATATGTATAAAGGGAATGAACATAAATGAATGTTTATATTTTGCAGGTTTCTGTTTCCTGAACGAAACAGGAAGAAACGACCTTCAATTCCCCTTACTGAACAAGAATTATTCCGCACCGACCTCCACGGCGACACGTTTAATGAATCGTTCTGTGACCTTCGTTACCAGGCAGCCAAATAAAATTTGTACAGAAAAAAATTGTCACGTGTTATTTATATGGGCATTATATTGGTATTGCAAATTTGGGTGATTCGGTGATTTCGCTCGAGGATGATCTAACAACACTCGGCGGCAGGCGCAGATCCAAAATTTCGTTGAGAGGGGTCCATCCCCAATGAATTGTCCGAGAAGGTCCAACCATGTTTTGTGTAGAATTACTTATTTAACATAAAAAACAATAAAGTAATTTTCGCCGAGTCTTAAGGTGGGTCAGGACCCCCGGTCCACTCCTCTGGATCCGCGCTTGGGTGATTTATCATTTTCGTTCTATCATTCAGAGAAAACTGAGGTTCTGTGTCACGAACTATACTCCATTGCACGTAAACAGATCTACAACTGGTTCTGGTAGCATTGTTCTGTTGCATTGAATGATTGATTTTTGTTTATCGTCACACCACGAATATTTCACGTATATGGTGACGGCATCTGCCTGATGCGGGGCATACAAATTTTGACCTTGGCAACGGACCCACCCGAAGTAGTGAGGGATCTTTAACGTGCCATGTATACCACAAAAATGATTAATTATAAATATATAAATTTCACTACTCTGCCGCGATACTGATCTACGTTTTAAAAATGTCCAACTTGTTCTTGGGATGCTCCACAAATTGGATCAAAACCAATGGTTGACTCCATCCCAAAGAAAACTTCCTTAAAGTATTACGGTAGCAATCAGTTTTCCATGGGGCTACATTTTAATGGAGTAAGATGTTTCTGTGAAAAAGAGTATCATTTAAAGCTTCCTCTAAATTTCAATAAAAAGATAGGTCCTCATTAAAACACCAAGAGGAAAATATACCACATCTTGGCTTTTCATTTTCAAAATTTGCCTCCTTCGAACTTGCCCTCAGTCCGCAGAAAATGTGCTTGCTGAAAATACTTTATATGAAACACACCAACCTATCAAATAAATTCGAACAGTGTTACTAGCCACCAGATAGTCCATAAAAAAGCATTTCAATAAAAAAAATGTACTTGGTATATATATCCACTCAGAAACATTGCATTTTTCATCCCCAGTAGAACCTAGGGTAGCCAAAACGCGTACATGCTTCTAATCAGGGCCAATTGGTACATTTATACCTTAAATTTGTTTATCTATTAGGGAGTATAAAAGTTGGGGCTGCATGCATACCTAAGAAAAATGTATTGGCATACGGTTGTAAAAAAATGCCAATACAAAAGAATCGTTTGGGGGGGGGGGGGTGTATTTCAAGTTTTAGTTATTGAGTGACATTGACATTTCTGAAATATTCTTGAGTGTCCTAAGTCTGTATCCCGAGCTGCAATTTACATTTATATGATGTATGAGCATTGTCTACCAATAATTCACTAAACTGTTAGCTAAATTCCTTCTTAAAGTTTTATTTTCTGAGTGATCTTGACCTTTCAAATGTTATCTTGAGTGAACTTTGTTCAAAAGCTAATATCCTAAATAGCAATAAACAATTATATGAAGTATTATACTAGTAAATGACTTTCGAAAATTCACTACAATATAAACCCTTTTGTAATTCAAGTGACCTTGACCTTTCAGAATTATTGCGAATGGCCCTTGTTCCAAAGCCCATACTCTGGATGGTAATTGTGTGAAATATTATTAAATAATGAACGGTTTGGGACATAAGGGTTCGAACACATGGACTGACAAACGAACAGACACGACAGCGATTATATACTTCCCTGAAAATTTTCGGAGAGCACAATAACTACAAAAATTTATTCATATTAGATTTTGTTTGTTTGACTCTTAATTTTTTACAATATAAACCCTTTTGTAATTCAAGTGACCTTGACCTTTCAGAATTATTGCGAATGGTCCTTGTTCCAAAGCCCATACTCTGGATGGTAATTGTGTGAAATATTATTAAATAATGAACGGTTTGGGACATAAGGGTTCGAACACATGAACTGACAAACGAACAGACACGACAGCGATTATATACTTCCCTGAAAATTTTCGGAGAGCACAATAACTACAAAAATCTATTCATATTAGATTTTGTTTGTTTGACTCTTAATTTTTTTTTCAAATAGTTATCCTAAACATTTACTCAAGTAAAGTTCAACGACGGAATATACATTTACATCTATATGCAGTACAATAGGCCATCCAAACGGACCTGCAAAATGACATCACTAAGTATTCCTTTGTATTTTCTACTCCCCTTACAGAATGATGGAGGACACCGAACGGTGCCATTCCATTTTCGTGTTTCATGGATTCCAGTGCGGACCATGTATAGGCAAGAGACCCCATGGATTTCGGACGCACAGCACTAAATTTCTGAAAAGAGGAACCACCCTAATATAATCTTGTTAATGAAGGAGAAAGGGTTCCACCAACGTATGCTGTCGTTCTTGGTCAAACTATCAACAGGAGGCCCCCCCCCCCCCCCTCTTAAACGTACTTTCTATTCCTAATGTACAGAATAATGAATAAACACATATTTCAATATTTATACCAATCTTTAATTGTACTATTACCATTTTTGAATTATCAAATAAATGGTAAAATATTTCATGGCAGATGCATTCAAAATATTGACATCTTTGTGTCAGTCAAAATAAACTTATCAATTTCCCCCAAATAACCAGATTGGGCCATCTTCAGAAATATATTATCTCTATTTAAGGTAGTTAAGGATGTTCACAAGTACACTGCAGATCTTTCGCGTGTAACCACAATTAGGACTTTATGTAATAAAGAGTTACCAACCCTATGAGTAGGAATCTGATGAAGAATACCTGCCACATAAACCAAATCTACCGAAACCAAAGTAAATCTACAGGAAATGAAGTAAAATACGACAGTATCTGGTGTCACATGACTATGGCACTAACAACAATGTACCACAGTGGACATTCACAGACCCCTGGAATTCAGAGAGGAGACCAGGTGCCCAGAAGGAGTGAGCATCTCCTGTTTGGCTAGCCACACCCACCATGAATGCCCTGACATATAGACGAAACAAATATAACTCAGCACTGTATTTATACATGAATGTGAACAAATAATGTGTAGAAAGTGCCACAACAACATAACATCTGGAAAAAGGGTATAGTAACAAAAAAAAGCAAAAATGAGGTTTCCACATGAATCCTCTGACGTCACACTGGTTATAACAAATTGTTGACTGTTACAAATTGAAAACAAAGTCAAATCTCTAGTTCTCTAGAACCTTAAAACAAGCATCAAAACAAATCATGTAAAAGAACTTTACCTTTTTATTATTTGTGAATGTCACAAATACTTGCTATAATTACATACAAAAATAAAAGATGAAACAAGTTTATTGATAAAAAATAATACAGACAAGTATTGTTTGTGATAAAGCAAATACTTCAAAATGTGTAAAACTCAATGTGACAAGAACACACACACATTAATTGTGGACTATTTTAGAACATGTGTATCTCAATGGTCATACACAGACATAAATATCTCACTGAGTAAAATATCTCAACATCCGTATAATGTAACAAAATTCTCAAACAAAACTGTATACAATACTTTGAAATATCTTGGTGCATCATACGACTGAAATAAAAAGTATCTCAATGCATTGTACAATAAATATACAATATCACTTGAAATATCTCAATGTAAATTTTAAATGCATTGAAATATCTAAATATCTCAATGCATTTTACATCAAAAGACTGAAAGTATTAATTGACCAGAAATAAACAATAGAGGACTGAACAACATCAATTATTAGGAATATAAAGGGTGCAGCTGCCATGTTCCCATAATTTTATATTAGGCAATTCTTGATCTTTCCATTCCTTCTCTTCAAGACTGTACACTTGGACAGACTTGGCCTTATTTTGATATGACCCTTGTATCCATCCTCCAATAATGTAAACCTTGTCATTTACTAACGTATAGGTAGCAAAGAGTCGAGGTTCAGGAACTATATCAATGGTTTCCCAGCAATTGTTGACTTCATTATATCGGTCTATAGAGGAAACTAATACTCTTTGAGTCAAACCATCATTTTCATACCATCCCCCTATACAATGTATTTGCCCTTGATATACAAACATAGCATGATCGGCTCGTGGAGTCAGTAAGGGACATAACTCTGTCCACAAGTCATTATCAGCATCATATTTGTAAAAACTAGTGAAAAAATCTTCGTCCATGTCCTGCAAACCCCCAGATATATAGAGATGGCCTTTGAAGACAACACCAGCATGTTGAGCTCTGTTGCCTGGCAATGGGGAGATTTCCATCCACTTGTCTTCCTCTGGGTCATAACATTCACAATGTGCTGAATTTTCAGTCACATCCCCTGCTAAGGGATCGCCACCTATAGCATAAAGTTTCCCTTTAAGAGCTCCAAGGTAGAAACGACATCTTTCAAACCTGAGGGGGGCAATGCTCTTCCACTGGCCTCTTTGTGGATTATAACAGAATCCGTATTGGTGGACTACTTCTTGAATCTGGTCATTGAAACAACCTCCCACCACATACAATTGGTTGCCTAGCACTGCTTGACCAAAGTTACATTGATTGACATGAGGTATCGTTGACAGTTGTTTCCAGGCATCAGACTTGAAATTGTAAAAAAGGAGTTCATTTGACATTCCATTTGTAGGACTGAACCCTCCTATACAAACTGTAAAGAGCAGAACAATTATTATCAAATAAGTATATTCAAATAAATATTCTATTTAATGAGAAAATAAATCATCTTTGCACTTATTATCAAACAAAGGGTGAGAGCATCTGAATGATTGTAGAATATGTGGAATACACATATACATGTACATGTACATTGTAGATAATTTGTGCATAATGCACAAGAGAAATTTTGAAAAACAATAACAAAACATTCTCTCCTAAAGTATATTAAATCTTACCTATCGGTCAAAATAATCATATTCTCTCTAAACAGTTATTTTGTTCTATCATGAATTCTATATTAAGTCAAAAACTGATAGGAATTTTTAAAAGTGTTTTTCAAGTCCAAGGAACTAGATTTGGTTTGCATCCCTGAGGAGTTAAAAATTCAATGAATTTAACTTACATGTACATGTATTAAACCTGAGTGAACAAAATGGGCTCCAAATCAAGTAAATATTCTATTGTTTTATGCCAACCCAAGATTATTTTATTTTAAATGTATTGTAATAGCACCTGCCAGATGCATGGCCTGATAGTCATAATTTGCAAGAGATTTACCTGAAGCGGTGAGAGATCTTTCCAATATATAATAATTTAGCATATAAAGCGTGGAGCTTTGGTTTTTACTGTCTCAACAGACAGACAGATAAGGAAACAGAAAAGGAAAGATCACCTTAACAGATGACCAGTATATGAAATCAAACTGGGATTGTCAGATAGGAATCCTGGGTCTGGCGCCATAAACTGAGAATGTACTTAAGTTGAAAATTTCATTTTAATTTATTCCATTATCAAACGTTCAAATAAATTTCAATGCAGAATGGTTTAATTCTATTTATCAGTAGAATAAAACTAAATAAAATCCAAATCCCAGTTATTAATTCATTGATGAACAGAAGAATATGAATTTTTGACTTAAGTATATTATCAGTTTATGGCGCCAGACCCTGTTGCATTACTGATGAACCATCCTTCCCCTTCACCAAATGATAAAATAATTTTGGACACAGTCGAAATACATCATAAGACAATCAATTAATCAGCCATTTTTACTGACTGAAACTTAAGAATAACAACTTACTGTAAACAAATGCATGACAAATTATATCTTGGATCTTGTATCGTGATACAGAACACAGCATCAAGTCACTCTGTCTTTGACGTCCTTTTCGAAAATTTTCATTTACATAAATACTTGAAACCCACCTATTGAATTTTTAAAGCCTCTTTCATTGGTCAATCCTAAATCTGTCAGAGTATCCTCCCTTGATTGGAAATGATCACTGCTTAAAAGCCTTTGTATTGATGGATTGAGAGAAATCACTCTTTCTAGCACTGAAGAAACAGGCAAGGAAGATAACTCTATCTTCAAAACATTCTTCATATGAATCTGGCTAAGGAGGGATGCAGCATATTGAGCCCTCTTATCAAAGTGATAAGAGATCCAGTTGAGAACACAGGTCATGACCTCTACCTCTTTGCAGTCAACAGGATAGTCGCTTGACAGTAAAGTATGAAACTGCTTGAAAGACATTTTCTGGTAAAATGGGGCACAACTGGCAAGAATGGTCAAGTTGGAACACATAAACTGGAGAATAATCTGTTTTAGTTGTGGCATGGAAAATAGCTCTGCCATATTCAACATGTCTACACAGTTATCCAAGGCAAGGTGTGCAGTCAAGAAGTCAGAACAGGCTGTAATAACAGGCAACATCTGAACATGGTTGGCTGATAACAGTATATCTTGTACATTCTCTGAAATTTAATATGAATAAAATCATTTTCAATCATAAACTTTGTGAAAAAGATTTTGGCAGTTCATTTCTTTATGTATTTCAATTTCGTTTTAATTCTTGTACATCTTAATTTATTGAAATATTCCACTGTCACCATCTTTCCTATTTTAAAAGAAAATGTTACACATTTTAATGATTCACTTGTTTATTTTATGCCACTTTCAGGAATTTTTCATTTACATCAATCATATCAGCAATACCAGTAAGCAATTCACGATTCAAATTTTGACCTGATTCTAAGCACCCTTATTATAGCTATCTTTTATCCATATAATAATTCTAAATTTTGTGCCTTGTCCATTGCATGAATATTTCTTGTTTCACATCATGCCAAAATTATTTCATTTACAAACTGCTTCATGCATTCCACAAAAATTTAGACCTATGCAAAAGACCCACCTGAAGCAGTAAGAGATCTTTTATGTTCCAATTTGTATGAAAACTCATTTTTTTACCCTCAACTGAGAGACAGGATACAGATGAGCCATCTGTTGAACTTGAACCTTGAACCTCTTGGTCATGAGTGCAACATGCAACCAACTGAACCACACTGGTTCTGTCTATTGTTAACACATGCTTTTGCTTTATGCCTAAACCACAGATGCATGCCTAGCATGACCATGACCTTCCGAATATGATTAAAACTCACCAACCGAGCCACATCAGGTTTATGTTCATAGTAGATAATGTATGACAATTTACGTACCAAAGTCAAGAAGGATTTTGGATGAGTAGGCAAAGTCTATGAGATTTTTTAGACCAGTTGCAGTCACTCCATTGAGCTCTATCTCTGTCTCTGTACTCTCCCGTAAACCATCTGTGAACATTGCTCTGTAAAACATCAAAGGTATTCGACATTCTTCTGTCAAATTCTTTTAATGATACTGAAGCTACTTGGTAACGATTATGGAGATAATGTATATCAATCAAATTTAAATGAAAATAGTTTTAAAACCGAACTGAGCTCTCTGGATTGAGTTACTTCGTTCGTTCATGATTTGCCACAAGGGTGACAAATGGCTTTTGACATGCATTTGTATCAAAGAATGGTTTTAGATAGAGACCTTTCCTTCCTTTTGGATTTGGTATTGCCCAGACACTGATTAATTCCCCTGTTGTTGTTGTCTGCCATGATTTCATACTGCAGCTTACTCAAACAGAAACATTTCATACTCAAGTAACAAGGTCACTAGTTAAGTTCTCGCGACTGACAACTCATATTGGAGATAAACCGAACATCACTAGGGGATACAGTTGGCTCATAACTTCAAAATTTTAACCTCTGCACCAGATCCACTGGAAATAATGAGGGACCATTTACAACCCAACACCTTTTGTGACATGCTACAGTACAGTCTTGGTGCTTTGTAATTTTTCCACCAGCCACAGTCAGGTGTAAATTCAAGAATTACACAATACACTGTGTATTTTTCAAAGGTGTGAATAAGCAAAGGTAAATTTCCACCTGGATTGCCTCTGTGTTTTTCCCACTGTGTTAAGTGCAATTTCTCCAAAACACCTGGACTGTACTGGACTGTACTGTACCTTGGGTTTACTTTCTCATCCAAAAGACAATTAATATTAAGAGACAAAAGACGCCACCTATAATATTCCCTTTTCACCTTGTGATCAAATGTGGCTGTCATGTTAGAAATCTAGTACAATACTACTGGACTAACCTAGCCCCAAATAACAATGAACATGATATCTGATGGAGGACACAATTCAACAATATGTGGTCCTCTTACAACAATCATTCTACATCACAGTATGTGCCAACTAATTTCTCAGATGTACGTGTATGTTAATCTAGATATGTCTAGCCTTGTGGCTTCAAATCAATTCACTGATACAATCTTTAATTTCATAAACAACAAACCTAAAATAATCACAGCAAGATGCTAACACGACCCGATGTGCTGGAAACTTCTGTCCTTGGACTGACAAAACAACATCAAACAGAAGTTCTTTTTCTCTTAATTGTTTCAGCCCCGCTAAAACACTGTCTCCATGGTCTGTAGCTTCAAATTTGGCTTGAGGACTGGAAGACGAGCTCACCTCTAGTACTCTATGCTCTAAAACCATCCTGGTCACTCAAAGGCTGTAAACAACTCCTGGAAATATTGAAAGTATTGTAAAGGAAGATAAACTTAAAGTTAAATAAAGTAACATCATACATTACATAATACTACAAGTTGTATGACATATACCATTTATAGGTCTGTAAATCATGTACATGTAAATACTTTCATTTCATTTTCTGTTACCGGTTTGTTATTTTTTTTTTGTGATAATCATATTTCCAGGTAAATGTACCAATACAACATGAGTACATGTATATCAAAGTAGTAGCGATGCAGGAAAATGAACTGAATTGGTTATTTTTCTTCTACTTACAAATAGTATACTGTAGTTATAGAAATACAATATACATGTAGTTCTGGTCACTTAGCAATATTCCAAAGCCATGTATACAATGTAGCTTCCCTTTGTACACTAATCATGGTTGCAATGTCTCCAAATTCAGAGACTGAGTTTCATTAATTCTCAGGGGTCACATGATGCAATTCCTGTTGCCCACAGATCCCCATTCCAGACTCTGAACTTACAATTGTACATTAGATTTATTGAATTTTTTGTAAAGGGCAGTAAATCTCATTTCACAAATAGTAAGTAAACCACGACAAAAAAAACTTGACTTGTAACTTGTCACACTCAAGATCTTCAATACGTTTCCCAATATCTGGAAAAATAGCAGTAAAAAGTCTCAAAATAAAACTTCAAGAGATAGACCGTCACATCAATGGAGAGACAGAGTAGAATTAAGATACCTTATTAGAAGTGGGCTAGTTGTAAATGGTGCAACGCGCAACTTTTCCTAACTTCAAATTTATTGACTATGCACTAGGGGCTTACTTAGACGTCCTCGTTAATTATACATGTACATTGTTTACACATGCAAAATTGAAGGTAGACACGATTTTAAAAAGATTTCATGTACAATAAGAGCTCTACTGGCTGCATACAGTTAGCTACTTGGAATTATGTCTTTGTGAGTTGGAAGGGGGGGGCCTCACAAAACAAACGCAATTTACTTATCATCATGGGTCAAATTATCCAGCTTTTTTTTTTGTCAAACAAATATCTCCCCCCCTTTTTTTTTTTGGTATTTGTCAGTCAAAAGAGTAAGTAATAAAGTATTCTATATAAAAATAAACAGAGTACCCTTTCTACTGAATTCCGCCAACAAATACCAATCAAATGACTTATGTATGTCTATACCTATTCCTCATCCTTTTTCAATTTAAAAATCTTAATTTCACACCCATTTTCTAGTGAAGACAACAGACAGTCTAAGGCTGTTATTTTAACAAATAAAAAGTTGGATTTCCCCTTTTACTGCTTAAAAAGGGACTTGGTACATGTTGTAGGTAGGTAATTATAATTTTGGTTTAAATCTTAAGATTTTTTTTGACACTTCAGATTTTCCATGCTGTACATGATCTAAAGTCTGCTATGTACAATGTATAACCTATAAATTTCATGTTGCATATTGCACCATTTACAACTAGCCTAGAAGTGTGGGATCTTGAGTACATGTACTACAATAATACCCAGTTTCCCCAACATACATGTAGTATATGCAATATATAGTTCACAGCTGTGAAGAATCCTCTACATGTAGTATGATGTACATACATACTGTGACATATGACTTTGGTAGATATATTTATTGTCTTATTGCCAGTTGTCAATACTGGCTATTAAGCTCTCTGCCACGTACATGTACATGGTAATTACAAGTTAAAAGAAGAATGCTTTAAGCTACATGTACATGAAGCTGTACAGATTTTCTATTTTGATTTATGTAATGAGAATTGTAACACACCCTCCTTGGAGATGCCCTCATTTCAGTCAATCTGTTTATACTGAAACAGAGGTAGATCTAACAATTTTTTCTTTAACAGGGGAAGGGTGTCCATCTTTTTGTCATTACAGTAGCAATAAAGAAGTTTTGGCATTTTACTTGGTCTTAAACTGTTAAATACGACTTTTTTTGTATGTCATTTTCGATATACAAATCCGGACTGTCAACTTTCGTTTTTTATGTGCTCATTGAATCGCAAGGTGGGACAATGCTGGTCTTTAGGGTAAATGATATCTCGGTAATTGTGAATTATAACAAATTTTTCTGTGAAACTACCAACACTGATTTGTAGAGTTTTGTCAAAATGAAGAAGTAAACTGTATCCTAGATGTTCATACATTATATTTTCCCCAATACTTTTCATAATTCCTTGTAGAAGAATACAACTTTCCACCGGGATCTGTTGTACTGAAGATCTAAACCGATAAAGTTCACTCATAAAACCAGGAGTTCTCTCTTTTATTTTTTAAATCTATTTGACCATACAAACATTGTTATCCTTCATTATTTTCATGTATTTGTTGACTTATTCACGTTCAAAAGAGCAGGTCATTAACTTTACACAGAGACCAATGTAAACATGTCCCACCTTTGTCCAATCTGGTAAAAAACCGTATCTTTGTTCTGCTTCTCCCATAACGGATATATATCTAGCGAAACTCCGTAAAGGGTCATGTTCTGGTGAACTCTGACTTTTGGCCAATCAGTGGATCGGCTACAAATTCTTAGAAATGAAATTAACATCCACAGCGTGCGTGGCCCACAAGGTAGTTTTTGAACAGTGTTTGTTATATATTGTGTCACTATCATGTGCCTAGTCGAGTCATTAATTGGCTATGGGAAATAATGGTTTCGGTGACTGAAACGTCAGATTTCACCATAAGCAAACTCTCTTTCCGCAATGGGACAAATAGAGAAGAGAAATAAAGATATGGTTTTAATCGGATTGACCTTTGTCATGACGAGTGTGTAAAATTTAAAAAATGTCGGTCCGGATCAGTATCTCAAAACTCACATATTCTCCTTTGTCATTGTAACTAAACATTATGGGTCTACGGTTAAGTCGCCCCAAAGTCAAGTCGCCCCAAAGTAAAGTCGCCCTTTATCGGTTAAGTCGCCCTATAATGTCAAGTGCCCCAATGTCATGTAGAAATCGATCTGTTTATGGTAATTGTATGAGTTATCTATTTGTTCACTTGTAATACAGATTAATTAAAATGATGATAGTGCTACTTATGTCTTATCTTTCATAAAATTAAAAGATTTTAAATTACTAAAGAAAAGTTCTACATCAGTAATGGCAGTATAGATAGACACCAATCGCACGAGGCAACTTCAATTGATATCAATAATTATCCTATAGTAAACATACACCAAAATATTAATTCATAAAACTTTATTTTCATCAATAAAAAGATAATTAATCATTCAAACATATATTTGAATATAATGATGAATCTCTATGTGGGGCGACCTTACTTGACAATATGGGGCGACTTAACCGAAATAGGGCAACTTGACTTTGGGGCTACTTCACTTTGGGGCGACTTAACCTGACTCCACATTATGGTACCAAAATTTAACTTTTATGGAGAGGGAACTATTAAATATGCAAACCAAAGGGAGAATTCAACCCCCCCAATACCCTTTCTGGATTTACCATTGATTTAATATATATTACTAATTTTCAAACAAAGAAATAAACCTAAAAGTATGAAATGATAATTAGTTGTAACTTTAAGTTTTACATTAAAAAACTGAACTTTACTAGGGTAACTCTAAATACTCTTGTTCAGCTCAAATTACAGAAATAAAAAAAAAAACCTAAAATAGGAACCAAAAGCAAAACAAGAACAAATAATGTACTCTACTTTTTCAGTTTAGTAAATAACAACCTGACAACTTGAACACATTGTTTATTTTAAAATAACAGATTACAGTAAATGGGCGCTCACTAAAACTAGTACGCGGACGCCGACGCGGACTTCAGAAAGTCTGACTTGAAAATAAAAAAAAGGTGTTTTCTCTAAAAGTTCCAAATATTTCTTTGTGAAACTTTCTACAGACATTGTAATGGACATGTTTATTCTTATCAATACCAGATATTCACAACTTAAGTCCTAAATTTATCATTTGAGGCACTGATCTGTTACAAACTCACTAAAACTAGTACGCGGACTTCGACGGCCGAATTGGGATGTCAAGACGAATATTCGTCTAATTTCAATAAATAACAACATAAACTTAATTGTTATGAATAGTGTAAGTGTAAAGAAATGTAATTACTTCTTATTTATGCTTAAGGACATCTTTATCGGTGATAAAACAAGGTTTGTTTACCTTGTGTGACAGCAGTCTCAATCATTTGGAAAAGCCGACTTTGGTTTCAAACGGACGCGTACGGCGGACTCGAGAACTACACACACTTACTATATCGCCTAAACTAGTACGCTGACTTCTGTATTCGACTTTGAATTTCTAAGATGTAAATGAAGAAAATTCCTACCTTAATTATTACTTTAGTTAGTGTGTATGTTTAAACTGCGAATAAGGAGTAGATAAAGCCTAAGGTGTAACATTGTTTTAAAAATGGTCATAATGCCTCAATTAATTTTAATTACAGCTTGATTTTATTATGTTAATAATGTTAACGATTCCGTTTGAAAAGCGAAGTCTGACTTGTTGTGTTGGACTGCCTCTATCACAATATAAGATATGTTTTAACATTTAACTAGATATGGCAATTAATTATCATTAAAATACTTAAATTTCTTGTTATGATATGGAAATAAATAGAAAATATCTTAATATAGACACAGAAGTCCGTGTACTAGTTTTAGTTCTCGAGTCCGCTAACGCGTCCGTTTGAAACCGAAGTCGGCTTTTCCAAATGATCGAGACCGCTGTCACACAAGGTAAACAAACCTTGTTTTATCGCCGATAAAGAAGTCCTTAAGCATAAATAAGAAGTATTCACACTTCTTTACACTTACACTATTCATATCAATTAAGTTTATGTTGTTATTTATTGAAATCAGACAAATATTCGTCTTGACATCCCAAGTCGGCCGTCGAAGTCCGCGTACTAGTTTTAGTGAGTTTGTAACAGATCAGTGCCTCAAATGATAAATTTAGGACTTAAGTTGTGAATATCTGGCATTGATAAGAATAAACATATCCATTACAATGTCTGTAGAAAGTTTCACAAAGAAATACTGGGAACTTTTAAAGAAATCACATTTTTCATTTTTAAGTCGGACTTTCTGAAGTCCGCGTCGGCATCCGCGTACTAGTTTTAGTGAGCGCCCAGCCCAGTAAAAGACTAAAAGAAAAAAAACCAAAATAAACAACATTGCAAACAGTGAAATGATATTTAAAATACAGTAAATCATACTTACTGTTGAACAAAATTACAGAAAGTTAAATTTACATCTTTTTCTCTTTCTTATCGCGTATATCTATCTTTTCCGTGTTTACTAAACATCAAGCTTTGTTGTTTTCTATTACGTCATTCTAAAATCGGAAACGAAAACGGACATAGGTTTTTAATATCGATCCCGTCAAAAGAAATAACTTTTAAGTTTTTCAGTGTCCTGCTTTTCCGGGGACTATCAAGCGTTTCTTATGCAGAGACATGAATGTGTCTGTGGGAATTGACTTGTGAAGAGACAAAAATAGCGAAAATAAAATTCAGACTAAAAGTACTTTATTTTTAAACGTTTCTGAACGTTCTGGTAGTTTTCACGAAACGAAAATTCACAGAAGCTGTCTCCCATTGTCAGTCATTTGGTGGGCCAAAGTGTGAAGTTTTGTGCTCTATTCAATAGAAATAACGACTGAATTTCTTTAAAATCATCTTTGAAAATATAAATTGCTTAAAAACTAATAAATATTAAGACACCTCTATATAATTTATTCCGAAACTGTTAATTTTGGTGCAAAATTGTAAAAACCATCCCCAATTGAAGGTCTTAAAATTGGTAATACTATGAACAAAAATCTCTTGTTTGACCCCAACTATGGCTGACTACGGGAGGTGACTCCAATAAATTCAGACTTAGTGAAACAGCTCTACCGACCAGCTTGAGTACGAAGTTAACAGTCTTGTAGTTTGCACAATATACAGTGTATTCCATGTCAGTCCGCAGACAGAAGGTCGATGTTACATTGTGGAGTTTGATGTTACATTATGGAATTTGATGTCACATATACCTGGGGGTTTTTTCTGATACGTTACAATCTCAATATCATTATATAATTTCTTTTCTTACATCGTATAAATCTTTACCTGAATCCTCAACATGTCTTAGTTTATTTCTGGACGGTTCAATTAGATATTCTGTGACGTTGTCACCGACATTGAGTTGTCATAAACCTACGGATTTCATCATTTACGTGTATATTCTTTTAAAATAAATGAACAAAACTGACACTTTTTTACCAATATGATTGAATTTTCCATCATTTTAACTGCAAAGAGATCCATCCAATTCTGTTTAAAAACGTTCGGTGACGTTCTTTGGAAAAGGGGGTGTTACTGAAATACAAATTAACATGAAACGTTTCGAGTTTTCGCCTTTCGTATTAATCATTAGGAGTAAAGTCCGTGATTGTCTGCTCCTTAATCAACAAGGTAATTGCTGTGACATCAACACACAGCCGCTTCTTTTAGAACTAGACGGAATTCATCCTCTGATTATCGTGACAGAGTGTCATACTAAAGCTGGCCGTGCAGCGTGATACGGAACATATCTTGGAAAGTCATTGGCATGATCTGAAAAGAAAGTGATCATTTTATCTAAATGTGGGTCGAAAGTTCACAGTACAAGAGTTCAATTCTTGTCGATAGCATTTCCTGGCGAGGTCTCAAATGCCTCATGTTTTAAAAAGGAAATCTTTCTGACCCAAATCAATGCAACATAACGCTGATATACAAAATGAGATAGGACTGTACAAACAGTTTGTAGACTAGTCTAGGCACTGCTTCATCTCTTGATTTATAAGTTAGTCTATGTCCTTAAACCATTCCTATCAGGACATTTGATACTTGAGATACTCATGTAACAACAGTGAGAACAGGGAGATGGTGTCATCGGCATCACCAAGGAAAGAAAGGAACAAGATAGACAATACTGAGTGCATTCACAATACCAACGTTTGTCGATAACAAACATCCGAAGACAGATCTGCAATAAAACATCAAATAAGGATTCTGTCTAAAGGTAGCAAGTTCCATGGACTCAGCCGGACGCTGACTTGTTCGCTGACCAAGCAAGACAATTCATAGGGTCCCATGTTAGTTAAGTTCGCCCTGATGGACTCCCTCTTTCTTTTCCATAGCATGTCTTCGTACCGAATAAGCATGGTAAAGATTGGTTGAGATAATGGTTAAAATATATTTAGGGGCAGGCGTGGTGTAGTGGTTAAGCGTTTGTCTTGCGGCGCCGACGATCTGGGTTCGATTCCCGGGTTGCGCCACTATGTTTAAGCAGGTAACCTCCTGCTTCCATGCGATATAACTGAAATATTGTTGAAAGAGACGTAAAACACCAATTAACCAACCAACCAACCAACAAATATATTTAAATTGTGTTCGACCAATACTTTCTGGCATAATCAAAGTTTGACGGTAGGTTTTATTCTGGATTTGTGAAGCATGCTTACCGACAGAATCTGTGTATGACGATAGTCTTTGCTCAGTGCTTGTGAAGCATACTTGCTTCCAGAGTCTTATTATGATGGTATGTTTACTCAGTTTGTAGAGCATCTTTACTTGTAGGGTTTGTACATGACGATAGGCGTTACTCAATATCTGTGAATCGTGTTTGCTGCCAGAGTCTGTGTATGCCCGTACGCGTTATTCAGTGTTTGTGAAGCATGCCGGCAAAAAGAGTCTGTGTATGACGGTACGCTTTACACGGTGTTTGTGCAGCACGCTGGCTAATAGAGTCTGTGTATGACGGCGTGATCTACTCTGTGTTTGTGACCCATGTTAGCTGACAGAGTTTGTGTATGACGGTACGCTTTACACGGTGTTTGTGCAGCACGCTGGCTAATAGAGTCTGTGTATGACGGCGTGATCTACTCTGTGTTTGTGACCCATGTTAGCTGACAGAGTTTGTGTATGACGGTACGCTTTACACGGTGTTTGTGAAGCACGCTGGCTGACAGATCTGAGTATGACGGTGCGCTTTATTCGGTGTTTCGGACCCATGCTGGCGGACAGAGTCTGTGTATGACGGCACGCTTTACTCGGTGTTTATGAAGCATACTGGCTGACAGAATCTGTGCATGATGGTACGCTTTACTCTGTGTTTGTGATGCATACTGGTTGACAGAATCTGTGTATAACGGTACATCTACTCCGTGCTTGTGAAACATGCTGGCTAGCAGAGTCTGTATATGACGGTTCACTTTACTCAGTGTTTGTGAAACATTCTGGCTGGCAGAGTCTGTGTATGATGGAACGCTTTACTCAGTGTTTATAACCCATGCTGGCACTAAGAGTCTGTGTATGACGGCACGCCTAACTCAGTGTTTGTGACCCATGCTGGCTGACAGAGTCTGTGTATGACGGTACACTTTCCTCAGTGTTTGTGAAGCATAATGGCTTGCAGAGTTTGTGTATGACGACACGCTTTACTCAGTGATTGTGACCCATGCTGGCTGACAGAATCTAGGTATGCCGGTACGCTTTACTCAGTGTTTGTGAAGCATACTGGCTGACAGAATCTGTGTATGACGGCACGCTTTACTCAGTGTTTGTGACCCATGCTGGCTGACAGAATCTGTGTAATTACAGTACGCTTTGCTATGTGTTTGTGAAGCATACTGGTTGGCGGGGTCTGTGTATGACGGTATGCTTTACTCGGTGTTTGTGAAGCATACTGGATGGCAGTCTTTGTATGACGACACGCTTTACTGGTTGTTTGTGATCCATGCTGGCTGACAGATTCTAGGTATGCCGGTACGCTTTCCTCAGTGTTTGTGACACATACTAGCTTGCAGAGTCTGTGTATGACGGCACGCTTTTAACCCATGCTGGCTGACAGAATCTAGGTATGCCGGTACGCTTTACTCAGTGTTTGTGACCCATGCTGGCTGACAGAATCTGGGTATGCCGGTACGCTTTACTCGGTGTTTGTGAAGCATACTGGCTGACAGAATCTGTGTATCATGGTACGCCTTCCTTAGTAGTTATGACGAATGCTGGCTGACAGAGTCTGTGTATGACGGTACACTTTCCTCAGTGTTTGTGAAGCATAATGGCTTGCAGAGTTTGTGTATGACGACACGCTTTACTCAGTGATTGTGACCCATGCTGGCTGACAGAATCTAGGTATGCCGGTACGCTTTACTCAGTGTTTGTGAAGCATACTGGCTGACAGAATCTGTGTATGACGGCACGCTTTACTCAGTGTTTGTGACCCATGCTGGCTGACAGAATCTGTGTAATTACAGTACGCTTTGCTATGTGTTTGTGAAGCATACTGGTTGGCGGGGTCTGTGTATGACGGTATGCTTTACTCGGTGTTCGTGAAGCATACTGGATGGCAGTCTTTGTATGACGACACGCTTTACTGGTTGTTTGTGATCCATGCTGGCTGACAGATTCTAGGTATGCCGGTACGCTTTCCTCAGTGTTTCTGACGCATACTAGCTTGCAGAGTCTGTGTATGACGGCACGCTTTACTCAGTTTTTGTAACCCATGCTGGCTGACAGAATCTAGGTATGCCGGTACGCTTTACTCAGTGTTTGTGATCCATGCTGGCGGACAGAGTCTGTGTATGACGAAACGCTTTACTCAGCGGTTGTGACCCTTGCTGGCTGACAGGATCTGTGTATGACGGTGCGCTTTTTCCGTGTTTGTAAAGCATACTGGCTGACAGAATCTGTGTATCATGATACGCTTTACTCGGTGTTTGTGAAGCATGCTAGCTGACAGAGTCTGTGTGTAACGAAACGCTTTACTTAATGTTTGTGAAGCGTGTTGGCTGACAGAATCTGTGAATGACAATACGCTTTACTCAGTGTTTCTGAAACTCGCGAGCTGCCAGGGTCTGTGTATGACGGTACGTTTTATTCAGTGTTTGTGAAGCATGCTGCCTGACAGAATCTGTGTATGACGGTACGCTTTACTCAGTGTTTGTGAAGCATGCTGCCTGACAGAGTCTGTGTATGACGGCAAGCTTTATTCAGTCCTTGTGAAGCAATCTGGCTGACAGAATCCGTGCATGATGGTCCGCTTTAATCGGTAATTGTGAAGCATACTGGTTTCCAGGGACTGTGTATAACGGTACACTTACTCTGCGCTTGTGAAACATGCTGGCTAGCAAAGTCTGTATATGACGGTTCGCTTTACCCGGTTTTTGTGAAGCATGCTGGCTAACAGAGTCTGTGTATGACGGTACGCTTTACTCAGTGTTTGTAACCCATGCTGGCTGACAGAATCTGGGTATGCCTGTACGCTTTCCGCAGTGTTTGTGAAACATACTGCCGTGCAGAGTTTGTGTATGACGGCACACTTTACTCAGTAGTGGTTGTGACCCATGCTGGCTGACAGATTCTGTGTATGACGGTACGCTTTACTCGGTGTTTGTGAAGCATACTGGTTGGCAGGATCTGTATATGACGTTACGCCTTACTCGGTGTTTGTGAAGCATGCTGGCCGACAGAGTCTGTGTATGACGGTACGCTTTTCTTAATGTTTGTGAAGCATACCCACTGACAAAATCTGTGTAGGACGACAGGCTTTACTCAGTGTTTGTGAAACTCGCTGGCTGCCAGGGTCTGTGTATAACAGTACGTCTTACACGGTGTTTGTGAAACATACTGACTGACAGAGTCTGTGTATGACGGTACGCTTTAATCAGTGTTTGTGAAACATGCTGGCTGACAGAATCTGAGTATGACGGTACACTTTACTCAGTATTTCTGAAGCAATCTGGCTGACAGAATCTGTGCATCATGGTACGCTTTACTCAGTCTTTGTGAAGCATACTGGTTGGCAGAGTCTGTGTATGACGGTACGCCTATACCGTGCTTGTGAAACATGCTCGCTGGCAGAGTCTGTGTGTGACGGTACACTTTACTCAGTGTTTGTGAAGCATACTGGCTGACAGGGTCTGTGTAGGACGGTATACTTTAATCAGTGTTTGTGAAGCATACTGGCTGACAGAATCTGTGAAGGACGGTATACTTTACTCAGTGTTTGTGAAGCATACTGGCTCAAAGAATCTGTGTATGACGGTACGCTTTACTCAGTGTTTTTGAAATATACTGGCTGGCAGAGTCTGTGTATGATGGAACGCTTTACTAGGTGTTTGTGACCCATGCTGGCTGACAGAGTCTGTGTATGACGGCACGTTTTACTCAGTGATTGTGACCCATGCTGACTGACAGAATCTGTGTATCATGGTACGCTTTCCGCAGTGTTTGTGACAAATACTGGCTGACAGAGTCTGTCTATGACGGCACGCTTTCCTCAGTGTTTGTGACCCATGCTGGCTGACAGAATCTAGGTATGCCGGTACGCTTTACTCAGTGTTTATGACGCATACTGGCTGGCAGAGTCGTTATATGACTGTACGCTTTACTCGTTGTTTGTAATTCATGCTGGCTGACAGAATCTGTGTATGCCGGTACGCTTTACTCGGTGTTTGTGAAGCCTGCTAGCTGACAGAATCTGTGTATGACGGCATGCATTACTCAATGTTTTATGACCCATGCTGGATGACAGAATCTGTGTATGACGGTACGCTTTACTCTGTGTTTGTGAAGCATACTAGTTGGCGGGGTCTGTGTATGACGGTATGCATTACTCGGTGTTTTGTGAAGCATACTGGTTGGCAGGGTCTGTGTATGACGGTATGCTCTACTCGGTGTTTGTGAAGCATACTGGTTGGCAGAGTCTTTGTATGACGATACGCTATAGTGGTTGTTTGTGATCCATGCTGGCTGACAGAATCTATGTATGCCAGTACGCTTTCCTGAGAGTTTCTGAAGCATACGGCCTGACAGAGTCTGTGTATGACGGCACGCTTTACTCAGTGTTTGTAACCCATGATGGCTGACAGGATCTAGGTATGCCGGTACGCTTTACTCAGTGTTTGTGAAGCATACTGGCTGACAGAATCTGTATATGACATCACGCTTTACTCCGTGGTTGTGACTCTTGCTGGCTGACAGAATCTGTGTATGACGGTACGCTTTACTCGGTGTTTGTGAAGCATACCGGTCGGCAGGGTCTGTGTATGACGGTACGCTTTACCCGGTGTTTGTGAAGCATGCTGGCTGACAGAGTCTGTCTATGACGGCACGCTTTACTCAGTGTTTGTAACCCAAGCTGACTGACAGAATATAGGTATGCCGGTACGCTTTACTCGGTGTTTCTGAAGCCTGCTAGCTGACAGAATCTGTGTATGACGGCATGCTTTACTCAATGTTTTATGACCCATGCTGGATGACAGAATCTGTGTATGACGGTACGCTTTACTCTGTGTTTGTGAAGCATACTAGTTGGCGGGGTCTGTGTATGACGGTATGCATTACTCGGTGTTTTGTGAAGCATACTGGTTGGCAGGGTCTGTGTATGACGGTATGCTCTACTCGGTGTTTGTGAAGCATACTGGTTGGCAGAGTCTTTGTATGACGATACGCTTTAGTGGTTGTTTGTGATCCATGCTGGCTGACAGAATCTGGGTATGCCAGTACGCTTTCCTGAGAGTTTCTGAAGCATACGGCCTGACAGAGTCTGTGTATGACGGCACGCTTTACTCAGTGTTTGTAACCCATGATGGCTGACAGGATCTAGGTATGCCGGTACGCTTTACTCAGTGTTTGTGAAGCATACTGGCTGACAGAATCTGTATATGACATCACGCTTTACTCCGTGGTTGTGACTCTTGCTGGCTGACAGAATCTGTGTATGACGGTACGCTTTACTCGGTGTTTGTGAAGCATACCGGTCGGCAGGGTCTGTGTATGACGGTACGCTTTACCCGGTGTTTGTGAAGCATGCTGGCTGACAGAGTCTGTCTATGACGGCACGCTTTACTCAGTGTTTGTAACCCAAGCTGACTGACAGAATATAGGTATGCCGGTACGCTTTACTCAGTGTTTGTGACGCATACTTGCTGGCGGAGTCTTTATATGACGGTACACTTTCCTCAGTGTTTGTGGAGCATGCTGGCTGACAGAATCTGTGTATGACGGAACGCTTTCCTTAGTGTTTGTGACCCATGCTGTGTATGACGGCACGCTTTATCTTGGTCTGTGTATGACGGTACGTTTTACTCGGTGTTTGTGAAGCATACTGGTTGGCAGGGTCTGTGTATGTAGGTATGCTTTA
The DNA here is from genome assembly GCA_035048485.1 of Pteria penguin. Classification (NCBI taxonomy): domain Eukaryota; kingdom Metazoa; phylum Mollusca; class Bivalvia; order Pterioida; family Pteriidae; genus Pteria; species Pteria penguin. The sequence continues at coordinate 27,088,419 of CM068582.1, read as the reverse complement.
CTCGCTGTTTGTGAAGCATACTGATTGGCAGAGTATTTGTATGACGATACGCTTTACTGGTTTTTTGTGATCCATGCTGACTGACAGAATCTGGGTATGCCGGTACGCTTTACTCAGTGTTTGTGAAGCATACTGCCTTGTAGAGTCTGTGTATGACGGCACGTTTTACTCAGTGTTTGTAACCCATGCTGGCTGACAGAACCTAGGTATGCCGGTACGCTTTACTCAGTGTTTGTGAAGCATGCTGGCTGACAGAATCTGTGTATGACGGTACGCTTTACTCAGTGTTTGTGAAGCATACTGGTTGGCAGGGTCTGTGTATGACGGTACGCTTTACTCGGTGATGGTGAAGTTGGCTGGCTCACAGAGTCTGTGTATGACGGTACGCTTTACATAATGTTGGTGACGCATACTCGCTGACAAAGTCTGTGTATGACGATGGGCTTTTCTCAGTGTTTGTGAAGCTCGCTGGCTGCCAGGGTGTGTGTATGACAGTACGTTTTACTCGGTGTTTGTGAAGCAGCTCGCTGACAGAGTCTGTGTATGACGGTACGCTTTACTCAGTGGTTCTGATCCTTGCTGGCTGACGGAATCTGAGTATGACAGTACGCTTTACTCGGTGTTTGTGAAGCATACTGACTGACAGAATATGTGTATCATGGTACGCTTTAACTCAGTGTTTGTGAAACATACTGGCTGACAGAGTCTGTGTTAGACGGTATGCTTTACTCAGTGTTTGTGACCCATGCTGGCTGACAGAATATAGGTATGCCGGTACGCTTTACTCAGTGTTTGTGGCGCCTACTGGCTGGCAGAGTCTTTATATGACGGTACGCTTTACTCGTTGTTTGTAATCCATGCTGGTTGACAGAATTTGGGTATGCCGGTACGCTTTCCTCAGTGTTTGTGAAGCATACTGGCTGACAGATCCTAGGTATGCCGGTACACTTTACTCGGTATTTGTGAAGCATACTGGATGACAGAATCTGTGTATGACGGTACGTGTTATTCAGTGTTTGTGAAGCATACTGGCTGACAGATTCTGTGTATGACGATCGCTTTACTCGGTGTTTCTGAAGCAATCTGGCTGACAGAATCTGGGTATCATGGTACGCTTTACTCAGCATTTGTGAAGCATACTGGTTGGCAGAATCTGTGCATGATGGTACGCTTTATTCGGTAATTGTGAAGTATACTGGTTGGCAGATTCTTTGTCTTACGGTACGCTTACTTCGTGCTTGTGTAGCATACTGGTTAACAGAATCTGTGTATGACGGTACGCTTTACTCAGTGTTTTTGAAGCATACTGTCTAACAGAATCTGTGTATGACGGTACACTTTACTCAGTGTTTTTGAAACATACTGGCTGGCAAAGTCTGTTTATGGAGGAACGCTTTACTCGGTGTTTGTGACCCATGCTGGCTGACAGAGTCTGTGTATGACGGCACGTTTTACTTAGTGATTGTGACCAATGCTGGCTGACAGAATCTGAGTATGAGGGTACGCTTTACTCGGTGTTTGTGAAGCATACTGGCTGACAGAGTCTGTGTAAGACGGTATGCTTTACTCAGTGTTTGTGACCCATGCTGGCTGACAGAATATAGGTATGCCGGTACACTTTACTCAGTGTTTGTGGCGCATACTGGCTGGCAGAGACTTTATATGACGGTACGCTTTACTTGTTGTTTGTGATCCATGCTGGTTGACAGAATCTGGGTATGATGGTACGTGTTACTCGGTGTTTGTGAAGCATACTGGCTGACAGATTCTGTGTATGACGATACGCTTTACTTGGTGTTTGTGAAGCATACTGACTGGCAGTGTCTGTGTATGACGGTGCGCTTTACTCGGTGTTTGTGATCAATGCTGACTGACAGAGTCTGTGTATGACTGACGGAATCTGGATATGCCGGTATGCTTTACTCAGCGTTTGTGAAGCACGCTGACTGCCAGGGTCTGTGTAGAACGGTACGCTTTACTCAGTATCTGTGCCCCGTGCTGGCTAACAGAGTCTGTGTATGACGGTACACTTTACACAGTGTAATCTGTATGTGACGGTACGCGTTATTCGGTGTTTGTGGCCCATGTTGGCTGACAGAAACTGTTTATGACGGTACACTTTACTAGGTGTTTGAAAAGCATACTGGCTAACAGAATCTGTGTATGACAGTACGTTTTACTCGGTGTTTGTGAAGCATACTGGTTGGCAGGGTCTGTGTATGACGGTACGCTTTACTTAATGTTTGTGCAGCACGCTGGCTGACAAAATCTGGGTATGCCGGTATGCTTTCCTCAGTGTTTGTGACCCATGCTGGCTGCCAGAGTCTGTGTATGACGGTACGCATTACTCAGTGTTTGTGAAACATTCTGGCTAACAGGGTCTGTTTATGATGGTACGCTTTAATCGATGTTTGTGAAGCATATTGGCTGGCAGAGTCTGTGTATGATGGTACCCTTTTCTCGGTGTTTGTGACCAATGCTGGCTGACAGAGTCTGGGTATGCCGGTACGCTTCACATATGCTCTTCAAGTAGACATATTTTGTTATTTTCCATTTGTTTTTCTTTTTCACTGATTTTGTATGTCCTCTGCTTTCATGATTTTTTAACTTGTGGTTTGGATTTATCCATCATCTTTACATTTCCTCGGTGTTTGTGACGCATGCTGGCTAACAGAGTCTGTTTATGATGATACGCTTTACTCGATGTTTGTGAAGCATATTGGCTGGCAGAGTCTGTGTATGTCGGTATACATTATTCAGACTGAGTGTTTGTGACCCATGCTGGCTGACAGAATCTAGATATGCCGGTACGCTCTACTCAGTGTTTGTGAAGCATACTGGCTGACAGAATCTGTGTATGACGGTACGCTTTTCTCAGTGTTCGTGAAGCATGCTGACTGGCAGAATCTGTGTATGACGGTACGCTTTTCTCAGTGTTTGTGAAGCACTCTGGCTGGCAGAGTCTGTGTATGACGGTACGTTTTTCTCAGTGTTTGTGAAGCATGCTGGCTGGCAGAGTCTGTGTATGACGGTACGCTTTACTCGATGTTTGTGAAGCATGACAGAGTCTGTGTAAGATTGTACGCTTTACTCCGTACTTGTGCAGCATGCTGGCTGGCAGAGTCTGTGTATGACGGTACGCTTTTCTCAGTGTTTGTGAAGCATGCTGGCTGGCAGAGTCTGTGTATGACGGTACGATCTACTCGATGTTTGTGAAGCATGACAGAGTCTGTGTATGATTGTACGCTTTACTCCGTACTTGTGAAATATGCTGGCTGGCAGAATCTGTGTATGACGGTACGCTTTACTCTGTGCTTGGTAGGCATGCTGGCTGGCAAAGTTTATGTATGACTGTACCTTTTGCTTTGTGTTTGTGATGCATGCTGATCGGCAAAATCTGCGTATGACAATAAGCTTTACTCAGTGTTTATGAAACATGGTTGCTGACAAAATGTGGGTATGCCCGTACCCTTTACTCCGTGTTTGTGATGCATGCTCAATACTAGAATCTGTGTATGACGGTACGCTTTACTCAGTGTTTGCGGAGCATGCTGGCTGGCAGAAACTGTGTATAACGGCACTCTTTACTCCGTGTTTGTGAATGTGAAACATGCCGTCTGACAGAATCTGTGAGTGACGGTGCACTTTACTTCGTATTTGTGAATGTGAAGCATGTCGTCCGACAGAATCTGTGTGTGACGGTACTCTTTACTCCGTGTTTGTGAAGCATGTTGACTGGTAGGGTCTGTGTATAACGGTACATGAAAAAATAAAAATTATTTCCAATACAAGTCTGTTAATGCAATATTTCTCCGAGGGCCAAAAAAAAAAAAAAAGATTAGAGAGCACGTATACGATATAATCCAGTTCGTAAACGTTATATTATGTAATAATACTATTATTCATATACTGCAAAACAACTGGTGATCAATTATTTAGTTATACACCCAAAAAAAAAGAAAAACAAAAACAAAACGATAATAGAAAAGAAAGAAAGAAAGAAAGAAAGAAAGAAAGAAAGAAAGAAAGAAAAA